>OU342733.1:131423403-132023403 GCA_910589765.1 Avena atlantica
ACTGCACGGCCGGAGAAAAATTCTCCCACCGTATAGGTGGCCGTTAAACGTTTTGTATCCTTTTACGAAAGAATTTTGGAGGTGCGATATCTATATGGCCGCAACTATACGGCCGGAGAAAATTCTCCCGCTGTATAGTTGGTTGTTAAAGCTTCTATATCCATCGACCAGTTTTCGTTCTTATTCAAAGTTAAAAAAAACTATTTTTGTCGGTTCCTAGAGGGTTATCTAACCGACCTGGGCTCGAGTTATTTGTAAATTTCTTCCTCGAACCAACTATATGGCCGCAACTATACGAGTCACGACCGTATAGTTGGTCGTTACGATGCAGGACTCCTCCAAATCCGCGATTTATTTTTCTAGGTTGTATTAATTGTTTTCTTGGATGACAATTTGGTGTTTCTCGCGAGTTTTACCGACCTCTGACCCCTCTTATATAATTCCCTTGTGCCTCTCTCTAATCACAAATCACCAGGAACAAATCTACCTCTCGTCCATACAAGAAGACACACAACATAGAGCCATCAAGATCCAAGAGGCCTAGGGCAGGAGTTCCTATGGAGATCGGAAGCAATAGCGAGCAAGACAAGGAGATCAAGATCACCCCCTTGGAGTTCTTCGATGAAGACAAAGAGCGCCAGAATAGGGAGTTAAAGGCCCTCAAGTTGAAGATTGAAGAAATAAATAAGGAAGCACCGGGGACGCCTAGACATCTCGGTGGCTGCGACTTTATCTTGATAAACTTGATGAAGACATCAAGAAAATCATTTGAAAGAACATGTGGGCCCCCATGTTTTGTTTTGGTAATTAATGACAATCTCTATGGACTAATGTTTGTATCAAGTTGTACTTGTAGGAATTGTCCATAGGCAATTCTTGAACCATATGTTGGCTTCAAGGTTTGGAGAAGAAGAAAGTGAAGAGGATCAAGTGATGACCAAGGTGTTCAAGGAATGATCCACATATTGGTCATGTGAGTGTCGAGCCTACTGCAAGGGTGTCTTGAATAGGAAGATAGAGTTCATCATATGTATCTTCAAGACATAATCCAAATGTTGTTAGAAGACATGTTGTGCAAGCTAAAGATGAGCCATATCTAGAATATCTCATTCTTTAAGCTTTCCATCCTTGGTGATCATGGATCGATGAAGACAAGGTCAATGTAAAGGTTTCCCCATGTTGTATGGGGGAGAAACTTGCGAGTCTTCATCAAGAAAGGTGTTCCATCTTGAGAAGGACTAGATCGTCTACATCAAGATCAAGTGGAATATGTGCAAGGAAAAGGTATGATTTTATAGGGTTTCTTTCTTACCGGTCTCGCGGTGTTAGTTGGGGAGACCTGTTTATAGGATAGATAACCATACAATCAAGAGGGGCTCTCAAGTGACTAACTCGATCATATCTTTTAGAGAGAGCTCAAACCTCTGAATACTTAGCATCATCCTTTCTTGGTTTTTATTTGTATATTAACCATGTGAGGTTCTAGAGCTTGTGGTAATATTCATAACAAGCTCTAGTTCATAAAAAATGGATTTCCCTTTTATATCAAATTGCGTTTTTGATCTTTGAGGTTTTCCGGTTTCTCACCAAAAGAGGTATCTCACATTATAATACATGAAATGTTCTCTCTTGTTGTCCTCTTTCCAACAAAATTGGTTTCGGGTCAATCGGAGGTTCCAAAATCTAGATATCGCCATTTGAAGTTTGCCTCTTATTTGGTCCAGACCGGAGTCTCCGGTGTGGTCCGGATTTTCCCCTGGAGTCCCCGGAGGGGGCTCCAGAACTCATCCTGGGACAGCCTAATGGGTGGTCCGGAGGAAGGTCCGGAGACTGACCGGAGTCTCCGGTCCATGCCTCAGACCGGAGTCTCCGTTGTGGCTGGACCGGAGTCTCCGGTCCACTTGGTTCCCAAAGGCGCTAGGGCAGTCTGATAGGTGGTCCGGAGGCTGGTCCAAAGGTTGGCCCGAATCTCTGGTGTAGATCGGAGTCTCCGGTCGGCACACCGGAGTCTCCGGTCTGACTTTTCCCCAACGGGCAGAAAACAATCAGAAATCTGTGGGCCTAAAAAAAGGGCCCTTCTTCCGCAATGGACATAGCTCGAGTTTCACAGGCTTTATCCTCCATTCTTGACCCACTTGAGCTTTCTCCCCTTCAATCCTTCCCTTGATTCTTGCATACACTTTAGGGATTTGAAAGAGGATATCTAGATCTACAATCCCACCAATCAATCTCCCCTCTAAGTGAGGGGAACATCTTGGGATCTAGATCTTGGATTCTTTTGTGGATTTCCTCCATTGTTCTTCCTCTCTTATTCCCCCACAAGTTTTTGTAGCTTTGGTGGAATTTGGGAGAGAAGGATTTGAGAACGTCTTGTGTTCTTGCCATTTTGCATTTTGTGCATCAGTTTGAGTTCTCGGTGAGGATTTGATGAGTGAAAGGTGAGAAGATTTTTACACTTGGGTTATTGGAACCCTAGACGGTTTGATGATTTTGCAGGTTTCTTGGATTACTTGGGGCCTCCAATTAGGTTGTGGCGCTTTCCCCAAGCTTGTTCGTTGGGAGCCTCCAATTCGGTTGTGGAGAAGTGCCCCAACAGTTTCGGATTGCCACCGACAAGTGCACCGAAAGTAGAAGCGTGGATCGATCCCGTTGGGGTGAGATTCACAAGATAATAAGGGAGGCCTTTTGTGGTGTTGGTGGTTTTATACCACCCCCTCTCCAAACGATACGTATTTCATGTTGGGAGGAACTCGGTAAAATATCGTCGTCCCCGCGTGCCTTGGTTATCTCTATACCCGAGATCTTTACTTATGCACTTTACATTGTGATAGCCTTCATGCTTAAAGTAATCTATATCTTTCTATCACATTGTTTCTTGTAGTGCTTAGCATAATTGTTCGGTGCACATAGGTGAACCCTAGTTTCTCTAGGTTTTGTGCTTGACAAAGTAAACGCTAGTTTAATTCCACTTTTGTTGAGCAACTATCGGAAAAGTTTTTAACCGCCTATTCACCCCCTCTAGGCGGCATCTGTATATCCTTTAAATTGGTATCAGAGCCCGGTCTCTCATTTTAGGCTTCACCGCCTTGAGAGTAAAGATGTCGGCTAGGGGATTTGTGCAAAATGACATGTTCATATTCGATGGCACGAATTATGATAGTTGGAAATCTCACATTCTTAATTTATTTTGGGACATTCAACTAAGTATCGAGGGAACTCTATATATGGGTTTCTCTTCTCCTATGGATCCCAAAAACGAATATTTAGAGGAGAAGATGAACACTTGTATAGATGCTCTAGCTACTAAAATTCTTTTGCATGTTGTGAGCAATGTAGTTCTTTCGTCCGTCATGCGTTATTCGACTACTCACGAGATATGGACCAAGCTTCAAGATAAATATAGAAAGTCCAACATCATTGAGGATGATTGTGTTGCTTCCACTTCCGGTTGAGATGAGTTCTCATCTTCTACCACTTCACCAACATGTGACTTTTCACAAGGTAATGATATGGTGAGTGGTGATAGAAATTTGTAGAGGTCCCAACCTTTAATACGGTAGAGATCCCTGTGTTTACAATGCTAGTACCTGGATCAATAGCTAGAATCCACAGTTAAGATGTAATATCAAGAAACAAAGGTCATAATACAACTTTATAAACAGGAATAAAATAATTCATTACATCTTACATAGCTCATTTGGCTATCCCATTACAATGCAGCAGAAATAACTATAGCATGGGGTCCTTCATCTTCAAAGTGCCACATGTAATCATGTTGGTTGTAGACTTGTAATCCTAATCAACACACTTCACTAACATCAAACAAACCTGGAACAGAATAGTTACAGCCACAAGGGTCAATACATTTGAATTGTATTGGCAAGTGATACTATGGTAGTATAGTGGAGTCTATCATCTATATGCATTTTTCTAAGTGGAGCTTAGGCTTTCTTTGCTCAAAATAGATTTTCCTTATCATTTGAAAATACTAAGTTTTTGTTTGACAAAAACACCCAAGGAACCACCAATAGAAATTGGTGAACCTTCACCCATGTTCAACCACAAGATTTTAACTTAGAAATTGGGATGAGGAGATTCTTGATAGCTTCCATGTATTGATGCTCAAATTGTCCTTTGCCAGGGACATGGCTAATTACTTAGATTTTACACTCTGCAGAGGTGGTGCACTTTCCCCACTAGACTTGGTTTCACCAAGACAAGATTTTCAGAAGAATTCCCTTAGACCAGAATGGACGCGTTCCAACCTATCATCCCCTACCACCAACTGTCCATTTGGCTAAGTTATTGCAACCTATATTATCCAGGCAGAGCCCATAATGCCAAGTGGCTGCACTTGAAGCTTCTCAACATTTGACATCTCAAATCTCTCTGTTCCTGGGTGGCATTCCACAAGTGAGATACACAAGGTAACCATATTAATGGGCCTTGTGTAACCACTCCACACAAAGCATTCTTTCCATTCCACCTAGGTGTTTCATTCACTTAGTTGTTTTATTAAACAAAACACAAGTCCCTGACTTAGAAATATTCCATAGTATGAAGTATAATCCGCCCTTGTTTTCTACTAGCTATACTAAGCATGATAGTATTAGGAATCTTAACTTAGAAAAATTCTACTAAGGTTTCATCTACTAGGATTTCCCATGGCATAGTTTATACTTAGAAAATATTCCATGCAAGTCCTACTTAGAAATATCACTAATGCATTGTAAAAATAATGGGACAAAAGTATGAAGCATAACTTGCCTTTTTGGTAGAGATTTATAAATTCACTCCTTGATCTTGCAATATTCACACTCTTCAATTTCCACTACAATTCAACCAAGCAAGCAATATGCAATCTACCATTCAAGCAATCATCACATAAAATAATAGAAACAAGGCAATGCATGCAAGCATGCGAAAGATTGTTTTATTTGGAAAAGTGGTTTCCAATAGGTTATAAACATCATAAAATATATATTGGTCATTTATAAAAGTGGCAAGGTTATTTGTAAATGTGACAAAATCATTTGATATCAAGTTAGTGAAAATGGCCATTTTAAGTCATTTTTTTATTTTGCTAGAAATGGTTCAAACCAAAGTAATATTTACTAGTGTTTGACAAATACATTTTTAAACACAAATTTTGGTGTTTTATGGTCAAGTGTTTGATATTAAAACCAGTTGCAAAAGGTTTCACCTATAAACCATTTTTACACTAAATCAATATTTTATGTTGTTGAAAATGCCTTTAGCAAAGCAATAATGTTTATAGGGTTCACCAAATATATTTTTAATTCTAAAACTTGGTGTTTGGGGTCAGAGAGTTTAAATCAAAATAATTCCCAAAGGTTTTTTTTCTCTAAAAAGCATTTTTAACTTATGAAAAATATTTTTATTTGACTAGAAACGGTTTAATTCAAAGATTTATTCTCTTGCTTCACCAAATATGTTTTTGAATCCACAAGTTGGTTTCTATGGTCAGTAGGTTCAAAACAATCCATTTTCCAAAGATTTTACTTTAAAAACATTCCTAGAATAAATTTTATATTCAAATTATGCCTACACAAGTTTCTGCAAAAGCAACCATTTTAACAAAAGAAATTCATTAAACAAAGTGCATGGTTGGATAGTACTTGTTCTGCTGATTCCATTGATATAAAATTTGCAAAATTTGGACGTGTGGATCAAAAGTTATAAATTTTACAAACTTGAACATCTAATAGATCAATTCTGGTTTTTATAAAACAGACTGGGCCACGTGTATTGTTCTTATAGGCTGGTACCGGTTCGTCCGGATCAAGCAACGTGGATCGCAGGATTAAAATGGACCTGTGCGGCTTAGATCATCGCATACCTCTTCGATTAGTCATTCTATCTAAGACACCTGATGATAATCTAACGGCTCATAGGTGATTGACCAAAGACTGGCGGCGCTCGACGGTGGCGCGCGACGGCGACGCTCGGGCTACGGCGTTCTGGCTATTCCAGGAAGAGAGGGAGAGGGAGGATATGCTCACCGTGTTCGCCATGGAATGCTGATCCTCAACGTGGTCGTAGGAGAGCAGGGGGCGCACGGGGTCATCTTCAATCTCTCGCCGGAGTTCGAGATGTCATTGGGCATGTCCTGTTGTCGACGGGGATGGGGTTGCAGACCATGAGAAGGTGATTTGGAGGGGGCGTTAGAACCGCATGGAATCAGAGAACCTCTGAGTGTCATCGAGAGAGAGAGGGTGGGTCAGGGTTCACCTGGGGAGGTCGCCGGAGTCCAAGCCGAAGACGGTGGCGAGCGGTGTTGAGGTTGCCGATGTTAGGGGCTTATGTGGCTGAGCTCGGAATACTGGGATATTCAGGAGATGCAGGGGAACATGCTTGTGTGCTCTGGGGCAGTGGGGCTGGCGATGTCTGAACAGAATCGGCTGAGGAAGGTCATCGGAGGCAGTGGCGGTGTGAGCCTGAATGGGAGCATCCTTGGGGCGGAAAGAAACTGGGGATTGAAGGGAAAGGAGCGGAGAGGAGAGGCGATTAAGTACGCGTGGTAGCAGGGAGGATTAACGGAGGAATTAACACGAATTGATGTTGTCTTCATTGTCTAGAAACGGCGAAGGAGGAACTGGGGCAGGGTCATCACACGGGTGAGGAAGAGAATACTGGTAGGTGGGGCAAGATCGTCAGCGAGTGAGAGAAAGGGGAGGTGCGGTCCGGTCGTCATCGACTCTGCGGGTGGAAATCTGGGTGCGAAACGTTTTTCCTGCGGGAGGGGAGATGGGCTAGCTGGGCCAGTGAGCTAGGCTTGCTGGCTGCTTTCATTTTTTTTGTTCTGATTCTTTTTCTTCTTCTATTCTCTTTTCATGTTTTGATTTTGTTTAAACATTACAAACAACTATATGAATTCAAAATCTTTGCCAAATTTTGTGTAGATTTTAATACTGTTTATTAAAACACTCCAAAGTCAAATTTAGAATAATTATTTTTTAGGGTTTATTAATTATTAAAAAAATAAATAGACATTAGTATTTATTTCAAATAGGATTTAATAGGTTTTAAAACTCTATTTGAAATCTAAATTTTTCCAAATCCTTTAAGTAGGTTTTATTTAAAAATAAAACACTTTGAATTATTATTTAAATTATTTTATTTTGTTTTTAATGTTCATTTAAAATGGGAAATGTCTTTTACTTAAATGAAATTGTATAATAATAAATCCTCATGATTTTATTTAAATAATCCTTTACTCTTTTTATTACACAAAAATATTTTATTTTATTTGCCTGGCCAAGTTTTAATTTGGCATTTTAAAAATAGTCCTTATTTATTATTTCTTTCTTTATCTTATAAAAACCATATCTTTTTATTTAAAGGTCCAAACTTGGTGATTCCAACTTTCAAAATTTTATTTAATATTTGTTTACCCTTTTAAATATCTTTAGGATTATTTACTCACCATTTGGTATGGATTTTAGATAGGAGATTTATTAGCTTTGGAAATTCAATTTCCTGATCTTACTAAATTCATAAGATTTTATTTATGGCTCCAAATTAAGTGAAACCAATTTCTATGGTTTTATAATATTTCTATTTGTCATTATTGATCATTTTGAAATGTTTGTTTGACCAATTTTTATGTGGATTAAACAACGTGGATCGCAAGATTAAAATGGACCTATGCGGCTTAGATCATCGCACACCCCTTCGATTAGTCATTCTATCTAAGCCACCGGATGATGATCTAACGGCTCATAGGTGATTTACCAAAGACTGGCGGCGCTCGACGGTGGCGCGCGACAGCGACGCTCGGGCTACGACATTCTGGCTATTCCAGGAAGAGAGGGAGAGGGAGGATATGCTCACCGTGTTCGCCGTGGAATGCTGATGCTCAATGTGGTCGTAGGAGAGCAGGGGGCGCACGGGGTCATCTTCAATCTCTCGCCGGAGTTCGAGATGGCGTTGGGCATGTCCTGTTGTTGACGGGGACGGTGCTGCAGACCATGAGAAGGTGATTTGGAGGGGGCGTTAGAACCGCATGGAATCAGAGAACCTCTAAGTGTCATCGAGAGAGAGAGGGGGGTCAGGGTTCACCTGGGGAGGTCGCCGGAGTCCAAGCCGAAGACGTCGGTGAGCGGCATTGAGGTTGCCAACATTAGGGGGCTTGCGCGGCTGGGCTCGGAATATTGGGAGATTCAGGAGATGCAGGGGAACATGCTTGTGTGCTCTGGGGCAGTGGGGCTTGCGATATATGACCAGAATCGGCTGGGGAAGGTCGTCGGAGGCAGTGGCGGTGTGACCCTGAATGGGAGCAGCCTTGGGGCGGAAAGAAACTAGGGATTGAGGGGAAAGGAGCGGAGAGGAGGGGCGATTAATTACGCGTGGTCGCAGGGAGGATTAACGGAGGAATTAACATGAATTGATGTTGTCTTCATTGTCCAGAAACGGCGAAGGAGGAACTGGGGCAGGGTCGTCACGCAGGAGAGGAAGAGAAGACTGGCAGGTGGGGCAACATCGTCAGCGAGTGAGAGAAAGGCGAGGTGGGGTCCGGTCGTCATCGACTCTGCGGGTGGAAATCTGGGTGCGAAACGTTTTTCCTGCTTGAGGGGAGATGGGCTAGCTGGGCCAGTGAGCTGGTCTTTTTCTATTCTCTTTTCCTGTTTTGATTTTTTTAAATATTTCAACAAACTATTTGAATTCAAAATCTTTGCCAAATTTTGTGTAGATTTTAATATTGTTTATTAATACACTCCAATGTCAAATTTAGAATAATTAATTTTTAGGGTTTATTAATTATTAAAAAAATAAATAGAAATTAGTATTTATTTCAAATAGGATTTAATAGGTTTTAAAACTCTATTTGAAATCTAAATTTTTCCAAATCCTTTCAGTAGGTTTTATATAAAAATAAAACACTTTGAATTATTATTTAAATTATTTTATTTTGTTTTTAATGTTCATTTAAAATGGGAAATGTCTTTTACTTAAATGAAATTGTATAATAATAAATCCTCATGATTTTATTTAAATAATCCTTTACTCTTTTTATTACACAAAAATATTTTATTTTATTTGCTTGGACAAGTTTTAATTTGGCCTTTTAAAAATAGTCCTTATTTATTATTTCTTTCTTTATCTTATAAAAACCATATCTTTTTATTTAAAGGTCCAAACTTGGTGATTCCAACTTTCAAAATTTTATTTAATATTTGTTTACCCTTTTAAATCTCTTTAGGATTATTTACTCACCATTTGGTATTGATTTTAGATAGGAGCTTTATTAGCTTTGGAAATTCAATTTCCTGATCTTACTAAATTCATAAGATTTTATTTATGGCTCCAAATTAAGTGAAACCAATTTCTATGTTTTTATAATATTTCTATTTGTCATTATTGATCATTTTGAAATGTTTTTTTGACCAATTTTTATGTGGATAAAATCCATTGTCTTAGAGATAACTTGGAAATGTTTTTCTTCCATTAGGGTTTTAGGGTTTTGGTTTATTTTCCAAGTGTTTAAATTTCAAGATGCACTTATGAAGAATGCACTCCACTTGATTTGAATTTAGTTGGATTCAAACATTATTCAAAGTTTGTTCAAGATGGGATATTAAGTTTCCATATAGAAACAAAAAGTTTCTTTTCACCCTAAATTTCAACAATTATTTATTTTGTTTATTTATTTTTCACATTACAAAATTTGGAAAAATTTAGGATGTGACAGGCTACCACCCTTAAAAGAAATCTCGTCCCGAGATTTGGGAAAGATAGGGTTACAAGTTGGCTCAAAGCAACTAGGGTACTACCACCCTTAAAAGATTTCCAACTAGATTACATCTTGGCTTGCTTGGGATCTTGATGAAACTTCTCTGGGCAAACATCTGCATAGTGTCCTTTGTTTCCACACTTGAAACATGTGACAAGGCTGAGATCTCTCATAGTCTTGCTTGTTTTGTATCTCATCTTTTCTGGACAATTGCTTGCATAATGTCCTTGGTCACCACAATTGTAACATGTGATAAGGTTGAGTTCTTCACGTATCTTCTGTGGACAAGTTGATACATAATGGCCTAGCTCTTTGCAGTTGTTGCACCACACTTGGATATTATCCTTGTTTTCCTTTGGGATCATTGCTCCTTGTTAGTTTCCTTGGTTCTTCTTCTTTTCTAGACATTCATTGACATAGTGTCCCATCTCTTTGCAATTGTAACCTTGCACTAGGCTTTTGTCCTTCTTCTTCTTGGGTTTCTACAAAGCTAGGAGTTCTTCTAGTTCATGCTCTTCATATCTCACCTCAAAGGTGGGAAAGTCTCCTGGCCTCCTTAATCTTTTTCTTGGATAATACATATGTCTCCTCTTTTGACAATCAAGTTGAGTCATATTGCATGGAGGTGCAAGCTGAGATTTTCCTTTGTCTTCATCCTTCTTGGTGGAAGTTGTTCCCTCGTGGGGGTTTACAATCTTTTGATGCACTCCACCTTGTTTCCTTTGTTGAACTATGGAATATATGGGGCATTGGATAGGGACATGATTATTTCCTTCACATAGGAAACAAGTAGCTTGAGATGTGGGGCATTGATTAGTTGGATGTTTCTCTTCACAATTGGGGAATTGATCTTAATGTTGTTTGGAAGTGTGATCCTTGTCTCCACAAACATTGCAAGCTTGGGTTCCTTCTAGAATATCATCCTTTACATCCTTGTTGTCATAAACTCCTTGGGAAGGGTTGTCTCCCATGTTGATCATTTGATTTGTCACCTTTTGCATCAATTGGGTTTGGGTTTCCAAAAACCTTTGCATGGTTGGGTCTAACTCATTGTTGTTGGCTAAAAACTTAGTTGTCACTTGGTTCAACTAGGTTTGGGTTACTATGAGTTCTCTCATGTGCATCTCTTGGTTGTTGTTGTTTTCACCATTCTTGATGTTGGAGTTTCTTGGAGTAGTCACCTGTTTGGGTTGGATTGGGATTAGAATAGGAAAAATATTTTTAAGGAAATAATTCTAATCACACACAACAATTTCACACAAGCAGTGTGCAAGAAATCAAAAACAAACATTCCAATCAAACAACAAAATTTCAAGCACATTTTTAAGAAACAAAATATTTTTGTACACCACATAAGTTGGTGGGTTTGATCTAAACTAAATATGGTGGTCCAACTATATGGTTCACTTGAGATCATTCCATCCTTCTTAGGTGTTTCTTCTTGAATGAGATCATTGTATCCTTGGGAAATTTTGTGTCTTGGTCATAACCTCAAAGGTAATGATGGTTCTTCTAAGTTGTGTTACCTTTGTCTTCAAGTCTTGAGTAATATTTCTTGTCTCACTTGTAGTCCTTAGTGATATCCAAAGTTGAAGTCCTTGGTGAAAATAATGTTGAAGTCTTTGATGATGTTGAAGTTGGAGTCATTTGAGTTGGTGAAGTCCTTTGCTCATGGTTGAGGTCTTTTCTCATCAAGTTGAAATAGAAGAGATGTAGAATCAAACCAAGAGGTTAAGGAAAGAATATACAAGATTGTTTGTAAATAAGTTTTGGAACAAATTCAACTCCTATTTTTCTAAGGGGGTTTGTCCAATCCTAGGGTTACAATCCTATAGGAAACACAGTGCTCTGATACCATCTGTAGAGGTCCCAACCTTTAATAAGGTAGAGATCCCTGTGTTTCCAATGCTAGTCCCTGCATCAATAGCTAGCATCCACAGTTAAGATGTAATATCAAGAAACAAAGGTCATAATACAACTTTATAACCAAGAATAAAATAATTCATTACATCTTACATAGCTCATTTGTCTATCTCATTACAATGCAGCAGAAATAACTATAGCATGGGGTCCTTAATCTTCAAAGTGCCACAGGCAATCATGTTGGTTGTAGACTTGAAATCCTAATCAACACACTTCACTAACATCAAACAAACCTGCAACATAATAGTTACAGCCACAAGGGTCAATACATTTGAATTGTATTGGCAAGTGATACTGTAACATCCCAAAAATACTAAGCTTGGATCATCAAACTCTAATCATCAAAATTAGGGTTAACAAAAAAATTTCTAAATAAAATTATGAATGCATGCATATGTGTATGCATTGATTTTGAATTCTTTTAAAACCACCTTGTTTGTTTGTTTCATTGCTTGTAAAATGTTTCTTAGGTGAAATAAACATCATCTAAAACATTTCCTACACTTTTCCTAAAGACAAGTAAATCAAAACACATATATTAAATGAATGGTCATTTTGACCAATTTAACTCTCATGCCTACTTTGGCTGTCTCAAACTTTCAGAACCTAACAGAAACTTTTCTGGATCTTTGCACCCCTTGAATGTACTCATAACAAAGTATCAAGGCCCACTTTGTGATCATCCAGAAACTTTCAAGCATAGTTTAAATGACAATTCAAAATTGAATCTTTATCATATGGGAAGATCCCACTTTTTCAAAAACCACTCAAACAAGCTCAACTTTCAAAACCCAAGTATCTGCAGACTCACCAGCACCAATCTAGCAAACCCACCAAAAATCTTTTCAAAATTCAAAACATGATTTCATGCGGCCATTTCATCAATCAGGTTGCAGACACAAATCAAACAAACATCAAACACTATTGTGAGCAGTGATTCTTGCCTAACTTGTTCCCTAGTTAGCTCACAACCAGCTCAGTAGATCATCTAGGAAGATTAGCCAAGCACTAGCACCACTGTGAGCTTGCCATTGCCATCAATGGTGAAGAGCCGAGCACCCCCTTGCCACCCCATAGTCGACAGCAAGCTAGGAGCAGCAGCAAGCCTAGCCAGCATGTCTGGGAGGCAGCCCACCATCCACTGCCACTCACTGTCCTAGCCGCAAGCGTTGCCAAGCCCTGGACCACGCGCACAAGTTGCGTCCAGACCGCCAGAGACCATGCCGAGCATGCGCCAGAGCACCACCCTCGACCAGCGCCCACAGACCGCGCGCCGCCCTCACCGCGTGCACACACGATCGCCACCGACCCAGGAGACCGCCAGACATCCCCGTTTGCCTCCCCGTGCCGCACAGCCACCGCCCACCGTCGAAGACGCCGCCTCTGCCGCGTAGAGCATCGCCCGTTCCAGACCAAGCCGCACCACCCCATGCCTCGAAACCATGTCGTTGAGCATCGCAAGGAGACACCGCACCGACCCCTACCCTTTCCCATGCCATTAGCCGCCTGTAACATCGCCCCCGACGAGCTCACCGTGCGCCCCGACGGTCCCCTCGCTCAACTATAAATAGAGGCCACCCCCGCTCGATATCTTCACACCATCTCACTCCCCTCTCCTCACTGATCGTGCCACATCGTTCTCAGAGCAAGGCGAGCAACAACCCGCCGGAATTTCACTGGAGCCCGCCGCCTCTAGAGAAGAAGGGTGCCATCGATTTCGTCCACCCTAGGAGCTGTCGCAACCACCGCTGAGTTCGCCGTCTTCGACTTCGTCGTTCGCCCGCCTCGCCGACCCTCGCCCGTACCCCGGTGAGCCCCCAGCACCCCTCACTGGCCGCGCTAGGTTTCGTTCTCGCCGGCGTTGTCTCGTGTCGACGATGACTCTCAGTCGTTGGATTAGAATTAGATCGAACGATCCACGTTGCCCCCTACCTCTTTGCCCAGCCCCGTGTCACTGACGAGTGGGGACACCCACTTAAGCAGCCCGCGGGAGCACTGCGCTTAGCAGGCCGGCCCGTTTACTTTTCCCGCGTAGCCCAGTTATTCAAATTAAACTTTTTCCATTTCAATTCAAACACACTTCTGTACCCATTTTCAAAAATCAACCCAGATCGATTCAGTACAACAAATTGAATGAAACAAATTTTGTTGGAAAGGTCTGTGAATGCTGAATCCAAGCCCGTTGGATTTAATTCATTTGGATCTATAGATCACTCATGGTAAAAATAACAAGGCAGAAGCTTTTCTGCATTCAAACATTTTTCAAATTTAAACCATACTAGCTTTTGAGTTGATTCCAACTCTCAAAAATCACAATTAACCATACCTTTCAGAATATAGAAAAATATATAGGTTTACTTGCAGAAATAATATTCAAGTAATAAAAGAATGCCCCATAGGCAATACTAGCCACTTTAATTAATTAAAATAAAAGGGTAAAACCTTATTAAATTGTGACACCACTTTAAATCACATTCCCATGGACTACAATATGTGGTTATGACATGTGTCAACATGATCCCATGTTTGGTTTGGAGAATATTAAATCTTATGTAGTTTTTCAATGAGTAGAAATTACTTTTCTAAAAATAAAAGGAATTAAATCAAGCCTTAACCTTGTAATGTAGAAATGATGCTAGATCATCTATAGGACCCTTGTGTGTGATGATTGCAAGTAGTTAAGTATTGTTTGGTGATTATGTACCTCGTATTTATTCATAGACGCTAGTACCGACCAAGCATACGAGGAGGAAGGAGGATACTACGAAGAAGAAGCCGAGGAGAACTTCAACCACTGCTCTGCACAAGGCAAGCTAACACTTGCAAGATACTATACCTATGCAAGCTTATATTGACACTGATGCAAGCCTAATACTACTAGTAAATGTGCAAGATAACACTTGCAAGATACCCTACTGATGCAACAAACCCCTACTTGTTACTATTCCTATTATATGCTTTAAGAATATGAGATCATACCCATTTGATAAACCAATCCTAGTTTTATTTTCAAGCTTCTTACTTTATTTATTTATTTATCAAAGCTTACTTAAGTGACTTGTAGATACTAGAAAGATATGTGAAGGTTTCATAAAGAGCATAAAATTTGGCCTAAGTTAGAAACCTTGATATCAGCCTAAGATATATGGTTGGACTTAGTTGAAACTCCACTAGTTTACCACCCCTCATCAGTACTACCCCCACCTGTAGATGCTAGTGCTAAGCATAAAACTTGATCAACTTTAGATGGGAATACTTGGTGAAAATGGTTATGAAAACCTTGGAATGATGGATCATTCTATTGAAATGTTTTGGACATGTGTTTCCGGACACTTGATGATTTTGGTGATGAATATGTTGAGGCATGAGCCTTAGCCCTTTATAAAACTGATGGTTGTCTGGATGCGATACCATTCCAATTTTCTCGTACAACCACAATACCCGTATATTGGGTAGGGCTTGACTGGAAACTTATATACCTTAGTATTAGTTCCCTCACGACCAAGGTCTGAGCTGAAGCTACCTTGTGAAGATTGTCCACCTGTGCAGTACCGAAGATGAGTTGGTCATGGTCGGGAGGCCAAACTCACAGGAGAGGTGCTTATACTAGGGCATGTAATTCAAAGGTGAATTCAGTATTTGTTCCTGACGGATGTATAGAATGTTGTGGTGAGAGTGTACAATCTCTGCAGAGTGTCAAACTATTCGAATAGCCGCGTCCGCGGTTATGGACAGTTGGAGTGGCCATACTGTTCCCCCGTCAGAATTTTGAAAAATGACTTGTGAAATGAATTGAGACTTTGACTTGACCACAACAGAGTTGTGATATGAAATACAAGATCCCACTTAGGAGTTATAAAATTGTGACTAGCTTTGGAACCTAGTAGAGATAAATCTGGCTTATGCAAAACAACCCTAGAGCCTAGTGTCCTATTATCCAAAAACCCCTTTACCTGTTAGTATTAGTTGCGAGTACTTAAAGAGTACTCATGGCTTTGTCCCTGGCTATTCCCATGGCTAGACTATGAAGAGGAGTACCTGGAAGATGTACCCTAGGAAGGTTACGACAACTAGGATCATCTCCCATCGTCAGCATTGCCTGTGACCCCGAAGATGGAGCTTTGCCTACGCTACCATTACTATTACGTATTCCGCTGCTTAAAGTTGTATTAAGAACTGGATCATGAGATCCCTATTCGTGTAAGAACTTATGTATCGTTTGTAATGGATGATGTACTATGGTATCCAATTCTGTTATGTCTCGCAAAAATGGTAATCCTGGGATTGCGATGTATGGCATAACAGGCATCTAGGATTGAAAAATCCGGGTGTTGACAAGTTGGTATCAGACCCATCCTGACCATAGGAGACCCTAGTTCGACTGGACGTTTGAACCAAAAACTTAGTTTCAAAACCAAAGCAAATAAATATTTACAAAAACTTATTCTCATCCTTATCTCTCTAATCTTTCCTAAAAATTCATGTTCCTCAAAAACTCTTGCAAAATAAATAAAATTTTTGACACACTTGATGACCCTGCTAATCTACTCATCCTGTATTTTTATAGATGGACGTGAAGTACAGCATGTTTTTCCAACTTGGGAATGGAGGAGACCTTTTCTTTGAGAGGGATTTGGACCAGCTTTCGGAACTTCTGGAGCGTCCGCACCCCGAGTTCTTCGGACCTCAGCTCAATGATCAAGGAGGAGAAGACTTGTAGTGGCTAATTGTTGCAAGTCTCCGAGGAAAAATTAAACCTCCCACCGCGGAGGGAATTCAGTTTACCTTGAGGGAAAACAACTGACTCGATGGACTTGCCAGAGCAATACAGGAAGCTCTTTCCCGTCTGTGTGGGTAGAGCATCAATCAGATCAAGGGTACTCGCTTTGAGTTTTGTCCAAGGCGTGATGCAAATGGACAACCCCTGGAAGCCCCATACCACCCCGAGCTGAAGACTCAATTGGACCACATTAGCTTCATGATGTATGATCGTCAGCAGGAGTTGGACAACTGTCGTGACTACTGCAACCACAAGTCTGCCATCATAGAGACAAAGGACCAGACCATCGCCATGCTAGCAAGGGATCGCAAGTCTCGCCGCCATCAGCTCGACAAGAAGGAGCGCATTATTTCCCGTCTTCGCCACCGCATCTCATCTTTGGAGGAGACCATCCACGAGAGAGACATGCAGTTGGAGGAAAGGGAGAAGGCCGGAGAGGATCTTGGTGGAGACCCTTACTCGTATCTCAGTGATGACGATGATTTGCTGGAGGATCAGGCCATGGAATTATTCACCGATGAGGATGATTTCGCCTTCATCGATGATGATGAAGATGATGAAGCCACAGACTCCGAGGAGTAGTAGCACTTGAGAACTAGCGTAGTGAGTAGTATTCGGTCCCACTGTATCATAGTTGCCAGAATGGTTCTTAAAACCATCTGTTTTTTCTTTGTTGTGGTGTGTGTTGTAATATGTGCTATGAATGATTGAATGAAAAAGCAAGTTGCTAGAAAAATCTGAGTCAAACCTTTAACTTTTCAAAGTCCCCAAAACCTTAGAAATTTCCCTCTTTTCTCATGATCTATCTAAATCTTTAGATGCCACGTGGAGGAAGTGGTTCAGCCCCAGACCCGATGTTGCAGATCCTGCAACTGTTGACTTCTGACCGCGAAGCTGAAAGAGCGGAACGTCAATCCAACCTAGCCACTCTGCAACAGATAGCCCAGCTAGCCCACAACAACCAAGGCCACGGAAATCAGGACAACCATGGATCTAAGCTCAAGAATTTCTAGAACACCAACCCACCTGTTTTCACTAAGTCAGAAGAACCCCTAGACGCAGATGATTGGCTGCAAACCATGGAAAATAACCTCGAAGTCGCCGGAGTGGAAGCCAACGAGAAAGTCCTGTTTGCCACCCATTATCTAGCCGGAGATGCCAGGGCATGGTGGAACAGTGTTCGCGCAATGACCGGAGGCCAGATGATGACCCGGGAGGAATTCAAGGTCAAGTTCAGCAGAACCCATGTACCACCGGGTTTGATCAAGACAATGAGAGACGAGTTCAGAGAGCTGAAGCAAGGAAGGATGACTATAGTGGAATACCGTGACAATTTTTTGTCATTAGCTAGGTATGCCCCGGACGAAATCGACACCGAAGCAAAGAAGAAAGAAAGATTCCTGAATGGTCTGCATGACGAGATGCAGACGGTGTTAGTCAATATCCCCTTTGCAGATATTGAAGCCCTTGTCGACTCTGCCATCCAGATGGAAGGAAAGATCAACCAAGCCAATGAGAACCGCAAGCGTCGTATGATGCATCAACCAGGAACCCATCAGACCCCAAAGTACCGCCCCAACCCATCTCCAGGATTTGCCCCAAGAACCAACAGACCCCCGATGAACCGTCCGACCTATCCCAACCGTGGAAACCCTAGAACCGGAGGAAATCACAACAACCCCGGCAACTCTAGCAATTTCAACCGAACCCCACCCAAGCTCAACACCAACAATGCTACCACCAACCCCAACACTGCCCCGAGGACTGGAAGCAATGTTGTGCCTGTAGCAGCCAAGGACAAGTCGCAGGTGACTTGTTATGACTGTGGAAATAAAGGCCACTATTCTAATGAGTGCCCTAACAAGAAGAATGCTACAACCCCCAATGCCAATGCCCCAGCTCAGCAGCAGCATCGTGTTCAGCCCGGAAGAAGATTTGCCCCAGGGAATTCACTCAACCGCAATGGCCGTCTTTTTCTCATGCATGCTGAAGAAGCTCAGGAAGCGCCAGACGTCGTGCGGGGTATGTTTTCCGTTAATTCAGTACTTGCAAGAGTGTTGTTTGATTCTCATGCATCGCATTCATTTGTCACCGAATAAATTGCATGCACTAGTAAAATTCAACCAACCAAATTGAAGCATGTGATGATTGTGCAAATTCCCGGATCAACCACCAAGGCTAGGCAAATTTGCAAAGTCGTCCCTATCCAAATCCATGGCATAGATTTTTATGCTAATCTGATAGTACTCGGAACTAAAGGTTTGGAAGTAGTACTAGGAATGGATTGGATGTCCAAACATAAAGGATTGATTGACTGTGCCAAGAAAGACATCACCATGACCAGTACAGCCGGAATATCAGTCGAGCATATATCTGAAACCTTACCTCGTCAATTCAAATGCAACAAGAGTATAGCCCAACCTACCATTGACCAAGTATGGATAGTCTGTTAATACCCCGATGTATTTCCAGATGTTTTGCCCGGTATGCCCCTAGATAGGGATATCGAGTTTATCATTGAACTAATCCCCGGAACCGGACCCATTGCCCAGAGACCCTATAGTATGAACCCGTTAGAGCTCGCAGAACTGAAGAACAACTGGATTCCATGTTGGAAATTGGATTGATTCAACCAAGTGCGTCCCCATGGAGATCACCTGTCTTGTTTGTGGACAAGAAGGATGGAGGTAACCGTTTGTGTACGGATTATCGGAAATTGAATGATGTCACCATCAAGAACAAGTACCCCTTGCCCAAGATAGAAGATTTGTTTGATCAGTTGACCGGTGCCAAGGTGGTGCGTCAGCGTCTCTAGCTACGTGAAGTAGTAAGTTTCAATCTGGGCTGTGTGATTAGACTAGGATCCTACGGCTGTGGTGCGTCGTCTCCGTCGAACAACTCCGACGAGACCGAACCCTAACGGCGATGGTGGGGGTACGCGGAAGCTTACCAGGGTTCCATCTAGGATCGTCGATGGGGGCGAACGACGTTGTCGACGACGGCGGTTCAAACGGTGGTCGCAGCGGCTCCTAGGGTTGCTCCAATCAACGGCTCCGCTCCTCCTCTGCAACGGCGGACTCCGGTGAAATTCCGGCGATGCGGAGCTCGCGTTGACTAATACCATCTGCATCTCATCATGCAGACCGTTCAAGAATTTCTCCTTCTTCTTGGCTTCAGTGTCAATCTCATCTTGTGCATACCTAGATAATGACAGAAATTTGTCACGGTACTCAACTACTGTAATCCTCCCTTGCTTCAATTCTCTGAACTCATCTCGCATCCTCTTGACTAAACCCGGTGGCACATGGGTTCGGCTGCACTTGAGTTTAAATTCATCCCAAGTAATCATATGTCCTCCATTCATGGTGCGAATACTATTCCACCAAGATCTTGCATCACGTGCCAGATAAAGGGTGACAAACAATACTTTCTCATTAGCCTCCACTCCTGCAACTTCTAAGTTCTGCTCCATGGTCTGTAGCCAGTCATCAGCATCTAATGGCTCTTCAGACTTACTAAATATGGGTCGATTGGTGTTCTGAAAGTTCTTGAGCTTGGATCCATGGTTGTCCTGGTTTCCATGGCCCTGATTTTTATTGGCCATCTGAGCTATATGTTGAAGGGTGGATAGATTAGCTTGATATTCGGCTCTTTCAGCTTCACGGTCAGAAACCAACATTTGCAAGATTTGCAGCATTGGGTCTTGAGAAGAGCTGTTCCCTCCGTGAGGCATCTGAAGATTGACATAGATCATGAGACAACAGGAAATTTCTAAGGTTCATGGATTTGTTTTTGAAAAGTTTTTAAACTTTGATTTTGACTCTGGTTTTGCCAACTAGCAACTTGCTTTTCATTCATTCATTCATAGCACCCAATACAAACACACACCACACTAAGGTAACTGATGGTTTTAAGAACCATTCTATGAAGCTACTATACAGTGGGACCGGATACATCTCACACCTACAATAGTGCTCAAGTGCTACTACTCATCAGAGTCGGTGGATTCATAATCATCAATGAAGGAGGAATCATCATCATCAGTGTGGAAGTCCATGGCTTGGTCCTCTAGGTAGTCATCATCATCACTGAGGTAGGAGTAAGAATCTCTGCGGATATCTTCCCCTTCGTTCTCCCTCTCCTCAAGCTGCATGTCCCACTCATGGATGGTCTCCTCCAAGTCTGACACCTTGTGACAAAGGCGAGAAATGATGCGATCCTTCTTGTCGCGCAGACGGAGAAATGACTTGCGCTCATTCACAAGGATCGCGAGGGTATGGTCCTTCTTGACTGCAATGGCATAGTTGTGGTTGGCGTAAGGGCGGACATTGTCCAACTCATTCTTCCTGTCATACAGCATGAAGCTGAGATGATCCATCTGATGCTTCAGCTCCGTATGGTGTGGCACCTCAAATGGTTGTCCCATAGCATCACGCCTTGTGTAGTACTCAAATCGAGTTCCCTTGATCTGGTTGATGCATTTCCCCCATAGACGGGTAAGAGCTTCCTACATAGTCCTGGCGAGTCTGTCTAGCCAGTTGTTCTCCCTCAAGCTGAATTGGATCCCCTCTGAGGTGGGTGCCTCCATCTTATCTCTGATATTGGAAACAATCAGCCATGTAGTTCTCCTCCTTGCTGATCATTGAGCTGTGCTCCGAATAACTCGGGGTGCAGGTGGTCAAGAAGTTCCGAGAGTTGGTCCAAATCGTGCTCGAAGATGAGCTGTCCTCCGTTTCCCAACTGGTAGAACTTGCTATACTTGACGTCCATCTACAAGAATGTAGGATGAGTAAGTTAGTGAGGTGATCAAGTGTGTCAAATTTTATGTAGGATTGCAAGAATTTTGGAGGAACATGGATTTTTTTTGAAAGAATCTAAGTGATAAGAATGAGAATAGGTTTTCATAAATACTCACTTCTTTTGTTTTGAAACTATGTTTTTGATTCAAGCATCCATTCTAACTAGGGTCTCCTATGGTCAGGATAGATCTGATACCAACTTGTCAACACCCGGTTTTTTAATCCCAGATGCTTGTTATGCCATACATCGCAATCCCAGGATTACCATTTTTGCGAGACATAACAGATTGGTACCATAGTTCATCATACATTACAAACCATAATAAAGGTCTTACAAATAAAGGACCTCATGATGCAGTCTTAATGAAATCAACACTGCGGAATAATATAATAACGGTAGCATGGTCGAAGCTCCATCTTTAGGGTCATAGGCAATGCTGACGATGGGAGATGATCCTAGTTGTCATAGACTTCCTGTTGTCCATCATCCTAGTAGTCCTCCTCATAGTCTAGACATAGGAATAGCTAGGGACAAAGCCATGAGTACTCTTTAAGTACTCACAAACTATCACTAACAAGTAACTAGTTCGAGTAGGAATCCTAAGCTCTAGGTTTATTTGCAAAAAGGCAGGTTTATCTCTAACTGAGTTTAGAAGTAAAGAAAACTATCTTAATGTTTTACAACACCTAATTGGGAAGTTAGTTTTCATGTTAACAATCCTGTTGTGGTCAAGTCAAAGTCATAGTTTATTTCATAGGTCATTTTGAAAACATCTCGCGTTGGAACAGTATGGCCACTCCAACTGTCCATAACCGCGGATGCGGCTATTCGAATAGTTTGACACTCTACAGAGGTGGTACACTTTCACACAACATTCAATACATCCGCCAGGAACAATCCTGAATCACCATACTCAGTATCCAGATAATCTATCCTAACCTTTCAATTACACACCCTAGTATAGGCACCTCCCCTATGAGTTTGGCCTCCCAAACATGACCATCTGTCATCTTGGGAACTGCACATGTGGAAAATAATCACGAGGTAGCCTCAGCTCAAACCTCTTCCGCAAGGGAACCCATACTAAGACATATAAACTTCCAGTTAAGCCCTAACCAAATTCGTGTAGTTTGGTTGTACGGTAAAATTTGAATGGTATCGCATTCGAACCCAACCATCAGCTTTATAAAGGGCTAAGGATCATGCCTCAACATTTTCATCATCAAATCATAAGGTGTTCATCACACATGTCAAATCATTTCATTAGAAGGACTCATCATTCTAAGGTTTTCATAATAGTTTTCACCAAGTATTTCCATCTAAAGTGATCAACTTTTATACTTAGCACTAGCCACTAAAGTTAAGGGTAATCACTAACGAGGGGTGCTAATCAAGTGTGACTATACAAATCTAGATCTCAAGCCATAGTATGACATCTAGCTCTAACTAACTTAGGCCAATTTTTATGCTCTTTATGCTACCTATAATATCTTTCCAAAACTCCCAAGTCACTAAGTAAAATTAATAAAGAACTTTGATAAAGAAATAAAATAATAAAGCTTCCAAGTAAAACTTGGGATTGGTATAATCAAAGTTGCATAACCAAATATGCCTGAGGCCTCTAGTTTGCATAGTTATCATGCAAGTGTTAGCTTGCTAGGATGGATTGCATGGTTTATCTTAGCTTGCCTTGAGTAGTGAAGTGGTTGAAGTTTTCTTCTTCTTCGTAGTACTCCTCCTCCTCGTAGCCTTGGTCGCTACTATCGTCTATAAATAAATATGAGGTACACAATCACCAAACAATACTTAATACCTCTATTTAGCAAACAAAGGTTCACACTAGATGATCTAGCATCATCACAATCATCACATAAAATAAAGACCTAGTCTTATTTATTTTATTTTGGAAGAGTAATTTCTACTCATTGGAAAACTACTTAAGATTTAATATTATCTAAGTAAAATATGGGATCACCACATATTTTAATACTTGGGAATGTGCTTTAAAGTGGTGTCACAATTTAATAAGGTTTAACATTAATCTTTTAAATAATTAAAGTGACTAGAAATGCCTATGTAGCATTCTTTTAATACTTGTCCAAGATTACTGCATGTAAACCTAAATATTTTTACATATTCACATAGATCTGGTCAAATGTGATTTTTGAGAGTTGGAATCAACTCAAAAGAATTTATGGTTGATTTTTGAAAAATGTTTGAATAAAAGTGTCTGCCTTGTTATTTTTACTATCGGTGATCTATAAATTTAAATGGTTTGAATGCAACAGGCTTGGATTGATAATTTCAAAACCTTTCTAACAAAATTGGTTTCATGTAATTTGGTTGAGTAAAACTCTTTGAATTGAATTTCAAAGTCAATGACTGAAATAGGTTTTGAATAAAATGGAAAATCTATATTTGAATCTCTGGGCTGAGCGCGGGAACTAAACTGGGCCAGCCCAACAACACAGCGTGTGCGCAGCGGGTTGCTACCGGAGCGTTACCACACGTCAGCGGCTCTAGCTACGTGAAGCGGTAAGTTTCAATATGGGCCATGTGATTTGACTAGGATACTATGATTGTGGTGCGTCGTCTCTGTCGAACAACTCCGACGATACTGAACCCTAACGGCGACGGTGGGGGTACGCAGCGGCTTACCAGGGCTCCATCTAGGATCGGCGATGGGTGCGAACAACGTTGTCAAAAATGGCGGTTCGAACGGTGGTCGCGGAGGCTCCTGGGGTGGCTCCAATCAACGACATCGCTCCTCCTCCGCAGTGGAAGACTCCGGTGAAATTCCGGCGATGCGGAGCTCGCCTTGCTCCGGGGAAGGGTCAGGGGTGGTCTATGAGGAGTGGGGAGTGAGGTGGTGTGAAGAATTGAGGCGGGGGTGGCAGTGCAGGACGGTTAGAGCTCGTCAGTGACGATGGTGCAGTGAGCTAACGGCATGGCGGAGGGCGTAGGCCGGTGCGGTATCTCCTGGCAATCCTCAAGGGCTTAATGGAACAGCAGGGGCGGTTGAGAACGGTCGGAACGGGTCGATGCTCTGCGCAACACCGATGGCGTTTTCAATGACGCATAGGTGCTAATGTTCGCGCGGCGATGGACGGGCATGTCTAGGGGGGTAGCTAGTGTCGCGGTGAGTGCAGGAACGCGTGGTGAGGGCAAGGTGCGGCGTGTGCGCGCATGTCGGCTACGGTGCTCTGGCGCGCTCTTGGCATGGTTGCATAGAAAAGGGCGCAGTGATTGTCTGGTTATCTAGGGCCTGGCTGTGCTCGAGGGTTGGACAGGGGGTGGCGGTGGACGGTGAGCTGCCTCCTGGACATCGTGGATGGGCGCGGTGCTGCCTCCTCCGTGCTGGCCATGGTCGACCGGCAAGGGGGGCTCGGGTGGCATGGCACTGGTGCAATGGGTAGGGGGCTAGCTTGTTCAATGCATTGTTGGATGCCAGGGGTGACAAGGGGAGTAAGTTGAGGACAACTGTTTGATCAAACACTGCTCAAAACAGTAGAAGTTATGCAGTGGTTTACTGTGCTCACCATCTGTTTGATGAAATGGACGCATGAGATTTAGTTTTGAATTTTTGGATGAATTTTGGTGAGTGCTCTGGTCACAAGCTTGGTAGTATCTGGTTTCTTGGGTTTGGCAAGGTGGACTGGTTTGAGTGGTCTTTGGGAAATGGTTATCTTAGTACCTACACTTGATTAAATTTTGAATTGTCCTTTGCATAGATTTGGAATTTGTTTGTGTTGGTTTGCAAAGTGGGATTGGGTTCACTTTTACTTGGTATAGCAAGGGGTGAAAATAATTGGATTTGTTTTTGATAGAAAACTTGGACTAGGAACACTCAAAGTGGTATAGTGGTTAACTTTGGTCAAAATGGGCATTTGCTTATATTTCTTATATTTGATTTTCTCTACATTTTATTCTTCTTGGAAATGATCTAGATGATGTTGTTTTCATATTTAAACCAATCATTGCCATTCATACCAATCAAACATGGCATTGCAAGCATTCATGCATTCATCACACACACATGCATTCATATTGATTTTAATTAACAAAAGTTTTTGTTAACCCTAAACTTGGGTGATTGGAACTTGATAATCTTGATTAATATTTTTGGCATGTTACAGTAACGGTGCCAGAAAAGAGTTTGACGGGTGGAAAAGGTTAAAGGAAAAAAGATGGAAGCAAGGAAACATGTAACATATCTAGTTTCAAACGGTGTTTCAATTTTTAGAAACAAGGCCTAGGGATCATACTTTCACTAGTGAACGCTATCAATAAATATATTTTCTTCATCATACTACCCTGAACTACTCTCCCGTTGGACACTCTAATCCATGGTAGGGCTATAACAACAATCCTGAAAGTATGCCTTCCCCATCTGGATAACCCCACACCGTCTTGAGCACTAGATGGTTCCAACAAACACCACAATTTCATACAGACAACCAACTCAAAATATACTCATGACAAATATATATGCAATCTATCTTAAGTGCCACACACGATGCACACGTTGTCACTTTCACACGCGTGGGGAAAAACATAGATCTATTAAAGCACGATGAGTATTTATGTAGACTCTAGCCTACGTGCCACCATGGCGTGCACGCTGTCACTTTCACACACATGGGGAGAGCAGATATCTATTGAAGCAGTTGAGTAAGAAAGTAGATCTACTTGATTACAAAGCTCATGACCACAAAAAGATCATGCATAGAGAGAGATGAACACATAGCTACCGGTAGAGCCCTTAGCCTCGAGGAAGAAGTACTCCCTCCTCAACATGGGAATCAGCAATGGTGATGGAGATGGCGATGGATCCGGGGGAACTTCTCCGCCCCGGCAGGGTGCCAGAACAGAGATTTTATGTCCCCCAAATCTCCCCTTCAGTGGCGGCGGCGCTGCGAAACTTTTTGTGGATTTCTGGTAGATGATTTAGGGTTTTTGGGTCGGATGCTTCTTATAGGCGAAGGAGGAAAGGTCGCCGGAGGTCCCGGGAGCCCACACCCCCTATGGGCATTGCTAGGGTGGGCCCGCGCCCTCCTAGGGTGTGGCCACCCTGGTGTCCTCCTCCGTCTCATCTTTGATTTTCCGTATCGTTCAGGAAAAAATGAACTTTGGCTTTTGTCCGTCCAATTCCGAGAATATTCATTTTTTTGCTTTCTGAAACCAAAAACAGCACAAAACAGGCAACTGGCATTGTGGCATCTTGTCCATAGGTTAGTTCTAGAAAGTTTATAAAAATACCTCAAAGTGTAGACAAAACTTAAGACAAATGATATAAAACAAGCATGGAGCATCAAAAATTATAGATACATTTATGACCTATCAAGCATCCCCAAGCTTAACTCATTCTCGTCCTCGAGTAGGTAAGTGATAAAAAGAATATTTTTTTAGCTGACATGCACCATTAAAATCAAGATCAAACTAGTTGCAAGGATTGAAAGCTGGGATCAAAGAACTCTAAACATGAGAAAGAAAGATGGAGTTCTAACAGTAAGACAAAAGTAATTATGCATGCAACATTAAAGGTTACAAACAAAGATCATGAATAACAATGCATTGAAAGACGTTTGTTTGTTTAACATATTGAAAACATAGCATAGTATCATTCAGCTTGTCCCCCATGGAGTAACAAATACATGCATAGGACACCTTCAAATTTCATAAGAGTGACTAGATACAAATAGTTCAAGAACAAGCAATATCAACAATATGAATCAATCAATAAGTTTTGGGACAATGCATATAGAACTAAGAATGACAACTATGCTCTCTTAGTTGGTTCCTAAGGATAGAATATGGAGACTCAATATAAAGGTGGAAGAAAGGCCCTTCATAAGAGAAGCAGGGATTTCAAGTTTCAAAAAGAGCTTCCAACAATTATGGTACTTGTTAGCTTTCAGCCCTCATTGCCCCTATCATAAGCATCTTGAAGTGATTAAGGTTAAAGTGAAAAAACTATGGAGTATATTCTTAACAAAGTATAAGTTGGCAATCTCATGTCCTTTGAATACGAGGTCCACACCTCATGCTACTCAACTTTGGTCACCTGTAAGTTCTTGTCATAATAAGTAAATTTGTATCATAGAGAACCGCCAACGGGGTACCCCTTGTACATGATACATGAGCTATCCCATAATCAAAATGACAAGGCAAGTATACAATGAGCATCTTAGCAATATTCTTATTTACCATGGGAATATGGTGCTTTTTTATCTCTTTCCTCTTTTCTCAATATTTCTCTCTTTTTTATAAGAAGAATGCTTCATAGATGTCACTATGGTGATGCTACAAGTTTCCACCATCATTAGGAATGGCTTAGGCTAGCGGCCCAGGCGTTTCTCTATCACACATACATAACTCCATGGACTTACAAGCTCCCCTTTCATTTCACACCGATGACATCCATATACAAAAGCACATGATATCAACTGTGTACAAAGTACAAGTGAAATGTTGAAAGAGTTCCCCGTGACAGCACGGTTCTGCTAATTCCAACGTATAAGTGCAAGCATATTTAACATAGATGACACAATGGTTCATGTTTATTAGGGGCAAGAAAAATAAAGTGTGCCATCAAGTTTGTGAGAGCTTTAATAACTAAGTTTTCATATAACAAAATAACTTTTTAATTGGAAGGTACATAAAACGAGAATATACTTGGAATGGTGTAACACACCATGCATAGGAATTTATAGTGGACACTTTGGAATAACTTGGTTTCTTGGGAGTTGAATGCATGACTAGAGCTTACTCATACAAGTGTAGGATACCAAACGACTGGGAGCGATCAACTAAGAGAGTAATAATGGCCATAATCATGCAGAGCAACAAAACATTACTAATCAAAGCATAAAGTTGTAGGGTTTCGTAGCACGGAAAACAAAAAATTTCTATCGCATACAAACAAACAAGCCAAGATCTATCTACTAGATTGTTGCAACGAGTCGATAGAATAACTCACCCTCAAAGATTCCAAAGTGTTTAACGAGAGCGGATTCTCGTGGGTGATGTAGTCGTACTCTTCCCGATCTCAAGATCGCGTAGATGATCCTTCCGGCGCTGCGTTCCGGTAGCGCTCCCGCAGTCGGTCACACGTTCGGTACTCGACGAAGACCTTCCTCTCCCTTGTTCCAGCAGGCAGCGGAGGTTGTAGCACTCTCCTCGCAATTCCGGCAGCACAACGGCGTGGTACCGAAAGTATAGGGGAGATCTCGCAGGGCTTCGCCTTAAGCCGGAGCGAGTATGGTGGAGTATGAGAGAGTCCCTCGACGATCTAGGGTTTAGACACGCCGAGGAGGAAGCTTGGCTGGCGGCTAGGGTTGCTAGGCGGCGGCGGCTTGACCTAGGGCGGCGGCGGCGGCAGCAGGTGGCGGCGCCGGCGGCTTAGGGTTTTCGAGGCGGGGATCTTGTGTGTCTAGGAGGGGATCCCTGCCCCTCCTTTTTTAGGTGGAGGGGCCGGCCGGCCAAGGGGAGGGGATTCCCTCCCCAACTCGGCTTGGAGGTGGGCCGGCGGTGGAGGAAGGACTCCTCCCCAACTCGGTTTCCTCCTCCTTCCCCACTTCCCAAAAATAGCCGTTTGACTTTCAAACTAGCCGCTTGACTTTTGAAACTAGGATTTGAATAAACCCTCTATTTTGTTCAGCGATGACACCGAGTACATAATGCAATCATACCAACTTGATATAACACATTCATGTACCCTTCCCCTTCAGAGTGCCGGACATTCCGGAACCTTCTAGAACATTCCCGATGAAAACACCGGAACCATTCTCCAACTCCGAAACGGGACTTTCCTTATATGAATCTTATTCTTCGGACTATTACGGATCTCCTCGTGATATCCCGAATCCCATTAGAGACTCCTAACAACATTCGGACTCAAACAACGTCGAATCCTTAAGTGTGTCTCCCTACGGTTCATGAATTATGCGGACATGGTCGAGACACTTCTCCGATCAATAACCAATAGAGGAATCTGGAAATTCATATGGCTCCCACATATTTCTACGATTACTTTCCGATCGGATGAACCACTTACATACGATATCAATTTCCCTTTGTCTCACGATAGTTTACTTATCTGAGGTTATGATCGTCGGTATCTCTGCATACCTAGTTCAACCTCGTTACCGATAAGTACTCTTTTCTCGTTCCCGTGATATGTGATCCCTTGTGAGCCAATCACATGCTTGCAAGCTACTTGGATGACATTTCACCGAGAGGGCCCAGAGTATATCTATCCGTCATATGGATGGACAAATCCCACTCTTGATCCATGTGTTTCAACCAATACTTTCCGAACACTCAATGCCACCTTTATAGCCACCCAGTTACGGTGTGGTGTTTGATGTCATCAAAGCATCCATCCGGCAAAGGTGATATGCATGATCTCATGGTCGAAGGAATTCGATTACTATGTATCAGAAAGCATATAGCAGTTGAACTATTAAAATGACTTGATCTTT
Organism: Avena atlantica; assembly: GCA_910589765.1. Classification (NCBI taxonomy): domain Eukaryota; kingdom Viridiplantae; phylum Streptophyta; class Magnoliopsida; order Poales; family Poaceae; genus Avena; species Avena atlantica. Next base: position 131,453,144 of record OU342733.1, read on the forward strand.
ATGCTACGCTTATCTATAGGAGTATGTCCACCATATAATTCTCCTAACGATATGATCTTGTTGTTAATAACATCTCAATGTTCATGATAGGGAAACCACAATCATCTATTAACCAACAAGCTAGTATTACAAAGAGGCTTTACTAGGGACTCTTATTTTAGTTTACAAATCACAAAAGTATTAATGTTTACTTGTTAATACTATTATAGCATGAATGTAAACATTTATCATAAACACAAAGATATAATAATAACTACATTTATTATTGCGTCTAGGGCATATCTCCAACAGTCTCCCACTTACACTAGAGTCATCTAATCTAGATTACATGGTAATATACCGAACACCCATGGCAGTTTGGTGCTGGTCATGTTTTTCCCTCGGGAGAGGTTTAGTCAACGGATCCGCCACATTTAGATCTGTGTGTACTTTGCAAATCTTTATATCCCCATCTTGGATATGTTCTCGAATAGCATGAAAACGTAGCTTGATTTGCTTCATCTTCTGGTGTGACCTTGGTTCTTGCGCATTGGCTATGGCACCCATGTTATCACAGTAGATAGACATTGGGTCCAGCGCACTAGGAACCACACCCAGCTCTGTAATGAACTCTTTCATCCATATCGCTTCTTGTGAAGCCTCTGAAGCAGCCATGTATTCCGATTCAGTTGAAGGTCTCGCCACAACGCTTTGCTTTGCACTCCTCCAGCTAACTGCTGCACCATTCAAAATAAATACGTATCCAGATTGTGATTTAGAATCATTCGGATCGGTGTTCCAACTAGAATCGGTGTAACCATTAACAACGAGCTGTTCATCACCTCCATAAGAAAGAACCATATCCTTAGTTCTTCTCAAGTACTTAAGGATGTTTTTGACCGCTGTCCAATGATCCACTCCTGGATCACTTTGATATCTGCTAGTTAAACTAACATCATATGCAATGTCGGGTCTAGTACATAGCATGGCATACATTAGAGATCCTATGGCTGAGGCATAGGGAATCTTACTCATCCTTTCTCTATCTTCTGCCAATGTCGGACTTTGAGTTTTACTCAAGGTCGTATTGGGCAACATGGGCAAGAACCCTTTCTTGCTATCTTCCATTCCAAACCTCTTTAGAACTTTGTCCAAATATGTACTTTGTGACAATGATATTTGGCGTCTTGATCTATCTCTATAAATCTTTATGCCTAATATGTAAGCTGCTTCGCCAAGATCCTTCATTGAAAAACTATTATTCAAATATTCCTTGACACTATTAAGAAGGTCTACATCATTCCCAATCAACAATATGTCATCTACATATAGTATTAAGAATGCTACAGAGCTCCCACTCACTTTCTTGTAAATACAAGCTTCTCCATAAGTTTGTATAAAACCAAAACTTTTGATTACCTATCAAAACGTTGATTCCAACTTCGGGATGCTTGCTTCAATCCATAGATGGACCGTTGAAGTTTGCATACCTTGTTAGCATCTTTAGGATCGACAAAACCTTTGGGTTGCATCATATACAACTCTTCATCAATGTCTCCATTGAGGAATGCTTTTTTGACATCCATCTGCCTCATAATCATAATATGCACCGATTGCTAACATAATCCTCACAGACTTTAGCTTCGCTACTGGTGAGAAAGTCTCATCGTAGTCAACTCCTTGAATTTTTCGAAACCCCTTTGCGACAAGTCGAGCTTTATAGACAGTAACATTACCATCAGCATCTGTTTTCTTCTTGAAAATCCATTTGTTCTCGACAGCCTTTCGGCCATCCGATAAGTCCACCAAAGTTCATACTTGGTTTTCGTACATGGATCCAATATCGGGTTTCATGGCTTCTTGCCATTTATTGGAATCTGGGCTCATCATCGCTTCCTAATATGTCTCAGGGTCATCGGTGTTGTCCACCAACATGACACTCATAACGGGATCATACCAATCTGGAGTGGTACGAGTTCTCGTTGACCTGCGAGGCTCTGTAGCAACTTCAACCGAAGTTTCATGATCATCATCATTATCTTCCTCTCTTATTGGTGCAAGCACCACAGGAAATTCTTCCGGTGCTGCGCTACTCGCAATTTCGAGAGAAGGTTCGACAACCGCGTCGAGTTCTACTTTCCTTCCAGTCACTTCTTTCGAGAGAAATTCCTTCTCTAGAAAGGATCCATTCTTGGCAACGAAGATTTTGCCTTCGGATCTATGATAGAAGGTATACCCAATAGTTTCCTTCGTGTATCCTATGAAGACGCATTTTTCCGCTTTGGGTTCAAGCTTGTCCGGCTGTAACTTCTTTACATAGGCTTCGCATCCCCAAACTTTAAGGAACGACAATCTAGGTTTCTTCCCAAACCATAATTCATACGGTGTCGTTTCAACAGATTTAGATGGTGCCCTATTTAAAATGAATGCGGCTGTTTCTAATGCATAACCCCAAAATTATAGCGGTAAATCTGTAAGTGACATCATAGAACGAACCATATCTAAGAGAGTTCGATTACGATGTTCGGACACACCATTACGCTGTGGTGTTCCCGGCGGTGTCAATTGCGAAAGTATTCCGCATTTCTTCAAATGCTCGCCAAACTCGTAACTTAGATATTCACCTCCACGATCAGAACGTAGAAATTTAATCTTCTTGTTAACGTAATTCTCTACCTCACTTTGAAATTCCTTAAACTTCTCGAAAGTTTTGGACTTATGTTTCATGAAATAGATATACCCATATCTACTCAAGTCATCCGTGATGGTAAGAACATAACGATAACCACCGCGCGATGCTATACTCATTGGACCACACACATCGGTATGTATGATTTCCAATAAGTCTGTAGCTCGCTCCATCATACCAGAAAATGGAGTCTTAGTCATTTTACCAATCAGACATGCTTCGCATCTATCAAGTGATTCGAAATCAAGTGATTCAAGAAGTCCATCGGAATGGAGTTTCTTCATACGCTTCACTCCAATGTGACCAAGACGACAGTGCCACATATAGGTCGAGTTATCGCTCGATTTCAAACGTTTAGCCTCAATGTTATTAATATGTGTATTTCCACTATCGAGATTCAATAAGAATAGACCATCTATCAAAGGTGCATGTGCATAAAACGTATTACTCATATAAATCGAACAACCATTATTCTCGGACTTAAACAAGTAACCGTCTCGCAATAAACAAGATCCCGATATAATGTTCATGCTCAACGCAGGCACCAAATAACAATTATTTAAGTATAAAACTAATCCGCCAAGTACTTTGGGCAAGTCCGCTTCCAGTGACCTTCTCCCTTGCAGTAAAAGCACTCAGTATCAGGCTTAGGTCCAGCCTTGGTCTTCTTCGTCGGCGTGGTAACTTTCTTACCACCCTTCTTGAAGTGTCCCTTCTTCTTAGACTTGCCTTTCTTGAATTTGGTGGTCTTATTGACCAACAACACTTGGTGCTCTTTCTTGATCTCCACTTCTGCAGATTTCAACATGGCAAAGAGTTCTGGCAACATCTTGTTCATGTTCTGCATGTTGTAGTTCATCACAAAGTTCTTGTAACTTGGTGGTAGTGATTGGAGGACACGGTAAATCCCCAAAGCATTAGGAATCACAATGCCCAAGCTTTGAAGTTTGTTTGCGTGCCCAGACATCTTAAGCACATGCTCACTGACGGAGCTGCCTTCTTCCATCTTGCAGTTAAAGAACTTTTCAGAAGCCTCATAGCTTTCAATTGCCACATGAGTCTCAAAGATCAATTTGAGATCCTCGACAATATCATATGGGTCTGAATTCTCAAACCTTTTCTGAAGCTCCGATTCTAAACCATACAAGATAGAACACTGAACTGTGGAGTACTGAGTCTTCCGAGTGAGGTAAACATTCTTTACTTCATCGGCACCATCAGCTGCAGGTGGGTCACCCAGCGGTGCATCCAGCACATAGGTCAAATTACCAGCTGTGAGGACAACCCTCAAATTGCGGAACCAATCCGCGAAGTTTCTTCCATTGTTTTTCAACTTTTGTTTCTCTAGGAACGCATTAAAATTGATGGTAGGGGCTGCCATTGATCTACAACATATTTGCAATAGTTTAGACTAAGTTTATGACAAATTGAGTTCAAATTAATAATAAAATTAATCTAGGTGAACTCCCACTCAAAACAATATCCCTCACATTGTTTGAGTGATCACACGAACCAAATCCACCACATCAACACCGATCATCACGAGAGTTGATATAGTTTCAATGGCGAACAATCGACATGTTCATCATATCTACTATATGATTCATGCTTTACCTGTCGGTGATCCGTGTTCCGAGACCATGTCTGTACATGCTAGGCTCGTCAAGATCAAACCTTAGTTTTCGCATGAGAAAATCTGGCTTGCTCACGTTATATACACTTGAGGAATCTAACACACCCGATCATCACGTGGTGCTTCGAAACAACAAGCTTTAGCAACGGTGCTAACTAAGGGTGAACACTTTATGACTTGAAATTCATGTGCATGAGGGATCATCTTATAATTCTACCGTCGTCTACTAAGAAATACAAGATGCATAAAGGATTAACATCACATGCAATTCATAATATGTGATATGATATGGCCTTTCTTCTTTGTGCTTCCGATCTCCATCTTCTGGCACGAACATGATCTCCATCATCACCGGCATTGCATCAAGGTCAATGATGCTTCTCCATGGTTGTCGTCCACCGGCTTCAACTATTACAACTACTTTGAATAGACACGCGGGTCTTAACATAAATTAAAGACAACCATATGGCTCCTGCCGGTTGCCAACTTACAATAAGGAACATTGCATACATCAAATATAATCACAATCATGGCCATATCACATCACTGCACACCCCTGCAAAACAAAGTTAGACGCCTCTACTTTCTTTGCATATTTTACGTGGTTTGGGGCTTTCATTAAGTGTCGTTCTAACTTACGAACATGAACCACAACATTGATACTAGTATTATTAATCAGCCGTTGTAAATTGGATCTTAACTATGCTAGGAGATACAGGCACCCGCAAAGCCACTTACGCAATACAAGTTGCATGTCAAGCGTGGAGCAAGTCTCATGAACGATGTCATGTAAGGTTAGCCCGGGCCGCTTCATCCCAACATCCCGCAAGATGCAAAGTACACAAGAAGCAATCGACAGCAAAAGCATCAACGCCCACAATGACCATTGTGTTCTACTCGTGCAACAGATCTACATATAGACACGGCTCTGATACCACTGTAGGGTTTCGTAGCATGGAAAACAAAAAAATTCTATCGCATACAAACAAACAAGACAAGATCTATCTACTAGATTGTAGCAACGAGTCGATAGAATAACTCACCCTCGAAGATTCCAAAGTGTTTAACGAGAGCGGATTCTCGTGGGTGATGTAGTCGTACGCTTCCTGATCTCAAGATCGCGTAGACGATCCTTTCGGCGTTGCATTCCGGCAGCGCTCCCGCAGTCGGTCACACGTTCGGTACTCGACAAAGACCTTCCTCTCCCTTGTTCCAGCAGGCAGCTGAGGTTGTAGCACTCTCCTCACGATTCCGACAGCACAACGGCATGGTACCGGAAGTAGAGGGGAGATCTCGCAGGGCTTCTCCTTAAGCCGGAGCGAGTATGGTGGAGTATGAGAGAGTCCCTCGACGATCTAGGGTTTAGACACGCCGAGGAGGAAGCTTGGCCGGCGGTGTAGAGGTCCCAATCTTAGATAAGATAGAGCCCCCTGTGTTTACAATGCTAGTCCCTGGATCAATAGCTAGCATCCACAGTTAAGATGTAATATCAAGAAACAAAGGTCATATTATAACTTTATAACCATGAATAACATAATTTTATTACATCTTACATAGCTCATTTGTCTATTACAATACATTGCAGCGGAATAACTATAGTCATGGGTCCTTCATCTTCAAAGTGCCACAGGCAGATGTTGGTTGTAGACTTTTTAATCCTAATCAATTAATCTTCACAAAAATCAATCAAACCTGCAACATACAAGTTACAGCCACAAAGGGTCAATACATTTGAATTGTATTGGCAAGTTATACTATGGTAGTATAGTGGAGTCTATCTTCTATATGCATTTGGCTAAGTGGAGTTGAGGCTTGCATTGCTCAAAATAGATTTTTCCTTAACATATGAAAATACTAAGTTTTTGCTTTGAAAAAATCATTTTTCTCAATCAAAGAATGAAGATCCTTTACAAGGCATCTCTCAATCAAAGATTGAAGTCTTCAAACAACCCTTGTTCAATCCACAAGTTTTAACTTAGAAATTTGAATGATGAGATTCTTGATTGCTTCCATGTCTTGATGCTCAAATTGTCCTTTACCAGGGACATGGCTAAGTACTTAGATTTTACACTCTGCAGAGGTGGTGCACTTTCCCCACAAGACTTGGTTTCCCAAGACAAGATCTTTCAGAAGCTTTCCCTTAGACCAAAATGGACGCGCTCCAACCTATCAAACACTACCACCCACTGTCCATATGGCTAAGTTCTTGCAACCTATATGATCATGGCAGAGCCCATATTGCCAAGTGGTTGCACTTGAAGCTTCTCAACATTTGACATTTTAAATCTCTTTGTTCCTGGGTGGCATTCCACAAGTGAGATACACAAGACAAGTCCATGGCCTTGTGAACCACTCAACCAAAAACCACCAAGCAAGCCCATTCCACCCAGGTGATTCATTAACTTAGTTGTTTTATTACACAAAAACATAAGTCCTCAGACTTAGAGATTTTTCCATAGTGTGATTATATTTTCCACCCATGTTTTATATTAGCTAGGCTAAGCTTGATAGTAGTAGGAATCTTAACTTAGGAAAATCCTACTAAGGATTCATCTACTAGGTTTTCTTATAGCAAGGTCTATACTTAGCAAAATCCATGCAAGTTTTACTTAGCAAAATCACTAATGCATAGAGAAAGTAATGGGACAAAAAGTATGAAGCATCACTTGCCTTTTTGGTAGAGGGTATAGGTTCACTCCTTGTCCTTGCAACAATCACACCCTTCAAGTCACTACAAGTCAATCAAGCAAGGCACAAACTCAATCTACCAATCAAGCAAAACAACACATAAAATGACAAAGTCAAAGTAGTGCATGCAAGCATGCAAAAGATGGTTCTAATTGTAAAGGTGGTTTCCACTAGGATTCTAAACTTTGTAGGTTCCAAATTGGTCATTCACCAAAATGGCAAAGTCAATTGCAAAAGGGTTTTATCTCAAAACCATTTTTAAAATTCATTCATCATTTTATGTGGTGAAAAATGTTTTTATCAAAACAAAACTTTTAAGTTTTTCACCAAATGAGTTGCTATTGCAAAACTTTCGTGTTTTTGGGTCAGTAGGTTTGGTCCAAACTATTTTCTCAAAGTTTTCTTTCCATAAACATTTTCATAATAAACTTAATAATTTTATTTGACTAGAAATTGGCTAAGTCAAATAATCCAATCTAAATTTTACCAAAATCATTTTTAACACCAAGGGTTGGTTCCTAGGGTCAGTAAGGTCACAACAAACCATTTTGCAAAAGTTTTAATCCAAAAATCATTTTTAAACAATTTTCCTAATCTAAATAAGCACACAAATGATTCTGTAAAAACAAGCAAGTTAACGGATACTATTTTCTAAACCAAGGGCATGGTTGGCTAGGTCTTGCTCTCCTGAATCCAACGACATAAAATTTGTAATTTTTGGACGTGTGGATCCAAAGCTACAAGGGTTTGAAGTTTCCAAATAAATCTGATTCAAAAATTCTTTTAAACAGATTTAGTGCCACGCGGAAGGGTTTCATTGGACGGTACCGTTTCGCGCGGATCAGCGTTGCGGTACGTTGGATCTAATCGATCGTGCGGCTCAGAGAACGTACCCCTTCGCAGCTCGAGCGATCTATCGTAAGCGTCGGATCGAGATCCTACGGCACTGGTGCGTTTGACCATATGCGAGCGGCACCGACGCGGCGGCGACTGGCGGCACGGTCAGGTGTGGACGATGCCGGTGGTCTAGGAAGCAAGAGAGGAGGAGGAGGGGCTCACCAGGTTCGCAATGCAGCACTGATACTCAACGTGCTCTTGGTTGGTTGAGGGGCGCACGGGGACGGGCAGGATTCCTCGCCGGAGTTGGTTCTGGCGACGGACGCACGCGGTCGAGGATGACGCTAGGGATCACCCGGAGACAAACAAAACACACAGTCAGGAGCGCAAGGACACGGCGAAGGTGTGCGTGTGAACGAGAGGGGAAGAGGCGGTATGTTCTTACCAGTAGGCTTTGCCGGAGAAGAAGACAAACGCGGCGGCGTCGGGAGCTTGTCGTAGTCGACGCTCCGGGGCGCCCGCGGTCGAACTAAAGGTGCTGGGAGGTGCGTCTGGGAGTGGGGAAACTTCTAGGTTGCACAGGGAGGCAAGGGGCGGCGATACTTGGCCGGAATCGACAAGGAGGTTCGTCGGAGTCAGAGGAGCTCGGGGAGGAATTGGGGCGGCCTGGTGGCGTGCTTGGGGGAGGAGTCAGAGGGGAAATGAAGAAGGGACGCTGGCGTTTTATCGAGCATGGTCAAGGCGAGGTAAAGGCACGGCATTATGGCGTATTGAATCCGCGGAATCACAGCAGGAAACGGCGACGAGGGGGAAGAAGAGGTCGCGCGGGTGTGGACGATGAACAGGGGGAAGTGGGGTCTACCTGGCAGTGGGAAAAGAAATGAGGGGGAGGGTCCACTGGTCATACTCAGTGCGGGTCAGAAACGAGGTGTGAATCGTTTTCTGTTCGGGGAGTGAAAGGCTGGGCTGGTACCGGGCTTAATGGGCTTGGCCAGTTGGGTCAAGTCTGACTCTATTTTTTTCTTCCTGTAGTCTTTTTCTATTTCTATTTTTGATTTCTGTTTTGAAATTTCTATCAAACAAACATGGTTCAAATCAATTCAAACAACACCCAAACTTTGTAATATTGAAATTAGTTCTGTTCAGTAACATGAACCAAAAACCAAATTCACATTAATAATTTTAATAATAGGGTCCATTATTAATTATCTAAATAGATGTATCAATTATTAAATCCATAGGTTTTGATTTAATTCAAAGCTCTACTTGAGAACTAAATAATATTAAACCATTCAGTAGGTTGTATTTGAAATTAAGGAATATTTGGAAAGCTTGTTTTAAAATAAAATACATTTTGTTATATAGGGTCCATCAATAATTAAATAAAATGGGCCTTAGTTATTAAATCAAATAGAGTTTGATTTTATTAATAAAATCTTTATTTGAAACCTAAATATTTTCAAAACCAAATCAGTAGGTTTTATTTGGGAAATATAGAATACTTGGAAATTTGTTTAAAACAAAATAACCTTTTATTTTAGAGTCCATTATTAATTAAATATAATAGACTTCCATTATTAAATCAAATAGGATTTGTTTTATTGAGATATTTATTTTGAAATCTAAAATAAAGCCAAAACACTTTAGTAGGTTTTATTTGTGAATATAAAATACTTGGAAAACCTATTTAAAATATATAATTAAGTTTTAGTGTTTATTTAAAATGGGAAAAGCCTTTACTTAAACAAAATTTGGATATTAAATCCTTATTAATTTATTTAGATAAACCTTTGTTATTTTTATTCAAAACAAAATGCTTTAATTAAAATTTTTGGCCAAGGTTTAATTGAACTTTATAAAATAATCTTTATCTATAAAACTTTTATTTCAATTGAGAACCAAATCCTTTTATTTAAAAGATCTAAAATAGTATTTCCAAAATATTTTGTTTTCCTTTAAAAATGTTTATCTTTTTAAATCCCTTTAGGATTTTATTTAATTCAAATGGGTTTGGTGTTCCAATTGAATTCAAAAAGTTTCTTCTAGCTCTGAAAATCAATCAAAGTTTTATTTTATTCATTTATTTTCACATTACAAGATTTGGAAAATCTTGGGATGTGACAGGCTACCACCCTTAAAATAAATCTCATCCCGAGATTTGGGGAGGCTAGGGTTACAAGCAAGTTCAAAACAACTAGGGTACTACCACCCTTAAAATTTTTCAAACAAAAATTACATATTGTCCTTCTTGGGATCCTCGGGAAAACTTCTCTAAGCAAACTTTTGCATTGTGTTCTTGGTTTTCACACTTGACTCATGGGCCAAGGTTGAGTTTCTCCATAGGCCTGTTCAACTTGTTCTTCATCTTCTCTGGACAGTTGCTTGCATAATGTCCTGGATTCTTGCAGTTGAAACAATGGATGTCCTTGAGTTCTTTACGTGGCTCTTGTGGACAAGTTGCTACATAGTGGCCTAACTCTTTGCAGTTGTTGCACCACACTTGGTCAATCTCTTTATTTTTCTTGTTCTCTGGGCACTCACTGGAATAGTGTCCCATTTCCTTACATTTACGACATTGCACAAGGTTCATGTCTGGTCTTGGTTTCTTGGGTTTTTTTGATCCTTTGAATTGGGTTGTCTTGTTTGGAGGTATAAGTGGTCCTTTTACTTTGCCATCAACATTCTTGGCATACTTGGATCCTTCTTGTTTCCTTTGTTCAACAATGGCATAGATGGGGCATTGGATAGGGACATGGTCGTTTCCTTCACAAAGGTAACAAGTAGCTTGAGAGGTGGGACATTGTCCAACAGGATGATTTTCTTCACAGTTAGGGCATTGACCTTCATGCTCCTTGAAAGTATGATCTTTGTCTCCACAAATAATGCAAGCTGGGGCTCCATCTAGAATAACATTCTTGTCATCCTTGTTATCATACACTCTTTTGGGATAGCTTTCTTCCATGCTGATCATTTGATTAGTCACCTTAAGCATCAGTTGGGATTGTTCCTCCAAAAACTTTTGCAGTGTTGGATCTTTATCACTATTGTTGGCTATGAACTGAGTTGTCAGTTGGTTTAACTGGTTCTGGGTTGCTATAAGCTCTTTCATGCAGTCCTCTTGGTTGTTGTTGTTGTTGTCATCAACCTTGATGTTGGAGTCTCTTGGAGTAGTCATCTGTTTGGGTTTGAAGGGAGATTAGAATAGGCAAGATATTTCTAAGGAATCAATTCTAATCACACACATCACAATTCACACAAGCAATGTGCATGCAATCACAAACAACTTTTCACTCAAACAACAAAGTTCAAGCACGTACTTAGGCAACAAAATATTTTTGGTCACCACATAAGTTGGTGTATTTTGACTTATCTAAAATATGGTGGTCCATCTATATGGTTCACTTGTGATCTTTCCTTCCTTCATAATTCTTCTTGTATGAGATCATGGTTTCCTTGAGAAAAATTCTTGGTCATATAACTTCAAAGTTGATGATGGCTCCTTCTTATCTTGCATTCCCTCAGTCTCTAAATATTGAGTAAGATTTCCTTGTCTCACTTGTAGTCCTTAGTGGTTTCCAAGTTGGAAGTCCTTGGGTGAATATGCTGAAGATGTTGAAGTCATTAGAGTTGAAGAAGTTGAAGAAGTCCTTTGCACATGGTGTAGTCTTTGGCCATGGGGTAGGTTTTTCCATCAAGTTGAAATAGAGGAGAAGTAGAGTTGAAACCAAAATGGTTGAGGAAAGAGTTTACAAGATTTTGTAAATAAGCTTTTGGAACAAAATACAACTCCTATTTTTCTAAGGGTTTTTGTCGAATCCTAGGGTTTACAAATCCTACAGGCAACACAATGCTCTGATACCATCTATAGAGGTCCCAATCTTAGATAAGATAGAGCCCCCTGTGTTTACAATGCTAGTCCCTGGATCAATAGCTAGCATCCACAGTTAAGATGTAATATCAAGAAACAAAGGTCATATTATAACTTTATAACCAGGAATAACATAATTTTATTACATCTTACATAGCTCATTTGGCTATTACAATACATTGCAGCGGAATAACTATAGTCATGGGTCCTTCATCTTCAAAGTGCCACATGCAGATATTGGTTGTAGACTTTGTAATCCTAATCAATCAATCTTCACAAAAATCAATCAAACCTGCAACATACAAGTTACAGCCACAAAGGGTCAATACATTTGAATTGTATTGGCAAGTGATACTATGGTAGTATAGTGGAGTCTATCTTCTATATGCATTTGGCTAAGTGGAGTTGAGGCTTGCATTGCTCAAAATAGATTTTTCCTTAACATATGAAAATACTAAGTTTTTGCTTTGACAAAATCATTTTTCTTAATCAAAGAATGAAGATCCTTTACAAGGCATCTCTCAATCAAAGATTGAAGTCTTCAAACAACCCTTGTTCAATCCACAAGTTTTAACTTAGAAATTTGAATGATGATATTCTTGATTGCTTCCATGTCTTGATGCTCAAATTGTCCTTTACCAGGGACATGGCTAAGTACTTAGATTTTACACTCTACAGAGGTGGTGCACTTTCCCCACAAGACTTGGTTTCCCAAGACAAGATCTTTCAGAAGCTTTCCCTTAGACCAAAATGTACGCGCTCCAACCTATCAAACACTACCACCCACTGTCCATATGGCTAAGTTCTTGCAACCTATATGATCATGGCAGAGCCCATATTGCCAAGTGGTTGCACTTGAAGCTTCTCAACATTTGACATTTTAAATCTCTTTGTTCCTGGGTGGCATTCCACAAGTGAGATACACAAGCCAAGTCCATGGCCTTGTGAACCACTCAACCAAAAACCACCAAGCAAGCCCATTCCACCCAGGTGATTCATTAACTTAGTTGTTTTATTACACAAAAACATAAGTCCTCAGACTTAGAGATTTTTCCATAGTGTGATTATGTTTTCCACCCATGTTTTCTATTAGCTAGGCTAAGCTTGATAGTAGTAGGAATCTTAACTTAGGAAAATCCTACTAAGGATTCATCTACTAGGTTTTCTTATAGCAAGGTCTATACTTAGCAAAATCCATGCAAGTTTTACTTAGCAAAATCACTAATGCATAGAGAAAGTAATGGGACAAAAAGTATGAAGCATCACTTGCCTTTTTGGTAGAGGGTATAGGTTCACTCCTTGTCCTTGCAACAATCACACCCTTCAAGTCACTACAAGTCAATCAAGCAAGGCACAAACTCAATCTACCAATCAAGCAAAACAACACATAAAATGACAAAGTCAAAGTAGTGCATGCAAGCATGCAAAAGATAGTTCTAATTGTAAAGGTGGTTTCCACTAGGCTTCTAAACTTTGTAGGTTCCAAATTGGTCATTCACCAAAATGGCAAAGTCAATTGCAAAAGGGTTTTATCTCAAAACCATTTTTAAAATTCATTCATCATTTTATGTGGTGAAAAATGTTTTTATCAAAACAAAACTTTTAAGTTTTTCACCAAATGAGTTGCTATTGCAATACTTTGGTGTTTTTGGGTCAGTAGGTTTGGTCCAAACTATTTTCTCAAAGTTTTCTTTCCATAAACATTTTCATAATAAACTTAATAATTTTATTTGACTAGAAATTGGCTAAGTCAAATAATCCAATCTAAATTTTACCAAAATAAATTTTAATACCAAGGGTTGGTTCCTAGGGTCAGTAAGGTCACAACAAACCATTTTGCAAAAGTTTTAATCCAAAAATCATTTTTAAACAATTTTCCTAATCCAAATAAGCACACAAATGATTCTGTAAAAACAAGAAAGTTAACAGATACTATTTTCTAAACCAAGGGCATGGTTGGCTAGGTCTTTCTCTCCTGAATCCAACGACATAAAATTTGTAATTTTTGGACGTGTGGATCCAAAGCTACAAGGGTTTGAAGTTTGCAAATAAATCTGATTCAAAAATTCTTTTAAACAGATTTAGTGCCACGCGGCAGGGTTTCATTGGACGGTTACGTTTCACGCGGATCAGCGTTGCGGTGCGTTGGATCTAATCGATCGTGCGGCTCAGAGAACGTACCCCTTCGCAGCTCGAGCGATCTATCGTAAGCGTCGGATCGAGATCCTACGACACTGGTGCGTTTGACCATATGCGAGCGGCGCCGACGCGGCGGCGACTGGCGGCGCGGTCAGGTGTGGACGATGCCGGTGTTCTAGGAAACGAGAGAGGAGGAGGAGGGGCTCACCAGGTTCGCAATGCAACACTGATACTCAACGTGCTCTTGGCTGGTGGTGGGGCGCACGGGGACGGGCAGGATTCCTCGCCGGAGTTGGTTCTGGCGACGGACGCACGCGGTCGAGGTCGAGGACGACGCTAGGGATCATCCGGAGACAAACGAAACACACAGTCAGGAGCGCAAGGACACGGCGAAGGTGTGCGTGTGAACGAGAGGGGAAGAGGCGGTCTGTTCTTACCAGTAGGCTTCGCCGGAGAAGAAGACAAACGCGGCGGCGTCGGGAGCTTGTCGTAGTCGACGCTCCGGGGCGCCCGCGGTCGAACTAAAGGTGCTGGGAGGTGCATCTGGGAGTGGGGAAACTGCTAGGTTGCACAGGGAGGCAAGGGGCGGCGATACTTGGCCGGAATCGACAAGGAGGTTCGTCGGAGTCAGAGGAGCTCGGGGAGGAATTGGGGCGTCCTGGTGGCGTGCTTGGGGGAGGAGTCAGAGGGGAAATGAAGAAGGGACGCTGGCGTTTTATCGAGCATGGTCAAGGCGAGGTAAAGGCGCGGCATTATGGCGTATTGAATCCGCGGAATCACAGCAGGAAACGGCGACGAGGGGGATGAAGAGGTCGCGCGGGTGTGGACGATGAACAGGGGGAAGTGGGGTCTACCTGGCAGTGGGAAAAGAAATGAGGGGGAGGGTCCACTAGTCATACTCAGTGCGGGTCAGAAACGAGGTGTGAATCATTTTCTGTTTGGGGAGTGAAAGGCTGGGCTGGTACCGGGCTTAATGGGCTTGGCCAGTTGGGTCAAGTCCGACTCTATTTTTTTCTTCCTGTAGTCTTTTTCTATTTCTATTTTTGATTTCTGTTTTGAAATTTCTATCAAACAAACATGGTTCAAATCAATTCAAACAACACCCAAACTTTGTAATATTGAAATTAGTTCTGTTCAGTAACATGAACCAAAAACCAAATTCAAATTAATAATTTTAATAATAGGGTCCATTATTAATTATCTAAATAGATGTATCAATTATTATATCCATAGGTTTTGATTTAATTCAAAGCTCCACTTGAGAACTAATAATTTTAAACCATTCAGTAGGTTGTATTTGAAATTAAGGAATACTTGGAAAGCTTGTTTTAAAATAAAATAACATTTTTTTATATAGGGTCCATCAATAATTAAGTAAAATGGGCCTTAGTTATTAAATCAAATAGAGTTTGATTTTATTAATAAAATCTTTATTTGAAACCTAAATATTTTCAAAACCAAATCAGTAGGCTTTATTTGGGAAATATAGAATACTTGGAAATTTGTTTAAAACAAAATAACCTTTTATTTTAGAGTCCATTATTAATTAAATGTAATAGACTTCCATTATTAAATCAAATAGGATTTGTTTTATTGAGATATTTATTTTGAAATCTAAAAGAAAGCCAAAACACTTTAGTAGGTTTTATTTGTGAATATAAAATACTTGGAAAACCTATTTAAAATATATAATTAAGTTTTAGTGTTTATTTAAAATGGGAAAATCCTTTACTTAAACAAAATTTGGATATTAAATCCTTATTAATTTATTTAGATAAACCTTTGTTATTTTTATTCAAAACAAAATGCTTTAATTCAAATGTTTGGCCAAGGTTTAATTGAACTTTATAAAATAATCTTTATCTATAAAACTTTTATTTCAATTGAGAACCAAATCCTTTTATTTAAAAGATCTAAAATTGTATTTCCAAAATATTTTGTTTTCCTTTAAAAATGTTTATCTTTTTAAATCCCTTTAGGATTTTATTTAATTCAAATGGGTTTGGAGTTCCAATTGAATTCAAAAAGTTTCTTCTGGCTCTGAAAATCAAACAAAGTTTTATTTTATTCATTTATTTTCACATTACAAGATTTGGAAAATCTTGGGATGTGACAGGCGGCTAGGGTTGCTAGGCGGCGGCGGCTTGACCTAGGGCGGCGGCGGCAACAGGTGGCGGCGCCGGCGGCTTAGGGTTTTGGAGGCGGGGATCTTGTGTGTCTAGGAGGGGAGCCCTGCCCCTCCTTTTATAGGTGGAGGGGCCGGCCGGCCAAGGGGAGGGGAGTCCCTCCCCAACTCGGCTTGGAGGTGGGCCGGCGGTGGAGGAAGGACTCCTCCCCAACTCGGTTTCCTCCTCCTTCCCCACTTCCCAAAAATAGCCGTTTGACTTTCAAACTAGCCATTTGACTTTTCAAACTAGGATTTGAATAAACCCTTTATTTTGTTCAGCGATGACACCGAGTACATAATGCAATCATACCAACTTGATATAACACATTCATGTACCCTTCCCCTCCGGAGTGCCGGACATTCTGGAACCTTCTAGAACATTCCCGATGAAAACACTGGAACCATTCTCCAACTCCGAAACGGGACTTTCCTTATATGAATCTTATTCTCCGGACTATTCCGGATCTCCTCATGATATCCCGAATCCCATTCTAGACTCCGAACAACATTCGGACTCTTTCTCATCATTCCATAACTACTCAAACAACGTCGAATCCTTAAGTGTGTCGCCCTACAGTTCGTGAATTATGCGGACATGATCGAGACACTTCTCCGATCAATAACCAATAGAGGAATCTGGAAATTCATATGGCTCCCACATATTTATACGATTACTTTGCGATCGAATGAACCACTTACATACGATATCAATTTCCCTTTGTCTCACGATAGTTTACTTATCCGAGGTTATGATCGTCGGTATCTCTGCATACCTAGTTCAACCTCGTTACCGATAAGTACTCTTTTCTCGTTCCCGTGATATGTGATCCCTTGTGAGCCAGTCACATGCTTGCAAGCTAATTGGATGACATTTCACCGAGAGGGCCCAGAGTATATCTATCCGTCATATGGATGGACAAATCCCACTCTTGATCCATGTGTTTCAACCAATACTTTCCGAACACTCAATGCCACCTTTATAGCCACCTAGTTACGGTGTGGTGTTTGATGTCATCAAAGCATCCATCCAGAAAGGGTGATATGCATGATCTCATGGTCAAAGGAATTCGATTACTATGTATCATAAAGCTAATAGAAATTGAACTATTAAAATGACTTGATCTTTATGCTACGCTTATCTATAGGAGTATGTCCACCATATCATTCTCCTAACGATATGATCTTGTTGTTAATAACATCTCAATGTTCATGATAGGGAAACCACAATCATCTATTAACCAACAAGCTAGTATTATAAAGAGGCTTTACTAGGGACTCTTATTTTAGTTTACAAATCACATAAGTATTAATGTTTCCTTGTTAATACTATTATAGCATGAATGTAAACATTTATCATAAACACAAAGATATAATAATAACTACATTTATTATTGCCTCTAGGGCATATCTCCAACAAAAGTGGTATTACAAGTCAAGGACAAAATGACCATAGAGGCTATGGTGATATGTTCATAGTCATAACATGGTGTGAGTATGTGCCAAGTCAACCCAAATAAAGCATCAAAGGATAATACGACAATACTATGCTTGTGTATGCTAAAACAACGCATGATTCCTTCAAGGCACATTAAGCAATCCTAATTGTTTTGAACAAGTCATGATACAGAAATAATCACTAAGCATAAGGCCAAAACAACACCTAGCATGACATGATAGAGTCTAAGTCACAGTCAAAGCAAGCTTCTCTTGTACCACTATAAGCATGAAAGTTTCTACTCTTTTCCAACACCAGTCAACTTATTTGAAACAACTCACAAAGATAATAATCAATAAAAACCAGTGACCTTGTCTCACAACTCCACAAAGAAGAACTAAAAAGTTCTAAGCTGAAAGCACAAGAAAAATAAGGCTAAACATAGTGCTAGCAAAAGAGAACACTCACAAGACAATAAGAATGAAAAGTAGAGTGTTCTAGGCAATGAAAACAGAGTGTGTCTCTCTCCGAAAGAAGTGTGTTGTGATCCAACCAACTTACTCAAGCAAACTAAGCAAATAAAAACCAAAACGAAAAGTAAGATGCTCCAAGAACAACACAACAATGCATGAAACAATAAAAACGAAGTGTGTAGAAAGACCTGAGAGTTTTATGCATGAAGAAGGGGGTGCCTTCGGCATCTGATGTCTACGCACTTCTATTCTTGTAGACAGTTGTTGGGCCTCCAAGTGCAGAGTTTGTAGAATAGCAGCAAGTTTCCCTCAAGTGTATTACCCAGGTTTTATCGAACTCAGGGAGGAAGTGGTCAAAGGTATCCCTCTCAAGAAACTTTGCAATCAAGATAGAAGAAGTCTCTTGTGTCCCCAACACACCTAATACATTTGTCAGGTGTATAGGTGCACTAGTTTGGCGAAGAGATAGTGAAATACAAGTAGTAACAGTGTCGGAAAAGAGTTTCTGACTTGCTGTTGATGTGGGAAAGACTAAAATAAAAATGAAATAAAGAAGTAAGCAAGCAAGCAAACATGCAACAGATCTAGATGCAAACGGTGTTTCAATGCTTAGAAACAAGGCCTAGGGATCTGTAAGGTTCCCAACCTTTAATAAGGTAGAGATCCCTGTGTTTACAATGCTAGTCCCAGGATCAATAGCTAGCATCCAAGTTAAGATGTAATATCAAGATACAAAGGTCATAATACAACTTTATAACCAGGAATAAAATAAATTATTACATCTTACATAGCTCATTTGGCTATCTCATTACAATGCAGCAGAATATAGCAATAGCATGGGGTCCTTCATCTTCAAAGTGCCACGGGAAATCATGTTGGTTGTAGACTTGTAAAACTATTCAACACACTTCACTAACATCAAACAAACCTGCAACATAATAAGTTGCAGCCACAAGGGTCAATACATTTGAATTGTATTGGCAAGTTTCACTACTATGTAGAAATAAGTAGATCCTATCTTTACATGCATATTTTGCTAAGTAGGGTTTAGGCTCTTTTGCAGAAAGCAATATAGTTTTATCCTATCTTTTCAAAATAGTTTTGATCTTTTTGTCAAATCTTTCTAAACTCCTTGGAAAACTCTAAGTGCTTCTAATCCCTTGTTGTCACCATCAAGTTTTACTTTGAGAAATTTGAATGTCGAGATCTTCCATAGCTTCAGGCCTTAGTTGCTCAGAGTTGTCCGTAACCGGGGACACAGCTAAGTACTTAGAATTTGATATTCTACAGAAGTTTTACACTTTACCCACATGACACAATCTCGTCTTGATGCCACTAGTGGCCGCTGGATAAGTACTCACCAAAATGGAGTACTGGAAGATCGAGAATGTGACAAAGTATTTCCATAGGAGTCCTCCCAATACACAATGCTAGCTTGTCAACCAGGCACCAATGTAGGGATAAATTTCCCTTACACAATTCTAGTTAACCTGAAGATGCCAATGCATGGGTCTTCCACTATGTAGTTGACTAAGCAAGAGCCCATTTAGCATGTGGATGTACACGGAAGCCAATGTACGAGAATCATGTTCAATATCTAAGTCCCTGGGTGGATTTCTTCTAGTGCACATACAAAAAGATAGCCATATAAACATGGTTCCCTTTGTTGCCACCTTGTACAAAACTTGAGTATCCTTTTCCACCCAGGTGGTTCATTCAGTACTTGTTTTATTATATAAAACTGTAAGGTTCCCAACCTTTAATAAGGTAGAGATCCCTGTGTTTACAATGCTAGTCCCTGGATCAATAGCTAGAATCCACAGTTAAGATGTAATATCAAGAAACAAAGGTCATAATACAACTTTATAACCAGGAATAAAATAATTTATTACATCTTACATAGCTCATTTGGCTATCTCATTACAATGCAGCAGAATATAACAATAGCATGGGGTCCTTCATCTTCAAAGTGCCACAGGCAGACATGTTGGTTGTAGACTTGTAATCCTAATCATTAAACTTCACTAATATCAAACAAACCTGCAACATAACAAGTTACAGCCACAAGGGTCAATACATTTGAATTGTATTGGCAAGTGATACTATGGTAGTATAGTGGAGTCTATCATCTTTATGCATTTGGCTAAGTGGAGCTTAGGTTTTCTTTGCTCAAAATAGATTTTCCTTATCATTTGAAAACACTAAGTTTTTGCTTGGCAAAATCTTTCCCAAGGCATCTCCCAATAGAAATTGGTGATCCTTCAATCCCTTGTTCACCCACAAGTTTTTTATTTAGAAATTGGGATGAGGAGATTCTTGATATCTTCCATGTCTTGATGCTCAAATTGTCCTTTACCAGGGACATGGCTAAATACTTAGATTTTACACTCTGCAGAGGTGGTGCACTTTCCCCACAAGACTTGGTTTCACCAAGACAGGATCTTTTAGAAGCCTTCCCTTAGACCAAAATGGACGCGCTCCAACCTATCAAACCCCTACCACCAACTGTCCATTTGGCTAAGTTATTGCAACCTATATGATCCAGGCAGAGCCCATAATGACAAGTGGCTGCACTTGAAGCTTCTCAACATTTGACATCTCAAATCTCTTTGTTCCTGGTTGGCCATCCACAAGTGAGATACACAAGGTAAACCATATAAATGGGCCTTGTGAACCACTCAACACAAACCATTCCTTCCATTCCACCCAGGTGATTCATTCACTTAGTTGTTTTATTAAACAAAACATAAGTCCTTGACTTAGAAATATTCCATAGCATGAATATAATCCACCCTTGTTTTCTACTAGCTAAGCTAAGCATGATAGTAGTAGTAATCTTAACTTAGGATAATTCTACTAAGGTTTCATCTATTAGGATTTCCCATGGCATAGTTTATACTTAGCAAAAATTCCATGCAAGTCCTACTTAGAAATATCACTAATGCATAGTGAAAATAATGGGACAAAAGTATGAAGCATCACTTGACTTTTTGGTAGAGAGTATAAGTTCACTCTTTGATCTTTGCAATGTTCACACACTTCAAATCACTACAATTCAATCAAGCAAACAATATTTCAATCTACCATTCAAGCAATTCATCTCATAAAATGATAGAAAAAAACAATGCATGCAAACATGCAAAAGATTGTTTTATTTGTAAAAGTGATTTCTAATGGGTCATAAAAATTTTAAAACACCTAATGGTCATTTTATAAAGTGGCAAAATCATTTGCAAAAGATTTCACTTCATAAACCATTTTTAAACCAAGTCATTATCTTATGTGGTGAAGAAATGCTTTTAATAAGGCAACATTCTATAGGTTTCACAAAATATATTTTCAAACCATAAAACCTTGTGTTTAGGGTCAGAGGGTTTATTTCCAAAACATTTTCCAAAGGTTTTCTTCCAAAACCATTTTTAATAATTAAACCATATTTTTATTTGACTAGAAATGGTTTAAATCCAAGATTCATTCTTTTGCTTCACCAAATACATTTTCGAAACCACCAATTGATTTCTAGGGTCAGTAGGTTCAAAACAAACCATTTGCCAAAGATTTTATCCCCGAAATCATTTTTAGAACAATTTTTATATCCTAAACATGCATACACAAGTTTCTGCAAAAACAATCAATTTAGCAGAAGCTTTTTACTAAACAAAGTGCCTTCTTGGCTAGGGCTTGTCTTTCTGAATCCATTGATATAAAATTTGCAAAATTTGGACGTGTAGATCAAAAGTTATAGATTTTACAAAATCTAGCATCTAATAGATCAAATCTGTTTTAAATCAAACGAACAGAGCCACGTGGCGTGTTCTTACTCGCTGATACCGGTTCGTTCGGATCACGCGTTGAGCACCGTTGGATTTAAGTGGGATCGCACGGCGCAGAAGAACTACTTACCCTTCGCTCACGTTCTATTGCATCCGTCAGATCAAAATCTAGCGGCTCAGGGCATGTGACCAAAACTCAGCGGCGCTCGACGGCCGCTGGCGGCGGCGACGCTTGGCTAACGGCGCTGCGGCGGTACAGGAAGCGAGGGAGAGGGAGGATCTGCTCACCAGGTTCGCAGGGTCGCGGTGGTGCTCAAGGTTCCTTCGGTTTGTCGAGGGGCGCGCTGGTGTTGCAGGGATTGCTCGCCGGAGAGGTGTCTGGCGACGGCCACGCACTGTCGTCGTTGAGGGAGGTGCTATGGGTCACCCTACGGCAAGTGGAGGGTACGGTTAGACTCGCACGATACCAGGGAACATGCGAGCATCAATGATAAGCACCGGGGCGGTCCGAGTTTACCAGAGAACCTTGCCGGAGAAAATGGCAGACAGCGGTCGAGTTTGAGGTCGTCGTTGTCGGGGTTCAGGGGTGCGCGCGGGCGAGCTGGAGCTACGGGGAGGTTCTCCAGGGAGTGGGGAGTAGGTGAGAGTGGTCAAGGGGGCAAGGGAGGGAGGAGGCTGGCCGGAATCGAAGAAAAAGTTCACCGGAGATAGTGGTGCTCTTGGAGGAAATTAAGCAACCTGGGGGCGTGCTAGGGTGAGGCGACTGGGGGGAAATGGAGAGGAGATGCTGGCGATTAAGAGAGCATGGTCTGGGGGCGGAATCACTGCGTCATTGATGTGAATTCATCACGCGAATTAATCGGCAGAAACGTGAGGAATCAGGGGAGGAACGGGTCGCGCTGGGGAAGACGCTGACGTGGGCGTGGGGTCCTCTTGGCAGCGAGAGAGAGGAGTGGGGAGATGGGGGTCCATCGGTCAGCGATGCTGCGGGTTTCTTTCGCGGTGAATAACGGTTCGTTCGGGTGAGAGGGAGAGGTGGGCTGGACTGGGCCTATTGGGCTCGCTGGCTGGTTCCATTTTTTTATACTGAAACCTTTTTCTTTTTGTATTTCTAATTTCTATTTTGGTTTTGTTTAATTAATTCAAACACTCATTTGAATTCAAACCTTTGCCATTTTTTGTGAATAATCAAACACTGTTTATTACCATATTCTGATGTCAAATTTAGAATAAAATTTTTATTCCTTTAGTGCCTTTTTAATTATTTAAAGTAGGTCTTGTATTAATTTATTCAAGATGTAATAATGTTTTTAATTCACATTTGAATTCTGAATCCTTCCAAAACCTTTCAGTAAGTTTTATTTGATTATTTTGGGTGTCAAATAATTCATCTTGAATCATTTGGAAAGTATTTAATATGATTTATAAATCATTTGAATTTGGGTATTTGTTTTATTTCCAATGGAATTAAATATAGTTTTAATTCCCTAAAGTTTATTTGGAAGATTTCTTTAATCTTAACTAAGTTGAATTAAACAACTTTTATTTCACTTGGGTAAATTCCAAAATACTATTTTCTCATGAATTATATAATTATTCTTATTAGATATTTGTCTTTATTAAAATAGGAATAGAATGGTTAATGCCATTTTATTTTATTTTGTAAATTCTTTATCCTTTTAATTTATTTGGATTTTGGATTATAATCATTCGATTTGCTTATGGATTTGGCCAAGATTTAATTTGGTCTTTAAATATTCTTTATTTAATATTTCTTTTGTTCATCTTATAAAATTCATATCTTTTTATTTAGGGATCCAAAATTGGTGATTCCAATTTGCAAAATCTTGTTTAATATTTGTTCATCACTTTAAATAGTTTTAGGATTATTTTCTCACCATTTGGTTTGGATTTTTGATAAGTTCTTTATTAGCTTTGAAATTCAATTTCCTAGTCTTATTAAATTCATAAGATTTTATCCATGGTTCCAAATTAAGTGAAACAGATTTCTATGGTCTTTCTTGATCTTTTGTAAATGTTTGTTGACAAATTTTTATATGGATCCAATCCATAGGCTTGGAGATAACTTGGAAATGATTTTATTCCATTTAGGGTTTAGGGTTTGGATTTATTTTCCAAGTGTTTGAATTTCCACATGCATTTTAAGAGGAATGCATTTCTCTTGATTTGGATTTTGTTGAATTCAAATTTTAATTGAAGTTTGTTCAAGATGGGATTTTAAGTTTCCATTTAGAAACAAAAGTTTCTTTGCACCCTAAAATTCACAATAATTTAATTTATTTATTTATTTTTCACATTACAAGATTTGGAAAATCTTGGGATGTGATAGGCTACCACCCTTAGAATAAATCTCATCCCGAGATTTGGGGAGGCTAGGGGTTACAAGTTGGCTCAAAACAACTAGGGTACTACCACCCTTAAAATTTTTCCAACTAGATTACTTCTTGACTTGCTTGGGGTCTTGTTGAATCTTCTCTGGGCAAACATCTGCATAATGTCCTTTGTTTCCACACTTGAAACATGTGATAAGGCTGAGATCCTTCATAGGCTTTATCTTGTGCTTCATCTTTTCTGGACAATTGCTTGCATAATGTCCTTGGTTACCACAATTGTAACATGTGATAAGATTGAGTTCTTCACGTATCTTCTGTGGACAAGTTGCTACATAATGGCCTAACTCTTTGCAGTTGTTGCACCACACTGGGCTAATGTGCTTATACTTTTTCTTCTTGGGTTTCTCCAAAGCTAGGAGTGCTTCTAGTTCATGTTCTTCATATGTTATCTTAAAGGTAGGAAACGTTCCTGGTCTCCTTGACATTTTCCTTGGATAATACATACGTCTCCTCTTTGGTCCTTTAAATTGAGTCATATTGCATGGAGGTGCAAGCTGAGATTTTCCTTTGTCCTCATCCTTATTGGTAGACTTTGCTCTCTCATGCTAGTCTTCAATCATTTGTTGCACTCCACCTTGTTTTCTTTGTTGAACTATGGAATAGATGGGGCATTGGATAGGGACATGATTATTTCCTTCACATAGGAAACAAGTAGCTTGAGATGTGGGGCATTGGTCAGTTGGATGTTTCTCTTCACAATTGGGGCATTGATCTTCATGCTCTTTGGAAGTGTGATCCTTGTCTCCACAAATATTGCAAGCTTGAGTTCCTTCTAAAATATCATCTTTGTCATCCTTGTTGTCACAAGATCCTTGGGAAGAGTTGTCTCCCATGTTGATCATTTAATCTGTCACCTTATACAACAATTGGGTTTGGGTTTCCAAAAAACTTTGCATGGTTGGATCTAACTCACTGGTGTTGGCTAAAAATTGAGCTGTCACTTGGTTCAACTGGGTTTGGGTTACTATGAGTTCCCTCATGTTCTCATCTTGGTTGTTGTTGTTGTCATTCTTGATGTTGGAGTTCCTTGGAGTAGTCATCCGTTTGGGTTGGATTGGGATTAGAATGGGCAAAAGATTTCTAAGGAAATAATTCTAATCACACACATCACAATTCACACAAGCAATGTGCAAGAAATCACAAAAAAACATTCCACTCAAACAAAAAGGTTCAAGCACATTTTTAGGCAACAAAATATTTTTGTTACACCACATAAGTTGGTGAATTTGGTTTGATCTAAATATGGTGGTCCAACTATATGGTTCACTTGAAATCATTCTATTCATCTTGGTAGATTCTTCTTGAATGAGATCATGGTTTCCTCGGGAAAATTCTTGGTCACAAAACTTTAAAATGGTGATAGTTCCTTCTAAGTTGTGTTTCCTTAGTCTTCAAGTCTTGATTAACATTTCTTGTCTCACTTGTAGTCCTTAGTGATATCCAAGTTGAAGTATTTGTTGAGAATAAGGTTGAACTCACTTGAAGATGTTGAAGTCATTAGAGTTGATGAAGTCCTTTGCACATGGTGAAGTCTTTGGCCATGGAAAGGCTTTGTCCATCAAGTTGAATTAGAAGAGATGTAGAATTAAAACCAAAAAGGTTGAGGAAAGAGTTTACAAGATTGTTTGTAAATAAGTTTTGGAACAAATACAGCTTTTTTTTTCTAAGGGGTTTTGTCCAATCCTAGGTTTACAAATCCTACAGGCAACACAATGCTCTGATACCATCTGTAAGGTTCCCAACCTTTAATAAGGTAGAGATCCATGTGTTTACAATGCTAGCCCCTGGATCAATAGCTAGCATCCACAGTTAAGATGTAATATCAAGAAACAAAGGTCATAATACAACTTTATAACCAGGAATAAAATAATTTATTACATCTTACATAGCTCATTTGGCTATCTCATTATAATACAGCAGAATATAACAATAGAATGGGGTGCTTTATATTCAAAGTGCCACAGGCAGACATGTTGGTTGTAGACTTGTAATCCTAATCATTAAACTTCACTAATATTAAACAAACCTGCAACATAACAAGTTACAGCCACAAGGGTCAATACATTTGAATTGTATTGGCAAGTGATACTATGGTAGTATAGTGGAGTCTATCATCTTTATGCATTTGGCTAAGTGGAGCTTAGGTTTTCTTTGCTCAAAATATATTTTCCTTATCATTTGAAAACACTAAGTTTTTGCTTGGCAAAATCTTTCCCAAGGCATCTCCCAATAGAAATTGGTGATCCTTCAATCCCTTGTTCACCCACAAGTTTTTAACTTAGAAATTGGGATGAGGAGATTCTTGATATCTTCCATGTCTTGATGCTCAAATTGTCCTTTACCAGGGACATGGCTAAATACTTAGATTTTACACTCTGCAGAGGTGGTGCACTTTCCCCACAAGACTTGGTTTCACCAAGACAGGATCTTTTAGAAGCCTTCCCTTAGACCAAAATGGACGCGCTCCAACCTATCAAACCCCTACCACCAACTGTTCATTTGGCTAAGTTATTGCAACCTATATGATCCAGGCAGAGCCCATAATGCCAAGTGGCTGCACTTGAAGCTTCTCAACATTTGACATCTCAAATCTCTTTGTTCCTGGGTGGCCATCCACAAGTGAGATACACAAGGTAAACCATATAAATGGTCCTTGTGAACCACTCAACACAAACCATTCCTTCCATTCCACCCAGGTGATTCATTCACTTAGTTGTTTTATTAAACAAAACATAAGTCCTTGACTTAGAAATATTCCATAGCATGAATATAATCCACCCTTGTTTTCTACTAGCTAAGCTAAGCATGATAGTAGTAGTAATATTAACTTAGGAGAATTCTACTAAGGTTTCATCTACTAGGATTTCCCATGGCATAGTTTATACTTGGCAAAATTTCCATGCGAGTCCTACTTAGAAATATCACTAATGCATAGTGAAAATAATGGGACAAAAGTATGAAGCATCACTTGCCTTTTTGTTAGAGAGTATAAGGTTACTCCTTGATCTTTTCAATGTTCACACACTTCAAATCACTACAATTCAATCAAGCAAACAATATTTCAATCTAGCATTCAAGCAATTCATCTCATAAAATGATAGAAACAAACAATGCATGCAAACATGCAAAATATTGTTTTATTTGTAAAAGTGATTTCTAATGGGTCATAAACATTTGAAAACACCTAATGGTCATTTTATAAAGTGGAAAAATCATTTGCAAAAGATTTCACTTCATAAACCATTTTTAAATCAAGTCATTATCTTATGTGGTGAAGAAATGCTTTTAATAAGGCAACATTCTATAGGTTTCACAAAATATATTTTCAAACCATAAGACCTTTTGTTTAGGGTCAGAGAGTTTATTTCCAAAACATTTTCCAAAGGTTTTCTTCCAAAACCATTTTTAATAATTAAACCATATTTTTATTTGACTAGAAATGGTTTAAATCCAAGATTCATTCTTTTGCTTCACCAAATACATTTTTGAAACCGCCAATTGATTTCTAGGGTCAGTAGGTTCAAAACAAACCATTTGCCAAAGATTTTATCCGCAAAATCATTTTAGAACAATTTTTATATCCTAAACATGCATACACAAGTTTCTGCAAAAACAATCAATTCAAAAGAATCTTTTTACTAAACAAAGTGCATGGTTGGCTAGGGATTGTCTTGCTGAATCCATTGATATAAAATTTGCAAAATTTGGACGTGTAGATCAAAAGTTATAGATTTTACAAAATCTAGCATCTAATAGATCAAATATGTTTTAAATCAAACGAACAGAGCCACGTGGCGTGTTCTTACTCGCTGATACTGGTTCGTTCGGATCACGCGTTGAGCACCGTTGGATCTAAGTGGGATCGCACAGCGCAGAAGCACTACTTACCCTTTCGCTCACATTCTATTGCATCCGTCAGATCAAAATCTAGCGGCTCAGGGCATGTGACCAAAACTCAGCAGCGCTCGACGGCGGCTGGCGGCGGCGACGCTCGGCTAACGGCACTACGGCGGCTACAGGAAGCGAGGGAGAGGGAGTATGTGCTCACCGGGTTCGCAGGGTCGCGGTGGTGCTCAAGGTTCCTTCGGTTTGTCGAGGGGCGCGCTGGTGTTGCAGGGATTTCTCGCTAGAGAGGTGTCTGGCGACGGCCACGCACTGTCGTCGTCGAGGGCGGCGCTACGGGTCACCCTACGCCAAGTGGAGGGTACGGTTAGATGCGCACGATACCAGGGAACATGCGAGCATCAATGATAAGCACTGGGGCGGTCCGAGTTTACCAGAGAACCTTGCCGGAGAAAATGGCACGTGGCGGTCGAGTTTGAGGTCGTCGTTGTCGAGGTTCTGGGGCATGCGGGGTCGAGCTGGAGCTACGGGGAGGTTCACCAGGGAGTGGGGAGCAGGTGAGAGTGGTCGAGGGGGCAAGGGGCAGAGGAAGCTGGCCGGAATCGAAGAAAAAGTTCGCCGGAGACAGTGGTGCTCTTGGAGGAAATTAAGCAGCCTAGGGCGTGCTAGGGTGAGGCGACTGGGGGGAAATGGAGAGGAGATGCTAGAGATTAAGAGAGCATGGTCTGGGGACGGAATCACTGCGTCATTGATGTGAATTCATCATGCGAATTAATTGGCAGAAACGGGAGGAATCAGGGGAGGAACGGGTCGCACTGGGAAGACGCTGACGTGGGCGCGGGGTCCGCTTGGCAGCGAGAGAGAGGAGTGGGGAGATGGGGTCCATCGGTCAGCGACACTGCGGGTTTCTTTCGTGGTGAATAACGGTTCGTTTGGGTGAGAGGGAGAGGTGGGCTGGACTGGGCCTAGTGGGCTCGCTGGCTGGTTCCATTTTTTATACTGAAACCTTTTTCTTTTTCTATTTCTAATTTCTGTTTTGGTTTTGTTTAATTAATTCGAACTCTCATTTGAATTCAAAACTTTGCCAATATTTGTGAATAATCAAACACTGTTTATTACCATATTCTGATGTCAAATTTAGAATAAAACTTTTATTCCATTAGTGCCTTTTTAATTATTTAAAGTAGGTCCTTGTATTAATTTATTCAAGATTTAATAATGTTTTTAATTCCCATTTGAATTCTAAATCCTTCCAAAACCTTTCAGTAAGTTTTATTTGATTATTTTGGGTGTCAAATAATTCATCTTGAATCATTTGGAAAGTATTTAATATGATTTATAAATCATTTGAATTTGGGTATTTGTTTTATTTCCAATGGAATTAAATATAGTTTTAATTCCCTAAAGTTTATTTAGAAGATTTCTTTAATCTTAACTAAGTTGAATTAAACAACTTTTATTTCACTTGGGTAAATTCCAAAATACTATTTTCTCATGAATTATATAATTATTCTTATTAGACATTTGTCTTTATTAAAATAGGAATAGAATGGTTAATGCCATTTTATTTTATTTTGGAAATTCTTTATCCTTTTATTTTATTTGGATTTTGGATTATAATCATTCCATTTGCTTATGGATTTGGCCAAGATTTAATCTGGTCTTTAAATATCCTTTATTTAATATTTCTTTTGTTCATCTTATAAAATTCATATATTTTTATTTAGGGATCCAAACTTGGTGATTCCAATTTGTAAAATCTTGTTTAATATTTGTTCATCACTTTAAATATTTTTAGGATTATTTGCTCACCATTTGGTTTCGATTTATGATAAGTGCTTTATTGGCTTTGGAAATTCAATTTCCTTGTCTTGTTAAATTCATAAGATTTTATCCATGATTCCAAATTAAGTGAAACCAATTTATATGGTATTTCTTGATCTTTTGTAAATGTTTGTTGACAAATTTTTATGTGGATCCAATCCATAGGCTTGGAGATAACTTGGAAATGATTTTATTCCATATAGGGTTTAGGGTTTGGATTTATTTTCCAAGTGTTTGAATTTCCAGATGCATTTTAAGAGGAATGCATTTCTCTTGATTTGGATTTTGTTGAATTCAAATTTTAATTGAAGTTTGTTCAAGATGGGATTTTAAGTTTCCATTTACAAACAAAAGTTTCTTTTCACCCTAAAATTCACAATAATTTATTTTATTTATTTATTTTTCACATTACAAGATTTGGAAAATCTTGGGATGTGACAAAAACATATATATTTTCAACACTTCATATAATCATATCATGTATCCCATCCCAAATATATAGCAGAGCTAAGCATACTACAACTACAATGTTTTCACTAAGGAATATATAAGGGTATCCTATTATTATTTAGAATAGCATAAAATATAGTAATCATTTTCATGCATGTTATAAAAATCCACTAAGTGTAATGAAAATAGTAGGACATGGATGATAGTGTCACTTGCCTTTTTAGTAGAGAATGTTAGTTCACTTCTTGATCTTGCAAATATCACACTCTTCTAACCTCGCTACAATTCAATCAAGCAAACACAAATTCAACTAGCATTCAAACAATTTACCACACATAAAATAACAAAAACAAGGTTATGCATGCAAGCATGCAAAAGATAGTTTTATTTGGAAAATTGGTTTCTACTAGTCTCTAAACATTTTAAAGTTCAAAGTGGTCATTTACTAAAGTGGTAAAACCATTTGCAAAAGGTTTCATCTCATAAACCAAATATTATGATAAGGTGATATTTTATGTAGTTAAAAATATCTTTTAGCAAAGTAATGACTTTATATGGTTCATCAAATATGTTCTTAAATCTCAAAACTTGGTGTTTAGGGTCAGAAGGTTTGAATCAAATCATTTCCCAAAGGTTTTACCCAAAATTCATTTCTAAACCATAAACAATATTTTTATTTGACTAGAAATGTGCTAATTCTAATATTTATTCCTTAACTTCACAAAATACATTTTTTTAAATCCATAAGTTGATTCCTATGGTCAGTAGGTTTAAAACAAACCAAAGAACAATTTTTATATTCAAATTATGCCTACACATGTTTCTGCAAATTCAACCAATTTTCCAGAAGCAAAACAATAAACAAAGTGCATGGTTGGGTAGGATTTGTCTTGCCGATTCCATTGATATAAAATTTGCAAAATTTGGATGTGTAGAATTAAAGTTATGAATTTTACAAAATTGAACAACTAATAGATCAATTCTGTTTTTATTAAAACAGACAGGGTCACGTGGCTTGTTCCTATTCGCCAGCACCGGTTCGTGCGGATTGCGCTCTGTGCACCGCAGGATTTAAGTGAGATCGTGCAGCACAGAAGCAACGATACCTCTTCGACTAAATCTAATCTCAGCCACAAGATTCAGATCCAATGGCTCAGCGCGTTTGACTAAAAACCGGCGGCGCTAGCGGCGGCTGGCGGCGGTGCACGCTCTGGCGGTGGCATTGGCGACGAACCAGGAAGCTACAGGGGTAACGGAGGTGATCACCGTGCACGCATAGGTTTGGCGAAGCTCGAGGTGGGGTCGGCTTCACGAGCGGTGCACTAGAGAAGCGACGATTGCTCGACGGAGTTTGCAACGGCGTCGGGTTCGTCTAGTTGTCGACGGGGACGATGTTTGCGAGCGCGCTAAGGCAAACGGAGCACACGGTTAGACGCGTACGGCACTAGGGATCATGGGAGCATCAACGGGAAGGCTCGGGCCGGTCGGTGCTTACCAGGGGAGTTCGCCGGAGCAAAGGCAGACACGTCAGTGCTCAGATGTTCGAGGTTGCCGATGTTCTGGAACGAGCGCGGCCGAGTTGGAGGTACTGGTGGATGTGCCTGGTGCTGGCGAGTAAGCTTGCGTGCAATGGGAGGCGAGGGGCGGCTGGTCGACGCCGGAATTGGCCGGAAACGTCATCGGAGACAGAGGTGGTGTGGTTCAAAATTAGAACATCCCTAGGGCAGAGAGGGAGGGGCGAGTGAGGGAAAATGGGGAGGAGTCGTGGGCGTTTAAGGGGGTGTGGTTGCTGGCGAGATTAACTCATGCATTCAACGGGAATTGAAGCCGCGAAATTACACCGAGAACGGCCGGAGGAATGAGGGGGAGGAACTGGTCGCTAGGTGGAAACGATGATCTGACAAGTGGGATCGTGCTGTCTGCGAGAGAGGGAGAAGGGAGTGGGGTCCCAGCGTCAGTGACTTTGCGGGTTCTTTTCTGAGTGAAAAACGTTTCACGCGTGGGGTGAGCAAGTGGGCTGCGCTGCTGGGCCTGTTGGGCTGGCTGATGGGTTGGGTTTGGTTTTTCTTGTACTGAATGTTTTTCTTTTTCCAATTTAAATTTTCTATTTTGATTTTAATTCAAACAATTCAAACTCCAAATCAAATCAAACCACCTCCAAACTTTGGGTTGATTTTAATTCTGTTTAACAACATAATCCAAAGTCCAAAATAAAATAACTCTTTTAATCCTTTAGGATCTATTAATAATTAAATAAATAGACCTTAGTCTTTAATTCAAATAGGATTTAATATATTTTAAAAAATCTATTTGAAATCTAAATAATATCAAAACCTTTTCAGTAGGTTTTATTTTAAAAACAAAACACTTGGAATTCTTATTTAAAATACATTAGCAAGTTTTAGTGTGTATTTAAAATGGAAAAGCCTTTACTTAAATAAATTGGATATTAATAAATCCATATTATTTTATTTAAATAAACCTTTAATCTTTTATCAAACAAGAATATTTTATTTTAAAAGCTTGTCCAAGATTAATTTGGCTCTTTAAAAAAATAGTCCTTATTTATAATTCTAACTTTGCTTATCAAAACCATATATTTTTATTTAAAGATCCAAAAATGGTGATTCCAACTTTTTTAACTTTATTTATCTTTTTAAATCCCTTTAGGATTTTATTTGATCAAAATAGTTTTGGATGTTTCCATTTGGAATCAAATAGTTTCTTCTCACCCTAAATTTCAACAAATTTTTATTTTGTTTATTTATTTTTCACATTTCAAAATTTGGAAAATTTTGGGATGTGACATGATCATACTTTCACTAGTGAACACTCTCTCATATAAATATATTCTCTTCATAAAACTGCTCTTAACTACTCTCCGGTTGGACACTCTATTCCATGGTAGGGCTATAACTGCACTCCTCAAAGTCCGCCTTTCCAATCTAGATAACCCCACACTGTCACCTTGAGATCTAGATGGTTCCAACAAACACCACAATTTCATAGAGACATACAACTCCAAAAATAACTCATGATAAATATATATGTAATCTAGCCTAAGTGCCACACACGGTGTGCACACTCTCACTTTAACACATGTGGGGAAAAGCAGAGATCTATTAAAGCACGATGAGTATTTATGTAGACTCTAGCCTAAGTGCCACCATGGCGTGCACGCTGTCAGTTTCACATACATGGGGAGAGAAGAGATCTAATGAAGCACTTGAGTATCAACGTAGATCTACTTGATTACAAATCTCACGACCACAACAAGATCACGCATAGAGAGAGAGAGAGATGAACACATAGCTACCGCTAGAGCTCTTAGCCTCGCGGAAGAACTACTCCCTCCTCATCATGGGAATCATCAATGGTGATGGATATGGCGATGGAGATTGATGGATATCGATCTGGGGGAACTTCCCCGTCCCGGCAGGGTGCCGAAATAGAGACTTTGTGTTCCCCGAATCTCCCCTTCGGTGGCAGCGGCGCTGCGGAACTTTTTATGGCTTTCTGATCGATGATTTAGGGTTTTTGGGTCGGAGGCTTCTTATAGGCGAAGGAGGAAAGGTCGATGGAGGGCTAGGGGGACCACACCCCCTATGGGCGCAGCCAGGGTGTGGCCACCCTGTCCTCCTCCATCTCGTCTCTGATTTTCCATATCGTTTAGTGAAAAATATGAACTTTGGCTTTTGTCCCGTCCAATTCCGAGAATATTCATTTTTTAGCTTTCTAAAACCAAAAATAGCAGAAAACAGGCAATTGACACTGTGGCATCTTGTCAATAGGGTAGTTCTAGAAAGTGTATAAAATTACCTCAAAGTGTAGACAAAACTTAAGACAAATGATATAAAACAAGCATGGAGCATCAAAAATTATATATACATTTATGACATAACAATAGTTGTGATGTATTTGATATATTTGTGGTTGAAGTTCATTAATATAAAGTAAGATATAATTAAGCCTTTTGGCAATGCTATTTAGCAAAAATCTTGTGGTGTATTGTCATGACTTTGTTTTGGATATCTTGCTCTATTTATTTTAGTATCTATTTTGTGTGTACATGTTTCTTTGTGTATCAATATATTTGTGATATTGTCTATTTTAGAAACTTGTACAGATGAGAGATGTTACTTCTCTATTTTTTATATCTTCTTTGTTTCATGTGTGTTGGATGGTCATACTAAGCAATATCATTCATTCAAGACTATGTGGATACACAATGATCATCCTTGTACTAGTCTTATAATATGCTTTGTCATGCATCTCACACATCCTTCTGGTTGAGCCTACAAGTATGTTGTCTCTTAATTATTACTCAACCAATTGTTTCTTGCAAATTTTATGCCTTGGTATATGGAAGTGAGGATTCCATGTTGTGCACATTGTATTCACATACAAAAACCACATACCTTGGGGAGCTTCCAAATTTTATTTATAGTATCACCTTGTGCTTATCATATTTGTTCTCCCATGCCTTGTATTGTTAAATGAAGTGGGATGAGTGAGGATTCCATGATTATGCACTTTGTTCCCAAATGCAATTATCATAATTGGTGCATTATCTTTTGGGAGCTCATATAATTAATTTAATATTGCTCATTTGCCTTCTTTCTCATTCGTTGTGCCGTAAATGCTTATGGGGGAGCAAGGATTCAATATTTGTGCATTATGTATCCTAATGCATTTATTTTAAATTGTGCACAAATCTTGGGGAGATTCTCTATTTGTTATTTAAAAACACTCTTTTGCTCTTATCATAATATCTTGTTGTTTCCATTTGGACTCATTGGTTGTTTTCAATTGGTTTATCGAATCTTGTGACTGCTTACATCATTTGTTAATGCTTCTTTTATTTTATATCTTGTGGCAATCTTTGGGTCCTCGATATAATTCTACTTCTTCCAAACTATTCATCATTGGATATGTGCGAATGAACACCTTTGGGGGATTTATCACTATATTGGCCTTCTAGAACTTGTCACCCATTTTGGCAATCGATGCCAATGGGGGAGAAGTTTTAGAGGGTTTAAGGGAAATGGTTTATGCCTTGAGTTTGTTTCTAAGCATTTTCCTTTCATGCCCTTGCATATTTATTGTTGCTTAGCATGTGGTATATATAGAGAGGAAACTCCACCAATGATAATGATTGGCAATATATGCAATGAAATTCAAGTTCATCACACATGCATATATTGTGGGGGAGTTTTCTCTATATATGTTGATGGTACCAATATCACATACTTGTGTATTATTTGATATTGGTTCTACCAGTTTATTTGTTAAATTCCTTATATAAACCCTCTCAAAGGGATTGTCATCAATTACCAAAATGGGGGAGATTGAAAGAACATGTGGGCCCCCATGTGTGGTTTTGGTGATTAATGACAATCTCTATGGACTAATGTTTGTATCAAGTTGTACTTGTAGGAATTGTCCATAGGCAATGCTTGAACCATATATTGGCTTCATGGTTTGGAGAAGAAGAAAGTGAAGAGGATCAAGTGATGACAAAGGTGTTCAAGGAATGATCCATAGATTGGTCATGTGAGTGTCGAGACTATTGTACGGGTGTATTGAAGAAGAAGATAGAGTTCATCATATGTATCTTCAAGACATAATCCAAATGGTGTTAGAAGACATGTTGTGCAAGATAAAGATGAGTCATATCTAGAAGATCTCATGCTTTAAGATTTCCATCCTCAGTGATCATGGATCGATGAAGACAAGGTCAAAGTAAAGGTTTCCCCATGTTATATGGGGGAGCAACTTCCAAGTCTTCATCAAGTGAGTGCGTGCAAGGTAAATCAAGAAAGGTGTTCCATATTGAGAATGGCAATATCGTCTACATCAAGATCAAGTGGAATATGCGCAAGGCAAAGGTATGATCTTGATAGGATTTCTTTCTTACCGGTCTTGCGGTGTTAGTTGGGGAGAACGGTTTGTAGGATAGATAACCGTACTATCAAGTGGGGATCTCAAGTGAGTAACTCGATCATATCTTTCAGAGAGAACTCAAACCTTTGCATACTTAGCATCATCCTTTCTTGGTTGTTATTTGGATCTTATCCATGTGAGGTTCATCAAAAGTGGATTTCCCTTTTATATCATATTGTGGTTTTGATCTTTGAGGTTTTCCGGTTTCTCACAAAGAGAGGTATCTCATATTATAATACATGAAATGTTATCTCTTGGTGGTATCCAATATTTTCTATTTTTGTTGGGTAGTTCTTGTTCTCTTATTTCCAACAAAATTGGTTTCGGGTCAATCGGAGGTTCCAAACTCTAGATATATCCATTTGAAGTTTTCCTCTTATTTGGTCCAGACCGGAGTCTCCGGTCTGCGTGGACCGGAGTCTCCGGTGTGGTCCGGAATTTCCCCTAGAGTCCCCGGAGGGGGCTCCAGAACTCACCCTAGGACAGTCTGATGGGTGGTCCGGAGGAACGTCCGGAGACTGACTGGAGTCTCCCGTCCATGCCTCAGACCGAAGTCTTCGGTGCGGCTGGACCGTAGTCTCCGGTCCACTTGGTTCCCAAAGGCACTGGGACAGTCTGATAGGTGGTCCAGAGGTTGGCAGGAATCTCCAGTTTAGACCGGAGTCTCCGGTCGGCACATCGGAGTCTCCGGTCTTACTTTTCCCAACGGGTAGAAAACGGTCAGAAATCTGTGGGCCTATAAAAAGGACCCTTCTTCCCGCAATGGACACATCTCAAGTTTCATAGGCTTTCTCCTCCATTCTTGACCCTCTTGAGCTTGCTCCCCTTCAATCCCTCCCTTGATTCTTGCGTACACTTTAGGGATTTTAAAGAGGAGATCTAAATCTACAATCCGACCAATCAATCTCTCCTCTAAGTGAGGGGAACATCTTGGGATCTAGATCTTGGATTCTTTTGTGGATTTCCTCCTTTGTTCTTCCTCTCTTATTCCCCCACAAGATTTTGTAGCTTTGGTGGAATTTGGGAGAGAAGGATTTGAGCACGTCTTGTATTCTTGCCATTTTGCATTTGGTGCATCGGTTTGAGTTCTCGGTGAGGATTCAATTGAGTTAAAGGTGAGAATCTTTTTACTCTTGGGTTCTTGGAACCCTAGACGGTTTGGTGGTTTTGCAGGTTGCTTGGATTACTTGGGGCCTAAAATTATCTTGTGGACCTTTCCCCAAGCTTGTTCGTTGGGAGCCTCCAATTTAGTTATGGAGAAGTGCCCCAACCTTGTGAGAGGTTCCGGATTGCCACCGACAAGTGCACCGATAGTGGAAGCGTGGATCGATCCCGTTGGGGTGATATTCACAGGAAAATAAGCGAGGCCTTTTTGTGTCATTTGTGGTTTGATACCACACCCTCTCCAAATGAGACATACTCCATGTTGGGACGAACTCGGTAAAATATCGTCGTCCCCGCGTCCCTCGGTTATCTCTATACCCGAGCTCTTTACTTATGCACTTTACATTGTGATAGCCTTCGTGCTTGAAATAATCTATAAATTTCTATCACATTGTTGCTTGTATTGCTTAGCATAAGTTTTCGTGCACATAGGTGAACCGTAGTTGCTCAAGGTTTTATGCTTGACAAGTAAACGCTAGATTAATTCCGCCTTTGTTGAGCAACTCTCGGAAAAGTTTTTAACCGCCTATTCACCCCCCTCTAGGCGGAATCTGTATCCTTTCAACAGTGAAGCAGGTTTCACCAGGAGTCTCAAGGCGATACAAAACCTCCAAAACAACAATGACATCATTAAAGAGCAGTTGAAAGTGATGGGGAAGAATAATCTTCTCTACAAGATGCGCATTAAATAACTGGAGGCCATTAATAAATCCCTCCGCCTCAGGCTGGCCCATGAAGAGAAGATACCACGTGCCATGGGGCCATAGTGACCTTCAATAAAGCACGGTATCAAATAATCTCAAGGGATTATTTGATCCCACCTGGCTTGATTCCAAGCTTGGGGAGATCTTTATGACCTTGTAATCTATCTTACAAATTTTATTTCTATTATAGTTTTGCATTAGTTCGAGCTCATAAGCAAAGTTTGCATCATTAGATTACCTTCAGGAATAGTTGATCCCTCTAATGAAATTCTGAGTTTATTATAATATATTGAGCATTATTGAGTTTGAGTTTGTCTTATCGGATATATGAATGAATTGAGTATGATTTTACTTGAACTTGATGAAAGAAATAGGAGTATTCCACACTATTGGTATTAATGGAACATATAAAGATAGTTTGATCAATATGTTGCACATCAATGATTTGATTTAGGAAAAGAATAAAATATCTAATTAATTTAAATGAAAAAGAGAAAACCTTAAACAAAGGAAAATATAAGTGCTATCAAAAAGAGTAAGAACAAGTTTGAGGTAGAATACTCAAGTTATAAAGATGCTTCATATATATTTGGAATTTGATAACTGAGATTGTTAAACTTTGAAATTTCTATATGAAGTGAATATATGGCTATCTCCGTTGCACAACACTTAAACAAAAGTGTGAGCACAAATATATATAGAAAAAGAAGAGAAAGAACGATGAAGAAAAATAGCGAATGTGCAAAGAGCAAATAGGCATATACCACTATATTGTAAGACAAAGAGACATTTGAGATTTTGAATCCCAAGTGAATATGTTAATCCTAAAAACACTTAGGACTACCTCACTAACTTATTCGGTTGTCCTGAATACTTTTACATCATGTTGAGAATAATCGTTTGTGAACTATTAATTGCTAAGGTGTGGAAGCCTGCTAATATTATTTGGATGGTTCAAGTAAGGTACTATTCATGAAATTATTTATGCGTATCCTTTATGATAAACACGTGCTGCTACTGCCTCATTTATTTTATCGACTCAGCTTCATGAATATGAGTGTAACATCTGAACTTTTTTATCTTATTTGTTTAAGTAGGAGTCCAAAGTTTAGGGGGAGATAAAACTTTTTAAGATTGTTCTTGCTATTATTGGTTTACTTGATTAGAATGCTTGATCCTTAGTGTTACCCTGTTACTTATGTACTTACCATGCTAGAGTGCCCTTGCTTGCTTGTTCACATACTTAAGACCTACAACAATGCTTGTAACCACTAGTACCACCTTGGTTTGTTGGTTTGGGAAACTAGAGAAGGATCCCAAATTTTGGCTAGCTAAGTACTTTATTTTCTTGCCATGTTACAATTTTGGAGCTTTGGTGTGATCAAGACCAAAAACCCTTTCGGCCATGCAACCTCATGCCTTGGCACCTTTCCATGAGCACTCTAAAATCCACCATCCACTTTGCTTAAACCCCAAGCCCATTGCCTGCATATGTTTTATACACTAGTTTCAATATGGGAAATGGTC
The DNA here is from genome assembly GCA_910589765.1 of Avena atlantica. NCBI lineage: Eukaryota > Viridiplantae > Streptophyta > Magnoliopsida > Poales > Poaceae > Avena > Avena atlantica. The sequence goes on from OU342733.1 coordinate 131,492,694, forward strand.
ACCTTAAATTCTTCCAACTTTGGAGGAACCTTGCAAGAAAATGGGAGTGATACAAGAAGCAACCAAGGCATGGACCTACTCATCTCAAATCCCTATACACCCCCATATCCCTCTCTCTGCCATTAGAGGCTTTAGCTCAAGGAGAGCATCAAACAAAGTTACCCCCGAGCCCTTGTTGACGTAGATCGCCCCCACACCCTTCCCACTCTCCCCACACCCGCTGCAGCACATGCTAACGTCATGGCATGACTATAACGTGCATCGGTACACCACACCACCACCCTAGAAGACCCTTGTCACCCCAAGCCGAGAGAGAGAGCAAGGGCGGAAGATCGCCCAAATCTTGCCTGGCCCGCCTCCCGACCATGTTCACCTCCCTTCGGTCGCACCTGGGCCCTCGCCCCGCGCGCACCTTCCCCAGGCACTGCCCACGCCCCTCCCTTGATCACCCACAACATCTCCTACCCCCAACCCGAGCCGGCCACGTCGCCCCGGCCACGTCGAGCGTGCCCACGTCATCCCGCCTCCTGGTGCAAACCGACGCGCCCGCGTGTGGCGGACACCATCCTCACCCCTCTCAACCACCCTGTGCTAATACCCATGCAGCACCCCGCCTACCCCTAGCTGGACCAGGACAAGACCTTACGTCGAGCACGTTGTGAGCAGAGACATCACAAGTCCAGCTCGCGCTGTCCTGAGGCCACGAGCCTGCCCGTGCGCGCTAGACCCCTCTCACCCCACGCAGAGACGCTCCACCACCGCGCTCAGCCCTTGCCACGGCCACCCCCTACACCCGGTGCATCGTGGATTTCCCCTCTATGGCTTAAAAACCACCGATCCACCCCAACGCCCGTCACCTACACCATTTCACTCCCAATCCCCCTCCACTTCACCCCAAGAGCGGAGCCGAGCCCGCTCGGCTCCTGCAGCCCACAGCGTTCGCCGCACCACCGCGGTGCCAGAGGAAAATGGTGAAGGTTGTTGTCGCCATGCTCGCTCCCCCTCCTTGGTTTCCACACAAACATGCATGCTGCGTGCGGACCCTCTAACCCTGCCCTTCCCTTTCCCCAGGAATATCTAGGGTATCGTCGAAGAGGAGCCGTGGACACAGACGCCGCGAGCACGCCCCCGACCCCCTCAGGAGCCGAAGCCACCGTTGCCTCCCCTTGTTCGGATCCACGCCGTCGACCGCTTCGAGCCTCACCATCCCCTACCCTTCTCTGCCCTAGGGTGAGCCTCCCCAACCACCGTCGTAGCTGCTAGGGTTCGCGTCACCAGCGTCACCTCCCCTGCGAGGAAGACGAGCCCTGGGCCGTTGGATCTCTTCAGATCTGACGACCCAAGTCATCCTATACCCCTTCGCTGGCTCGTTGCCGCTGACACGCGGGGGCCCCATCGGGGCTTTGAATCCCCAGCACTCATGCACGCTGCCAAGCAAATGGGCCGGCCCAACCCTTGGCGCGGGCCGCGACCCAGACCCCAGTGACCCTGACCTTTTCCTTTTTCCTGTTAATTTAACTCCTAGAATTTTGTGCTGTAGCTTTAAATCCACAAAAGAATCACCAGTACACCCTTTTGACCTGATTCAAATTTTCAGAGGTAGCCCCTGCATATCCTAACCACCTTACACTGGTAGTTTGGTAAAACAGTAACTGGAGCTTTTCTGAGAATTTTTGGGGTGAAATGGTGTTTCTTACACTGTTTATTCTTAGTAAATTTTTTGTTGGTCAGAAAATTATGAAACCACTTCCTATGCCTTCCTACAGAAACTACCTATCTAGTAAAATTGGAATTTCACCTTTAGGATGTGTTTAGCATCTGTTATAAATTTAGAAAGTTTGGGACAGAAGCTTCTTCCAGAAACTCTAGAAGCTTTTGTGAAGCCACTTCTGGAGTAATTCCAACTCTAGGATATGCGCATATTCTATACCCACTAACTCCTAGAAGGTTATATTTTTAGCAGTAGTACTTCTGTAAAGGGAATTATTTGTTTGTTTCTAGTGTTGACTACAATATTTAAATTGCTAAAAATCAATCTTAATAGCTAAAAATATGAATCCAACTGGGTTGGTTTGGTATTTCAGATACCTACCCAGAAAAATTATTTTTGGTCACTGTTCACTCGTAGAAATTGGTTGATCCACTTGTTTGTTTGCTAGACTATGGTTCACCATATTTGTTTGAAGTGTCCTTTTTAATTGATTCCAGTGGCATTGGCTTGTTATGTTCAGTAGCTACAAGTGTGTGGTTAGGTTTTCCCAGTTGAGTATTTGATCTGTAGTATTGCTATGTTTTCTCTGTGGTTGATGTGTGGTATGTTGCTTGTTCGTTTATTTTTGCGATGATAGATTCGAACGAGGAAGGATACGAGGAAGGTGATTGGGAGTATCTTGAAGAAGGAGATGAGGGACAATTGCCAACGAAGGAAAGCCACCTTCTTGCGCATATCCCTTTTCCTATTATTTTACCTATGCATGTTATATCTACTCGTTTATGCAAATTGCATTGTTTCACTATATTATGTTTTATGTGGGGAATGTTTGGCTCGTCCAAACAATTACCCCTTAGTAGCATTAGGTACAACCCTCCTTTATGATACCTACCTGCGCTTAGTATGGTAGATGGTGTTTAACACCATAACCCCTTCGATACCCCGTTTTAGCCAAAGTAAAATCTATAGGATGGGAAGACCCCGAAAAAGGTTTACAAAAATGTTTTATGAGAAAACCTTAGTGTGGCTTGTCCTACCAAGTAATGTTGAAAATGAGAAAGTTTTTGTTTTACAAAAATATTGGACAAAAGATGGAGTAAAAATGTTTACGAAAACAGCCAGGCTGTCCAGTTTTGAAGGTAGCGCAATTAACCCGTGCAACCACATTACTCTGAATAGGACGGGGCTAGGCTGGAAGTTTGTTTAATCTGGAATAGGTGCCTCACACTACTACAGGGGCAAACAATCCTCACAAGGTGGGACTTCTCTGTCCAATGGTCCATGTGTGGCATCGACCGGGAGAAGGAACGAAGGGTCTGCAGGCCTCCACGCGATACTATAAGCCCCTCATTGAAAGCGCACACCAGTTGAGGTGCAAAATGCACGCCGGTTGGCTTGGTTAACTATATAGGGCGTCCCGGATTTGAGGGGATTAACTTTATAGGGAGGCACTTGTATTGGAGAGGACATCCGAAAGGCCTTGACCGGTTACTCGACCCATGATCGGTGAAGATCAGGGACGGGTAATCGGATGGTGTGGGTACAGTGTACAACCTCTACAGAGTGTAAATCTATTCGAATATCCATGTCCTTGGTCATGGATGGTTGTGCTGGCGGCTGTACAACGGTGATGGTTTTGTTTTTAAAAAGGACTTCGAAAAAGCAATGGCATGGAAATGTTTTGACCATGTGATGGTCGAAAAAAGGAGGAAGGAGTTTGGTCATGAGATGACCGTAAGGAAAAGAAAAATGGGTGACCCAATCCCAGTGTTTTTTTAAAACTATTCAAAAAGGCTTCCAAAATGTTTTACAAAGGTTTTCAACAAGGATATAGAGATACGCTATATCTACAAAAGAAACTAGTTTATAAAAGAACATCTTACGGAGCCATCCTACTACAGCCATATTGCATATCTTTTATTATTGTTCTTAATAAGGTGATTTGCAAGTACATTCCAAGTACTCACCGGCATTGTCCCTGGCTATTTACTTGGCTAGATTATGAGCAGGAACATGGGAACAATGAAGGATATGACGACGACTTCGCGAACTTGGGTGTTACTCCGAGTCAGGCACCCTATGGGCTATGGTATGACTCGGGTCTTTGGCGTTTAGTTGTTCCGCTACTGTTATCTATTTGTGCCCTTGTGGCCCTGTTGTAAGACTATTTATGTAAGACTTGTGGTATTCGCTACTGTAATGGATGTGTACTTTGATACTATGTCGATTATGCTCTAAGAGTAACTGATCATGGGATCATGGTGGTTTGCATAATGGGTACTCTCGGCAGAAATCCTGGGGGTGCCACAGACCTTGTATCAGATCCATCCTGACTATAGGATCCCCTAGTTAGCTCGGACATTAGTAAAGGACCTAAAACTATTTTCATTACATAAACGAAGAAGATGGGTATTTGCAAAAACAAGGTTTATGTCTTATCTCCTCTATTTTCAAAAACTACTTGCATTAATCTCAAGTTTTGCTTACTTAAAATTTTGCACACTGTACACTAACTCAACTCCTCTAAATTTTTTTAAATGGCTGTCGTATTCACCAAGTTCCGCCAGGTAGGACTGGAGCTGCCACTCCAGTTGTTTGAGGCTGAGCTAGGAGAGATGGCTCGCTTGGTGGGATGCCCCACCCTAGAGATAAAGGGCGCCCACATCCCCACTCTCATTGATGGAGAGCTCTCATGGTTGTGTTGTGCACCGTGAGAGGGGGAGTAGTGCCCCATAGTCTGAAGATTTTGAGGTCAATGTGATCGAGAAGGAGCGGGGAGATGGTATACTCCGAGTAGCCTAGGAGGCCCTGGCACGTCTGGCATATCACCATCGCAAGCAACTGGAGGATACGCGATTCCGTTTCTTTGGGATGCTTCATGAGGAGGGGTATGTGCTCCAGGACCCACCCCACCCCGACTTTGGGGCATATATCTAGAACATGGAGTACACCCTAAAGAAGACACATACGCTCCTGGATAGGGTTCAAATGGACTCAGACCTCAAGGCTACACAGATACTTGCCATGGAGGCAAGTCCAGAAGAGGCAAAAGTTAGACTGTAAGATCCCTCCTTTCTAAAGGAAAAGGATCCCTGTGATTGCAATGGTAGTCCCTGGATCAATGCTAGCATCCACAGTTTAAGATGAATTACACAGATACAAAGGTCATTTATTACATCCATTCCAGAGATAACATAGTCTTTACAACTCAAGGCCACAGGCCTAATACAAGAGTTTGAATAAGTAAATAAATATAAGTCTTCATCTTCATGTGCCACAGGCAAACATGTTGAGTGTAGACTCATGACACCTAATCCTCATCAGAGTAACCTGCAACATCACAAGTTACATCCACAGTGGGTCAATACTTTGGAATAGTATTGGCAAGTGATACCTTAGTAAAATTTAGGTGGCCTATATTACTATATGCATTTTGGCTAAGTGTAGCTTGGCTTGCTTTGCTCAAAATAGGTTCTTCCTATTAGTTGAAATCACTAAGTTTTTCTTTGTCAAAACTTTTCCCAAGAAACCATCAATAGACATTGAGGTCCTTCACCCTTGTTCACCCAAAAGTTTTTATTTAGACGTTGGAGTGATGAGATTCTTGATAGCTTCCATGGATTGATGCTCAAGTTGTCCATTGCCATGGACTTGGCTAAGTACTTAGATTTTTCCATCTACAGAGGTTGTGCACTTTCCCCACCAGACTTGGTTTCCCAAGACAGGACCTTTCAGAAGCCTTTCCTTAGACCAAATGGACGCGCTCCAACCTATCATTCCCACTACCACCAACTGTCCAAATGGCTAATTTCTAGCAACTTATGTGATCCAGGCAGAGCCCATATTGCCAAGTGGCTGCACTAGAAGCTTCTCAACACTTGGCCACTAAAATCCCTTTGTTCCTGGGTGGCTTTCCACAAGTGAGATACACAAGGTAAACCATAGCCATGGGCCTTGTGTAACCACTCAACCAAAATCCACCAATCAAGTCCCTTTCCACCCAGGTGATTCATTGACTTAGTTGTTTTATTAAGAAAAACATAAGTCCAAAGACTTAGAAATATTTTCATCATAGCATGTATATTTTACCAACCCTTGTTTGATACTAGCTAGGCTAAGCATGGCATAGATAGTACTTAACTTAGAAAATTTCTTAGAAATTCTACAACTACTTAGGATTTCCCAACATGGCATTTGGCAAAAATAGTAACATGCAAGACTTAGAAAAATATTTCTAATGCTTGTATAAATATATATAGGGATGGAAATATTCATGAAGTACCACCTGCCTTGGTAGTTGGGAGAGTAGAACTCTTCACAATCACAATCACTAGCACCAAAGTCTACACAAAGAATGGTAGCAACAAATTACACACAACATATACAAACAAACAAAAATACATATGCATGCATGCAAAAATGCCAAGTGATGTTTTTTAAAAATCAACCAAGCAAGTGCATAGTACTGAATCATAACCAAGTTAAAAACTTGCTAAACCAAGTTTATTATACACTAAAACAATTTCCTAAACAATTCCTATACTCAAAATAGTCCTAAACAAGTTTCTGCAAATAAAGTCATTTTAACAGAAACTAAACACTAAACACATTGCATAAACAGAAAGGGCTTGTCTCCCTGATTCCAACTGTATAAAATTTGCTAAAATCTAACGTGGGAATCAAAAGTTACAAGCAAATCAAATTTGGATACAAATCTGATTTCAAATTCTGTTTTAATTCAAACCCTAGCCACGCGTCTTAATCTTACTGGCGCGTACCGGTTCACGTTGGATCACGCACGTGAGCCGTAGGATCTAAGTGGCGATGCACGGTACAGATCAAAACGTAACGCTTCGCTAAGTGGTTCTATCGCACGCATTGGATCTAGATCCAACGGCTCTTGATCAAACGACCAAGGTTTGGCGGCGGAGCGCTCTGTCCGTGGCGGTGCCGGTGTTCTAGGTCGCCCGGGGAGGAAAGAGTGTGCTCACCAGAATCGCAGGGTCGAGGCGAAGCTCAACGTGCAGGTGGCTTGACAAGGGGCACACGGCAGGGGCTGCTGGAGCTCGTGGGAGTCGTGCACGGCGTCGGCAGGTTGCAGACGATGTAGTTGCCGAGGTTTCGCGTCGCCCTAGCACGAACCAGATGGATTAGGAGACGCACAAAACATTGGCGAACATCCTCGTATGCAAGAGGGGGCAAGGGGCGCGCTCTGCTTACCGTAATTGGTCGCCGGAGTTGAGAGGCTGCTCGTTCGGTTGCGGGCATGAACGGGGACGGCGTCCTGGGTCACGAGCAGGCAAGAGAAGATTATCAGGAGATGCACGAGATCACGCTGGGCACGATAGTTTGAACCAGAGAAAGGGGGGCGGTCGAAGCTCACCGGAATCAGTCGCCGGAGGTCGTCGGTGCTGCGGGGTTTCGAGGTCGAATGCGCGCAGCCTGGTGGCGGAGTGAGCGAGGAAAGTGGGCCGCGGCGACGAGGGGTTTAAGTAGCCAGAAGAGGGGCGAGGATTGCGCGCTGAATCAATGGAATTTAAGAGAGTTTTAATCGCGGCGTCACTGCACGGTGGTAACGGCGGAGCGGTGTCTGCGCGCGAGAAATTGGGGAAGACGACGCTGACGTGGAGAGGGCCCGCTCGTCAGCGAACAGAACAGAGGGGAGTGGGGTCTGGGTGTCAGCGACTTGCTGGTTGCGTCCGCGCGTGCGAGAGAGAGAGAGAGGGGAGCCGGGTGGGCTAGCTGGGCTGATTTCACTGTTGGGCCCAAAGTCTGGCGCCGACCCTTTTCTTTTTCTTTATTCCTTTTCTATTTCTAAATTGATTTTCAGGAATGGTTTTCAAATGAATTCAAACTCTAATTGAATTCAAATCTTTTTGGGATTTTTGTAGTGTGCAATAGTCACAAAACTTGGCATAAAACCATGTGGTCACTTTGAGTTGGCTTGGTCATGTTTGGAAAAGCAAAATAACAGGGACATTGCACTTGGTTTGCAAATGTTTGAAAATGGTTTTTGAAACCACTTCTATTTTGTAAAATTTTGTTCTAACTCCACACTCAAACCAAACAACAGGGGAGACAAACAATCTAGGTTTAAAACATTCAAGCTCTCAAATGGGGATGGGCATTTGATTCAAGTTTGCTCACATAAAATGATAGCACTATGTGCTTCTGTTTTCTTGAAATGAGTTTGAAATTGATCTCAATTCTATATGCATGCATGAATGATATGCAAACTTTGAAATCATGATTTTAGGGATGTTACAAATCTAACCCCCTTAAGGTGAATCTCGCCCTCGAGATTCGGATTGGCTAGCAAATAGGTGAGGGTGGTCTTTCCGAAGATCATCTTCTCTTTCCCATGTTGCTTCCTCTTCGGAATGATGATTCCACTGCACTTTGCAAAACTTGATAGTCTTAGTCCTTGTGACTCTTTCTGCAGTTTCAAGAATCTTGATAGGTTTCTCTTCATAAGTGATATCACTTTCTAGTTGAACTTCCTCCAAAGGTATAGTATCCTTCAAGGAAGTTTCTTCCATTTCTGGATGAAATTTCTTAAGCTGACTCACATGAAACACATTATGGACAGCAGACAGAGATTCTGGCAATTCAATTTCATAGGCAACTTCTCCTTTGCGACTCAAAATCTTGAATGTCCCAACATATCTTGGTGCCAATTTTCCTTTGACCCCGAACCTTTTCACTCCACGAAGTGGTGACACTCTAAGATAGGCTCTATCACCAACTTCGTAGGTGACTTCTCTACGCTTAGGATCTGCGTAGCTTTTCTGTCGGGACTGTGCTATCTTCAACCTATCCTTAACCAATTTGACTTTCTCTTCGGCTTCTTTGATAAGATCTGGCCCGAATAAACTTCTCTCTCCCACACCATTCCATAACAATGGGGTGGTACACTGTAGCATCCCAATTGTCTAACAATTGTAATTCTACTTGGTCTAGTAATATAATGGCTACTTCCTATATATAATTGTTGCATCATAATTATATCATGCTCATGTCATCATGCCACCTTGCATTTGAGCATCATATAAAACCCTTTTCATTTGGTTCTTATCTCATATGCATTTATTAATTGTATTTGCCTCTTGATACATTATAGTTGGTTCTTGATATATTGTTTAATGCCCAATTTGAGTTGAGGGCATCTCTTTTAAATTCCTTCCATCTACTAACTTGCCATATCACCTCCTCTTTGATTTCATCTTCTTTTTTTTCCAACCATGTATATGTATGTGGTCATATTGTTGGATGACATTTTATTTCTTTCCACATGTATATTGTGGGTCCCCTCTTCTTCTACACATGGCTATATGGTTGTGATCCAAATCATCTCTAACATGCCATGTAAACATGTCCATTCTCAAAATCTGGGTTTAATTGCATCTTTATCTTTGCAAATCTTCTCCTCACATATATGTGCCCCATATTTTGTTTCCACAAAATATGCTCACATGCATGCAAGTCACTTATTGCCTATTCCATGCAATCATAACCCTTGGCCTTCTTCTCTTTGTTTTGTTTTATTTTGGTTTAATCTTTGCTTTTAAATTCAAACTAGTTGTCCTCTTGTTTTTGAATCTCATAAACCCTATTATAAACCTACCTCTTTGGTTTGGCTAAACCAAACCATCATCCTCACTCTGATCCATCTAGCTAACCAAAATCTTCCATCTCTCTCTCTACCACCTCCATGCCGAAGCATCAACCCCAGCCCTAGGCTACCCCATCCCCCCTCTCTTCTTTAACCATGCCGAGGTGTCCTCCCTACCTTGCTGGCCCCACTTGGCCACCCTTCCCCCTGGCCGAGCTACCCTCCAACCCCAACCCTAGCACAAACCCTAACCCGAGCCTCTCCATCCTAACCTAGCTATCTACTCCCTCCCTCTAACCCTAGCTCTAACCGAGCCTCCCTCTCCCTCTCTCCCTGTCGTGCGACCCCACCAGCCCGAGTCTGCTGCCTTGCCTACCCTGGCCCACCTGCATGCTCCCGTGCCTGCCCATGCCGAGCCCCAGCTCGCGCACGTGAAGGAGAGGAGGAAAAGGTGGCCGAAGCCACCTTTATCCCTAACCCACCCCCCACGGCACCACCTCGCTCTGGGCTCGCCCTTATCCCTTCCCCTCCTTCCTCTGCCTCACCAAACCACCCCCTAGCCTCGCTCCGCAACCACCTCCCCTCCCCCTCTACCTTTCTCTCCACCGGCCGGCTACCATCAGTCTCCACCGTCCCCTTCTCTTGCAGCCTATGGCGAGGAGCTGTGGTTGTCGAGGAAGGACGAGTACCCTCCCCTGCTTCGCCCTGGACCCGCCAGCGAGGAGGAGAAGCCCCAGGCGCGCCAGTACCAAGATGCCCCGACGAAAACCCTAGACCTCTGGCCGTCTGCGTCCTCGCCGCTGCGACGTCCCCTGGAATGATCCAACTCCATCGACCACCTCTCTATGAGCCCTTCTCTCTCGTGGACACCTCCGTTTCCCCCGCCGACGCCTGTGCTCGCCTGTAGTTTCACCGAACGCTCTCTGTGCGCGACAGCCGACGGCGTTCTCTCGTCGCTGCGCCTCGCAGAGGCATACCTAGCCCTCGTCCACCCACCTGACACCAAGCCTAAGCCTACTGCACCGGCTCGCACCCCCAGCGTGCACCCGCACGTCCCCGGATCGAATCCCCACTTCGCGCGGTCGATCACCGATCCGTCCGCGGCCGCAGGGAAGATCTACAGGGGCCTGTGGTAGATTTACGAATAGCCCCTTCTTTTATTTTTTCGCCTCAACCCGCGGTACCTCGTGGCCCACTAGTCAGCCGCCCGGTCAATCTTGCAAGAAAACCCCCCCAGCTCTCCACCCCTCAACCCGCACTCCCCTCTGCGCCACGTGGCTGTGACCGTTTCCCCCGTTGGCAAGTGGACCTGCGAGCCCGCTGACCCCACTTGTCTGTCTCCAAGGCTGGCCACCCCCGCGGTGAGAAAAGCTTTTCCGCGCGCGCGTCGCCCAGTCAGCACCTGGCCCCACTTGTCGGTGTCTTTGGATAGGTTTGTCTGAGTACAAAAGTTTCTGTTCTTTTCTGTTTTAATTTAAACTTTTCAAATTTGTTTTAAATTCAAATTCAAATCTGTTTTAAAATAACTTTTAATTCTCAAATCCAAATAATACATTTAATATATGTTTTGGAATAAGAAAAATATGAGGAATTCAAATCTTCCCTTCAAAATAATGTTTGAACACTTTAAATTTCGAGTTGATTAAAATTACAACAAAATGCCCTTTTCCTTAATTAATAAATAACTTTTGTTTTATAACTCCAAATTTAACAAATGATATGTCTAAAATGATCAGCTCGACGAGATCTTTCTGTTTATGCATTCCATGTTCTGAATTGCAGCATGCATCATATAAATATAAAGTATACAGCAACTTATTGGAGTATAAAATGTGACCAAAACTCAATAAAATGTTTATTTCTTGTATTCTACACCTCACCCATGCCATGCTACTTTATGGCCATGCAAATTGTGCATTATTCATCATGGAATGATTGTTTGCTTGTCGCATTTTATTCCTATGCTTGTGCACTTTATTTATGTTGGCCCTTGTTTGTTTGGTTCTTCTTCGAATAGACGCTGAGCAGGGGATATATCAAGAAAACCAGGAGCACTACCCAGATCCTTCTTGCATACATATAGTACCTATTTCCTCTATCTTATTCTTGCATCATTGAGTCGTGATCGCATTAAAATGAATCCCATGTACAGCATAGCCTTTACTTTTAAACCCCACCGAAGCTTGATCCTCCATCCCATGAGCCATTACTACAGGAGTTGTTTGAGCCATGCGGGTCGTAGAACAACATGTGTAGGGTATGTGAGTGTCTGATGGATAACAAGGTACCTAAACAACTTAACCTGAGTAGTATGGGATAACTAATGAAAGTGGCACCGGTGAGCAATATCTGCTATTTGGTTTTTCATGCTCACTTGTGTCCCGTAGGACCCCGAGTACTTGATTCCTGTTCCTTGAATATTCGTGCTATCCACATCCGGGAGGCTTATGGGACCCCCTGAGCCAGAGCTTGATTCATTCTTACTTCTTGGGGCCACAATTAGTTTGGGGCTTTATTACTATCCTGTACTTATGCCATGCTTTACTGCTTTATTTACGATTGTGCGAGGAGCACCTGTACTGTTTAGGATCGTGACACGTTTTCGCTGTATCGACAAGCCCAGTCACACTTTCGGGTTCCCAGTCGTTTACAGCCGTCCACACAAACCTTGAGTCCGTCTCGGAGCCGGCCAGTTTCTTTGCGGGTAGCTTAATGGGGTGGCCCCCTGAAATAATTCTGAATCCTGTGATCTCTTTGTCGTGAAAGCCTCGTTGGGTTTTGATTTGGTTTTTCCGAGGTTGATCGAGTGTGTGTTGCTATTTATGCACCCCTGCAGGGTAAAACTTTCTGAAAGCCGTGTCCGCGGTTATGGACGACTTGGAGCACAATTTCTCGATCATAGACAAGTATAACTAAAGTACCGCTTTTAATTTGACTAAGTACCTGACTAGTAAATAGTGCAACACTCATGGAATGGATAATAAAACTGCCAACGGATGGGGGGTTGTTCGTCTGCTTCCTCGTTGGTAAGCGAGGAGGAGGATGGATCTGTTAATATTACTGTTATAACTGTTGTTATTAATTCACGAACATCCGTCTATCCTTGGTTAGGCCAATGGTTAGCGAGTATCTATAGAATTGTTAGGGTTTATCTTTTGCTGCAATTGCGTCACCCCAGGTTGTGTCCCCTTTAGAGGCATAAAGACTTGCTGGGTACCCCTAGGGTCTCACACGATAAAATATTTGATTCAGATGAACAGGTACACTCACAAGACGGATACTGGGTGGAGGAGGCGGACGATGTGGGCAACGATCATTCGGTGTAGAGATTCCGGGAATGGGGATCCGTGAGATCTGTGGGCGGGATGTGTTTATTATGGGGCATCTTATGCCGATTTGCTTCTTATCTGTACTCGGATCTTGTTTGCCGCTTCCGCATGATACTCTGATGTTTGATGTATGAGGAGATATCCTAAACTATTATATCTATCTAGGACATTTGGATCTTGCCGTATGGCGTTGCAATATTTCTATTTCTTTTAGATGGAATGGCTCTGAGGACTGTTGTATGGTGGCTTGCATACATACTCATTTTTGTATGCAGTTGATCCCTTCGCCTGCCGATTACGCCGCCCGTTCTTGTCCTGATGTTTGGAAATGGTTAGGACGGCCGAAAGGTCTACCTGTGAGTGGCATTTGGGCCCCACCGTACTATTTTAACCATTTCCACTCATCCAGGCTTGTTACTAGGAGCGTAATTCACCGAGGTAGTTACAATTGGTATCAGAGCCATCCCGCCCTTCAGGGTCTCAGCCAAATGGTCGTTGTCAGTCTAGCAAATATTTTTGGTAGCTATGTATACTAGGGAAAAACAAAACTCCAGAGTAGGACTGCTTCCACTTTTCTTCTTACCCACCCACCCACCCTTTTCTGGTAAGGATGTGTAACGTTTTCAATCCTCTTCTTAAAAGTTCAAACTAGGATTCACGTGTTCTGGGTTTCCGTAGTACCATAGGTTGTGTGCGTGTGTGTGTGTGTGTAATTCCTTGTCTATCTGTTGCATCCAAGTTGTTATCACAATCGGCCTTTTGGTTATCAACTGTTGGTACATTCCATACCGACAGGTTTTTGCAAACCGACGCGATCTATCTGATTCGTTGTATACCGCCGCGATCTGTCTTACTCTTTGTTATCCGACGTTATCTTGTTTGGGTTGTTCGTTTCTGTAGTTACTAATCTTTAGGTTCTTCGTGAGAAGAAGGTGTTGGGATATGTGTTTTACTTATTCATGTGCGGAGTAATGATTTGAGTGCGGGATGGAGTCGCGACCATAACACTACTTTTATCATTCGCTCTTGTATATTGAATTGGTAGAGTCACTAATCTCGATTTGTTAAGTGATTTTGCGCATCTATTGGTATTTTAATGCCGAAATTTGCAGAAAATTTTTCTTTGATAGTTGTGTACCACACTCCTTTTCAGTCGTGTGCGATATGCTTAATATCTTCTAGGTGCTTTGAACTTTGCTGATATTTTAATATCATCTTAGTAAATTGTATCCTTTAATCTTGGTTAATTCCATCTTGGTACTATTTTTGATTATTATTATTCTCCATTATAGTACTGACTTGTGTTTTATATCAATCACAGGATGGCACCACCACGCCGTTCTGAGGAGGACATACAACCTGAACTGGGGGCCGCGTTGTCGAGCATCGCTAATGCCTTGGCAGCAATGCAGCAGAACCAACAGCGTTTTGAAGAAAGTGTCAGGAGGAATGAGTTTGCTCTACTACCTCCACCTCCCAAGCGAGGAGACATCAAAAGCTTCCTGAAGTTCAACCCACGCCAATTTGATGTGTCCGATCAACCACTTGATGCTAATGATTGGTTGCGTGAGATGTCAAGGCTATTGACGACTGCTGATGTTCCTGAGCAAGAATGGGTAAAGTGTGCCACTCACCTTCTGAAGGGAGATGCAGCTCTCTGGTGGGAGAATTACCTGAAGGCAAACTGCATTGGTTTTCAGCCTACTTGGGGACAGTTCACTGGAGGCTTCAAAGAGCAGTACCTATCAGAAATTGTCATGGAGAGGATGAAGGAAGTGTTTCTCAACCTCAAGCAAGTCAATGATAATGTCAATACCTACATCAGGAACTTCATGAACCTTTCTCGTTATGGTGGCGATGAGATCTCTGGTGACAAGAAGAAGCAAAAGAGGTTCAGGCAAGGGCTCAATGCATCGATTAAATATGCAATCACACATGCAAGGCCGGCGTCTTTTCTGGAACTTCAGCATACAGCTCTGCAGGAAGAAGCAAGTAGGCAAGTGTTTGAGGAGTCAAAGAAACACAACCGCGATGCAGCAAGATCTTCAGCTATGTCAACTCCTTCTAAGCGTCGTGTCTGGGTTCCTAACACCCCACCGTCTCTCCCGGCTCCACCAAGACCTTCAAGCTACGCGGCAAGGCCACCAAACTTCCTCACTGCTGCTCCCAGGGGCTACAACCACCACTACCCTGGAGCGCCTGGCGGAGTCCCTGGCTACGTTGCTCCACGTCCACCTGGTGCTTGTTACACTTGTGGAGACACTGGGCATCAAAACTGGAACTGTCCGATGAAAAACGAAGCTCTTCCTCCACCACCTCCAAGATCTGCGGCAAGCTCTCCTATGGTTCGTGCACCACCACCTCGGGCTCTCAACATCAACACCAAGCCCGGGTCTACTGTAGCTCGTGCCAACTATGTCAACGCCGCTCAAGTTGAGCATGCACCTGGAGTTGTGATGGGTATGCTTCCCGTTAACTCAGTCCCTGCATGAGTTTTGTTTGATTCTGGTGCTTCGCATTCTTTTGTTTCGCATAAGTTTGCGCATGAGCATGATCTGGATATGGTTCCCTTATCACATCGTCTGGTGGTACAATCTCCTGGTTCAAACATGAGGGCTGCTCATATCAGCCATGGCAATCAAATTGAGATTGGTGGCTCTTCGTTCTCGGCGTCCTTAATTGTTCTGGGCAATTCTGACATTGATGTCATCTTGGGCATGGATTGGTTGACAGCAAATGCAGCTGTGATTGATTGTGCTGAACGCTCGGTTTCTCTGAAGATTCCTGAAGGCCACATAGTCTATTCTCCAAGTCTGACTCCTGCTATCCAGCTTTTCTCTTTGGCGGCTCTGAATGATGATGCTATGGAAGCTATTCAGAGTGTTCTGGTGGTCTGTGAGTTCCCAGATGTCTTTCCTGAAGAGTTGCCAGGTATGCCTCCGGATGGTGAGGTTGAGTTTGTAATTGAGCTTGAACCTGGAACGGCTCCTATCTCCAAGCGACCTTATAAAATGGGTCCTGCTGAGTTGGCTGAACTCAAACGACAGCTTGATGAACAAGTGAAGTTGGGTTTCATTCAACATAGTACTTCTTCGTGGGGTAGCCCAACCCTCTTTGTGAAGAAGCGAGACATGACTGATAGACTTTGTGTTGACTATCGGGCTCTCAATGCTAAAACCATCAAGAATAAATATCCCCTTCCGTGGATTAATGATCTCTTCGATCAGCTAGCTGGAGCTGTGGTATTCTCTAAGCTTGACTTGATAAGTGGTTATCATCAAATCAAGATTCACAAGGAAGATGTTCCTAAAACAGCTTTCACCACCCGCTATGGCCTGTATGAGTACACGGTCATGTCCTTCGGTCTCACCAACGCACCTGCCACCTTCTCGAGGCTTATGAACTCGGTTTTCATGGAGTATCTTGATAAGTTCGTTGTGGTATATCTGGATGACATCCTAGTCTATTCTAAGTCAAAGGAAGAACATGAAGAACACCTTCGGTGTGTCCTAAGCAAGCTTCGTGAGAACCGCTTGTATGCAAAGTTCTCCAAGTGTGAGTTTTGGCTGCCTCAAGTAACCTATCTTGGTCACGTCATCTCTGCCAAGGGCATTGCAGTCAACCCGGAAACTGTAAAGACAAATGTTGAATGGCTTCCTCCTGTTAATGTTAAAGAAGTGCGGAGTTTCCTTGGTTTGCCTAGTTATTACCGTGGCTTTGTTCAGAACTTTTCGAAGATAGCGAAGCCTCTTACCGATCTCCTCAAGAAAGGCAAGAAATACCTTTGGACTCCTGCATGTTAAGCAAGCTTTGAGACACTCAAAGAGAAGCTCACTTCCACACCAGTCTTGGTTCCTCCGGACACATCCAAGCCGTTCCAGATATTCTGTGACGCCTCTTTGCAAGGATTGGGTGCGGTCCTTATGCAAGAAAAACAAGTTGTTGCTTATGCCTCTCGACAGTTGAAGACGCATGAGATCAACTATCCTACACATGACCTCGAACTCGCAGCAGTTGTTTTTGCTTTGAAATTATGGAGGCATTACTTGCTGGGCAACCGTTGTGAAATCTTTTCTGATCATAAGAGTCTGAAGTATATCTTCACTCAGCCTGATCTCAACCTTCGGCAGAGGAGGTGGATTGAAGCAATCAATGACTTCGATTTGACCATCAACTACACTCCGGGCAAAGCTAATGTCATGGCCGATGCTCTCAGCCGCAAAGCTTATGTCAACAACCTCATGATGGAAGAACAACAACCTCTATTGTGCGAGGAATTCCGTCAGCTCAACCTTGAAATTGTGGAACAAGGGTATCTCCTGAACCTTCTGGCTACTCCTCTCTTGGAAGAGAAGGTTCGCTCCTTTCAGCTTGGTGATCCGTACACCAGAAAGATCATCTCCAGACTTCAGCTTCCGAAGTATGAGTCCTTCCACGTCGATGACCAAGGCACGCTTTTCTTTGAACACCGGATGTTTGTTCCGAACTACCCGGGTTTGAGAGAGCAAGTTCTCAAGGAGGCGCATGATTCTGTTCTTTCTATTCACCCTGGCAGCACAAAGATGTACATGGACTTGAAAACACAATATTGGTGGCCGAGTTTGAAACGATATTGTGCCAAGTATGTCTCAGAGTGTGATGTCTGCCGCAGAGTTAAAGCTGTCCATCAGAAACCTTCCGGTCTTCTACAGCCATTGAAACCCCCGGAATGGAAATGGGAGAAAGTAGAAATGGACTTCATCACGGGTTTTCCAAGGTCGCAGAAGGGCAACAATGCAATCTTTGTTGTCATTGACAGGCTTTCTAAAGTGGCTCACTTCTTCCCCGTCAAGTAAACAATTTCTGCAATTCAGTTGGCTGAGCTCTATATCAACAGAATTGTCTCTCTGTATGGGGTTCCGCTTGAGATCAGTTCAGACCGTGGGAGCATCTTCACTTCCAAGTTCGGGGAAAGTTTCCAAAATGCTTTGGGAACAAAGTTGAACTTCAACACAGCTTACCACCCTCAGTCGCAAGGACAAGTTGAAAGGATCAATCAGATTCTGGAGGATATGCTTCTTGCTTGCGTCATCTCTTTTGGCATGAAGTGGGAAGAATGTCTTCCTTATGCTGAATTCTCTTACAACAACAGCTTCCAGAAAAGCCTAAAGATGGCACCATTTCAGGCTCTCTATGGCCGCAAATGCAAAACTCCGATTGGTTGGTCGGGTGTAGGAGAAATAATATTGTTTCGCCCTGACATTGTAACTCAAGCGGAGGAGAAGGTGCACATCATTCTTGAAAATCTGAAGATTGTTCAAAGTCGCAGAAGAGAAATTATGACAGAAAGCACACGGACATGGAGTATGTCCCTGGTGATCTCGTTTACCTTCGTGTCACTCCCATGAGAGGCACGCACCGTTTTGGTATCAAAGGAAAGCTGGCTCCTAGATACATCGGTCCATTCAAAATTCGTGGAAGAAGAGGAGAAGTTGCTTATGCTCTTGAGCTCCCGGAAAAACTCAAGGTCCATCATGTTTTCCACATCTCTCAACTCAAGAAGTGCTTCAAGGATCCCGGCAGGACCGTGTATCATGAGCTTATCAACATCCAAGAAGACCTGTCTTATCAAGAACACCCCACAAAAATCCTTGAGATCGCATAAAGAAGGACTCGCAATAAGTCCATCAAGTTCTGCAAGGTGCAGTGGTCGCACCATTCTGTTGATGAAGCCACTTGGGAACGTGAAGATGCGCTCTGTGCCAAGTATCCTACCCTCTTTGTGTCTTCTTCTTCTTCCTAGAATCTCGGGGCGAGATTCCTGTTTAGTGGGGGAGAGTTGTAGCATCCCAATTGTCTAACAATTGTAATGCTACTTGGTCTAGTAATATAATGGCTACTTCCTATATATAATTGTTGTATCATAATTATATCATGCTCATGTCATCATGCCACCTTGCATTTGAGCATCATATAAAACCCTTTTCATTTGGTTCTTATCTCATATGCATTTATTAATTGTATTTGCCTCTTGATACATTGTAGTTGGTTCTTGATATATTGTTTAATGCCCAATTTGAGTTGAGGGCATCTCTTTTAAATTCCTTCCATCTACTAACTTGCCATATCACCTCCTCTTTGATTTCATCTTCTTTTTTTTCCAACCATGTATATGTATGTGGTCATATTGTTGGATGACATTTTATTTCTTTCCACATGTATATTGTGGGTCCCCTCTTCTTCTACACATGGCTATATGGTTGTGATCCTAATCATCTCTAACATGCCATGTAAACATGTCCATTCTCAAAATCTGGGTTTAATTGCATCTTTATCTTTGCAAATCTTCTCCTCACATATATGTGCCCCATATTTTGTTTCCACAAAATATGCTCACATGCATGCAAGTCACTTATTGCCTATTCCAGGCAATCATAACCCTTGGCCTTGTTCTCTTTGTTTTGTTTTATTTTGGTTTAAGCTTTGATTTTAAATTCAAACTAGTTGTCCTCTTGTTTTTGAATCTCATAAACCCTATTATAAACCTACCTCTTTGGTTTGGCTAAACCAAACCATCATCCTCACTCTGATCCATCTAGCTAACCAAAATCTTCCATCTCTCTCTACCGCCTCCATGCCGAAGCATCAACCCCAGCCCTAGGCTACCCCATCCCCCCTCTCTTCTTTAACCATGACGAGGTGTCCTCCCTACCTTGCTGGCCCCACTTGGCCACCCTTCCCTCTGGCCGAGCTACCCTCCAACCCCAACCCTAGCACAAACCCTAACCCGAGCCTCTCCATCCTAACCTAGCTATCTACTCCCTCCCTCTAACCCTAGCTCTAACCGAGCCTCCCTCTCCCTCTCTCCCTGTCGTGCGACCCCACCAGCCCGAGTCTGCTGCCTTGCCTACCCTGGCCCACCTGCATGCTCCCGTGCCTGCCCATGCCGAGCCCTAGATCGCGCACGTGAAGGAGAGGAGGAAAAGGTGGCCGAAGCCACCTTTATCCCTAACCCACCCCCCCACGGCACCACCTCCCTCTGGGCTCGCCCTTATCCCTTCCCCTCCTTCCTCTGCCTCACCAAACCACCCCTGGCCTCGCGCCGCAACCACCTCCCCTCCCCCTCTACCTTTCTCTCCACCAGCCGGCTACCGTCAGTCTCCACCGTCCCCTTCTCTTGCAGCCCGTGGCGAGGAGCTGTGGTTGTCGAGGAAGGACGAGTACCCTCCCCTGCTTCGCCCTGGACCCTCCAGCGAGGAGGAGAAGCCCCAGGCGCGCCAGTACTGAGACGCCCCGACGAAAACCCTAGACCTCTAGCCGTCTGCGTCCTCGCCGCTGCGACGTCCCCTGGAATGATCCAACTCCATCGACCACCTCTCGATGAGCCCTTCTCTCTCGTGGACACCTCCGTTTCCCCCGCCGACGCCTGTGCTCGCCTGTAGTTTCACCGAACACTCTCTGTGCACGACAGCCGACGGCGTTCTCTCGTCGCTGCGCCTCGCAGAGGCATACCTAGACCTCGTCCACCCACCTGACACCAAGCCTAAGCCTACCGCACCGGCTCGCACCCCCAGCGTGCACCCGCACGTCCCCGGATCGAATCCCCACTTCGCGCGGTCGATCACCGATCCGTCCGCGGCCGCAGGGAAGATCTACAGGTGCCTGTGGTAGATTTACGAATAGCCCCTTCTTTTATTTTTTCGCCTCAACCCGCGGTACCTCGTGGCCCACTAGTCAGCCGCCCGGTCAATCTTGCAAGAAAACCCCCCCAGCTCTCCGCCCCTCAACCCGCATTCCCCTCTGCGCCACGTGGCTGTGACCGTTTCCCCCGCTGGCAAGTGGACCTGCGAGCCCGCTGACCCCACTTGTCTGTCTCCGAGGCTGGCCACCCCCGCGGTGAGAAAAGCTTTTCCGTGCGCGTGTCGCCCAGTCAGAACCTGGCCCCACTTGTCGGTGTCTTTTGCTAGGTTTGTCTGAGTACAAAAGTTTCTGTTCTTTTCTGTTTTAATTTAAACTTTTGAAATTTGTTTTAAATTCAAATTCAAATCTGTTTTAAAATAACTTTTAATTCTCAAATCCAAATAATACATGTAATATATGTTTTGGAATCAGAAAAATATGAGGAATTCAAATCTGCCCTTCAAAATAATGTTTGAACACTTTAAATTTGGAGTTGATTAAAATTACAACAAAATGCCCTTTTCCTTAATTAATTAATAACTTTTGTTTTATAACTCCAAATTTAACAAATGATATGTCTAAAATGATCAGCTCGACGAGAGCTTTCTGCTTATGCATTCCATGCTCTGAATTGCAGCATGCATCATATAAATATAAAGTATACAGCAACTTATTGGAGTATAAAATGTGACCAAAACTCAATAAAATGTTTATTTCTTGTATTCTACACCTCACCCATGCCATGCTACTTTATTGCCATGAAAATTGTGCATCATTCATCATGGCATGATTGTTTGCTTGTCGCATTTTATTCCTATGCTTGTGCACTTTATTTATGTTGGCCCTTGTTTGTTTGGTTCTTCTTCGAATAGACGCTGAGCAGGGGATATATCAAGAAAACCAGGAGCACTACCCAGATCCTTCTCTCGCTTCAACTGAGCTGCCAGGCAAGCACTACCACATGCTTGCATACATATAGTACCTATTGCCTCTATCTTATTCTTGCATCATTGAGTAGCGATCACATTAAACTGAATCCCAAGTACTGCATAGCCTTTACTTTTAAACCCCACCGAAGCTTGATCCGCCATCCCATGAGCCATTACTATAGGAGTTGTTTGAGCCATGCGGGTCGTAGAACAGCATGTGTAGGGTATGTGAGTGTCTGATGGATAACGAGGTACCTAAACAACTTAACCTGAGTAGTATGGGATAACTAATGAAAGTGGCACCGGTGAGCAATATCTGCTATTTGGTTTTTCATGCTCACTTGTGTCCCGTAGGACCCCGAGTACTTGATTCCTGTTCCTTGAATATTCGTGCTATCCACATCCGGGGGGCTTATGGGACCCCCCTGAGCCAGAGCTTGATTCATTCTTATTTCTTGGGGCCACAATTAGTTTGGGGCTTTATTACTATCCTATACTTATGCCATGCTTTACTGCTTTATTTACGATTGTGCGAGGAGCACCTGTACTGTTTAGGATTGTGACACGTTTTCGCTGTATCGACAAGTCCAGTCACACTTTCGGGTTCCCAGTCGTTTACAGCCGTCCACACAAACCTTGAGTCCGTCTCGGAGCCGGCCAGTTTCTTTGCGGGTAGCTTAATGGGGTGGCCCCCTAAAATAATTCTGAATCCTGTGATCTCTTTGTCGTGAAAGCCTCGTTGGGTTTTGATTTGGTTTTTCCGAGGTTGATCGAGTGTGTGTTGCTATTTGTGCACCCCTGCAGGGTAAAACTTTCTGAAAGCCGTGTCCGCGGTTATGGACGACTTGGAGCACAGTTTCTCGATCATAGACAAGTATAACTAAAGTACCGCTTTTAATTTGACTAAGTACCTCACTAGTAAATAGTGCAACACTCATGGAATGGATAATAAAACTGCCAACGGATGGGGGGTTGTTCGTCCGCTTCCTCGTTGGTAAGCGAGGAGGAGGATGGATCTGTTAATATTACTGTTATAACTGTTGTTATTAATTCACGAACATCCGTCTATCCTTGGTTAGGCGGATGGATAGCGAGTATCTATAGAATTGTTAGGGTTTATCTTTTGCTGCAATTGCGTCACCCCAGGTTGTGTCCCCTTTAGAGGCATAAAGACTTGCTGAGTACCCCTAGGGTCTCACACGATAAATTATTTGATTCAGATGAACAGGTACACTCACAAGACGGATACTGGGTGGAGGAGGCGGACGATGTGGGCAACGATCATTCGGTGTAGAGATTCCGGGAACGGGGATCCGTGAGATCTGTGGGCGGGATGTGTTTATTATGGGGCATCTTATGCCGATTTGCTTCTTATCCGTACTCGGATCTTGTTTGCCGCTTCCGCCTGATACTCTGATGTTTAATGTATGAGGAGATATCCTAAACTATTATATCTATCTAGGACTTTTGGATCTTGCCGTATGGTGTTGCAATATTTCTATTTCTTTTAGATGGAATGGCTCTGAGGACTGTTGTATGGTGGCTTGCATACATACTCATTTGTGTATGTAGTTGATCCCTTCGCCTTCCGATTACGCCGCCCGTTCTTGTCCCGATGTTTGGAAATGGTTAGGACGGCCGAAAGGTCTACCTGTGAGTGGCATTTGGGCCCCACCGTACTATTTTAACCATTTCCGCTCATCCAGGCTTGTAACTAGGAGCGTAATTCACCGAGGTAGTTACATACACTTCCTTCCGTAGAGAAACTCAAACGGTGCCATCTCAATGCTGGCTTGATAGCTGTTGTTATAAGAAAATTCTGCGTAAGGCAGACTTTCATCTAAACTGGCTCCATAGTCTAGGGCACATGCCCTCAACATGTCTTCGAGAATCTGATTAGTCCTTTCTGTTTGTCCATCGGTTTGAGGATGAAAAGCAGTACTGAATTCCAACCTCGTTCCCAATGACTCAAGTAGCTGTCTCCAAAAATGGGATGTGAATTGAGTTCCCCTATCAGACAGAATACTCTTGGGCACTCCATGTAGACATACAATTCTACTCATGTAGATCTTGGCCAACTTAGCACTTGTATAAGTTGTCTTCACGGGTATGAAATGAGCCACTTTAGTTAGGCTATCCACTACTACCCATATGGAATCATACCCTGACCTGGTCCTTGGTAATTCGGTAATGAAATCCATACCAATCTTGTCCCACTTCCAATCAGGAATAGGTAATGGTTGAAGCAAACCTGCTGGTTTTTTATGCTCCGCTTTCACTCTACTACACACATCACACAAAGCAATATGTTCGGCGATGTCCTTCTTGAGATTATTCCACCGAAATCTTTCTTTCATGTCCATGTACATTTTGGTGTTACCCGGATGAATGGAATACGGAGAGTTATGTGCTTCTTGCAAAATCAGTTTCCGCAGTTCTGGATCTTGTGGAACACAGATACGTTTCCCATGCCATAAAGTACCCTGTTCGTCTTCATGGAACCCTTTGGCTTTTCCTTTGCCAATCTTTTCTTTAATCTCTTCGATTTCTTTATCAATCTTCTGGGCTTCTTTGATCTTGTCCAACAAAGTGGGTTGAACATCCAAAGACATGAGATGTCCTTCAGGCACAATCTCCAATCTGATTTTCCTAAATTGGGTACACAGATCATCTGGCAATTCTCCTTTGGTAAGGCCATTCACAAATACCTTACGTCTTAGAGCATCTGCTACAACATTCGCTTTACCGGGGTGGTATTGCAAACTTAAGTCATAGTCCTTGATAAGTTCTAGCCATCTTCTTTTTCTCATATTAATTTCCTTCTGAGTGAAGATATACTTCAAACTTTTGTGATCTGTGAACACTTCACATCGCTTTCCCAAAAGATAGTGTCTCCATGTTTTGAGTGCATGGACAACAGAGGCTAACTCTAAATCATGAGTAGGATAGTTTACTTCATGAGTTCTGAGTTGTCTCGAGGCATAAGCCACAACTTTACCGTCTTGCATAAGTATTGCACCCAAACCTTGATGAGATGCATCACAATATACTTGGAAATCTTTTTCCAAGTCTGGCAGACACAAAACTGGTGCTGTCACAAGTCTCTTCTTCAATTCCTGAAAGCTGAGTTCACAACCTTCATACCAAGCAAACTTCTTGTCTTTCTTTAACAATTCAGTCATAGGCTTAGCTGCCTTAGAGAAATTCTCAATGAACCTTCTGTAGTAACCTGCTAAGCCAAGGAAACTACGAACTTCTTTCACGGATTTGGGAGATTCCCATTCAGTCACAGCTGAAACCTTAGCAGGATCAACTGCTACACCATCCTTCGTCATAACATGACCAAGAGAACCAACTTCCTCTAACCAGAACTCACACTTGCTGAATTTGGCATAAAGTTTATGCTCTCTCAATTTCTCAAGTATCAATCGTAAGTGTCCTTCATGTTCTTCTTTGCTCTTGGGGTAGACTAAGATGTCATCGATGAAAACGACAACAAACTTGTCAAGAAATTCCATGAACATTGTGTTCATCATATTCATGAAGTATGCTGGAGCATTGGTCAAGACAAAAGGCAATACGGTATACTCATACAATCTATACCTTGTGCTGAACGCTGTTTTTGGTATGTCTTGTTCTCTTATCTTGAGTTGAAAATAGCCTGACCGGAGATCAATCTTTGAGAACACACATGCTCCTTCAATCTGATCAAACAAGTCATTGATTCTAGGCAAAGGATATTTGTTCTTGATAGTTACCTCGTTGAGTGAACGGTAATCTATGCATAACCTTTGACTTCTATCTTTCTTCTCCACAAACAAAACTGGGGCTCCCCAAGATGAACAACTTGGTTGAATAAATCCTTTCTGCAACTGTTCCCCTAGTTGTTTCTTGAGTTCTTTCAGTTCATCAACTGAAATTTTATAAGGTCTTTTTGCTATTGGTCCAGACCCTGGTACCAAATCTATCAGAAACTCCACATCTCTATCTGGTGGCATTCCCGGAAATTCTTCCGGAAACACATCCGGATACTCACTCACAATTGGCACACTGTCCATGCTAACCCCCTTAAGAGAATTTAGCTTACTTCCTTTGGATTCAATGTTGGACTTGAATTTAATTCTTTTTCTTTCCGGGATTGTGAGTGCAACAGTACGATTGGCACAATCTAGTACTCCTTCATACTTAGCCATCCAATCCATTCCCAATATTACGTCCAGTCCTTGGGAATCTAGGATTATCAGACTCACTGGAAATTTATGTTTTCCAAACTCTATTACAAGATCCGGCATCCAAGACTTACTATCATATCTCCACCCGGAGAACTAACTTTTATTGGACACCCAATGTTTTCAGTTGGAAACCCATTTCTATCAACAAATGCTTTTGATATGAATGAATGCGATGCTCCAGTATCAAAAAGAACAAATGCTGGAATAGAATTGAGTCTGAACTTACCAGCAATAGCATCAGGCTCCTCATAGACCTCCTCCACAATGATGTGGTTCACCTGTCCTTTCTGGAAAGGATTGGGCTTGATAGGTCCTTCAACTTTCTTTTCAGGGCACTCATTTGCATAATGCCCCATCTTCTTGCATTTGAAGAATTCAACCTGATTGATGTCTATCTTAACAGGCTGACTTCCACTTCCACTTCCATTACCACTATGGTGGTTCTTATGTCCACTATTGTGGTTCTTGTATTTGTCATTGTCATGACTACGGTGATGCTTGTTGTCATGACGGTTGTGGTTGTGGTGCTTGTTGAATTTCCCATGCTTGTGGGATCCTGAGCTTCCGCTGTCATCATAGTGAGATCGTTTGTGAGACGATCCCGAGCTGTGTTTGTCGGAGTGCTTCCTCTTTCTACTCTCAACTTGCTTCATTTTGTTCTGCAAAATAGCAGCCTTGTCACAGAGCGACTGATAAGTGGGAACATAGGCCACAGCCAATTGCAGATTCAGCTCATCATTCAAGCCTTCCAGAAATTTTTCCTTTCTCTTGGCATCGGTGTCAACTTTATCTGGTGCATAACGCGCCAGATTGTTGAACTCCTCAATGTATTCAGCCACGCTGCGGTGGCGCTGCTTCAGATTGTGGAACTCTTTCTTTTTAAGACTCATCACTCTTGATGAGATATGAGCAGTGCGAAAGCCATCCTCAAAGATAGCCCATGTCACTTCATCTATGGGAGTGGTGATCTGGAAGTTGTCCCACCAAGTGGCGGCTGGCCCTTCCAGCAGATGTGCTGCAAATCTGACTTTTTCAGCATCCGTACAGCCCACGGTTACTAAGTCCTTGTTACAGAACGTAGCCAATCATTGGCCACCATGGGATCAGTCGTCCCTGAAAACTTTGTTGGTCTCAATCTCAGGAATCTGGTAAGCATATCAAAGCCCGGAGGGTTGTTGTTGTTGTTGTTATTGTTGTTGTTGTTGTTATTGTTTTGGTTCTGGATGAATGTTGTCATCATCTGCATCAGCTGTGTTTGAGCAGTCATCATTTGTTGCATTTCTGGAGTGATGTTGTTGTTGTTGTTATTGTTGGGGTTGGGGTTTGCACGACGGGGAGGCATCTGTGGTTTGTTCAAATAGAGATAAGAATGAGATACCCATAGATGTTTTCATGAACATTACATCACATAAGCAACCACATAGCATGCAACACAAGACAAAAGTTCAACAACGAGATAACAAGTTCACAAAGTAAAACACACAAGTAGCAAGCCATCCACATGTCGGATGGTCCAATAACAAGTTCTCAAATAACAAGTATGATAACAAAAGATAAACGAGTAGTCAAGTCTACTCATCGGCATCAATCTCCTCCTCGACAAAGGTAGGACCTGCGTTCTCCATCGCGGCCTTGTTCTCCTCGATGGTAGTGGTCAAGGACTCTATCTTGGCCTGCAGAGCCCTCTTCTGGGAACGAAGCCTCTCGATCACCGACTGCTGCTGCTCTAGCTCGAAGTCCTTGGACTGCAGTTCCTCAGTCATGTCCCGGATCTTCTTGTTCCTATCATGTACACGCTTCTCCTGACTCTTGAACTTCCTGTCCTGGGTCTCGAACTTCGCCTCCATTTCCTTGAATATCTCGTCATGCTGGGCGAAGAGCTTGTACTTCTCGCGAAGCTGCACCTGGAGCTCATCGTTGCTGAGCATGACATTGGTCCTCTCCGTGTCCACGTGCCTAATGAGAGACTCTAAGTCCTGGAGGTACAGGCGTATCGGCTCTGCTGCGTCCCTCGAATCGTCCTCGAAGTCCATGGACTCTCCATCCTCATCACGTCTTCCGAAGACGTGAAAGTGGGTGCCTCTAACCTGTCGGGAGTGTCGTCCTAGCAGACGTCCTATCAGATCCTGCATCACTACCTCAAGGCCTCTCTCCCTGTCATCGTGCATAAGCTTGAAGACGATGGCCTCCGTAGTAGGCTCTATCTGGCGTCCGGGCTGGTTCACCTTGAAGCCCCAGAGATCCTTCCTCTCAAACTTTGTGAGGGGATGCACCATGATGGTGGGAAGAGGGAGATTGAGAAAAGTAGTAAGGTGGACTATATTACTATATGCATTTTGGCTAAGTGTAGCTGGGCTTGCTTTGCTCAAAATAGGTTTTTCCTATTAGTTGAAATCACTAAGTTTTTCTTTGTCAAAACTTTTCCCAAGAAACCATCAATAGACATTGAGGTCCTTCACCCTTGTTCACCCACAAGTTTTTATTTAGAAGTTGGAGTGATGAGATTCTTGATAGCTTCCATGTCATGATGCTCAAGTTGTCCATTGCCATGGACTTGGGTAAGTACTTAGATTTTTTCATCTGTAGAGGTTGTGCACTTTCCCCACCAGACTTGGTTTCCCAAGATAGGACCTTTCAGAAGCCTTTCCTTAGACCAAATGGACGCGCTCCAACCTATCATTCCCACTACCACCAACTGTCCAAATGGCTAAGTTCTAGCAACTTATGTGATCCAGGCAGAGCCCATATTGCCAAGTGGCTGCACTAGAAGCTTCTCAACACTTGGCCACTAAAATCCCTTTGTTCCTGGGTGGCTTTCCACAAGTGAGATACACAAGGTAAACCATAGCCATGGGCCTTGTGTAACCACTCAACCAAAATCCACCAATCAAGTCCCTTTCCACCTAGGTGATTCATTGACTTAGTTGTTTTATTAAGAAAAACATAAGTCCAAAGACTTAGAAATATTTTCATCATAGCATGTATATTTTACCAACCCTTGTTTGCTACTAGCTAGGCTAAGCATGGCATAGATAGTACTTAACTTAGAAAATTTCCTAGCAATTCTACAAATACTTAGGATTTCCCAACATGGCATTTGGCAAAAATAGTAACATGCAAGACTTAGCAAAATATTTCTAATGCTTGTATAAATATATATAGGGATGGAAATATTCATGAAGTACCACTTGCCTTGGTAGTTGGGAGAGTAGCAATCTTCACAATCACAATCACTAGCACCAAAGTATACACAAAGAATGGTAGCAACAAATTACACACAACATATACAAACAAACGAAAATACATATGCATGCATGCAAAAATGCTAAGTGATGATTTTTAAAACTCAACCAAGCAAGTGCATAGTACTGAATCATAACCAAGTTAAAAACTTGCTAAACCAAGTTTATTATACACTAAAACAATTTCCTAAACAATTCCTATACTCAAAATAGTCCTAAACAAGTTTCTGCAAATAAAGTCATTTTAACAAAAACTAAACACTAAACACATTGCATAAACAGAAAGGGCTTGTCACCCTGATTCCAAAGGTATAAAATTTGCTAAAATCTAACGTGGGAATCAAAAGTTACAAGCAAATCAAATTTGGATACAAATCTGATTTCAAATTCTGTTTTAATTCAAACTCTAGCCACGCGTCTTAATCTTACTGGCGCGTACCGGTTCGCGTTGGGTCACGCACGCGAGCCGTAGGATCTAAGTGGCGATGCACGGTTCAGATCAAAACGTAATGCTTCGCTAAGTGGTTCTATCGCACGCGTTGGATCTAGATCCAACGGCTCTTGATCAAACGACCAAGGTCTGGCGGCGCGCAGCGATGGCGAGCGGTGGAGCGCTCTGTCCGTGGCGGTGCCGGCATTCTAGGTCTCCCGGGGAGGAAATAGTGTGCTCACCAGAATCGCAGGGTCGAGGCGAAGCTCAACGTGGAGGTGGCTTGGCAAGGGGCGCACGGCAGGGGCTGCTGGAGCTCGTCGGAGTCGTGAACGGCATCGGGAGGTTGCAGACGATGTAGTTGCCGAGGTTTTGCATCGCCCTAGCACAAACCAGATGGATTAGGAGATGCGCAAAACAGTGGCGAACATCCTCGTATGCAAGAGGGGGCAAGGGGCGCGCTCTGCTTACCGTAATTGGTCGTCGGAGATGAGCGGCGGCTCGGTCGGTTGCGGGCACGAACAGGGACGGCGTCCTGGGTCACGAGCAGGCAAGCGAAGAGTATCAGGAGATGCACGAGATCACGTTGGGCACGATAGTTTTAACCAGAGAAAGTGAGGCGGTCGAAGCTCACCGGAATCAGTCGCCGGAGGTCGTCGGTGCTGCGGGGTTTCGAGGTCGAATGCGCGTAGCCTGGTGGCAGAGTGAGAGAGGAAAGTGGGGGCAAATGACCGCGGCGGCGAGGGGTTTAAGTAGCCAGAAGCGGGGCGAGGATTACGTGCTGAATCAATGGAATTTAAGCGAGTTTTAATCGCGGCGTCACTGCACGGTGGTAACGGCGGAGCGGTGTCTGCGCGCGAGAAATTGGGGAAAACGACGCTGACGTGGAGAGGGCCCGCTCGTCAGCGAACAGAACAGAGGGGAGTGGGGTCTGGGTGTCAGCGACTTGCTAGGTGCGTCCGCGCGTGCGAGAGAGAGAGAGGGGAGCCGGGTGGGCTAGCCGGGCTGATTTCACTGTTGGGCCCAAAGTGTGGCGCCGACCCTTTTATTTTTCTTTATTCCTTTTCTATTTCTGAATCGATTTTCAGGAATGGTTTTCAAATGAATTCAAACTCTAATTGAATTCAAATCTTTTTGGGATTTTTGTGGTGTGCAATAGTCACAAAACTTGGCATAAAACCATGTGGTCACTTTGAGTTGGCTTGGTAATTTTTGGAAAAGCAAAATAACAAGGACATTGCACTTGGTTTGCAAATGTTTGAAAATGGTTTTTTAAACCACTTCTATTTTGTAAAATTTTGTTCTAACTCCACACTCAAACCAAACAACAAGGGAGACACACAATCTAGTTTTAAAACATTCAAGCTCTCAAATGGGGTTAGGAATTTGATTCAAGTTTGCTCACATAAAATGATAGCACTATGTGCTTCTGTTTTCTTGAAATGAGTTTGAAATTGATCTCAATTCTATATGCATGCATGAATGATATGCAAACTTTGAAATCATGATTTTAGGGATGTTACATAGACGTGTTATAGCCCTACTAGAGAAGCAAGCTACGGTCGCTAGGAACAAGTGCCTCATGAAAAAGATAAAGGACCAGAAGGAGCTGCTAGTGACTATGGAGGCCAAGATAGAGGAGCTGGAGAGGAGTGCGCTGAACTCCGCAAGGACAATGATGACCTGCTGGATGAGACCGACAATGATGCTTCCCACAAGGAGGAATTCGACATGGGGCCATAGAGTGACCCAGAGGATGATGACCGGATGGAGGAGGAGGAGGACCCGGAGGAACTTGTCTTTGAGCCTGAGGATGATAACGCCGAGGTTATCATCGAAGAGGATACCACCGCACGTCACAACGAGGAGTAGGTCATGCGCTAGATGATGAGAGCAAGTGAGACTACCGCCGGGTCCACCTTTTGGGTGGCGAGTTGTTTGTCTTCTGTTTACCTCTATAATGTCGAAACCATAATATCCCTATCTAGCATCGAGATGTGACGCATGAACCTTGTGGGTATGTTGTTGAACTTATGGTTGCTTATGTTTCCCCTAAGTGTTTGTTTTCTAATTGTTTGTATGCCTGTCGTGTTACTTATCTCCCTTGTCATACAGTTTTCGTTTGAGAACCACCCTGTTTCAAACCCTTCCTAACCTTATATCTTCATGATGCTGCGTCCCCGTGGTCCACCGCCCCCTCCACCTGAGCCAACAATGGCTCAACTCATGCGCATGTTCATGGAAGATCGCCAAGCCGCCAATGCTGAACGCCAAGCTAACCTCGCAGCACTTCAGTAGCTTGTCCAAGCCGCCACAGGAACTGCCCATGATAATGAGGGCAAAGGAGGGAACAAAGAACCAAGATCTCGTCTCAAGGATTTCCAGAGCACTAATCCACCCGTGTTCACCAAGTGCACTAACCCCCTGGACGCCGATTATTGGCTCTGTACCATCGAGAATGACCTAGAGGTAGCCTGAGTGGGAAATGAAGAGAAGGAACTCCTAGCTACACATTTCCTCATAGGACAAGCCAGGGAATGGTGGATTAGCGTTAAGTAAATTGTGCCATCTGGTCAAGAAATCACTTGGGACAATTTCAAGGAAAGGTTTCGTAAGTGCCACATTCCCCCAGGTCTCGTCAAGATGATGAGAGACCAGTTCCGAGCTCTAAAGCAAGGAGGAATGTTCTTAGTTCCATACCTGGAAAAGTACACTGACCTGGCTAGGTATGCCCCGGAGGACACCAACACTAAAGAGAAGAAGGTGGATACCTTTCTGAATGGGCTACAGGATGAGCTGCAGTGCCACCTAGTAGCTCAGAGGTTCCAAGAGCTTGATGCCCTGGTTGATGCTGCTATCATGGTAGAGAGCAAGCGTAAGGGAATGATTGAGAACTGGAAGAGTCGGATGATGCAGCAAGGAAGATCCAGTGGAAATAGGTTGCGAAGCATTTCCCCATCCAACCCTGCACCCCCACCACTCAGGGCTCAGCCCAATGCTCCGCGCCTAAATAACCGCAAACGCAACGACAACAATCCCTGGCCCGGAGGTGGAAACCCAAGGCCTTCTCCCAGAATCCCGGTCACCCCCAATGCTCGCCCCAATTCATCTGGATGTTACACCTATGGAGAAGCGGGACACTTCTCCCGCGATTGCCCAATGAATAAAGGGGGAAATGGACCGCGTCCCAATGCAGCCCACATGAATGCCAGTGGAGCGCCAACAAAGGGCGCAACCACCAAGAGGCCAGCTAATGCAGCCAAAGGGCACCTGAACCATATCACTGCTGAGGAAGCCCAGGAATCTCCTGTTATTATTACGGGTATGTTTCTCGTCAACTAAGGCCCCACTAAAGTACTCTTTGACTCTGGATCATCACATTCCTTTGTTACTGAGCCTTTTTTTAAGAAAAGTGGGATGGAACCTAGTCAAATAGGTAGGCTGATGGTAGTCCAAATACCTGGTTCGACGGACAAACACAATCCGTCTATCGAGATATTCCAGTAGTTATTCTTGGTATAACCCTTACGGCCGATCTGATTGTTTTGGCAGCCCAAGGTCTAGACGTAATACTAGGAATGGATTGGATATCCCGTTATAAAGGAGTTATAGATTGCGCTAGAAAAATCATCTCTCTGAGAAGTGCTGAAGGAGAGCCCGTCGAGTATCGAGTGACGGCTCCCTCGTCCTGGTTCTACTGTCAGAAAAGTATTGTAGGACCTACCCTAGAACAAGTACCTATAGTTTGTGAATATCCAGATGTATTCCCCGACTTGTTGCCCGGTATGTCCCCTGACAGGGGTATCGAGTTCATCATAGAATTAATCCCCAGAATGGCCCCTATAGCCTAGAGACCGTACCTTATGAACCCCGAAGAGTTGGTGGAACTGAAGAAGCAGTTGGATGATATGGAACGTAAAGGCCATATTCAGCCAAGCGCCTCTCCATGGGGGATCGCCTGTTCTTTTTGTGGACAAATGGGATGGAGCCACCTGATTGGTCACAGATTACAGAAAGTTCAACGAAGTCACCATCAAGAACAAGTATACATTTCCAAAGATCGAAGACCTGTTCGACCAGTTAAACAAGGCTCAATTATTATCCAAGATAGATCTCCGCACTTGATACCACCAGCTAAAAATTCGAGAATAATACATCCCTAAGATAGCCTTTACCACCAGATATGGCTTGTATGAATATACCTTTATTTCCTTGGGACTAACAAATGCCCCTGACTATTTTATGAACCTCATGAACAAGGTATTCATGCCCTACCTGGGAAAATTTGTTGTGGTTTTCATTGATGACATCCTGGTCTGTTCCAAATCAGAAGCAGATCATGAGGAACATCTGAGACTAGTACTAGGAACCCTCAGAGAACACCATCTCTATGCCAAGTTCAGTAAATGTGAGTTTTGGTTGAAGGAACTTGGATTCCTTGGCCATGTAGTGTCTTCTGG
This sequence comes from Avena atlantica, assembly GCA_910589765.1. Taxonomy (NCBI): domain Eukaryota; kingdom Viridiplantae; phylum Streptophyta; class Magnoliopsida; order Poales; family Poaceae; genus Avena; species Avena atlantica. Next base: position 131,526,298 of record OU342733.1, read on the forward strand.
GGGAGTCTCAATAGATCCCGCCAAGATAAAGTCAGTACTCGAATGGAAGGCCCCCACCAACCCGTCTGAGATCCAAATTTTCCTTGGTCTAGCGGGGTATTACCGCAAGTTTGTCGAGCGATTCTCTAGCATCGCAAAGCCAATGACCTAGTTTCTAAAGAAGGATAAGAAGTTTGAATGGACATACAAGTGCAAAGAGAGCTTCCAGGAACTCAACAAGAGGTTAGTCTCTGCCCCTATGCTGACCATGCCCGACATTACCAAAAGGTTTGAAGTCTACTGCAACACCTCCAAATTAGGACTTGGAAGCGTACTGATGCAGGAGGACAAGGTCATTGCTTACCTATCCCGTCAGCTGAAGCCACATGAGATGAATTATCCCACCCATGATTTGGAACTGGCCACTGTAGTACACTCCCTCAAGACCTGGCGCCATTATCTAATGGGAAACCGCTGTGAAATCTATATGAATCATAAGAGTCTGAAGTATATCTTCACACAGAAAGAGTTGAATATGAGGAAGAGAATATGGATTGAACTAATCAAGGATTATGACTTGGGTATTCACTACCACCCAGGAAAGTCCAACGTGCTAGCCGATGCCCTCAGTCGGGAACCCTGCTCCCTGAATGCTATGATTAAATGAGATCAATCGCAACTAATTCAAGAATTCGAAAGGCTTGGGCTAGAAGTAGTCAGTCCTGGATTCCTAGCCCACCTAGAACTAAAGCCAACCCTTCTAGACCAAATCCAAGACGCTCAGAAAGGTCATCCCAGTATTGAAGGAATTAAGCGCCGAATGGAGAGAGAAAATGTTTTCGGAATCAAGGTTGATGATAAGGCGTCCTGTGGTACAAAGGACGGATTTGCATGCCCAACAATATGAGCTAAAAAATCATTATGAAGGAGGCTCACGAGACACTCTACTCCATCCACCCGGGAAGTACCAAAATGTACCAAGATCTGAAGCAACAATATTGGTGGCATGGGATGAAAAGAGAGATCGCCCTATTTGTAGCCAAGTGTGATATATGCTAGAGAGTTAAGTCCAAACATCAACGCCCCGCAGGATTACTACAGACAATGAAGATTCCAGAATGGAAGTGGGAAAAGGTAGGAATGGACTTTATCACTGGCCTACCCACGTCCAATAGGGGACACGATTCCATCTGGGTTATAGTTGACTACTTATCCAAAGTAGCTCACTTCATTCCAGTAAGGACCAGCTACAATAGAAAACAACTGGCCGAGCTCTACATCTCGAGAATTGTTAGTCTCCATGGAGTACCCAAGGAAATCATGACTGATCGCGGACCATAATTCACCTCCCGCTTTTGGAAGAGCTTGCATGAAGCCCTAGGAACACAACTATCCTTCAGTACAGCCTACCACCCTCGACATTAGGGCAGTCAGAGAGAGTCAATCAAGTCCTACAAGATATGCTCCGTTCTCGTGTTCTGGGTCATGGAGCCAAATGGGAGGATTGCCTGCCTTTCGTCGAATTCTCCTATAACAACAGCTATCAAGATAGCCTCAAAATGGCACCCTTCCAGTTTCTCTATGGGAGAAAATGCCGAACACCCCTGAACTAGCCCGAAACCGGAGAGAGCCAAATCTTCGGCCCAGATGTGATCAAAGCGCCCGAGGAACAAGTCCAGCTAGCCCGAGATCGCTTGAAGGCTGCCCAGTCTTGCCAGAAGAGCTATGCTGACACCAAACGCCGCGATGTGATCTTCAACAAGGGAGACTTCACGTACCTCCACGTCTCTGTAGGGGTTCGTAGCATGGAAAACAAAAAAATTCTACCGCATGAACACACAATAAAGATCTAATCTATGATCAAGCCAAGATCTATCTACTAGATTTTAGCAACGAGTCGATAGAATACTAACCCTCGAAGATCCAAAGCGGTTAACGAGAGCAGATTCTCGTGGGTGATGTAGTCGTATACTTCCGATCTCAAGATCACGTAGACGATCATTCCGGCGTTGCGTTCCGGCAGCACTTCCGCAGTCGGTCACACGTTCGGTACTCGATGAAGACCTTCCTCTCCCTTGTTCCAGCAGGAAGCGAAGGTTGTAGCACTCTCCTCGCGATTCCGGCAGCACGACGGCGTGGTACTGGAAGTATAGGGGAGATCTCCCAGGGCTTCGCCTTAAGCCGGAGCGAGTATGGTGGACTATGAGAGAGGCCTTGGTGATCTAGGGTTTAGACACACCAAGGAGAGAGGGCTAGGGCGACGTATAGGGCTTGGGGAATCCCAAGTCGGCGGCTAGGGTTTGCCCTAGGCGGCGGCGACAGCAGCAGGAGGTCGTGGCGCCGGCGGCTTAGGGCTAGGGTTTGGAGAGGGCAAGGTGTGTTCTTGGAGGGGCAGCCCTGCCCCTCCTTATATAAGTGGGAGGGCGCAGCCAAGGGGAGGGGAGTCCCTCCCCAACTCGGCTTCCAAGGCCGGCGATGGAGGGAGAGGGACTTCCTTCCCAAGTAGGTTTCCTACTCTCCCTCCACCAAGCAAACTTGCCGTTTGACTTTTCAAATTGGCGTTTGACTTTTCAAACTTGGATTTGATTTATCCCTTTATTTTGCTCAGAGATGACACCTAGTACATGATGAAACCATTCCAACTTGTTATGACACATTCATGTACCCTTCCCCTCCGGAGTGCCGGACCTTCCAGAACCTTCTAGAACATTCCCGATGAAAAACACCGGAACCATTTTCCAACCCCGAAACATGACTTTCCTTATATGAATCTTATTCTCCGGACCATTCCGGATCTCCTCGTGATATCCCGGATCCCATCCGAGACTCCGAAAAACATTCGGTCTCTTACTCATCATTCCATAACTACTCAACAACATCGAATCCTTAAGTGTGTCTCCCTACGGTTCGTGAATTATGCGGACATGACCGAGACACTTCTCCGATCAATAACCAATAGAGGAATCTGGAAATTCATATGGCTCCCACATATTTCTATGATTACTTTGCGATCGAATGAACCACTTACATACGATACCAATTTCCCTTTGTCTCACGATAGTTTACTTATCCAAGGTTTTGATCGTCGGTATCTCTGCATACATAGTTCAACCTCGTTACCGATAAGTACTCTTTTCTCGTTACCGTGATATGTGATCCCTTGTGAGCCAGTCAGATGCTTGCAAGCTAATTGGATGACATTCCACCGAGAGGGACCAGAGTATATCTATCCGTCATATGGATGGACAAATCCCACTCTTGATCCACGTGCCTCAACCCATACTTTCCGAACACTCAATGCCACCTTTATAGCCACCCAGTTACGGTGTGGTGTTTGATGTCATCAAAGCATCCTTCTGGTTATGGTGATTAACATGGTCTCATGGTCGAAGGAATTAGGTTACTATGTATCAGAAAGCTTATAGCAAATGAACTATATTAAATGACTTGATCTTTATGCTATGCTTAACTATAGGAGTATGTCCATCACATCATTCTCCTAATGATATGACCATGTTGTTAATAAAATCTCTATGTTCATGATTAGGAAACCATGATCATATATTAACCAACAAGCTAGTTTAACAAGAGGCTTTACTAGGGACTCTTTTATGTTTACAAATCACACAAGTATTAATGTTTCCTGTTTATACAATTATAGCATGATATGTAAACATTTATCATAAGTATGAAGATATGATAATAACCACTTTATTATTGCCTCTTGGGCATATCTCCAACAGTCTCCCACTTGCACTAGAGTCAATAATCTAGTTTCAAACCTTTGTGTATTCAACAGCTATGGCTTTCCGGTGTTGTATGTACACGGTTGCTAGTGGTCAACTGATCTCCGAATATGACACTTCCAGGTCCGTGTGTAATTGCATGTCTTTGCGTCTCTACACATCACTCATTCTCTAATGAGATGGCTTCGTACAAATTTGGTCCTTTGGTGTGACCTTTAGTTCTTTGGGGTTAAAACATGTTGATAATATTGTCGTACAATATATCTTCATAGTATTATCCCTGCTTTGAACTACACCTAGTTTGATAACAAACTACTTGACACAAATTCCCTCTTTTACTACTATATTAGCAGTTATATACTTAACCTTTTGTTGTAGTATCTGTCACAATGTCTTAACTTTGGAACTCATCCAAATTCATTATGGAACTTACTTTCCATTATATTGTGCCACCCTTAGTTTATATTGAGATAAACTTAATTTGTATTTTGTGACAAAACTAGTATCAATGTAATTCATTTACAATGAACTAACCATCTATTTGTCACTTCTACAAAATAATATATTCTTAGTTCTTTTACAAGATCATAAGAATATCTTTACTATTGTCCAATGATTATCTTATGAATCATTCTGGTATATGCTCATAACATTTAGAGCATACGACATATCTGGATTTGTACATATCATAGTATGATTGATATAAATACTCTTTGTGATTTCAAGTATCAATATATACTTGAATCTTTGTTTCACTTACCAAGTGTCAATACACTTGAATATATCATCAATATTGAACTCATTCAATCCGTTCTGTGCGACAAGAACCTTTCTTGTAGTTTCTATATTGAAGTCATTCAATATATCATCTATGTACTTTCGGCATAACCATATTAGTGTCTCAATCTATCTATATAGATATAGATGCCAAATATTTTGGTTTTTCCTAAATCTTTCATCGGGATGAAATTCTTAACATGTGTTAATAAAAGATATATCATTTCCAATCAACAATATGTATTAGAAACATGTCTTAGCGCTCCCACTTAATTTCTTGCAAATGCAAGCATCTTCATCGTCTTCGACGAATTTAAACTCCTTTAACAGTTTCATCATAGTGAAGATTCCAACTCCGTAATGCTTACTTCAACAATTGAAGTTTGCATATGCTTTTAGCATCCTTTGAATTAACAAAACCCTATGGACCATGTTATGCACATTTCCTAGGTAATAATTCTATTAGAAGAACTTGTTTTGCTTATTCAACTACCACATAACAAAATTATATGTAGTGGTTGCTACATTAATCCGTCTAGACTAAATATCGCTATGAAAGATCAAATCTTATCATAGTCAACCTTTGAACATTGTTGTGAACTCTTTCCCAACATGTCGACTATTTCATAGATGTGCAACATCCTCTATTTCTTTATAGATCCAACCACAACTGTAAGGTCTTACACCTTTCTCGAGGGTCCTTCAAGTTCAAAACTTGATTCTCGTGTATGGAACTATCACGAATTTTATGGCTTAAAGCCATTTTACGGAGTCAGGGCCCATCATCGCTTATTTGCATGTAGTCCGTTCATTATTCTCAAATAATGTTTCAACCCTCAAATCTTGGTATTTGATTGTTTACTCGACCTACTTGGTTCAATAGAAACTTTGACCTCCGTAACCACAACCTTTGAGGCACGTGAGCCATGAGCATTGTTGCTACCTCCGGAACACTTTTCGGTTCTGCGCAACTTTGCACATATAGCTAAGGTTCTTTTAACCTTATCAAAGTTCTATTGTCCTCCCACTTAACTTTTCACAAAAAATTCCTTCTCAAAGAAACTTGACGTTCTAAGCGACAAAAACATTTGTATTTGGTGTTATGGAGGAATACTTAACTATTAATCAAAATAACATACAAAGATATGTTCATCCGATTTTGGTTGCAAACATCTTTCTTATGCATAGCATACCAATTTTTAAGAAAGGACAACTTGGGTTTTATCCCAAACCATAACTTTATATGGTGTCAATTCAATGGATTATGATGGAGCTCTTTTCAGTGGAAAAACGGTAGTCTCTAGAGCTTTTAATCTTTAAAATATAATGACAGTTTTATAAATTACACCTTTGATCTTACCATGTCAAACAAGGTTTAATTACATATCTCGAACGCTCCATACTCTTATGGTGTTTCGGGAAATGCAAATCCATGGAACGATTCCTTAAATCTTAGGTATTATGCTAAACTTGTAACTCAAATATCTTCCTTTATGATCTTATCATAAACTATTTATATTCTTGTTACAATGATTTTGTACTTCATCTTGAAAATCTTTGAACTTTTCAAATGTTTCATACTTCATCCTTATTAAGTAAATATTCATATATTCACTCAAATTCGGAGAAAACATATGAAGTTGAAATCCATCTCTCTTGACTACACATAATGGACTTCATACAACAATATGTACAAGTTCCAATAAGCTAGTCATTCGTTCCCTTTTGGCCTATGAATGAAGTTTTAATTATCTCTAGGAAAGTTTCACAAGCGTCATTTGATCAAAAATCAAAAGGACTCCAAAATTCCATCCACATGGAGTTTCTTCATGTTTTCTTTCCAGTATAATTTAAACGGCGATGTCACTTCCTAAGTGATCTTTCAATCAATTTGACTTTCGACATTTTTAGCACTAGTTTTATGGATGTGATTTCTCCAACGAGATTTGTGAATCATCCATCTATTATAGATTACGACAATTATTTGAACAACCCTTTTGTTCTCATAATGTCTGATAAAACAAATCTTGAAGGCAAGCTTTGATGTTTAACAAGCAGCATAATAACCCTTTATTTGTTCTCGATGAACATCATCACATATTCTTTTGCTAGTTACTTAGGCCATTGTAGTTCATGAATTGTGTTGTTTCGTATGACGATTCACACCAACAAATTCAGTATCAAATACTTAAGAACCACATTGTTTAATAAGCAAAGAATATATCCATAACATGTATATCATCTATATACTTAAGCTGAACAATTCTAGTCTTTTCTTTTCTGCCATATACTTATGAGATTCTCTTTCAGTATTTCCTTTTCTGTTTGAAAGAATCTATCAACATCAATAGTGGATCCATATACATTACACATAGTCCAAAGCATGTATAGTAAAATACCAATGTCTTTGGACTTGCACTTTGAAGTAGATCACCATCATCAAATGTTTGGTGTTCTTTCAAATTCTTTTCTTTAGTAATCTCTTGGTGTAGTAAACATTTTACCTGCATCAAATATTCACCCTTATCATGGAATTATCCATGATCAATCTACTTTTAGCTTGTAACGGTGAATCGCGAGTATACTGTTGCTCTCCAAAACCTTTTGGAGGATTAGGACAACTAGTGTCTCCAACCTTTTGCAAATTCTCATCAAATATGAGAACATGACTTTTGCCATATTATACTCTATCATGTTGCAACCAAAACTTCGTTTCAGATATCACAATATCTTCCACACATCATGGTTTCTGAAACAAATCTTTCAGATCCTAGATAACCTCGATATTAAGACAATTCTTAGAATATCAAGAATCATGGAGGCAAACATGATACTCATACACTAACACTTGGAATTGTCACTCTTGATTTAATACCAATTATTAAACTTCATGGAGTAACCGGAACTTAATTAAAGTTTGCAATAGGACTTTTAAACTTTAGATTAACACTTCAAAACAATACGATACCAATTCGTAAAGTAACTAACCAGAATTCTATAGTTCTATCATCTCAATTAAAACTAAGCGCAAGGTGGTAAACAGATGCCAATGACTACAACAACTATCCAAATTCACTTTGATTTAATTTATGATAAATAGTGTTCAACTTTTAATCATATTGTCGTTGAACTCCCACTCAAAACAAGATCCCTCACATTGTTTTAGTGATCACACGAACCAAATCCACCACATCAAAACCGATCATCACGAGAATTGATGTAGCTACAATGGCGAACAATCAACATATCTACTATATGACTCATGCTTTACCTTTCGGTGATCCGTGTTCCGAGACCATGTCTGTACATGCTAGGCTCGTCAAGATAAAACCTTAGCTTCCGCATGAGAAAATCTGGCTTGCTCACGTTGTATACACTCGCAGAATCTAACACACCCGATCATCACGTGGTGCTTCGAAACAACGAGCTTTAGCAACGGTGCTTACTAAGGATGAACACTTTAAAACTTGAAATTGTGTGCTTGAGGGATTATCTTATAATGCTACCGTCTTGAACTAAGCAATACAAGATGCATAAAAGGATTAACATCACATGCAATTCATAATATGTGATATGATATGGCCTTTCTGATTTGTGCTTCCGATCTCCATCTTCAAGCACAAACATGATCTCCATCATCACCGGCATTGCATCAAGGTCAATGACGCCGCTCCATGGTTGTCATCCACCAGCTTCAACTATTACAACTACTTTGAATAGACACGCGGGTCTTAAAAGAATTTAAAGACAACCATATGGCTCCTGCCGGTTGCCAACTTATAATAAGGAACATTGCATACATCAAATATAATCACAATCATGGCCATATCACATCACAGCACACCCCTGCAAAACAAAGTTAGACGCCTCTAATTTTCTTTGCATGTTTTACATGGTTTGGGGCTTTCAATAAGTGTCGCTCTAACTTACGAACAGGAACTACAACGTTGATGCTTGAACTATCAAGTGCCCTTTGTAAATTGGATCTATACTATGATGGGAGAGACAGACACCCGCAAAGCCACTTATGCAATACAAGTTGCATGTTGATCGTGGAGAAAGTCTCATGAACGATGTCATGTAAGGTTAGCCCGGGCCGCTTCATCCCATCATACCACAAGATGCAAAGTACACAAGAAGTAATTGATAATAAAAGCACCACCGCCCACAATGACCATTGTGTTCTACTCATGCAACAGATCTACATATAGACACGGCTATGATACCATTATAGGGGTTCGTAGCATGGAAAACAAAAATTTCTACCGCATGAACACACAATCAAGATCTAATCTATGATCAACCCAAGATCTATCTACTAGATTATAGCAACGAGTCGATAGAATACTAACCCTCGAAGATCCAAAGCGGTTAACGAGAGCAGATTCTCGTGGGTGATGTAGTCGTATACTTCCGATCTCAAGATCGCGTAGATGCTCCTTCCGGCAGCGCTTCCGTAGTCGGTCACACGTTCGGTACTCGATGAAGACCTTCCTCTCCCTTGTTCCAGCAGGCAGCGGAGGTTGTAGCACTCTCCTCGCGATTCCGACAGCACGACGGCGTGGTACCGGAAGTAGAGGGGAGATCTCGCAGGGCTTCGCCTTAAGCCGGAGCGAGTATGGTGGACTATGAGAGAGGCCTTGGTGATCTAGGGTTTAGACACACCAAGGAGAGAGGGATAGGGCGACGGCTAGGGCTTGGGGAAGCCCAAGTCGGTGGCTAGGGTTTGCCCTAGGCGGCGGCAGCAGAAGGAGGTGGTGGCGCTGGCGGCTTAGGGCTAGGGTTTGGAGAGGGCAAGGTGTGTTCTTGGAGGGGCAGCCCTGCCCCTCCTTATATAGGTGGGAGGGCACGGACAAGGGGAGGGGAGTCCCTCCCCAACTCGGCTTCCAAGGCCGGCGGTGGAGGGAGAGGGACTTCCTCCCCAAGTAGGTTTCCTACTCTCCCTCCACCAAGCAAACTTGCCGTTTGACTTTTCAAATTGGCGTTTGACTTTCAAACTAGGATTTGATTTATCCCTTTATTTTGCTCACCGATGACACGTAGTACATGATGCAACCATTCCAACTTGTTATGACACATTCATGTACCCTTCCCCTCCGGAGTTCCGGACCTTCCGGAACCTTCTAGAACATTCCCGATGAAAAACACCGGAACCATTCTCCAACCCCGAAACAGGACTTTCCTTATATGAATCTTATTCTCCGGACCATTCTGGATCTCCTCGTGATATCCCATATCCCATCCGAGACTCCGAACAACATTCGTTCTCTTACTCATCATTCCATAACTACTCAACAACATCGAATCCTTTAGCGTGTCTCCCTATGGTTCGTGAATTATGCGGACATGACTGAGAAACTTCTCCGATCAATAACCAATAGAGGAATCTGGAAATTCATATGGCTCCCACATATTTCTGCGATTACTTTGCGATCGAATGAACCACTTACATGCGATACCAATTTCCCTTTGTCTCACGATAGTTTACTTATCCGAGGTTTTGATCGTCAGTATCTCTGCATACCTAGTTCAACCTCGTTACCAATAAGTACTCTTTTCTTGTTCCCGTGATATGTGATCCCTTGTGAGCCAGTCACATGCTTGCAAGCTAATTGGATGACATTCCACCGAGAGGGCCCAGAGTATATCTCTCTGTCATATGGATGGACAAATTCCACTCTTGATCCATGTGACTCAACCCATACTTTTCGAACACTCAATGCCACCTTTATAGCCACCCAGTTTCGGTGTGGTGTTTGATGTCATCAAAGCATCCTTCTAGTTATGGTGATTAACATGATCTCATGGTCGAAGGAATTAGGTTGCTATGTATCAGAAAGCTTATAGCAAATGAACTATATTAAATGACTTGATCTTTATGCTATGTTTAACTATAGGAGTATGTCCATCACATCATTCTCCTAATGATATGACCCTGTTGTTAATAACATCTCTATGTTCATGATCAGGAAACCATGATCATATATTAACCAACAAGCTAGTTTAACAAGAGGCTTTACTAGGGACTCTTTTATGTTTACAAATCACACAAGTATTAATGTTTCCTGTTAATACAATTATAGCATGATATGTAAACATTTATCATAAGTATGAAGATATGATAATAACCACTTTATTATTGCCTCTTGGGCATATCTCCAACAGTCTCTCCTATCAAAGGAATGCAGCGTTTCCATGAGAAAGGGAAACTTGCTCCACGATACATCGGGCCCTTCAAGATTCTCGCCCAATGAGGCAGAGTATCATAAAAGCTGGAGCTACCCTCCGAGTTTTCTGACTTCCACGACGTCTTTCACGTGTCCTAACTCAGAAAGTGTCTCCAAGTACCCGACAAGCCTGAAGTCTTCAAGAAAATTGACTACCAAACTATCGATCTCAATCAGAATCTAACCTATAGAGAAGTACCCATCAAGATTCTAGAGAAGGTCAATCCACTAACCCGGCGTCGCAACATAACCTTCTACAAGGTTTAATGGAGCAACCAGTCAAAGGAAGAAGCCACCTGGGAATAAGAAGATTACCTCCGGAAGGAGTACCCCCATCTCTTGCCGCCTCATCTCGTGAATCTCGGGACGAGATTCTTTTAAGGGGGAAGGTCTGTAACATCCAAATTTTTAATATTATTTGTTTAAGTAGGAGTCCAAACTTAGGGGGCGTAAAACTTTTGAAGATTGTTCTTACTATTATTGCTTTACTTGATTAAAATACTTGATCCTTACTGTTGCTCTATTACTTATGTACTTCCCATGCTAGAGTGCCCTTGCTTGCTTGTTCACATACTTAAAACCTAGAACAATTCTTAGTAACCATCAGTACCACCTTGGTTTGTTGGTTTGGGAAACTAGAGAAGGATCCCAAATTTTGGCTAAGTACTTTATTTTCTTGCCATGTTACAATTTTGGAGCTATGGTGTGATCAAGACCAAAAACCATTTCGGCCGTGCAACCTCATGCCTTGGCACCTTGCCAGGAGCACTCTAAAACCAACCATCTACTTTGGTTAAACCCCAACCCCAAGCCCACTGCATGCAGATGTTTTATACGCTAGTTGCAATATGGGAAATGGTCAACTTAAATTCTGCCAACTTTGGAGTGATCCAGGAAGCAACCAAGGCATATACCCACTCATCTCATATCCCTCTAGACCCCCATATCCCTCTCTTTGCCATTAGAGGCTTGAGCTTGAGGAGAGCATCAAACAAAGTCACCCTCGAGCCCTTGTTGCCCTTGATCGCCCCACACCCTTCCCACTCTCCCCACACCCGCTGCAGCGCATGCAAATGGCCTGGCACGACTCTAACGTGCATAGGTACACCAAACCACCACCCTGGAATCCCCTTGTCACCCAAGCCGAGAGAGAGAGAGAGGAAGGGCGGCAGACTGCCCAAATCTTGTCTGGCCCGCCTGCCGACCATGTTCGCCTCCCTTCTGTCGCGCCTGTGCCCGCGCCTCGCGCGCACCTTCACCAGGCACCTCCCACGCCCCTCCCAAGCTCACCCACAACCTCTCCTACCCCCAACCCGAGTCGTCCATGTCGCCCCGGCCACGTCGAGCACGCCCGTGTCACCCTGCCTCCTGGTGCAAACCGACGCCTCTCGCGCGTGGAGGACACCGTCCTCTCCCCTCTCAACCACCCTGCGGCAATACCCGCACAGCACCTCGCCTACCCCTAGCTCGACCAGGACAAGACTTTACGTCGAGCACATTGTGAGCAGAGAGATCACAAGGCCAGCTCGCATTGTCCCAAGGGCACGAGCCTGCCCACGCGTGCCAGACCCCTCTCACCCCATGCAGAGACGCTCCACCACCGCGCTCCTAGCAAATCACCGCCCTCAGCCCTTGCCACGGCCATCCCCTGCACCCAGTGCACCTTGGGTTTCCCCTCTACGGCCTAAAAACACCTGAGCCTTCCCAGCGCCCGTCACCTACGCCATTTCACTCCCAATCTCCCTCCACTTCACCCCAGATCAGATCCGAGCCCGCTGGGCTCCTGCAGCCCACGCCGTTCGCCGCACCACCACTAACACGCGGTGCCCCCACCGGGGATTTGAATACCCAGATCCTGTACACGCTGCCGAGCAAATGGACCGGCCTAGCCCTTGGCCGACCCAGACCCCAGTAACCCTGCCTTTTTCCTTTTTCTTGTTAATTTAACTCCCAGAATTTTGTGTTGTAGCTTTAAATCCACCAAAAATCACCAGTACCCCCTTTTTACCTGATTCAAATTTTGAGAGGTAACCCCTGCATTTCCTCACCACCTTGCACTGGTAGTTTGGTAAAACAGTAACTAGAGATTTTTTGAGAATTTTTGGGGTGAAATCGTGCTTCTTACATTGTTCTATTCTTAGTACATTTTCTGTAGGTCAAAAAATTATGAAACCACTTCCTATGCCTTCCTACAGAAACTACCTATCCAGTAAAATTGGAATCACATCTTTAGGAGCTGCTTAGCATCTGTTAGAAATTTAGCAAGTTTGGGACAAAAGCTTCTTGCATAAATTCTAGAAGCTTCTGAGAAGCCCCTTTTGGAGTAATTCTAACTCCAAGATATGAGCATCTTCTATACCCACTTACTCCCAGAAGGTTATATTTTTAGGAGTAGTACTTCTGTACTAGGAATTATTTGTTTGTTTCTAGTGTTGACTGCAGTATTTAAATTGCTAAAAATCAATCTTAATAGCTAAAAATATGAATCCAACTAGGTTGGTTTGGTATTTCAGATACCTAGCCAGCAATATTATTTTTGGTCACTGTTCACTCATAGAAACTGGTTTAGCCACTTGTTTGCTTTCTAGACTAGGGTTCACCATAAATTCCACCATATTTCTTTGAAGTGTCCTTTTTAGTTGATTCCAGTGGCATTGGCTTGTTATGTTCAGTAGCTGCAAGTGTGTGGTTTGGTTTTCCCAGTTGAGTATCTGATATGTACTGTTTCTATATTTGCTCCGTGGTTGATGTGTGGTATGTTGCTTGTTCGTTTATTTTTGCGATGATATATACGGACGAGGAAGGAAACGAGGAAGGTGATTGGGAGTATCTTGAAGAAGGAGATCAGGGACAAGTTGCCAACAAAGGCAAGCCACCTTCTTGCTCATATGCCTTGTCCTATTATTTTACCTATGCATGTTTTATCTACTCGTTTATGCAAATTGCATTGTTTCACTATATTATGTTTTATGTGGGGAATGTTTGGCTCCTCCAAACCATTACCCCTTAGTACCATTAGGTACAACCCTCCTTTATGATACCTACCTTCCCTTAGTATGGTAGATGGTATTTAACACCATAACCCCTTGGAGACCCTGTTTTAGCCAAAGTTAAAGACCTGGGATGGGAAGACCCCGTAAAAAGGTTTACAAAAATGTTTTCTGAGAAAACCTTGGTGAGGCTTGGACTACCAAGTGATGTTGAAAATGAGAAAGGTTTTGTTTTACAAAAAAATTGGACAAAAGATGGAGGAAAAATGTTTACGAAAACAGCCGGGCTAGCAAGTTTTGAAGCTAACGCAATTAACCCATGCAACCACATTACTCTGGAATGGGACGGGGCTGGGCTAGAAGTTTGTCTAATCTGGTATAGGTGCCTCACACTACTACAGGGACAAACAATCCCTGGAGGGTGGGCCTTCTCTGTCCAACGGTCCATTTGTGGTATCGACAAGGAGAAGGAACGAAGGGTCTGCGGGCCTCCACGCGATACTATGAGCCCCTCATTGAAAGCGCACACCAGTTGAGGTGCAAAATGCGTTCCGGTTGGCTTGGTTAACTATATAGGGCGTTCCGGTTTTGAGGGGATTAACTTCATAGGGTAGGCAATTGTATCGAAGAGGACATCCAGAAGGCCTTTACCAGTTACTCGACCCACGATCGGTGAAGATCAGGGACGGGTAATCGGATGGTGTGGGTATAGTGTATAACCTCTACAGAATGTAAATCTTTTCTAATAGCTGAGTCCTAGGTCATGGACGGCTGTACTGGCGGCTGTACATCGGTGATGGTTTTGTTTTCAAAAAGGACTTCGCAAAAGAAATGTCTTGGAAATGTTTTGACCATGTGATGGTCGGAAAAAGGAGGAAGGAGTTTGGTCATGAGATGACCATAAGAAAAAGTCAAATGGGTGACCCAATCCCGGTGTTTTCTTAAAACTTTTTAAAAGGTATCCAAAATGTTTTACAAAGGTTTTCAACAAGGATATAGAGATACGCTATATCTACAAAAGGAACTAGTTTATAAAACTGGTTTGCGAGTACATTACAAGTACTCACCGGCATTGTCCCTGGCTATTTACTTGTCCAGATTATGAGCAGGAAGATGGGAACAATGAAGGTTACGACGACGACTTCGCGAACTAGGGTGTTACTCCGAGTCAGGCCCCCTATGGGATATGGCATGACTCGGGTCTTCCACGTTTAGTTTTTCCACTGCTACTATCTATTTGTGCCCTTGTGGCCCTGTTGTAAGACTAGTTATGTAAGACTTGTGGTATTCGGTACTGTAATGGATGTGTACTTTGATACTATGTTGATTATGATCCACAAGTCACTAATCATGGGATCGTGGTGGTTTGCATAATGGGTCTTCTCGGGAGAAATCCCGGGGTCGCCACAATGAGGATCACATCCATTAAGCTAAACTTGCTCGGGACAAGCAAGAATCTAAGATTGAGGAAGTTGATGAGTGCATATTTGCATCATATTTTACATTATTATTTTGCATTCTAGATGTAGGATCTTGGTATTTTACGGTGTTCACATGCACTTTTTATGCTTATTTCCACCAGGATCAGATCAGATGATGGATCCAATGGACACATTTCTTGGAGCAGCTGTACTGGAGAGAAAAGGATCTAAAACCTACGTAAATTGCTTATTTGGGAAATATTGATAACTCTAGAAGAAAAATCAAAGTAATTGGAGGTTGTAGAAAGGTTGACGACCAACTATACAGGTCGCCGCCGTATAGTTGGCGCCGCCTCCGCCTCCTCAAATAGTTTCACCCCGTGCAACTAGTTCGGGGAGACGACATATAGAGCACCCAGAAATCGCCGAAACCTAACCTCCGGAAGGCATCTGGAGGGGGAACTTACCTTAGGGATCCATACTTGCTGTACGCAGATCTCGGAGGCCAAAGCATCTATCTCTATCTTCATTAGCCGCTACTTATTCATCACCACCATCATCTCGATCCTTCCCATCTAGATCTTGTTGTAATTCTTCCACTAGTTGCGGATTTATACAAGTATATTCATTGATAATCGTTTCCATTACCATTTCCATGATTTTGTTTGCCTCCATGTCTGAGTAGATCATTAGTTCTTGGGGAGATGGAAAAACCCTAGTATGACATTGGAATAAGATAAAGTTTATTATGATATTCATCGCTCTGACCATGTGTTAGATTGTCTATATCTTGATGTTGGGAGAAGTCGACCTCTCTATTATTTGCCTCTTGTGGAGACTTGATGTAGGGAACTAATTGTAGGTAGACGGAGGGATGTTAGCACTTACAGTGACTATAAAGATGTTGGCACCCCCTACGTATCAACTTGTGAATCGAGAAAACTCACGAAACACTATCCATGCCATGGGATACGTACTGCGAGATTATGTCCCTTAATAGCGCAGTAATTCAATTGATGTTGATTGCTGTCTGATGTGGTTATGGGGATGATTTGAACAGTGGTAGCTGCCTCTTTTTCCAAATATGGAGTTCCTCCCACACATACATAGTTGAGAATGTTCATGATAATAATCTTTGCCTTAACCCTTTATAAAGCTAGTGGTGTATCTGCTAATACCTGAGAACGCTTTCTCCCACTAAAGTTTCAAATCTCTTTTACATACATGATACTTATTTTCTGTATTTAGTTTTATTTATTTTACTCGTTGTTCCCTTATACCAACAACCCAAAACACCTTTTTACGCAATACTCACATTTTATCTTGTCACTTAGAACTTTATTTAGCAATTATATTTTTAGTACTTACTTCAAGAATTCTTAGTCTTCAGACTCCTTCTCCATGTGGGATCTATATATTTAGTTTGAAACTAGCTACATCTGATATGTGCACTTGCAGTCATCACTGGGAGGTCACCCTAACTGACAATCTAGGCCACTAGTGCGCATCGGTACCTAAACCCTACGCCCTAAACCTTAAACCACCCTCAACCCCTGAGGCTAAGCTCGAACATATTATTGAAAAATTCCTCAACCCTAAACCCTAAACTACCCATAGAAAACCAAAACCCTAAACCCTCAATACTAAAACCATCAACCCATAAACAACCTTAACCCATAAGGTATCATGCACTTATATATAAAAATTAGAGATACTTTCATCAAATTGCGCTAACGACATACTAATTCAAAAAAGCTCGAACATTATTGAAAATTCCCTAAACCCTAACCCCCTAAAGCCTAAACCATAAGCCCTATACCCCTACACACCTTAAACCCTAAACCCTAAAATACCCCTAAAAACCAAAACCCTAAACCCTCAATACTAAAACCCTAAAACCACGACCCATAAAAAACCCTAACCAAGCAAGCAAGTATCATGCACTCATAGATCAAAATTTGAGATACTTACATTAAATTGCGCTAACGCTATTCTAATTCATGAAAGCTCGAACATTATTGAAAATTCCCTAAACCCTAAACCCCTAAATCCTAAACCCTAAGCCCTATACCCCTAAAAACCCTAAACATACCCTCATCCCGTAACCATAAGCTTAGACATATTATTGAAAAAATCATAAAAACTTAATCTCCCAAAACTAACCATAAAAAAACCAAACCTTAAACCCTCAATACTAAAACCCTAAACACTCTGTAACATCCCTAAAATCATGTTTCAAACTCGTGCATATCATCCATGCATCCATGATCATATAGAGTTCATTTCAAACAAATCAATTCAAAAACAGGAGCATATGAGCTCATTATTGTATGTGATCATCATTCAAAAGAAATACAAATCTCCAATGTGAGATAGGTGTTCATTGAACCAAACCTTGTGTTTTATTGCTTTCAGAGTGTATTGCTAGATTTCTAAGATTCAAACCCAAGTTTCAAAGAAAATATGATTTGAAAACCAATTTCAAAACCTATATAAAACTAGTGCTATATCACTGCTTATTTTATTTTATTCCAAGTGACCAGGCCAGTTCAAAGTGACCACTTGGTTTTATGCCCAGTAATGTGATTGTTGCACACTGCAAAAATCCTGAAAAGATTGGAATTCAAATAGATTTTGAAATCATTTGAATTTGATTCCTGAAATTGAAAACGGAAAAAGAAAAGGAGAAAAGAATTAGAAAAGGGCCGGCGCCACCTATCTAGCCCAACGACGGATTCATCCCACTAAGCCCACCCGAGGTCCCCCTCTCTCTCTCACTCGCAGACGAACCCACCAAGTCACTGACCACCCAACCCCACCTCCTCTCTGTTTCACTCGCTGACAAGTGGACCCTGCGACCACGTCGTTGTCGTCGTCAAACACGCGCGACCACGATGCTCGCTCCACCGTTACCTCGCCGCAGTCACTGCGGGCTTAATTGCCATTGATTCTGCGCGTAATCGCCGCCCCCTTCTGCCTACTTAACCCCCTCTGCAACGCGGCCATTTCCCCTCACCTAGCGCCACCACTCCGCCACCAGGCTGCCCACAATCACCCTTGCACCGCCACAGACAGAGCTCACTCCGGCGACCAATTCCGGTGAGCCCCGTGTGCCCCTTCTCCTCTAGTCCGTGCAGACAGATTCACAACTTCCTTGCGCACCTTCTGACACCATTGGTTCATCCTATACTTCCCTAGGTCGTCGACTTCGTCAAACGCTGCAAGCTCCCAACGACATCCCCAACTCCGACGACCAAATTCGGTGAGCCCCTTGTTCCCCTGCGCCTCTGATTCACACGGACGTGTTCGCCGTAGCCTTGCGCATCTCCTGATGCCTTTTATTCATGCTAGGGTGACCAGGAGCGTTGCCAACGTCGTCGTCCACCCGAGCCCGAAGCTGTCGGCAACTCCGACAAGCCCGTGCAGCCGTGTCCGTGCGCCCCTTGCCAAGTCGTCGCCAGGTTGAGCATCAGTGCATCACTACGAACCTGGTAAGCGCCTCCGACGACCCCAGAACCCCCTGTAGCGTCGCGCCGCCGAAGATAGAGCTCGCCGCCGCCAGATGCCACCGCCAGCGCCGCCCATCTGTGGTCGCTTGGTCGATGACCGTTGGATCTAGATCCAGCGCGTATAATTAGATCACTTATTGAAACGGTATGGATAGATCTGGACCGTGCAGGTTAAGTTAGATCTAACCGCTTGTGAGCGCGATCATGTGCGAACCGGTACGCACCAATACTTTGTGGTAATGCACTATGACAAGCTATGTGGTTCCACCTTGTGGCAAATGCTGACCTTATACATTGTGGTAATCTCCATAAGTCTATGGGTCCAACATTACGGATGCCCTTAGACACGCGTGATATGTTGTAAACGTATCTATAATTTTTGATGCTTCAAGCTTGTTTTATATCATTTGTCTTATGTTTTGTCTACACTTTGAGGTATTTTTATACACTTTCTGGAACTAACCTATTGACAAGATGCCACAGTGCCAGTTGCCTGTTTTCTGCTGTTTTTGGTTTTAGAAAGCTAAAAAATGAATATTATCAGAATTGGACGGGACAAAAGCCAAAGTTCATATTTTCCCAGAATGATATGGAAAATCGAAGACGAGACGGAGCAGGACACCAGGATGGCCACACCATAGGTGGGCACGGGCCCACCCTGGACACGTGAACAGGGGGTTTGGGCCCCCTGGCCCTCCACCGACCTTGCCTCCTTCGCCTATAAGAAGCCCTCGACTCAGAAACCCTAAATAATCAATCAGAAAGCCATGAAAAGATCTGCAACACCGCTGCCACCAAAGGGGAAATTCGGGGGATAGAAAGTCTCTATTCCGGCACCCTGCCGGGACGGGGAAGTTCCCCCGAATCCATCTCCATCGATATCCACCACCATCTCCATCACCGTTGCTGATTCCCATGATGAGGAGGGAGTACTTCTTCCTCGAGTCTAAGGGCTCTACCGGAAGCTATGTGTTCATCTCTCTCTCTATGCATGATCATATTATGGTCATGAGCTTTGTAATCAAGTAGATCTACCTTGCTACTCAAGTGCTTTAATAGATCTGTGCTCTCCCCATGTGTGTGAAAGTGACAACGTGCATGCCATGGTGGCACTTAGGCTAGAGTCAACATAAAGAATCATCATGATTTAATAGATCTAAACTTTTACCCACGTGTGTGAAAGTGACAACATGCACACCATGTGTGTCACTTAAGCTAGGTTACATATATATTTATCAGGAGTGTATTTTCAGTTGGTTGTCTCTACGAAATTGTGGTGTTTGTTGGAACCATCTAGCGCTCATGGTGACAGTGTGGGGTTATCTAGATTGGGAAAGGCGGACTTTGAGGAGTGCTGTTATAGCCATACCATAGATTATCGTGTCCAACCGGAGAGTAGTTAAGAGTAGTATCATGAAGAGAATATATTTATATGAGAGAATGTTCACTAGTGAAAGTATGATCCCTAGGCCTTGTTTCTAAACATTGAATACCCGTTTGCATCTAGATCTGTTACATGCTTTCTTGCTTCCATCTTTTTGCCTTTAGTCTTTTCCTCCCCGTCAAAAGCTCTTTTCTGGCATTGTTACCTCTTATAATCATCCATACCACTTGTATTTCACTATCTCTTCGCCGAACTAGTGCACCTGTACACCTGACAAGTGTATTGGGTGTGTTGGCCACAAGAGACATCTTGTATCTTGATTGCAGAGTTCCTTGAGAGGGATACCTTTGACAACTTCCTCCCTGAGTTCGATAAACCTTGGGTACTTCACTTAAGGGAAACTTGATGCTATTCTACAAACCTCTGCACTTGGAGGCCCAACAACTATCTACAAGAATAGAAGTGCGTAGACATCAAGCTATTTTGTGATGCCTTTGCTAGGGCGGTTTTGGTCCTTTTACCTTACCTCACCGTCAAGTATTTTCTGGCGCCGTTGCCGGGGAGGTAAGGTAAAAGGTACTCACATCCTCCGGTGTGAGTGCTCGAAGTTATTTCCTTTAGATTCTGCAATTTTGACTTTTTGTTTCTTGTTTTCACTAGTTAGGATTAATGGATAACAACAAAAAAATTATAGAGCTTTATAGTGTTTATCTTGAGTTAGGACATGAAGTGTTTGAAGAGAAAATTAAAAAACTCATGGAACTTTATTTGCATGCTAATAGCAATGTTATTAGTATGGATTATTTGGACACCATTATTGCTAATGCTATGGAAACGTCTAAGCTTGGGGAAGCTAGTTTTTATGAAAATCATCCTTTTAGTTTCCCACCTTTGGAAGATAGCTATTCTATTGCTTATGATGATACCAAACCTCCAATATATGATGATTATAATGATGAATATGATATTTTCAGTCCACCTACTATTGAGAAGAAAGTTAATTGTGATCACAATCTGCCTCCTATATTTGATGATTATGGTGATGAGAATAATAATGATAGCTATTTTGTTGAATTTTCTCCCACTAGAATTAATAAGAATGACTATGCTTATGTGGAGAGTAATAATCATTTTATGAATGTGGCTCATGATAAGAATGTTTTATATGATAGTTATATTGTTAATTTTATTCATGATGCTACTGAAAGTTATTATGGGAGAGGGAAACATGGTTTTATGCATCTCAACAATATTAAGTTTCCCCTCCTTATGTTGAAAATCTTGAAGTTGAACTTGTTTTGCTTTACTATGCTTGTTGCTTTGTTCTTTCATGACTTGTTTCTTTACAAGATTCCTATGCATAGGAAGTGGGTTGGACTTAAATGTGTTTTTAATTTGCTTCTTGATGCTCTCTTTTACTTTAATTCATATTTCTTATGTGAGCATCTTCTCAAACTATCATGCCTAACTTAAAGTCGTTAAAGAAAAGTACATACTGGGAGATAACCCAAAAGTTTTAGTTGAGTCTTGGAAGTTATTACCTCTGTAATAACCTCCCCTTATCCTTTTTCTGTGATTTTTGTGTCAAGAATAACCTCAAATGATAGGGAAGTAAGATTTGGGGAAGTGTTGTCCCGAAACAGATTTTTTGTGCTCCACCGTAAAAAATCTTGTAAAATCTCTGTAATTATAATTGAGCTGATATTTTCTGAATAAATCCCACAGTATGTTAGATAACTTTCGTTAGTTCAACACTTTTTGATTTGAGAAACATAAGGTCTTTGAAAAAATCGGTTTCTACCTGCTGGTCTGTTTTGACAGATTTCTGCCATTATTTCCATTTGCTTCTTGTTGATTCCTTTTTGTTTTTTTTGGAAAACTGAGCTTTTTCAAGGAATTTCTACAATATCTTTTGTTTTTAGTGAATGTTTTTGCTGTTCTAAAAGCTAAACCCAAAGGTCTATTATATTTTGAATAAACTAATGTTGCTAATGAAGATTGTGTGAAGTTTTGTATGAAGGAAAATTTTCAGTGGTAAGGAAAGAATGATGTAATGAGATGAAGAATGGACAAATGCTCAAGCTTGGGGATGCCACCCCGTGTCACCCCAATAAATATTCAAGAGTTACAAGTGTCCAAGCTTGGGGATGCCTTGGGAATCCCCTTCTTCATCAACAAAAATCTCAGGTCTTTCTAGACACGTCGTTTTTATTGTTTCATGCACTATTGTGTTGTTTTTGGTTTTCGTTTTCTTAGTTTTCTTGAATAAGATGGTTGGATCCTAGCACACTTCTTTTAGAGAGAGACACGCTCTATTTTCATTGCCTATAACACTCTAGTTTTCATTCTTATTGTCTTGTGAGTGTTCTCTTTTGCTAGCACTGTGTTTAGCCTTAGTTTTCTTATGCTTTCAGCTTAGAAATTTTTAGTTCTTCTTTTTGGATTAGTGATACAAGCTCACTGATATTTATTTATTATTATTATCTTTGTGAGTTGTTTCAATAAGTTAATTGGTGTTGGAAAAGAGTAGAGAGTTTTATGCTTAAGTGGTACAAAAAGGAGCTTTCTTTGACTATGACTTAGACTTTAGCATGTCATGCTATATGTTGTTTTGACCTTATGCTTAGTGATTATTGATGTAGCATGAATTGTTCCAAACAATTAGGATTTCTTAATGTGCCTTGAAGGAATTATGCGTTGTTTTATCATACAAAAGCATAGTATTGTGGTATTCTCCATTGATGCTTTTATTTGGGTTGACTTGGCACATGCTCATGCCATGTTATGACTATGAACAAGTCACCTTAGCCACTATGATCATTTAGTCCTTGACTTGTAGTACCACTTTATGTTTTGATTAGTAATGTTTTGTCGCTCTGCATGATTATGACCATTATTGACCTTTTATTTGGTCGCTCCCAGTCTTTTGCTAGCCTCCACTTGTACGAGTAAGCTCTACTCATGCATCCAACTCCCTAGAAACCAAGTTATTCCAAAGTGTCCACTATAAATTCCTATGCATGGTGTGTTACACCATTCCAAGTATATTCTTTGTTTTGGTCCGTTTTGAACAATTTTTCCACTGCATGTCTGAACATATTACAAACATTGCCACCACCAAGTCAAAACTAAAACCTTTTTCCCCGTTCGCCGCTGCGTGTTTGAATATATTACAACCGCGGTGTGCCGCCTCTATCTCTGGTCAAGTCTGCATGTACGATGCCTCTGTAGTTATAGCAACGATTGGTTTCTACAACCTACCGCCAGTGAATTGGGGCACGAGACGTTAGAGCAGCCGGGGTGCAACATAGTCTGATCCGGGGCTTCAGAAACTTTGATGTGCAGCATAAGATGTATCTGCATGACCTATTTTTCCATTCTGGTCTTCTATTCCGGGCAACGTGGGCTTGAAGGTGACTGGATGGCTAGGCAAACAGATTACTGAACCATGGAGTAAGCCCGCATCAGCTAATCTATCATGTTCAGCTCTTCTAATCATGTTCCTCTCAAGTTTCTATGTGTTGTGTGTAAAGATACACAACAGACAAGTTACTCGAAAATCTGATTCGGGAGTTTGAGAGGTGGATCATCTTACTATTGGACACACAGAGTTCATACAGAGTGGCTTATCTTAGTTCTCAAAATAGATGATATAGAGTAGCTCAAAGTTTATCAGGATGGAAATTGATACTAAAATTGTTCTCTGTTCAGCATTAGATCATAATCATTTGTGTGGTTCATGCAGAGTTTTCACGAGTGATGGCATTCCATTATAAGTTGTCAAAAGACGAGTTCCATCACTAAATGAAATAATTTGTAATATAAGTATATTTCTTTTATTAACAGTGCTTACATTGTGGGTCATGCATTTATTAAATTTCTGTAATTTTCACTTGTTGAACTCTCTCTATTTAACTTTTGATATATATATTTATGTATATATTAATTAGCGCACTAAAATATTCCACGTTCACCCTTCTTTTTATGTTATTAACCATTTTATAATTTGAATATCACGCATCTATATCAAAACACACATTAGCATTAAATATTGTGGTATTTTAGTAGGAGAGTGCTATATTATTTTTCTCCCGGTGCAATGCATGGGCCTTTTGCTAGTTAAACTTACAACGGTGCTGAAATAATTTTATGGCATATGTTATGTTGGATTGATACGATTTCTTTATCTTTTGATTACAGGATTCAAATATTTAATTGGAATGGACATTCGGTATGCACCGACATTCAGTATGCATAATAGATAGTTTAATCTTTGCACTTAATTAGGATAGCACATTCAACATGTTGAATGATTGCTTCATTATTTATTTATATTCTCTATGCAAAGTATGATATTTTGGGAATCTACATAAGATACATGTGGATACTTGTCGTTCAAATCATGTTATTGAATGCCCTTTTTTTAGGTTGCAATAGTTTATTACCACAAACTAGTTTCAGTTGCAACTGGTTAGTACCACGAAAAATATAGTGTTGCGTAATATCTTAGCCGTCACACTTACCTGTTGTGTTGCATTAGGATGTTGCCACAAAACGTTTGTATTGTTGCAATACTTGCCTGCCACAAATATTTTGGGCATTGTGATAACCATTTGTCGCCACCAAATCCAGCTTTATTGAAATAGTCCTTTCGCCACGAATCAATTGTATTGTTGTAATAGTTTATCGAGACAAGCATTTTGGTTGTTGTGATAAGCACTTGGTGCCACGAAATTCATCTCTGTTGGAATAGTCCTTTCGCTATGAATCATTCACATTGTTGCAATAGCTTCTCGCACGAAACATTTTGTCCATTGTGATAACTGTTTGGCACCACCAAAACTAGTATGCTGCAAATTTTGTTACCACTATTTTTAGACTTGTTGCCATAAATTAATGTCACAAACATAGGGTTCACGGCAAAAGAGGTATACCCACGAAAACAAGAGTTGCTGGTATAGAGTTCAGGTCTATTGCAACAATTGGATATTGCCACAGAAGGGCATGATCCTCAAAATAGGTGTTGTTGGAATAGGCTATCTCCAAAAATTCCAATCGCCACAAAAAGGCCAAACGCGACAATTTTTCTCACCGTTGCATTAAGCTATTCCCACGAACCAAATTGTGGTATTAAGTAAGGACTGCTACGAGGTAGAACGTGGCGACTTGGCGCATCAGCATTGCAATAGCAAACTTTCTTTACATGGTTTGGATTTCATGGCAATATCCTATTACCATGCATCTTGTCACAACGCTTGGCAACGAAAGTCATGTCGTTGCAATAGATACCTATTCCCACAATTCGTCACTTATTGCCACGAATCTTGTTGTTGCAATAGACCTGAATCCTTGTATAGTTAGTTAGGAAGTTTGAGAACTCATAAAACATGGGAAATCATAAATACAACATGTTTTTCCACTGTGTATGTCTGAAAACTTGGCTTGTGGTATTCAGATGCATGTTCTTCGGACTTTCTTTACGGGAAAGAACAATCTCGTCATCACTCGGAAATTTGAAAATGTTCTTTCCTCATAGTTGGAAAACCACACCCACGGCATTGTTTAATACAATAAGATGTGCACCCAACAACCTCCTAAAAGACATTTAATTTAAGAGAAATCTATCGCGCTAACTGGTAGCTCAAGTTTGACCTTATTTCGTTAAATTGTCAAGATGCAAAATCGTAGAAAGAAGTTGAAGCCATCATCAAAACTCTTTGTGGTTTGATATATTAATTATTCCCCTGATGGTGGGTACCCCGAAAAGCTTTTTTGTAAATTTTCGAAGCAACCTACAATTTACTTGTAGTTTCAAATTTGAGCTAACTTCGATAAATAGACAGAAATTCATTCAAGCGGGCTCAGTTAGCTAGGAAGTTTGAACACTCATAAAAAATGGGAATCGTAAGTACAACATGTTGGTCCAATATATATGTATGTAAACTTGGCTTGTGGCATCCAAATCCAATATTCTTCAAACTTTTCTTTACCGAAAAGAACTATGTTCTCATCACTCGAAAAAATTGAGAATTGGATGGTCATTCCCGATAGTTTGAAACTCACACCGATGACATTGTTTATTGCAAGAAGATGAACCCATTTACCTCTAAAAATACATTTAATTCAAGAGAAAAATGTCATGCTTACTTGTATAGATCAAGTTTGATAACATTTCGTTAAACTGTCAAGATGAAAAATCTTAGCAATAAGTTGGACCTATCGTCTAAAATCATGGTGGTTTCTGATATATTAGTTCGCACTCCCTAGTGGGTACCTTCCAAAAGCTTTTTCGTATACTTTCAAAGCAACTACCAATTTACTTAAAGTTCAAAATTTTCACCTAATCTCGGTAAATAGACATAAATTCATTAAAGTGGACAGAGTTAGCTAGGTCGAAGGTTGAAAACTCCTAAAACATGAGAATTAATCATAAGTACAAACATGTCGGTACACTATATATGTCAAAAGCTTGGCTTGTGGCATCCAGATCCATATTATTCATACTTTTTTTCATAAATGAACAATATCAATCGTCATCACTTATAAAAATTAGAATTTTATTTTCCGATAGTTGGAAACTCGCATCGACGGTATTGTTTACTACAAGAAGATGCACCAATCTACCGCTATGAAATTACATTAAATTCGAGAGCAATCTATCGGGCCTACTTGTAGCTCAAGTTTAAGACCTAATTTTGTTAAGATGTCAAGATGAATAATCTTAGCAAGAAGTTGAACCTGTTTTAAAAACTCTCGGTGGTTTATGATATATTAATTGACCCCCCGATGGGTATCTCCAAAATTTATTCGTAAAACTATCAAAGCAACCTAAAATTTACTCAAATTTGAACTAATTTCGATAAATCTGCATAAAGTCACTCAAGTGGGCAGAATTAGACAGGGAGTTTGGAAACTCATAAAACATATAAATATCAATTACGTACAACATGTTGGTCCACTTAATATGTCTAGAAGCTTCATAGATTGTGGCATTTAGATCCATATTCTTCAGACTTTATTTCTTTACAAAAAAGAACAATATCATTATCACTCAGGAAATTGAGAATGTTCTTTCCAGATAGTTCAAAACTCGCACCAACAACATTGTTTTCTACAAGAAGACACACCCATCTACATCTGAAATTACATTTAATTCAAGAGAAATTAATCTACCGCGCTAACTTGTAGCTCAAGTTTGACCTAATTTCGTTGAATCCACATAGAAGTAAGTGAAGTGTGCGAAGTTACCTAGGAATCTTGTAAAATGCAATTATATAAAAAACCGTGGTCCACATTGTGTGATAATTGGGAAGGATGCATTTTCTTCTAACTCTGGTAGGTGCCACCGGAGCGAGGTGCTTTAGTAAACATGGTCGATGGAAGTACAAGTTACATCAAGGACCTTCTAGAAAATGAAAATCACATCCAAGTCCACGCATTTAGCACATGGTCCCTGAAACTAAGCAATGAAGTGTGTTTTGAGGTTTGCGCACAAAAGCTTTCATTGTGCTAAATACTATCAATAGAATTATCAACGGCCGGATTTTTAATCCCAGATGCCTGTTATGCCCTACATCGCAATCCCAGGATTACCATTTTTGCGAGACATAACAGATTGGATATCACAGTACATCATCCATTACAAACCATACATAAGGTCTTACAACAAATAAAGTATCTCATGATCCAGTCTTAATACAATCATAGCAGCGGAATAACGTAATAATAACGGTAGCGTGGGCGAAGCTCCATCTTCATAGTCACAGGCAATGCTGACGATGGGAGATGATCCTAGTTGTTGTAACCTTCCTGCAGTCCATCCTCCTGATAATCCTCTTCATAGTCTGGCCACGGGAATAGCTAGGGACAAATCCATGAGTACTCTTTAAGTACTCGCAAAATAAGACTAACAAGTGAAGTGGTTTTGGGTAGGAAATACTAGGCTCTAAGTTGTTTTGCAAAAATCCAGATTTACCTTAACTGAGTTCAGAAGCAAAGAAAGCTAGTTGAAAATTTTATAACACCTAAGTGGGAACTTGAGTTTCATAACACAACCCTGTTGTGGTCAAGTCAAAGTCATGATTCAATTCACAAGTCATTTTGAAAACATCTGACGATGGAATAGTATGGCCACTCCAACTATCCATAATCGCAGACGCGGCTATTCGAATAGTTTGACACTCTGAAAAGGTGGTACACTTTCACCATAATATTCGATACATCCATTAGGAACAATCCTGAATTCACCATACTCAGTATGCGGATAATAAATCCTAACCTTTCAATTACACGCCCTAGTATAGGCACCTCTCCTATGAGTTTGGCCTCCCAACCATGACCAACTGTCATCTTGGGAACTACATAGGTGGACAATCTTGACAAGATAGCCTCGGCTCAAACCTTGGCCGTAAGAGACCCATACTAAGGTATGTAAACTTCCAGTCAAGCCCTACCCAAATTTCGGGTATTGTGGTTGTACGGTAAAATTGGAATGGTATCGCATCCAGACAACCATCAGTTTTATAAAGGGCAAAGGCTCATGCCTTAACATTTTCATCATCAAAATCATCTGGTGTTCAAGAACACATGTCAAAACATTTCAGTAGAATGACTCATCATTCTAAGGTTTTCATAAACATTTTCACCAAGTACTCCCATCTAAATTTGATCAAGTTTTATGCTTATCACTAGCATCTACATGTGGGGGTAAACACTAATGAGGGGTGGTAATCAATGGTGACTTATCTAAGTTCAATCTCATGACTAAGAATGACATCAATATTTATCTAACTTAGGCCAAGTGTTATGCTCTTTATGCTACCTTTAATAATCTTTCTAAGATCTACAAGTCACAAAGTAAACTCCAAAAGAAAGCTTTGATAAAGAAATAAAATAACTAAGCTTGCAAATAAAACTAGGATTGGGTATCAAGTGGTGTAAGCTTGCAAGTAAAACTTGCATGGTTTGGTTTAGCTTGCTAGGATAGTATCTTTCTAAGTTAACTTTTATAGTGATGCTTGCATAATTCCAAGTATAAGCTTGCTTAGATAGCTTGCCTTGCGTAGAGAAGTGGTTGAAGTTCTCCTCGGCTTCTTCCTCATAGTATTCTCCTTCCTCCGCGTATCCTTGTTCGGTACTAGCATCTATAAATAAATACGAGGTACACACTCACCAAACAATACTTAACAAATTCTATTTATCACACCAAGGTTTTCACTAGATGATCTAGTATCATCACAAACATCACAAAGATTAAGGCAATAGTTTTATTTCTTTTATTTTAGAAAATTAATTTCTACTCATTGAAAAATTACTTAAGATTTAATATTCTCCAACTAAAATAGTGGATCATGTTGACACATGTCATCACCACATATTTCAGTACTTGTGGATGTGATTTAAAGTGGTGTAAAAATTTAATAAGGTTTAACATTTTTATTTTGATTAAATAAAGTGACTAGAATTTCCTAAGAGGCATTCTTTTATTACTTGTCCATTATTTCTGCAAGTAAACCTATATATTTTTACATATTCAGAAAGGTCTGGTAAAATGTGAATTTTGAGAGTTAGAATCAACTCAAAAGCTTTTGTCGTTGAATTTTGAAAAATGTTTGAATGCAGAAAAGCTTTTGCCTTCTAATTTTTACTATAGGTGATCTACAAATCCAAATGATATGAATCCAATGGGCTTGGATTAAGAATTTCAGTACCTTTCTAGCAAAACTAATTTGATGCAATTTGGTTAAGTGAATCTCTCTGGATTGATTTTTGAATCTAGGGACAGAACTAAGTTTGAAACTAAATTAATAAATCTAAATATGAATTACTAGTTCGCGCGGGAGTGTAACTGGGCCGGCCCACGGCGCACAGCGCGCACGGATGGGTTTAAGTGAACGTCACACCAGTCAGTGAGATAGGCTGGTGCGAAGGGATACAGGGCAATCTAGAGCACACGATCAACATATAATCCAATGGCTGGGGCTTGTCATCTCCGTCGGGCAACGCCAGCGAGACTGAACCCTAGCGCAGCAAGTGGGGGTCATGTTAGGCTCACCGGGGCTCCTGCGAGGTTTGGTGATGGGGACGAATGACAAAGTCTACAATGGTAATCCTCCTGGTTCCGGTGGCTCCTCCTGGGGCGGCTTCAATCCCCGGCTCCTCTTCTCCTCTGCGGCAGACTCTGGCGAAATTCTAGCGACCTGCTGCTCACCTTGCTCCGGGGATGAGGTGGGGTGGTTCTGAGAGAGAGGGGAATGTGCTGGGGTGCTGAAATCGAACAAGGGTGGACTCTATTTATAGTGCAGGGAGGGGACCGAAGGGTGCGGGTGGAGCTCGTAGTGGTCGTTGTCACAGTGAGATAATGGCATGGGCGACAGTAGGGGACGATGCTCTGCCTCCTTGCGAAGCTCAACGACATGGTGGCAAGGCGTGGGGTGGCGTGAAATGGTCGGAACGTTGCGGTGCTCTGGGCGGGTCCGAAGGACATTTTAATGGCGCACGGGCTCTCCTGGTCTCGCGGCGACGAACGGGCATGTCCTGGCAGTTCCTGGGGCGGTGGTGATCACGCACACAAGCGGCGAGGGCGGCGTGCGGTCTATGCTCGCGTGTCGAGTGCGGCGCTCTGGCGCGCTCACGGCATGGCATAGAGGCATAGGGTGCGGCGGTTCTAGGGTGGTCCAGGGCCTAGAAGTGCTTTGGCATTGGACAGGGATGGTGGTGGACGGGGGTCAATGTCCCAGACAAGGTTGGCGAGGCTAGAACTTCTCCTAGCTTGTTGTCGACAATGGGGTGGCCGTTTGGGGCTCGGCATGCTCACCATTGATGGCAATGTCAAGCTTACAGTGTGTTAGAGCTTGTTAAATGAACTAGATGATCTACTAAGAGTGTGCTGTGAGCTAGAGGGGAGACAAGTTAGGCATAAACACTGCTCACTATAGTGTTTGATGTTTTGTTTGATTTGTGTTTGCAAGGTGTTTGATGAAATGTACGAAAGAGATTTGAATTTGAATTTTTGAGTGAAACTTTGTGGGTGTATTAGTCACATACTAGGTAGTCTCTGGTTAGTAGGTTTTGTCAAGGGGAACTGGTTTGGTTGGTTTTTGAGAATTGGTGATCTTCACATATGATATAGATTCAATTTTTAATTGTCATTCGACTCAAGTTGCCAAATGTTTCTGCGGTGACCCAGCATACCACTGCATGATGTAGTATACTATAGTCATTGACATAGCACCAATGAAACACCGTTCACTAGTCTTACATCCCTCAGAGTAGTACAACAGAAACACAACAGGTCGAATACATGGATAAAGGTTATAACTCACTCTATACACAAGATCCAGAGAACACTCTAGGTTAGAGAGAGAGAAAGAAACTTCTTACCAAGAAGAATCATAAATAAAAAACTCAAATACTATCATACTATTTAGACTAGTGTGCTAAGTAATGGCGTGGCATTGCTTCTATTGCAATACGCTACAGAAATAGGTTCTATGGTTGGAGATTATATTCCTATCTAATCAGTAACTTCGTCTTCACTTGAGTTGATGTATATGTTGACTTTCTTGACTTCCTTTAAGGGGTTTTAGCTGTTGATGATGATTCCTGGAGCATAACTTGATGTAGACGTCGTCTTTATTGGCTTCAGAATCTAGCAAGGGTTAAGAAGATACTTTGAGTACGGGCTTACTCAGCAAGTTCACTATAAAAGGAGTGTTTGATGCACTATAACTACAGCCACAGACCGTAGGTCGTAGGCAATACAAGTTTTCATAAACATTTCTTCAAAGGTTGCTTTTATTCTGAAAAATCTATGGCAATCAGCCTTCACGGGTTTACCAGAACTTTCATGGAGTTCCTTTCCCGCCGTGTTCGCAGCTCCTTCCCGGAACAGGGAGTAACAAGTTATCGTTCTCACACTCTTCAGAGGTGCGTTACTTTACCCATGAGAGATCAACTCTTTGTTGCAGAACCGGGCAGCTTATTCCCATCCATAATTCCATGATGTGGGGCCCAGAAGATGATCCAAGCCAATCACTTGTCACATCCCAAAATTTTCCAAATTTTGTAATTTGAAAAATAAATAAACAAAATGAATAATTGTTGAAATTTAGGGTGAAAAGAAACTCTTTGTTTTAAAATGGAAACATAAAAACCCATCTTGAACAAACTTTGAATAAAATTTAAATCCATCTAAATTCAAATCAAGTGAAATGCATTCATCAAATGAATGTATCTTAAAATTTAAACATTTGGAAAAGTAAACCAAAACCCAAAACCCTAATGGAATAAATCATTTCCCAAGATCTCTCTAAGCCTATGGATTTGATCCATATAAAAATTTGTGAGCAAACATTTATAAGTGATCAAAATGATAAATAAAAAATATATTATAAAACCATAGAAAATGGTTTCACTTAATTTGAAGCCATGGATAAAATCTTATGAATTTAATGAGATAAGGGAATAATTTCCAAAGCTAATAAAGATCCTATCTAAATCTATACCAAATTGTGATAAAATTAATCCTAAAGGGATTTAAAAAGATAAACAAATATTAAATAGGATTTTACAAATTGGAATCACCAAGTTTGGATCTATAAATAAAAAGATATGAATTTTATAAGATGAAGAAAGAAAGAAATAATTAAATAAATAAAGGATATTTAAAAGCCAAATTAAATCTTGTCCAAATCCATAAGGAAATGGAATAAATATAAATAAAATAAAATAAATGGATAAAGAATATTCAAATAAAATTATATGGTATTAACCAAATTCCATTCTATTAAATAAAGACAAAATCTCTAATAGAAATGATTAATTAAATCATGGGAAAATAATAAATGGAATTTATCCAAGTGGAATAAAAGTTATTTAATTAACTTAAATGGAATCAAAGAATCTTCTAAATAAAATTTATGGAATTAAAACCATATTTGATTTCATTAGAATAAAGACATTTGCCCAATTTAAATGATTAATAATCATATTAAAATACTTTATATAATTGAAAGTGAATTATTTAACACCCTAATAAATAAATAAAACCTACTGAAAAGGGTTGGTGAAAATTGGATTTCAAATAAGGGTTTGAAAATTTAATTAAATCTTATTTAATAAAGGAAATTGCCCTTTTTAAATAAAATATGAACCATAAATAAATAAAGGAATTATTCCTAAAAAGAACTTTAATACATGTTTAAAACATATTAAAAACTTACTGAAAAGTTTGGAAGGTTCTGAATTCAAATGATGGTTTGAATTGTTTGAAAAAATTCAAAACTGAATAAAAGAAACATAAAAAGAAAAATAAACAGGACAAAAATAAAGAAAACAGCCCAGCCCAACAAGCCCACTAGGCCTAACCAGCCCACTCCCCCGAATCGTTTTATGTCACTAACAAAACAACCCGCAGAGATGCTGACCGCTGGACCCCACCGCAAACCCCTCTCTCACGCCGACGACACGGCCCCACACGTCAGTCGTCATCTTCACCCCACGGAATTCATCTTCACCCGCCATGAATTTGCGTCAATTCCGCAACCTTTACTCCCTGCGACCACACTCCCTTAAACGCCCACACTCCCTTAAACGCCCATGCCCCCTCTATCTTCCCCCCTAGACACCATCTCCTCTATGCCCCCAGGCCGCCCTGAATTCATCTCAAAACTCTCTGACTCCAGCGAAGCTTTTTCTCCAATTACGTCCAGACACCATCGCGCCTTGCCCCCTAGACCACTCGAGCTCACTCCCCAGCCTCAGGTTCATCTACCGGTGGTCTCCTCTTGCTCGCGCATGTCCCAGAACGTTGACAGCTTCAACACCAGAGCGCCACCGACGACCGCGTCTACTCCGGCGACCTTCCCCCGTAAGCCCCAGCTCCCCCTCTTCTCTGGTTGATACGTGTGTGATCCCTAGCATCGCGCGCATCTAATGCAACCCCCTGTTTCTCTTAGCGTGGCCCATAGCGTCGCCTCCGTCTTCAGCCCGAGCACACCGCCGCCAGAAGCTTCTCCGGCGAGAAATTTCCATCAACTCCATGCGCCCCTTGCCTTCCCGCGAGCAAGTTGAGCATCAGCAACGCACTGTGATCACTGTGAGCTATCTCTCTACCTCTCTTGCTTCCTGTATAGCCGGAACCGCCATTAGCCGAGCGTCGCCGCTCCCAGCCATCGACGAGCGCCGCCAGAGTTTGGTCAAGCCACTCAAGACCGTTAGATCTGGATCGAGCGAGTAGGATAGATTCACTTAAATCGAACCGGTACGATCATCTGTTCCGCACGATCCACTTTAAATCCAACGCTCCACAGAGCTCAATCCGCGCGAAACGGTATCGGCCAGTTATGTTAAGACACGTGGCTCAGGATTTGTTTTAAAAACAGAATTGAAACTATTAGATATTAGAATTTGTAAAATTCATAACTTTTGATCCACATGTCCAAATTTTGCAAATTCTATATCAATGGAATCAGCAAAACAAATAATTTCCAACCATGTACTTTGTTTAGTAATTTGCTTATGTAAAATTAGTTCCTTTGCAGAAACTTGTGTAGGCATAATTTGAATATAAAAATTATTCTAGAAATATTTTTAAGGTAAAATCTTTGGTAAATGGTTTGTCTTGAACCTACTGACCATAGAAACCAACTTATGGATTTAAAAGTGTATTTTGTGAAGCTAAAGAATAAATCTTTGAATAAAAGCATTTCTAGTTAAATATAAATATTGGTTATGTCTTGAAAATGCTTTTTGAGTAAAACCTTTGGAAAATGATTTGAATTAAACTCTCCGACCCTAAAAACCAAGTTTTGGGATTCAAAAATATATTTTACGAACCCTAGAAAATTATTACTTTGCTAAAAGGCATTTCCAACAAAATAAAATATTGCTTTGGTATAAAATATTGCTTTTGCAAATGGTTTTAATATTAAACACTTGACCATAAAACACTAACATTGGTGTAAAAATATATTTGGTAAACACTAGAAAATATTCCTTGGATTTAAATCATTTCTAGCAAAAAAATGATTTAAATGGCCATTTTCACTAACTTAATATCAAATGATTTTATTACTTTTATAAATGACCAATAGGTGTTTTAAAATGTTTATAACCTATTAGAAACCACTTGTCCAAATAAAACAATCTTTGGCATGCTTGCATACATTGTTTTATTTTTATTATTCTATGTGATGATTGCTTGAATAGTAGATAGAATATTTGCTTGATTGAATTGTAGTGGAATTTGAAGAGTGTGACTATTGCAAGATCAAGGAGTGAACTTATATTCTCTACCAAAAAGGCAAGTGATGCTTCATACTTCTGTCCCATTATTTGCACTATGCATTGGTGATATTTCTAAGTAGGACTTGCATGGAATTTTCTAAGTGTTAACTATGCCATGGGAAATCCTAGTAAATGAAATATTAGTAGAATTTTGCTAAGTTAAGTTTCTTACTACTATCATGCTTAGCCTAGCTAGTAGAAAACAAGGGTGGATTATATTCATGCTATGGAATATTTCTAAGTCAAGAACTTGTGTTTTGTTTAATAAAACAACTATGTGAATGAATCACCTGGGTGGAATGGTATTGCTTGGATGGATTTTTTTTGAGTGGTTACACAAGGCCAGGGGACTGGTGAACCTTTTGTATCTCACTTGTGGAATGCCACCCAGGAACAATGAGATTTGAGATGTCAAATGTTGAGAAGCTTGAAGTGCAGCCACTTGCCATTATGGGCTCTGCCTGGATCATATAGGTTGCAATAACTTATCCAAATGAACAGTTGGTAGTAGGGGATGATAGGTTGGAACGCGTCCATTCTGGTCTAAGGGAAGGCTTCTGAAATATATTGTCTTGATGTATGTCGAGTCTTGTGGGGAAAGTGCACCTCCACTCGAGAGAGTAAAATCTAAGTACTTAGCCGTGTCCCCGGCAATGGACAATTTTAGCATCAATACATGGAAGCTATCAAGAATCTCCTCATCCCAATTTCTAAGTTAAAAACTTGTGGTTGAACAAGGGTTAAAGGATCTTGAATCAATGATTAGTGTTTTCAATTGATAAGGAAAATCTATTTTGAGCAAAGAAAGCCTAAGCTCCACTTAGCCAAATGCATATAGATGTTAGTTACCACTATACTACCATAGTATCACTTGCCAATACAATTCAAATGTATTGACCCTTGTGGCTGTAACTTATTATGTTGAAGGTTTGTTTGATGTTAGTGAAGTGTGTTGATTAGGATTACAAGTCTACAACCAACATGATTGCCTGTGGCACTTTGGAGATGAAGGACTCAATGCTATATAGTTATCTCTGTTGCATTGTAATGAGATAGCCAAATGAGCTATGTAAGATGTAATGAGTTATTTTATTCCTGGTGATAAAGTTGTATTATGACCTTTGTTTCTTGATATTACATCTTAACTATGGATGCTAGCTATTGATCCAGGGACTAGCATTGTAAACAGAGGGATCTATACCTTACTAAAGGTTGGGACCTCTACAGATGGTATTAGAGCACTGTGTTGCATGTAGGATTGTAACCCTAGGATTGGACAAAACCCCTTAGAAAAATAGCAGTTGTATTTGTTCAAAACTTATTTACAAACAATCTTGTAAACTCTTTCCTCAACCTTTTTGGTTTTGATTCTACATCTCTTCTATTTCAACTTGATGGACAAGACCTCAACCATGAGCAAAGACCTCACCATGAGCAAAGGACTTCACCAACTCAAATGACTTCAACTTCAACATCATCAAAGAATTCAACTTTATTTTCCCCAAGGACTTCAACTTGGATATCACTAAGGACTACAAGTGAGACAAGAAATATTATTCATGACTTGAAGACTAAAGAAACACAACTTATAAGGAACCATCATCACCTTTGAAGTATTATGGCCAAGATTCAAGAAAATTTTCCATGGATACAATGATCTTGTTCAAGAAGAAACAACTAAGAAGAATGGAATGATGTCAAGAAAACCATATAGTTGGACCACCAAACTAATGTTTAGTTTAGATCAAACACACCAACTTATGTGGTGTAGGAAAAATATTTTGTTACCTAAAAATGTGCTTGAACTTGTTGTTTGAGTGGAATGTTTGATTGTGATTGCTTGCACATATGTTTGTGTGAATTGTTGTGTGTGATTAGACTTCTTCCTTAGGAATATTTTACCTATTCTAATCCCAATACAACCCAAACAGATGACTTATCCAAGGGACTCCAACATCAAGAATGGTGACAACAACAACAACAACCAAGAGATGCACATGAAAGAACAATTTCTAGCAACCCAAGCCCAGTTGAATCAGATGAAAACTCAGTTTCTAGCCAACAACAATGAGGTAGACCCAACCTTGCAAATTTTTTTGGAAATCCAATCCCAATTGTTGCAAGGGATGACCACTCAAATGATCAACATGAAAGACAACCTTCCCCAAGGAGTTTGTGACAACAATGATGTCAAGGATGATATTATAGAAGGAACTCAAGCTTGCAATATTTATGGAGACATGGATCACACTTCCAAAGAGCATGAAGATCAATGCCCTAATTCTGAAGAGAAATATCCAACTAAACAATGCCCCACATCTCAAGTGACTTGTTTCCTATGTGAAGGAAATAATCATGTACCTATCCAATTCCCCATCTATACTATAGTTCAACAAAGGAAACAAGGTGGAGTGCATCAAAATTTTTGAAACCCCCATGAGGAAACAACTTCTATCAAGAAGGATGAAGACAAAGGCAAATCTCAGATTGCACCACCATACATTGGATCACCTTGATGGACAAAAGAGAAAACGTATATATTATCCAAGGAATCGATTAAGGAACCGAGGAGACTTTCCCACCTTTGAGGTGATATATGAAGAACATGAACTAGAGGAACTCTTAGCTTTGGAGAAACCCAAGAAGAAGAGGAATATGGAATTAGCCAAGTGTGGTGCAACAACTGCAAAGAGCTAGGCCATTATATATCAACTTGTCCATAGAAGATACGTGAAGAACTCAACCTTGTCACATGTTACAATTGTGGTGACCAAGGACATTATGCAAGCAATTGTCCAGAAAAGATTGGATACAAGACAAGCAAGCCTATGAGGGATCTCAGCCTTGTCACATGTTTCAAGTGTGGAAACAAAGGACACTATGCAGATGTCTGCCTAGAGAAGTTTCATCAAGATCCTAAGCAAGACAAGATGTAATCTAGTTGAAAACCTTTTGAAGGGTGGTAGCCTGTCACATCCCAAAATTTTCCAAATTTTGTAATGTGAAAAATAAATAAATAAATAAAATTAATAATTGTTGAAATTTAGGGTGAAAAGGAACTCTTTGTTTTAAAATGGAAACATCAAAACCCATCTTGAACAAACTTTGAATAAAATATAAATCCAACTAAATTCAAATCAAGTGAAATGCATTCATCAAATGAATGTATCTTAAAATTTAAACATTTGGAAAAGTAAACCAAAACCCAAAACCCTAATGGAATAAATCATTTCCAAAGATCTCTATTTAAAACCCTATTTAAAATTTGTCAGCAAACATTTATAAGTGATCAAAATGATAAATAAAAAAATATTATAAAACCATAGAAAATGGTTTCACTTAATTTGAAGCCATGGATAATATATTATGAATTTAATGAGATAAGGGAATAATTTCCAAAGCTAATAAAGCTCCTATCTAAATCTATACCAAATTGTGATAAAATTAATCCTAAAGGTATTTAAAAAGATAAACAAATATGAAATAGGATTTTATAAATTGGAATCACCAAGTTTGGATCTATAAATAAAAAGATATGAATTTTATAAGATAAAGAAATAAATAAATTAAGGATATTTGAAAGCCAAATTAAATCTTGGCCAAATCCCTAAGGAAATGGAATAAAGATAATCCTAATCAAATAAAGTAAATGGATAAAGAATATTCAAATAAAATTATATGTCATTAACCAAATTCCATTCTATTAAATAAAGACAAAATCTCTAATAGAAATGATTAATTAAATCATGGGAAAATAATAAATGGAATTTACCCAAGTGGAATAAAAGTTATTTAATTAACTTAAATGGAATCAAAGAATCATCTAAATAAAATTTGTGGAATTAAAACCATATTTGATTTCATTAGAATAAAGACATTTGCCCAATTTAAATGATTAATAATCATATTAAAATACTTTAGATAATTAAAATTGAATTATCACCCTAATAAAAAAATAAAACCTACTGAAAAGGTTTGGTGAAAATTGGATTTCAAATAAGGGTTTGAAAATTTAATTAAATCTTATTTAATAAAGGAAATTGCCCTTTTTAAATAAAATATAAACCATAATAAATAAAGGAATTATTCCTAAAAAGCACTTTAATACATGTATAAAACATATTAATAACTTACTGAAAAGTTTGGAAGGTTCTGAATTCAAATGATGGTTTGAATTGTTTGAACAAATTCAAGACTAAATAAAAGAAACAGAAAAAAAATAAACATGAAAGAAAAAATAAATAAAACAACCCAGCCCAACAAGCCAACTAGGCCTAACAAGACCACTCCCCCGAATCGTTTTCTGTCGCTCAGAAAACAACCCGCAGAGACGTTGTCTGCTGGACGCCACCACAAACCCCTCTCTCACGCCGAGGACACGGCTCCACACGTCAGTCGTCGTCTTCACCCTGCGGTGACCGCACCTCCTCCCTGGCCGTTTCCTATCGTTGATTGCCGGCATGAATTCGCGTTAATGCCGCAACATTTACTCCCTGCGACCACGCTCCCTTAAACACCCACGCCCCCTCTATCTTTCCCCCAGACACCATCTCCTCTCCGCCCTAGGCCGCCCTGAATTCATCTCGAAACTCTCTGACTCCGGCGAAGCTTTTCCTCCAATTCTGGCCAGACAACATCAAGCCTTGCCCCCTCGACCACTCGAGCTCACTCCCCAGCCTCAGGCGCATCTACCGGTGGTCTCCTCTTGCTCGCGCATGCCCCAGAACGTCGACAGCTTCAACACTAGCGTGCCACCGACGACCGCATCTCCTCCGGCGACCTTCCCACGTAAGCCCCAGCTCCCCCTCTTCTCTGGTTGATACGTGTGTGATCCCCAGCATCATGCGCATTGGTGTTAACAATATATTTGGTAAACACTAGAAAATATTCCTTGGATTTTAATCATTTCTAGCAAAACAAAATTGATTTAAATGGCCATTTTCACTAACTTAATATCAAATGGTTTTACTACTTTTATAAATGACTAATAGGTGTTTTAAAATGTTTATAACCTATTAGAAACCACTTTTCCAAATAAAACAATCTTTGGCATGCTTGCATACATTTCTTTGTTTTTATTATTCTATGTGATGATTGCTTGAATAGTAGATTGAATATTTGCTTGATTTAATTGTAGTGGAATTTGAAGAGTGTGAATATTGCAAGATCAAGGAGTGAACTTATATTCTCTACCCAAAAGGCAAGTGATGCTTCATACTTCTGTCCCATTATTTTCACTATGCATTAGTGATATTTCTAAGTAGGACTTGCATGGAATTTTCTAAGTGTTAACTATTCCATGGGAAATCCTAGTAGATGAAATATTAGTACAATTTTCCAATGTAAGATTCTTACTACTATCATGCTTAGCCTAGCTAGTAGAAAACAAGGGTGGATTATATTCATGCTATGGAATATTTCTAAGTCAAGTACTTGTGTTTTGTTTAACAAAACAACTATGTGAATGAATCACCTAGGTGGAATGGTATTGCTTGGATGGATTTTTGTTGAGTGGTTACACAAGGCCAGGATACTGGTGAACCTTGTGTATCTCACTTGTGGAATGCCACCAAGGAATAAAGAGATTTGTGATGTCAAATGTTGACAAGCTTCAAGTGCAGCCACTTGGCATTATGGGCTCTGCTTGGATCCTATAGGTTGCAATAACTTAGCCAAATGGACAGTTGGTGGTAGGGGATGATAGGTTGGAACGCGTCCATTCTGGTCTAAGGGAAGGCTTCTGAAAGATCTTGTCTCGATGCATGTCGAGTTTTGTGGGGAAAGTGCACCACGTCTCGAGAGAGTAAAATCTAAGTACTTAGCCGTGTCCCCGACAATGGACAATTTGAGCATCAAGACATGGAAGCTATCAAGAATCTCCTCATCCCAATTTCTAAGTTAAAAACTTGTGGTTGAACAAGGGTTAAAGGATCTTCAATGAATGATTGGTAGATGCCTTGGGTGATTTTGACAAACAAAACCTTAGTGTTTTCAATTGATAAGGAAAATATATTTTGAGCAAAGCAAGCCTAAGATCCACTTAACCCGATGCATATAGATGTTAGTTACCACTATACTACCATAGTATCACTTGCCAATACAATTCAAATGTATTGACCTTTGTGGCTGTAACTTATTATGTTGCAGGTTTGTTTGATGTTAGTGAAGTGTGTTGATTAGGATTACAAGTCTACAACCAACATGATTGCCTGTGGCACATTGGAGATGAAGGACTCCATGCTATATAGTTATTTCTGTTGCATTATAATGAGATAGCCAAATGAGCTATGTAAGATGTAATGAATTATTTTATTCCTGGTTATAAAGTTTTATTATGACCTTTGTTTCTTGATATTACATCTTAACTATGGATGCTAGCTATTGATCTAGGGACTAACATTGTAAACACAGGAATCTCTACCTTATTAAAGGTTGGGACCTCTACATCACTGCCCCCTTCGCGACCTCGCATGCCTCCTTGGTGTACACCATGCCCACATATTGGATTACGACAATGGTTTGTACAGACCGTTAGATGCCAGAACTATCGTGGGACGTTGAGGGTTCCCACCGATATGCTGCATATCCTGTATGAATTACCAATTAATATGCAGGCTACGACGATAACAGCCATGACCTGCACATCCGGCTACATGCGAGAGGAAGAAGATACAGCTGACTTCTCCGCCCCATTCCAAATCTCATGGTTAACGCGTGATATATGGCGCAAGAATCGGAGGAATGGACAAAAATAACCCAAAAAATTAACTATTTCACAAAATGAACTCTGGCCAGGAGAAATTCATGGAACTAACCCTTTTTGCAACGCCATACGGCATGGCGCCGCACCTTGAAGAGCAGCGCCACTCCGCCTGGCGCCGCGCACCAGCCAGCATGGAGCCCCGCGGGCCCGGGCCCGATAGTGTGGCGCCTTGTAGCGTGGTGCCGCACTGTGTAGTGCGGCGCCGTTGCGCCTGGCGCCGCACTTTAGGTCTTGTACCAGCGCGGCGCCAGCCCTCCCCAGACCCAGCCCATTCCTCTCAGGCGCACAGGAGCGCATGGCGGCTAGGGTTTCTCGGCCCCGGTGATTCCCCTCTCCAAAAACCCAAGATTTGCTGGATTTGTCCAAGGATCTTGCTCCCAAACCCTTCCCCAGGTATCTCCTCTCAAATCCCTTGCTATTTGTCCAAAAATTTCTTGCTAATTTCCCCTTTTGTTCAAATTTCGGTGAAACCCTAGGTTCAATTAGATGTAGAGATTGAGATGAACCATTGCAATGCTTATTTGATATTTAGGTTTAGCTATGGCATAGTACTCTTTGGTACAACTCTAGTTGGTCTATTTATCTTTGAAGTATATGTTAGGTGCTTTTTCATATTAGCACTTCCATATGGCTAGAGTAAGATGGAGATATGGTAGAACTCTAGTTGGTGTTTTGATTTATCTTACAATTATATGGTAGAACTCTAGTTGGTTGATTTAGCTTGCAATTCTAGATGCTAGAACTATAGGTAGAGTAGGATGAATATGTAGGATGTCTCTATAAGATGGACAAAATGTAGAACTATATGCTAGAACTATAAGATGGTTGATTTAGCTTGCAATTCTAGATGCTAGAACTATAAGATGGACATTTTGTAATTGTTCTTATTCTCTCTATTGTTTTGAATATGTAGGATGGCTCTAAACCCCCTTCTAAACAATGCTCACTATGATGTTCTACACCGTGCCTACAAGATGTCGGAGAAGAGACAGGTACTAAAAACTTCAATGCAAGTCGAACAAGATGCCATGTTTGTTTAGATGGAAATCTAACATTTTGCCATTATATGTTTGCAGGAGCTTCAACCCCTTCGACTTAGGTACCACGAGGTATCGTCCGGCAAGATGCGTTATGATGCGCGGTACACTCCGTACATCCAGCAGCTAGGACTCCTCCCCTTTATCCACATGGTCACTCAGTCCACACCGGCCTTCAACCCTGCTGCGATCACCGCGCTTGTGGACCGATGGAGGCCGAAGACGCACACATTTCACCTTAGGACCGGTGAGACTACGATCACCTTTGCAGGACATGAGCATGATCCTGGCACTCCCAATCGAGGGAAACCCTGTGTGCATGTCCTCGGATTCAGACGGGTGGCGTGAGGAGATGGTCTCCCTTATAGGGAAGGATCCACCCGAGGCTATAAACAAGAAGGGGGAAAAACTGAGGGTCGCTGCCGGGGCTACTTTTACTTGGATCATCCAGAATTTCAAGATTTGCCCCGAGGATGCCGATGAGGAGACGATCAAGACATACACTCGTGTGTATGTGTGGTACATTATCACGAGGACTCTATTTCCTGACAGCAGTGGGGATCGTGCTC
The DNA here is from genome assembly GCA_910589765.1 of Avena atlantica. Lineage (NCBI taxonomy): Eukaryota > Viridiplantae > Streptophyta > Magnoliopsida > Poales > Poaceae > Avena > Avena atlantica. Next base: position 131,569,988 of record OU342733.1, read on the forward strand.
AGTGGCATTGGCTCAAGTTGCTGGTTTTTTTCGACTCTACCTTGAGTTGGGGTTCTGCGGCGTTGGCCTGGTTGTACCTTCAGGTAATGAGTTATTTACAAATGTTGTTGTATATTTCTGCACTATCTCAAAAAAAATTGTTCTTACCAAATGGTTGTTCACTTCATCTGCAGCTGGATGACGCTTGCCTTAGGAGCTCCGTCGATTCAGGGATTGGTGGTTGTTTGCTCCTTCTTTCGGTGTGGAGCTGGGAACGCTTCTCCATTGGACGGCCGAGATTGTTGTCATTCAATCCTTACATTGATAACGGCAACAACTACCTTCTCCCCACGTGGGCTTACAAGTGGGATGTGGTCTCCGAACCGCCAACGGACCCACTGGAGGCGTACAAGAGGTACACCAACGAGTTTGACACGATCACCATGGATCAGGTAATTTCAGCGGCGGCGGTCAATTATATGTCTTGAACTTGTAATATTTGACCCTGACATGACTGTGGTATGATGCAGGTGACGTGGGAGCCGAGGAGGAGGAAGATGCCCACGAGAAGGGGCCGAGGGGCGAAGACCACCCATGGGAAGTAGAGTAGATGTTGCACTTTGTCTTGAATGGTTGTAGTCGTGAACTCAGTACTTATGTTTGTTGTCGTGAACTTCGATGTTGTCGTGAATGGTTGTCATGAACTTCAATGTTGTCGTGAATGGTTGTCGTGAACTTGGATGTTGTTGTCGTGAACATGGATGTTGTTGTCGTGAACTTGAATGGTTGTCGTGAACTTCAATGGTTGCTGTCTTTTTGGAACAAACCTGCTAAAAAAACCTGCTCGAAAACCAACTCAAACAGACCAACAGGAACAGACAGACAAGATTCAGGAAGGTGCGGCGCCACGACCTCTGGCGCCGCACATGGTGCAAGACAGCCCAGGAAACGTCTAAGTCATTGTGCGGCGTCGTTACGTGTGGCGCCGCACTTTGAAGATGGTGCCACAGCCAGGTTTCAGGGTTTTTATTTCGAGGGAAAATACAAGTTTGTTGACACATACGAAATAACACGAGTTTCTTGCCCTTAAAGTCTAGAACATACAAGCGAGTTCATGAAATAACAAGGTTCTCGAGCAAATCTTGACACATACAAGTCCATGACTCCCGAGACTCCTTAGCGCGGCGATTCTCTTCCTCCTCTATCTTGCGGCGAGCAAGTTGAACTACCTCTTTGAATGCCTTCCTCCGCTTCTCTTCCTCAGCTTCCTTCCTCTTCCTCTCTTCCTCGGCCTCCTTCCTCTTCCTCTCTTCCTCAGCCTCCTTCCTCTTCGCCACCACCTCGATAGCATCCTCCCAGATCTTCGAGTAGTTCACACCTTCCCCATCATTGGCCTTGTTGGGTTGAGTCGCCATACCTATTATAAGAATAAAAGGGGCAAGTTATTAAAGGATGCATTTAACCCAATAAACATGAATGATAGTAAAATATGCATAAATGTGAACATGCCTACGAGCATACGGGTTTGGTCCGGCTAAGTAACCTATCATACTAGCGGGATTAAATCCACCACGCCCTCTTCCTCTTCGTAGCCCAAGTTGTCGACCTCTTTGTTGTCTAGGAGCTTGTTGGTTAGTCCTTGGTTGGCTTGGAGCATGTTGGCTAGTCCTAGGTTGGCTACCACTTGGTTGGCTAGTCCTTGGTTGGCTACCACTTGGTTGGCTAGTCCTTGGTTGGCTTGGAGCATGTTGTCTACCACTTGGTTGACTTGGAGCTTGTTCGCTACTACTTGGATGACTTGGATCTTGTTGGCTACTACTTGGTTGGCTACTACTTCCTTGATTTCCTTTTGCTCTTTTCCTTTGAGAACACTTTCTTGCATTGTGCCCTTCACCATTGCATGTTCGACACCGGGCTCTCTCACGAGGCTCTTGGAATTGGTCGTTGCCCGTTTCCCGACCACCACCACGTCCCCATCCGTCCATGTTGCTCCTAAAACGCTTTGTCTTGCGTCTTCCATGTCCAACAACCTTCCATTTCGGATCGGGCCATAGTTGAATTCCATGGTACTCCGGCCATTGTGATTGGTCCAGGTATGGATGAAATCTAGGAGCCCATGTCTTCTTAGGAGTCTCTATAGAGAACTCAGCCTCTCGCACCGTGAGCGGATTATTGTAATCCAAATGTCGTTTGCGAGACGCCACGAGCAAGTGCGAGCACGCAATATGAAGCAATGATGGCCTTCCACATGTGCACTCACAGGTTAATATCTTGGTTCTCAAAAGATAGAAGAACCACTCCCAATTATCATTGCTTTCTGCCTCCACCAAAGCAAACACCAAAGGAATCAACCGGTTGTTCACGTCATTGGCTATTGCAATCAAGATAGTGCCTTTGAATTGTCCGGTCATAAAGGTGCCATCAACAGAGATGACCAGTCTACAATGTTCAAAAGCCCGGACACATTGCTCAAAACCCCAAAATGCACGGCCAAATACTCGCACGGTTTTCCCGTTTACAACCCTTGTCTTGTTCCCATAAGGTTCAACCACGTGAACCATGTCGGGTTAGCATTGGCCATCGCTAACAACAACCTTGGGATTCGGTTATAAGATTCCTCCCAATCACCATCCAACATCTTGAATGCGGCTTGCTTAGCCTTCCATGCCTTCCCGTACTTCACCTCGTAGTGAAAGAGGGCTTTCACAAACTCTATAACCTGCTTGATGGTCATTATTGGAAACGACGCGATGTCATTGGAAAGCCTATAAGCGAGGAACTCGGAGGTGAGTTGCCGGTGCTCGTTCTTCGCATCCTTCCCATCCAACACCGGGCCTTGGCACATGTGAGTTGATACGCAACTAGATATGTGCCAATCAGGACCTCCCTTGAATGGTCTTGCACGCACTATCCAAGGACATCCTTCCTCCTCGCACTTCACCGTGTAACGCTTCTTGATGTCCGAGTGCACGACCGTGTAAGGACGATGATGCTTCACCGAGAATTCCTTTATCCATTGCTTAAATTCCAACAAGGTCCTGAACCTTGATCCTTTGCAAAAGCCACTATTCACTTCATTGCCATCCCGGTAAGAACTTGTCCTTGGTCCGAGCACAATGCCTTTGCCACCATCAACCGTGGCTTCATCCGCGAGACTGAGATCACAAAACAAAGGCACCCGATGGTCCCGACCCAATACGGTATGGTGGAGTTTGGCCTCTCTAGCCGTGAAACCCTCCTCGTCAACTTCTTCTTTGGGACCATCATCATCCGAGTCCGATGCATAGCCTCGAGAATACGGGAGGTCATGGTCCATGTCATCTTGTGTGATATATTTCTCTAAATCTCCAATATTGTTGTCGTGGAGTTCAACATCATCATTGTCATCTTCATCTTCACCCCCACAATCATCATCTTGGTGTCTTGAAATCGGGCTCAATGTTTGGGTCAAGGGAGGTTCACGCCTTAGCTCTTGGTCTACGGGTGGAGGACTCATAGTACGCAATGGGGATGCCATACGGTTTAAGTCCAAAGACAATGAACTACCAACTTTCTTGGTGGCAAATAGCTCAAGAGCCTTGTCTAGTGATTCGGCCACCACATCCTTGTATGCAAGCCAACGGGCCTCGGAGAAGATACGCATGGTCTTCCAACGGACATGCATTCCCAAGCCAACAGTATGTCTTCCCTCCAACTCAATATCATCCTTTGGGTCCATCCATTTCAATTCAATCCTCAATTGCTCCAAGACCTCGGCATATGTTGGAGTACGCTCAAACACCAAATCGAGCTCGTCCGGGTCCGGTTCTATGTTACCTCTCAAAAAAGCATCCTTGTCTACATGGTGAACATGAACAATTCTTGCCATGCCTAACATAATCACAACAACAATACCATGGTCAACACAATTAATAGATACCCATGCTAACATTAACACAATACCAACCCATATGCCAATACAAGAACATTCTACCATGCATCTTACAAAACAAACTAGGGTTTACAAGATATGGACCAAAAACAAGAAATTAATGAGTCAAATCAAAGATGAAGGGGAAGAATACCTCAAGGCACCTGGGGGGATCGAACTCCATGGAGAGAGGCTTCCAATTTGGACACTAGGAGGGAGAAGGTGGAGGGGGGAGAAGAGCCGCCGCCGCCGCCGCTGTAGCTCCTGTGCGTCTGAGAGGAATGGGCTGGGTCTGGGGAGAGCTGGCGCCGCGCTGGTACAAGACCTAAAGTGCGGCGCCAGGCGCAACGGCGCCGCACTACACAGTGCGGCGCCACGCTACAAGGCGCCGCACTATCGGGACCAAGCCCGCGGGGCTCCACGCTGGCAGGTGCGCGGCGCCAGGCGGAGTGGCGCTGCTCTTCAAGGTGCGGCGCCACGCCGTATGGCGTTGCAAAAAGGGTTAGTTCCATGAATTTCTCCTGGCCAGAGTTCATTTCGTGAAATAGTTATTTTTTTGGTTATTTTCGTCCATTCTGCCGCAAGAATCACTGGCGACATTGGTTGTTAAGTCCTAGATAATATGTCCCTTTACCACCGGAACTTTCCTAGTAGGTTATTACCTCAAGGTAATTAACTTATAATCACATTATTATGAAAATAGTGTTTTTGGACCTTTTTCAAATGCAGGTGATGACACCACTGGATTTGTAATATACTTTACAGAAAATAATCAAAGGACAGGAGCAAGTGTGAACTTGCCTTTTATGATTGCAAGATTATGCACTCACGGTCTTCGAGACAATATAAGATCCAATATCGAAATCAGCATCATTAGTCCGATAAGGACTAATGTTTAAAGAAGCAAGATGCTTTTATGCATAAGTAATGTGATGCACTTTATAAACGCGAATCCCGGGGATAACATTGTTCTAGGGTTTGGATACCAGAAATGGTTATTTTAGAATGTGTTGTCCCTTTTAGATAAGTTTCATACTTGTGCTTCTTATTAAGGCTTGTGAGTGTGTGTGAAACAACATGTAATTACAATATCATAGAACAATGAGACACACATAAATGTGAAATGCTACTCAAGATTGCTTATATAAGAGTTGTTGTTTGAAGTGGCAAAAGGAATAACATTTGAAGAAAAGATTCCTTTTCTAAGGTCTAAACAATCTTTGTGGTTAATCAATGTGATCAAGGTTGTTTGTTATTACTTGAATAGTTTGGACTTGAGATGCTTTATGTCTTAATTGGAATAGACCAAAGTTAACTATAAAAATATATGTAGTTTTTTAGACATAATGTTTATAAGCCTTGAGACTAAAGTTAAATTTAAAAACATAGATGGTTTGGTAGTGTAATGCTTATGGTATTTGTACCCTGTGTACCTGGTAATGTTTCCTTAAGGTTACTTAGGAATGGTTATCCTTTTACTTGGTGTAGTGGTTTCTTGATTTTATAATGGAATAGTATCATTTACTTTTTTATAAATGAGTGGTTTTAGTTTAAAAACAAAGAAAGAATATTACTTAACGACTTATGGATTCACTATAGTGTTGTGATAGTTTTGTAATATGGTGGTTGAAGTATATAGAAAGGATTTAAGTTGTTCACAAGCTGTTCTTTAAGGTTTTTATTATGAATAGGAATCCCTTTAGAATATAATCTTCACTTAAGGTTGAAGATAATTCAATAAAATAGAATTTATAAAGTTTTGAACCATTTATAAAATAGAATTCACTTAAGGTTGACTTCATAATATTAATATTTAAGACTAATACTATTTAGTAGACTTAACTGACTAATTTTTAGAAATAATAACAAATTTTATTTACCCTTATATGTTTATTAACTAAGGAAATAGTTTTAAATTTAAATTGCTAGAGTATTAAGTTTTTATTTACTTTAAAAGTGGAGTATTATATTTTTATCATGTATGTATTATTTGTGTGATCGTTTAGATATATTATATTTATTTTTGTGATTTATAAATAATAAGATATGATTTTTATAAGGTTTATTACTTTATAAATACTTATTTAAGTGAAATAATAATTTATGATTATAGTTTTAAACTATTGTTTTTATTTTTCCAAGATTTTGGGTATTTTTTTAACACTTACCATTATTAAAATATGGATTATCAAAGTTTTATTACTTTTAAGATCTTTGTTCAATAATAATTATTTAAATAACTATTATAATAATGTTTGATAATAGTTTTAGTTGATATATTTTATTTTCTAAATTTTTTGATATATTATACATATTTTTCTAAATTATAGAATAAAATTTATTAATTAAACAATATTTAATAATTTATTTCATTTCTGGAATATTGATATACAATTTATATTGTTTTCTTATTTTATTTAAACAGTATATACTTTCTTACAGAGGTCACTGACCAGTGGGCCTATGGCCACATCATCAGCCACGCGAGACAGAGACTGGGTCAAACTGGCCGACTAGGCCGAGGGTGACATTGGCATGACGTCATCGAGGCTTGATCCTCTCAGATCGATGATGGATCAGGTGATTTGGTGCGCGCGCGGGGCTGCAATGAGGTTTGTTGAAAAGAGGATGATGCGAGGATTCTAGGAGTGGTGTCGCCGCTAGCAAATGGTCGTCGGAGGATGGTCAACGATGGTGGACAACGGCGGCGGTGTCGGGTGCTCGTGGTGTGAACAAACTAGAGAGAAATACAGAGATTAAAAGGTACTAGAAGAACCAGTGGCTCACCATAGTTGTAGTGGTGGTGTCGGCGAGGACTGGTGCGGTCGGATACGAGCTCTTTGACGAGGATTCCGACAAACTGCCGCAAAGTGGAACGGAAAAATTCGCCCTCTCCAGTGCTCCCCTTGATGATAGATTCCACCCAGAGGATCTACGGAGCACGGGGCATCTCCATGGCTACTTGGAAGAGAGTGGGAAGGTGCGGCTCGACAGTGAGGCGAGCTAGGGTTTTGGCACTGATGAAGAAATTGAGAGATAGAGAGTTGTAGAGGGGGAAATGGGGATGATGACGAACAAAAGGCGTCATGGCATTCTTATCGCTTCCTTCCAGGAGCGATAGCACGCATCACAGTGCGGCGGTCCATCGACGGCGGAGCTCCGACCAGCGAGCTGCTTCCAGTAGGCGAGGTAGACGACGATGCGACATTTGTGAAAAAAAAACCTGGAACGTTTACTCTCTTGATCCATAGTCCCCATGCTGGCCCACTCGTCAGTCACTGAGTGAGAGGAGCCGGGCTGGTTACTGGGCCGAGGTGGCTGCTGCGGGCTGCTCATGAGCAGTGGATAAGGAGAAGGAAGGTAGGCCATGTGCCAGATTTGGTCTCCTTTTGTTTTTTCCTGGTTCTTTTTTTCTATATTCTGTTTTATTTAAATATCTGAATTTGCATCTTTAATTTTAACTTTTCTAACAAAGTTTACTTGCTGAATATTTGCAGCAACAATTTATATTGATTGAGATTTATTTTGTAAATCTTAATGATGAATATTTTATATTTATTTATGTTCTTTATATGAATCCCTTTTAATATTTTGTAGAAGCCTTTATTATTAATTATCTTTCTATACTAAACCATGGCTTTATTATAGGATATTTCCTTATTTTTTATATATAATAATCCTATATCATTATTTGATGCATGATATACAAAGGAAATCAGTAGGGTTAATATTACTCCCATTAATTTAGAAAATGGCAATGTACATATTCTATTATGATAAACATAGAAATTTATGGTTTTAATTGTAAGTGTTTACCCAAGGGTTTAGGGTTCTTAATTTTCTTATATTCTATTGTTGATGTGAGTAAAGATTTAATATCGAAGCATATTGTATTTTGTTTGTGGTTTTTAATGGTATCACTTTTTAAAAATAAGAAGTTATTAACTAAAATTCTTTATGGAAAAGAATTGATAATAATATATCCGAAACACATATGGTTAAGACAATTGGAAATGTCAGAGATGTGCTTGGGTGATTTGCTATAGGAAATATTACTATAAGGCTTTGTGGAAATAATATGATTTATCCAACAAAGGAGATGGATGTTAAGCTTGATCATAGATTTAGAGTTTAGTGTTCACCAAGAATTCCTATCTTCCATAGTTCACAATCCTGGACTTCTAATTAAGGATTTCCTTTCCTAGATATACTACTTTTTACTATCCATCATCATGGTTAGCATGATGAACTTTACTTCACAAGAATCTTCCTATCCACGTTTTATTCTTCTAAACTCATTGATGAATCCAATGAGTTCGACACTAAAGCATTTCATGATCTTCACCTATCTAGACTTGGTTATATCAACTACTCTTCTGCTGATAACATTCAATCCAACAAGTGGCTACTTCTAACTCCATTCCTATTCTTCCATAATCATCCACCACTAATATTACTCCAGTAGATGGGTTTATAATTAGATATACATCCAATCCTACTCCACCTCTACTTTTTACTATTTTCCAAGAGGAAAATACTAACTCTATAATTCAATGCTTCTCTAACATCATCTTAATCATACAATCTTACCTGCACTTGACTCCAATATCTCATATTAGAGTTCAATCAAGTTTTAGGCACCAATGTTACTTATACAAGATATAAGCATTCAATCTTGGTGACTGAAGCATGATCATTATCATCCTTTAATCCCTTGTGGTTTAGGTTTCTAATGAGATAATCAGGGCTTCATCAATACAACTTTACAATTGTATTGAAATTATCCTCTTAGTATCTCTTGTTGGATTAAAGGTTGTTTATTCATGGATTATGCCCACTTGATCCAATAGAATTACAACTGGTAAATATCTTCAGGATTCCTCCTTGTAATTTATTTATTACCATAAAACTATATAATCTAAATAACTCTTCTATTCAGTTAGGAGTGATTTTAAGTCCATCAAATATCATATTGATTTGATTCTCTTTAATCACTCCCGTCCTATAGATGATATCTAAAACTAGCATTACTATTTTACCTCTTCTTAGTTGTTTCTTTATGGGTACTTAAATGTATGCTATGATATGGTCAAGAGTTGGTAGATTAAGAATTGGTGAATCAATATTTGATTACTCAACATTGATGAACAACAGATATTGAGATAGGATTCCATAAGGATTGATATGGAAAGAAAGATACATGGTGCATGATCTTGACTTGGTTTCTTTCCTACTCAATCACACTAAAGAGTTAAAGTTATGTATTACCATGATACTCATAGAAAAAATAGATAAGAATAAGATAGATCAGGATTAGTCATTGCATTCTTATTACTTGAGTTGTAATATGAACTTGGTATTCATGGGTTGTTGTGATGAATAGTATGATATGATCCCTTAAGGATCAAATATTAGTCATTTAAGCAATGCATAATGAATTAATTTTTATTATAATTGATCTACCCTTAGATCAAATTATGCTTACCCAAAAATAAGATTTTAGCAAAGTCATATTGAAACTTATCATAGTCAACTTGATGATCCACCTCAATTCCATCAAACCTCAATTCCATCAAGTTGACAGAAGCTTCAATCATTTTAATAGGTTTTGTTCAAAAGAGCGAAAATTATTCAGATTTTCTATGCATGAATGCAATGCACACATCTGGGTTCAGCTTATTTCTAGGCTCTAATGCTGGGATGTTACAAACTCTCCCCCTTAAAATAAACTTTGTCCTCGAAGTTCGCAAACTCTCACGTTTCGAACTAAGGAATTGACTTGTGTAGGGTTATGGTATTTCTCAACTCCATGGTAACCTTAAATGGAAATAATTATAGTATTCTATATCCTGATTAGGTATCCTAATACAACTCTTTTTATTTAATCATCAAACTCCTTATTATTCTATATAAGGTCCAGGGAGTCTCACTAAAATAGGGTTCCAAATTTTATTAGACAATACTTATGATCAAAAGTCTAATCTTTGATTTTTCAATAAATGAGTTGTACTGGCACTCCTTCCAAGATTGGATTTGAACTCATTTAGTCCATACCCATTGGAATTTCTTGTTCCTCAATACTTGTCCAATTGGATGTGCTTTATTACCCCTTAAGGATCACTTAAGAGTTGTTTCTTCTAGAATTAGTCGGTTAGGATTAATCTTTTATCACCTTCAAGATTTTACCTTATTAATCTTTACATAATCTTTCATTATCACCTATTGGACTTTTTCAACTTTCATTTATAATGTCTAGTCTCCCCCTTAGGGTTTACTAATAGTCTTTAAATTGTCTATATAGTATTTATTGGCTTTATAACTAGAATGTTGGTCTTTGTTCAGTTTATACTTTAGATAATTAGGGTCTGATGAAATATTGTACGGTGTATCCACACAATTGTGGATCTCCGAAACAAATCTTTCAGCATTATTTGTCTACTTACTATTGGACATTTTCGCTTGGATTAGTCTGACTTTGCGAAGCATCTCGAAAGACGATCGCTTAAATTTTATACTCATATAGGTCTTACTTAGCTTAGGCCAAGCTTTATGATCTTTATGCAACTTTTAATAAGATCTGGTTAACTAAGTTAACCACATACCGGCTGCGGACAAAATACCAACTGTGGATCAAAATACCGACTATAAATCAAATACCAGATGTGGATCATCCTAGGTTATAGGTATTACCCTACGGTTTCCGACATACTACTGGCATTCTCTCTGAATTGTCAGATCTTGGATACCATTTAAGTTCCAAATCTTCTTCTTTGCACCTATTCATGATACTTCCATGAACTTGGTACAACTACTTTATTAACTTCTTATCAACGTTAGCTACTTTTAATGAGCTTTAAGTTTATTACTTCTTGTTACTCCATACATCTTCTACACTAAACTTCCTACTTAAATCTGGCTCAGAATAGCCAGAACTTTACCTATTCTTCAAATTGCGCTAATACTCCTTATATGTTGCTTTATCCTTCATAAAAGTCTTCATCTCGGTCCTTGGAACTCGTCACTCCTTTACACGAACTCCCATTCTCTAGGTCTATGACATCAAGTAATAGCTGGGTGTTACATCATGCATTTGCACACCTAATTAACTTCATGTATAGATCTAGCCAATCAAGAAGATTCAAGAAAATCCAAAATTCGATAAATAACAAAACATATACCATGTATTATACATAGGTTTTTAAATAATTTTCAAATGTACTAGATGTCCCAACGGTTTGCTCCTCAACTATATTACACAACTACCTTACAAGAACTTTCTGTTCTTGTGAGTACATCTTCACTTATTTAGGCAAACCCTTCAAACTACAATACACATTACCCTCTATGTACATTATTCAAGCACTCATACCTTGGGATGTCGTTCCTTTCTTACTTTCATCTTCCTCCAGTGCTTCCTGGAGTTCTGTCCATGATGACGTGAAGTCCTACGACTGCCTTCTGGAGCGTAAGAGCATCCAGGAGGTGCGTATACTTGATTAGAAGTACCGAGACTGAGATTAGTCATTGAAAAATGACTAGAGTTGGCGTAATCTTCTACAGGATATTCCTGGTTTTCCGGCAACGCTTCCTCAAAGTAAGTTGGATCCTTGGCCTTTTCTTGGATCAATTCGTACATATTGGTATAGTAGCTATCGGAATACTCTTCTAAGTTGATTGGATTGGTATCACCCCATATGGTCCATAAGGCTCTCTATGGTTATAGTTGGTCTCTTCTCTGATACCTGTATCACAAGTTATAGGATTTCCTATGGTTCCACCTTGAGATTCTACTCCCCATTTATATTTCTTTTGCTCAGGGTTATTTGGAATAACTCCAGACCATTCCTGTTGTTCGGAGTTGTACTTGGTCCATAGATCTTCAGGTGGCTTGAATTCATTTTGGTAGTAGGCATAGTTTTCTGAGTGTGGATCATCAAACTCAGTTTCCTCATAAAGTTCTCTTGAAGGTATGCATTTGGGTTTCCTAGCTTCTTTATCTAACTTCTTCCTATGTGCTATTGCCTTATCAGGATCAGTAAAATCGTCAATGACCGTATCCAGTTCCCGAACTAAGACTTGGTGAGTGTTATGATAAGTGTTTATCAAAGACCGATAACGATCCATATACTCTATAGCTAGAGTGGGTTCAGTTTGGACTAAAGTAGAGTGATATATCTCAGGCTCTGGGTTTGAGGTTTCATGGGGTATAATGGTGTGAGTACTACCTTCTAGAGCTTGGCATTTCTATTCTCGAATCATGGTGATGCCTTCTGCTACTGCAATCTAATATGCAGATGCCATGCACCTTGCCTCTCCTGATGGCATTTCTCCCTTAAGTCCTAACTTCTTGGTTAACATGATCATGACATGGTATTTAGCTAATACCTTCCCATCATAGTAACTATAAATCTTGACCAATAGTATTGATTCACAATCCAAACTCCATAGAAGTTGTCGAAGATTATCCGTCCAATCCCCTCCATAGTCATTCAGTGTCATGTTCATCACTTGAATATTCCGGGGTGGATATAGAGGTGCCATGTGGAACTGTAGATAAGAAATTATCATCAGTCACATAGAGTTAAATATCTTGGGTAATGATCGGAATTGCAATCATACTAAAGAATTATCGCACTAGCAACATGACAGGATTATTCTCAAGTGAATATCCCTCGTATCACTAGAGAACTCTTTATTCTTTCAAGTATAAGTCCTACAGGTTCTACCCATTTACTAGGTTTCCAACCTAAGGTCAAAGCATATGCTCTGATACCAACTGCGGTGACCCAGCATACCACTACATGATGTAGTATACTATAGTCGTTGACATAACACCAATGAAACACCATTCACTAGTATTACATCCCCCAGAGTAGTACAACAGAAACATAGCAGGTCCAATACATGGCTAAAGGTTACAACTCACTCTATACACAAGATCCAGAGAACACTCTAGGTTAGAGAGAGAGAAAGAAACATCTTACTGTAGAGGTCCCAATCTTTAATAAGATAGAGCCCCCTGTGTGTACAATGCTAGTCCCTGGATCAATAGCTAGCATCCACAGTTAAGATGTAATATCAAGATACAAAGGTCATAATATAACTTTATAACCAGGAATAACATAATTTCATTACATCATACATAGCTCATTTGGCTATTACATTACATTGCAGTGGAATAACTATAGTCATGGGGTCCTTCATCTTCAAAGTGCCACAGGCAGATGTTGGTTGTAGACTTTGTAATCCTAATCAAACAATCTTCACTAAAATCAATCAACCTGCAACATTACAAGTTACAGCCACAAGGGTCAATACATTTGAATTGTATTGGCAAGTTTCACTATTATGTGGAATATAAGTGGATCCTATCATTACATGCATATTTGGCTAAGTAGAGTTTAGGATCATTTGCATAAAGCAAAGTTTATCCTATCTTTTCAAAATGGTTTTGGTCCTTTGTCAAATCTTCTTTTCCAAGTTCCTTGAACTCCTTGGTAGAAACACAAGTGTTCAAGTCCTTGTCAAAAATCTCTTGAGCTCCTTGGTAACTCCAAGTGCATCAAGTTTTATTAGTTTTCTTTTAGAAATTAGAATGTCGAGATCTTCCATAGCTTCAGGCCTTAGTTGCTCAGTATTGTCCATAATCGGGGACACGGCTAAGTACTTAGAATTTGATCTTCTGCAGAAGTTGTACACTTTACCCACATGACACAATCTCGTCTTGACGCCATAGTGGCCGCTGGATAAGTACTCACCAAAATGGAGTACCGGCAGATCGAGAATGTGACAAAGTCTTTCCATAGGAGTCCTCCCAATACAAAATGCTAGCTTGTCTACCAGGCACAAATGTAGGGTTACTCCCTTACACAAATCTAGTTAACCTGAAGATGCCAATGCATGGGACTTCCACTATGTAGTTGACTAAGCCAGAGCCCATTTAGCATGTGGCTGTACACGGAAGCCACTGTACGAGAAACATGTTCAATCTCTAAGTTTCCTGGGTGGTATCCTTTGGAGCACAACACAAAGAGATTGCCATAGTCATGGTTCCTTTTGTTGCCACCTTCTCCAATACTCAAAATCCTTGGCCACCCAGGTGGTTCATTGAGTCCTTGTTTTATTATATAAAAACACAAGTCCTTTTCTCAACTTCATAAAATCTCAACATGCATCTCTTTTCAAAATATAGCATGGCTAAGATTGTATCAACTACATTGTTTTCACTAAGGAATGTATAGGTAATCCTATTAGGATTTAGCATAGCATAAGTATAAAATTATTTTCATGCATGTTTTCAAAATCCACTAAATATAATGAAAATAGTAGGACTTTTATATGATAGTGTAACTTGCCTTTTTGGAAGGGAATGATGGCTCACTCCTTGATCTTGCTAGTCTCACACTTTGCTAATTTCACTACAATCAATCAAGCAAACACCAAATCAACTAGCATTCCAAATAATCAAAACAACATTTCACACACAATTAAAACTATGGAATTTAATCATGCATGCAAGCATGCAAAAGATGGTCCTATTTGTAAAGATGGTCTCCACTAGGCTTCTAAACTTTGTAAGTTCCAAATTGGTCATTTTCCAAAGTGGAAAAGTCATTTGCAAAAGGGTTTTAGTCCATAAACCATTTTAAAATCCATTCATCATTTTATGTGGTGAAAAATGTTTTTATCAAAGCAAAACTTTATGTTTTTCACCAAATGAGTTGCTATTGCAAAACTTGGTGTTTTGGGTCAGTAGGTTTGGTCCAAAACATTTTCCCAAAGTTTTCTTTACAAAAACATTTTCATAATAAAAATCAATAATTTTATTTGGCTAGAAAATGGCTAAGTAAATTAATCCAACCTAAACTTTACCAAAATCATTTTCAACACCAAGGGTTGGTTCCTAGGGTCAGTATGGTCACAACAAACCATTTTGCAAAAGTTTTAATCCAAAAATCATTTTTAAACAATTTTTCTAATCTAAACAAGCACACAAAAGAATCTGCAAAAACAAGTAAATTAACAGATACTATTTACTAAACCAAGGGCATGGTTGGCTAGGGTTTGTTCCACTGAATCCATTGATATAAAATTTGTAATTTTTGGACGTATGGTTTGAAAGTTACAAGGGTTTCAAAATGGTATTTAAATCTGGTTTCAAAATCTGTTTTAATCAGAACCTGGCCACGTGGCGCAAAACGACTGGCTGGTACCGCTTCGGTGTGGATCACGCTGCAGACCGTAGGATCTAATCAAATCGTTCGATCCAGAACGCATACCCCTTCGCGGTTAAGTGGTCTAATTCTGCTCGCCCAATCTAGATCGAAAGGCTCTCAGTGCCCCGACCATAGGCTGGCGGAGCTGGACTCTGACGCGCGGCAGCGGCGGCGTCTTGTCAGTGGCGTCGCTGGCGTTACAGGAAGCGAGAAGGAGGGAGAGGATGCTCACCTGTTTCATTGAACGTTGCTGATGCTCAACGTGCTCTCGGGGAAGCAGGGGGCGTACGAGGGTGGCGTTAATTTCTCGCCGGAGTTGCTGTCTGGCACGGGTAAGCACGGACGTCGTTGGAGGCGAGGCTGTGGTCCTCGAGAAGACAAACGGAAAGCACTGTAAGACGCGCAAAGGTATAGCGGTGATGCGAGCGTGAAGGAGGAGGAGAGGCGCGGTCGGAATCTACCTGTGGGGCTCGTCGGAGAACGGCAGAAGACGGCGGCGCTCCGTCGTGTTTGTTGTCGGTGTTCTAGAGCACGCGCGGACGAGGGGTTGGTCCTGGGAGATGCGTAGGGAGATGGGGAGTCTGGGTGCGTGGTCAATGAGACAAGGGGCGGCACTGAGTCGCCGGAATTGGCACTGGACCTCGTCGGAGCAGAGGATGGTGTGGCGAGAAATGGGGCAGCCTGGGGGCGTGTCGAAGTGAGGCGATCGAGGGAAAGTGGAGAGGAGTCACTAGCGTTTAAAGGGGCGTGGTCATTACGAGAAATCAAAGCCTCCTTCATGTGTAATCAACGCCGGAGTAATCTCACTGCAACGGCAGGCGACGGGGTCTCGTTGAAGACGATGGCTGGGGATGTGGGGCCTGCTTGCCAGCGAGAAAGGAGGTGAGGGGGAGGGGTCCACTTGTCAGCTGCTTAGCGGGTTCTTTCTGCGGGGAAGAAAACGGTTCGGGGCAAGGGAACATGTGGGCTGGACTAGGCTATTGGGCCATTTTGTTGGGCTGGGTCTGTTTTCATATTTTTTTCTTCATGTTGGCTTTTTCTTTTTCCAAATCTTTTTCTGTTTTGAAATTCAAACAATTATTCAAACATTCAAACCATTCAATCAATTCACCATACTAGTAATGAGTTTTTGGTTCTATTTATCAACATAAACCAATCCCAAAATAAAATAATATTTTTATTCTTTTTAGGATCCATTCATTAATTAAATAAAATCGATCATTAGTTATTTAATAAAATAAGGTTTGATTTAATTAATAAAATCTCCATTTGAAATCCAAATATTTTCAAAACCAAATCAGTAGGTTTTCTTTGGTAATAAAAGATATTTTGGAAACCTTGTTTAAAACAAATATCATTTTTATTTTAGGGTCCATTAATAATTAAATACAATAGACCTTTATTATAAAATCAATTAGGATTTGTTTTATTAGAATATTTATTTTTAAATCTAAAATAAAACCAAAACACTTCAGTAGGTTTTAATTAAGAAAATAAAATACTTAGAAAACTTATTTAAACTAAATAAATAAGTTTTAGTGTTTTATTCAAAATGGGAAAAGCCTTTACTTTAATAAAATTTGGATATTAAATCCTTATTAATTTATTTAGATAAACCTTTGTTATTTTTATTCAAAACAAAATGCTTTAATTCAAATGTTTGGCCAAGGTTTAATTGAACTTTATAAAATAATCTTTATCTATAAAACTTTTATTTCAATTGAAAACTAAATCCTTTTATTTTAAAGATCCAAAACAGTATTTCCAAAATATTTTAATTTCCTTTATTTAAAATGTTTATCTTTTTAAATCCCTTTAGGATTTTATTTAATTCAAATGGGTTTGAAGTTCCAATTGAATTCAAAGAGTTTCTTCTGGCCCTGAAAATCAAACAAGTTTTATTTTATTCATTTATTTTTCACATTACAAGATTTGGAAAATCTTGGGATGTGACACTTACCAAGAAGAATCTGAAATAAACAACTCAAATACTATCATACTATTTAGACTAGTTTGCTAACTAATGGTTTGGCATTGCTTCTATTGCAATATGCTACAGAAATAGGTTCTATGGTTGGATATTATATTCCTATCTAATCAGTAACTTCGTATTCACTTGAGTTGATGTATATGTTGACTTTCTTGACTTCCTTGAATGGCTTTTAGCTGTTGATGATGATTCCTGGATCATAACTTGATGTAGACATCGTCTTTATTGGCTTCAGAATCTAACAAAGGTTAAGAAGATACTTTGAGTACGGGCGTACTCAGCAAGTTCACTAGAAAAGGAGTGTTTGATGTACTATAACTACAGACACATTCCATAGGTCATAGGCAATGCAAGTTTTCGTAAACATTTCTTCAAAGGTTGCTTTTATTCTGAAAAATCTATGTCAATCAACCTTCACGGGTTTACCAGAACTTTCATGGAGTTCCTTTCCCGCCGCGTTCGCAGCTCCTTCCCTGAAAAGGGAGTAACATGTTACAGTTCTTACACTCTGCACAGGTGCGTTACTTTACCCATGAGAGATCAACTCTTTGTTGCACAACCGGGCAGCTTATTCTCGTCCACAATACCATGATGTGGGGCCCAGAAGATGATCCAAGCCAATCACTGCGCCCTTCACGACTTCGCATGCCTCCTTGGTGTACACCATGCCCACATATTGTATTATGGCAATGGTTTGTATAGACCGTTAGATGCCAGAACTATCGTGGGACGTTGAGGGTTCCCACCCATATGCTGCATATCCTCTATGAATTACCAATTAATATGCATGCTACGAGGATAACAGCCACGACCTGCACATCCGGCTACATGCAAGAGGAAGAAGATATAGCTGACTTCTCCGTCCCATTCCAAATCTCATGGTTAACGCGTGATATACGGTGCAAGAATCACTGGCGACATTGGTTTTTAAGTCCTAGATAATATGTCCCTTTACCACCGGAACTTTCCTAGTAGGTTATTACCTCAAGGTAATTAACCTATAATCACATTATTATGAAAATAGTGTATTCAGACCTTTTTCAAATGCAGGTGATGACAACACTGGATTTGTAAAATACTTTACAAAAAATAATCAAAGGACATGAGCAAGTGTGAACTTGCCTTTTGTGATTGCAAGATTATGCACTCACGGTCTTGAGACAATATAATATCCAATATTTGAAATTAGCATCATTGGTCCGGTAAGGACTAATGTTTAAAGAAGCAAGATTCGTTTATGCATGAGTAATGTGATGCACTTTATAAACGCGAATCCCGGGGATAACGTTGTTATAGGTTTTGGATACCGGAAATGGTTATTTTAGAATGTGTTGTCCCTTTTAGATAAGTTTCCTACTTGTGCTTCTTATTAAGGTTGTGAGTGTGTGTGAAAAACCATGTAATTACAATATCATAAAACAATGAGACACACATAAATGTGAAATGTTACTCAAGATTGCTTATATAAGAGTTGTTGTTTGAAGTGGCAAAAGGAATAACATTTGAAGAAAAGATTCCTTTTCTAAGGTCTAAACAATCTTTGTGGTTAATCAATGTGATCAAGGTTGTTTCTGCCTACTTGAATAGTTTGGACTTGAGATGCTTTATGTCTTAATTGGAATAAACCAAAGTTAACTATAAAAAATATGTAGTTTTTTAGACATAATGTTTATAAGCCTTGAGACTAAAGTTAACTTTAAAGACATAGAAGGTTTGGAAGTGTAATGCTTATGGTATTTGTACCTTGTGTACCTGGTAATGTTTCCTTAAGGTTACTTAGGAATGGTTATCCTTTTACTTGGTGTAGTGGTTTCTTGATTTTATAATGGAATAGTATCATTTACTTTTTTATAAACGAGTGGTTATAGTTTAAAAACAAAGAAAGAATATTACTTAACTACTTATGGATTCACTATAGTGTTGTGATAGTTTTGCAATTTGGTGGTTGAAGTATATAGAACAATGGTAAGGAAATCGGTAATCGTTAACTGCTCGGTTGGCTTGGGAGTAGCGACTAATCAGAAATCGGACGATTAACTGATTTAATCGGTCGACTATTATTGGTGCAACCTAAAAAAATTAGCACCTGAAACACGTATGAATCCTATTGCACCTCAACTATATACCCTATTAAGGGTAGACTTAAGCTCCCAAATGAGATCCTCAAGGCGCTCGAGCTCTTGTATCTGAGGTCTGGTCGACAACTACGAGGAACTGGTCAACAACGACAAGTAAATGATTGGTGATGGCAGAAATCAAGCTCCTGGAGGCAGGGCTCGAGCGGGAGCTTCACAAAACCTACTTCATTGGGGTGGGCTACCGGATGGATGGGCGATATGTGTTGATAATTTTGCAACTTTTTTGACCAAGTGTAGTGGTTAATCGGGAATATACCTAGTAATCGGAGTGTTAGACCTATTAATCGGGCTAAATGATTAACACAAACGATTAGTGGTAATCGACACGGTCAGGTCCCTAGTAGCGATTAATCGACCTATTAATCGCTGATTCGACCTAGTTTTTGAACAGTGATATAGAAAGGATTTAATTTGTTCACAAGTTGTTCTTTAAGGTTTTTATTATGAATAGGAATCCTTTTAGAATATAATCTTCACTTAAGGTTGAAGATAATTCAATAAAATAGAATTTATAAAGTTTTGAACCATTATGACTTCATAATATTAATATTTAAGACAAATACTATTTAGTAGACTTAACTAACTAATTTTTAGAAATAATAACAAATTTTATTTACCCTTATATGTTTATTAACTAAGGAAATAGGATTAAATTTAAATTTCTAGAGTATTAAGTTTTTATTTACTTTACAAGTGGAGTATTATATTTTTATCATGTAGGTATTATTTGTGTGATCATTTATATATATTATATTTATTTTTGTGATTTATAAATAATAAGATATGATTTTTATAAGGTTTATTACTTTATAAATACTTATAAATAATAAATACTTATTTAAGTGAAATAATAATGTATGATTATAGTATTAAAGTATTGTTTTTATTTTTCCAAGATTTTGGGTATTTTTTTTAACATTTACCATTATTAAAATATGAATTATAAAAGTTTTATTACTTTTAAGATCTTTGTTCAATAATAATTATTCAAAATAACTATTATAATAATGTTTGATAATAGTTTTCGCTGATAGATTTTATTTTTCTAAATTTTTTGATATATTATACATATTTTTCTAAATTATAGAATAAAAGTTATTAATTAAACAATATTTAATCATTTATTTCATTTCTGGAATATTGATATACAATTTGTATTGTTTTCTTATTTTATTTAAACAGTAAATACTTTTCTTACCGAGGCTAAACCTACCCAAGGTCACTGATCAGTGGGCCTATGGCCACATCATAAGCCACGCGAGACAGGGACTAGGTGAAACTGGCTAACTAGGCCGAGGGTGACGTTGGCATGACGTCATCGGAGCTTGATCCTCTCAGATCAATGATGGATCGGGTAATTTGGTGCGCGCGCGGGGCTGTAGGGAGGTTTGTTGGAAAGAGGACGGTGCGAGGAGTCTAGGAGTGGTGGCGCCGCTAGCAAATGGTCATCGGAGGATGGTCAGCGACCGTGGACAACGGCGGCGGTGTCGGGTGCTCATGGTGTGCACGAACTAGAGAGAAATACAGAGAGTAGAAGATACTAGAAGAACCAGTGGCTCACCCTGGTTGTAATGGTGGTGTCGGCGAGGACTGGCGCGGACGGAGACGAGCTCTTTGACGAGGATTCCGACGAACTGCCGCAAAGAGGAACGGGAAAATTCTCCATCTCCAGTGCTCCCCTTGATGCAAGATTCCACCCAGAGGATCTACGGAGCACGGGGCATCTCCATGGCTACTTGGAAGAGAGTGGGAAGGTGCGGCTCGATAGTGAGGCAAGCTAGAGTTTCAGCACTGATGAAGAAATTGAGAGATAGAGAGCTGTAGAGGGGGAAATGGGGATGATGACGAACAAAAGGCGTCATGGCATTCTTATCGCTTCCTTCCAGGAGCGATAGCACGCATCACAGTGCGGCGGTCCATCGACGGCGGAGCTCCGACCAGCGAGCTGCTTCCAGTAGGCGAGGTAGACGACGATGCGACATTTGTGAAAAAAACCTGGAATGTTTACTCTCTTGATCCGCAGTCCCCATGCTAGCCCACTCGTCAGTCACTGAGTGAGAGGAGCCGGCTGGTTACTGGGCCGAGGTGGCTGCTGCGGGCTGCTCGTGAGCACTGGATAAAGAGAAGAAAGTTAGGCCATGTGCCAGATTTGGTCTCCTTTTGTTTTTTCCTAGTTCTTTTTTTCTATATTCTGTTTTATTTAAAGATCTGAATTTGCATCTTTAATTTGAACTTTTCTAACAAAGTTTACTTGCTGAATATTTGCAGCAACAATTTATATTGATTGAGATTTATTTTGTAAATCTTAATGATGAATATTTTATATTTCTTTATTTTCTTTATATGAATCCCTTTTAATATTTTGTAGAATCCGTTATTATTAATTCTCTTTCTATACTAAACCATGGCTTTATTATAGGATATTTCCTTATTTTTTTATAAAACTTAACTCTAGTTAACTCATAGTTGGAATAGAGATTTTTTATATATAATAATCCTATATCATTATTTGATGCATGATATACAAAGGAAATCAGTAGGGTTAATATTACTCCCATTAATTTAGAAAATGGCAATGTACATATTCTATTATGATAAACATAGAAAATTATGGTTTTAATTGTATGTGTTTACCCAAGGGTTTAGGGTTCTTAATTTTCTTATATTATTTTGATGATATGAGTAAAGATTTAATAGCTAAGAATATTGTCTTTTGTTTGTGGTTTTTAATGGTATCACCTTTTAAAATAAGAAGTTATTAACTTAAATTCTTTATGGAAAAGAATAGATAAGAATATCTCCTAAACACATATGGTTAAGACAATTGGAATTGTCAGAGATGTGCTTAGGTGATTTTCTATAGGAAATATTCCTAAAAGGCTTTGTGGAAATAATATGATTTATCCAACAAAGGAGATGGATGGTAAGATTGATCATAGATTTAGAGTTTAGTGTTTACCAAGAATTCCTATATTCCATAGTTCACAATCCTGGACTTCTAATTAAGGAATTTCTTTCCTAGATATACTACTTTTTCCTATCCATCATCATGGTTAGCATGATGAACTTTACTTCACAAGAATCTTCCTATCCACCTTTTATTCTTCTGCAGATAACATTCAATCCAACAGGTGGCTACTACTAACTCCATTCCTATTCTTCCATAATCATCCACCACTAATATTACTCTAGTAGATGGGTTTATAATTAGATATACATCCAATCCTACTCCACCTCAAGTGTTTACTATTTTCCTAGAGGAAAATACTAACTCTATAATTCAATGCTTCTCTAACATCATCTTAATCATACAATCTTACCTGTACTTTACTCCAATATCTCATATTAGAGTTCAATCAAGTTTTACCCACCAATTTTACTTATACAAGATATAAGCATTAAATCTTGGTCACTAAAGCATGATCATTATAATCCTTTAATCCCTTATGGTTAAGGTTTCTAATGAGCGAATCAAGGCTTCATCAATACAACTTTACAATTGTATTGAAATTATCCTCTTAGTATCTCTTATTGGATTAAGTGTTGTTTATTCATGGATTATGCCCACTTGATCCAATAGAATTACAACTGGTAACTATCTTCATGATTCCTCCTTGTTATTTATTTATTACCATAAAACTAGATAATCTAAATAACTCTTCTATTCATTTAGGAGTGATTTTAACTCCATCAATTATCATGTTGATTTGATTCTCTTTAATCACTCCCATCCTATAGATGATATCTAAAACTAACATTACTATTTTATCTCTTCTTAGTTGTTTCTTTATAGGCACTTAAATGTATGCTATGATATGGTCAGGGGTTGATAGATTAAGAATTGTTGAATCAATAGTTGATTACTCAACATTGATGAACAACAGATATTGAGATAGGATTCCATAAGGATTGATATGGAAAGAAAGATACATGGTGCATGATCTTGACTTGGTTTCTTTCCTACTCAATCACACTAAAGAGTTAAAGTTAGGTATTACCATGATACTCATAGTAAAAATAGTTAAGAATAAGAAAGATCAGGATTAGTCATTACATTCTTATTACTTGAGTTGTAATCTGAATTTGGTATTCATGGGTTGTTGTGATGAATAGTATGATATGATCCCTTAAGGATCGGATATTAGTCATTTAAGCAATGCATTATGATTTAATTTTTATTATATTTGATCTACCCTAAGATCAAATTATGCTTACCCAAAAATAAGATTTTAGAAAAGTAATATTGAAACTTATCACAGTCAACTTGATGATCTACCTCAATTCCATCAAACCTCAATTCCATCAAGTTGAGAGAAGCTTCAATCATTTTAACAGGTTTTGTTCAAAAGCGCGAAAATTATTCGGATTTTCTATGCATGAATGCAATGCACACATCTGGGTTCAGCTTATTTCTAGGCTCTAATGCTGGGATGTTACAGACACTCCCCCTTAAAATAAACTTCGTCCTCGAAGTTCACATACTCTAATGTTTCGAAGTAAGGAATTGACTTGTGTAGGGTTACGGTATTTCTCAACTCCATGGTACCCTTAAATGGAAATAATTATAGTATTCTTTATCCTGATTAGGTATCCTAATCTAACTCTTTTTATTTAATCATAAAACTCCTTATTATTCTATATAAGGTCCAGGCAGTCTCACTAAAACAAGGTTCTTTGATTTGTCATTAAATAAGTTGTTCCTCAATACTTGACCAATTGGATGTGCTTTATTACCTCTTAAGGATCACTTAAGAGTTGTTTCTTCTAGAATTAGTCGGTTAGGATTAATATTTTATCACCTTCAATCTTTTACCTTATTAAGATTTAGATAATCTTTCATTATCACCTACAGTACTTTTTCAACTTTCGTTTATAATGTCTACTCTACCCCTTAGGGTTTACTAATAGTCTTTAAATTGTCTATATAGTATTTGTTGGCTTTATGTAAGGGTCCCAACCTTTAAATAAGGTAGATTCCCCTGTGTTTACAATGCTAGTCCCTGGATCAATAGCTAGCATCCACAGTTAAGATGTAATATCAAGAAACAAAGGTCATAATATAACTTTATAACCAGGAGTAACATAATTTTATTACATCTTACATAGCTCATTTGGATAATACATTACATTGCAGTGGAATAACTATAAGCACGGGGTCCTTCATCTTCAAAGCTCCATAGGCAGACATGTTGGTTGTAGACTTTGTAATCCTAATCAATCAATCTTCACTAAAATCAAACAAACCTGCAACATTACAAGTTACAGCCACAAGTGTCAATACATTTGAATTGTATTGGCATGTTTCACTACTATGTGGAATATAAGTGGATCCTATCCTTACATGCATATTTGGCTAAGTAGAGTGTTGGGCTCATTTGCATAAAGCAATAGTTTATTCTATCTTTCAAAAATGGTTTTGAACTTTTGGCAAATCTTTTCTGAACTCCATGGAATCCACTAAGTGTCTTTGTCAAAATCTCTTGAGATCCTTGGTACCCCCAAGTGCTTCAAGTTTTTATCAAAGTCTCTTGAGCTCCTTGGTACCCCCAAGGGCATCAAGCCTTTTGTTGTCAATTAAAAGTTTTTCTTTTAGAAATTGGAATGTCGAGATTTCCCATAGCTTCAAGCTTTAGTTGCTCAGTATTGTCCATAACCGGGGACACGGCTAAGTACTTAGATTTTTATTATCTTCTGCAGAAGTTGTACACTTTACCCACATGTCACATTCACATCTTGTTGCCACCAGTGCCAGCTGGATTGGTACTCACCAAGATGGAGTACTGGCAGATTGAGAATGTGACGAAGTCTTTCCAGAGGGTCCTCCCATACACCATTGCTAGCTTGTCTTCAGTACCCATGTAGGATTCCAGGTCCCCATTTTCAGTAACCTGAAGACAATGTATAGGTCTTCCCAATGTATTTGACTTAGCCAGAGCCATAAGTAGCATGTGGTTGTACACGAAAGCCACAATTGGAGAAACATGTTCAATCTCTAAGTGTCCTGGGTGGTTTTCTTTGGAGCACAACACAAAGAGATTTCCATAGACATGGTTCCTTTTGTTGCCAACTTCTCCAAAACTCAAGTATCCTTGTCCACCCAGGTGGTTCATTGAGTCCTTATTTTATTATATAAAATCATAAGTCTTTTCTCAACTTCATAAAATCTCAACATGTATCTCTTTTCAAAATATAGCATGTCTAAGCATGTACCAACTACATTGTTTTCACTAAGGAATGTATAGGGTATCCTATTAGGATTTAGCATAGCATAAGTATAGAAATTATTGTCATGCATGTTTCAAAATCCACTAAGTATAATGAAAATAGTAGGACTTTAGATGATAGTGTCGCTTGCCTTTCTTTTGGTAGGGACTGTTGGTTCACTCCTTGATCTTTCTAGTCTCACACTTTTCTAACTTCACTACAATCAATCAAGCAAACACAATATCAACTAGCATTCCAAACCAATAATCAATCAAACAATTCACACACAAAAACAATGGGATCTAAGTTATGCATGCAAGCATGCAAGAGGTAGTTTTATTTTCAAAGATGATTTCTACTAGGCTCTAATCTTTGTAAAGTCTAAAGTGGTCATTTTCCAAAGTGGCAAAGTCATTTGCAAAAGGGTTTTATCTATAAACCATTTTTAAATCCTTTCATTATTTTTATGTGGTGGAAAATATTTTTACCAAAGCAACAACTTTAAGTTGTTCACCAAATAAGTTGTTGTTTCTCAAAACTTGATGTTTAGGGTCAGTAGGTTTGGTCCAAATCCTTTTCCCAAAGTTTTTACTCCAAAATCATTTTCATAACAACCAATATTTCCATTTGACTAGAAATGGACTAATTCAAGTGTTCCTTCCTAATCTTCAAAAAATCCATTTTTAAAACCATGGGTTGGTTCCTAGGGTCAGTAAGTTCACCACAAACTAATTTTCCAAGATTTCAACCTCAAAAACATTTTTGAACAATTTTTCTAATCTAAACAAGCATACAAATGTTTCTGCAAAAACAAACATTTTACCAGAGGCTTTTTACCATGGGTTGGCTAGGGCTTGTTCAACTGATTCCATTGATATAAAGTTTGTAATGTTTGGACGTGTGGATCAAAAGTTACATGGGTTTCAAGTTTGCATCTAAATCTGTTTTCAAATTTCTGTTTTAAACAAGCTGGTGACACGCGGCGTGATATGACTGGCCGGTACCGGTTCGCACGGATCGCGCAACTGCAGCCGTTGGATCTAAACAGATCGCGTGGCTCAGACTAGCCCGTACCCTTTCGTTAAACGAATCTATCGTGGCCGCCAGATGAAAATGTAACGGTGCTGGTTGGCTTGACCAAACGCGAGCGGCGCCGGCGGTGGCTAGTGGCGGCGCACGGTCAGGCGGTGGCTCTACGGCGGATACAGGAAGCAATAGAGGAAACGAGAATGTTCACCGTGATCGCAGTGACGTGGCGATGCTCAACGTGATTGTGAGGTGGCGAGGGGCGCTCAGGATCCGTCGGAATTCCTCACCGGAGTTAAGGACGGCGTCAGGCGGCTCTGGTCGTGGTCGGAGTCGACGCTACAGATCACGAGAAGGCAAACAGAGGGCATGGTTAGGTGCGCAAGACCAAGGCAATGACGTGTGCGTGATCAAGAAGGCGCGGGGTGGTCTGTTCTTACCAGGGAAGTTCGCTGGAGAAGAAAACAGACGCGGCGGCGCTCAGAGCTTGTTGAAGACGATGTTCTTGGGCGCCCGCGAGTGAATGGGAGGTACAGGAAGAAGCGCCTGGGAGTGGGGAGTATGTGTGCTTGGTCGGGGAGGCAAGGCGGTGGTTGGGTTCACCGGAATTGGAGAAGGGAGCTCGTCGGAGCAGTGGGATTGTGGCTCGAAATTCCATCGGTCTGGGGGCAGTGAGAGGGAGGCGCGTGAGGGGAAATGGAGAGGAGGGCGAGGCGTTTAATACCGCGTGGTCACAGGGGGAGTAATGGCCGTTAACAGTGTGAATTGATCGCCGACGTTAAGAGCAGTAAACGGCAGGCGTCGTCTGCGCGAGGAAGAAGGTGAGCTAGAGAGGTGGGGCATGCCTGTCAACGAGAAAGAGAGACAGTGGGAAAGGGCCACCAGTCAGTGTCTGCGCGAGTTCAAAAATGAGTGTGAATCGTTTTCTTTCGGGAGAGAGGGAGTGGGCTGGTACTGGGCCTTGTTGGTCTTGGCCAGTTGGGCTGCTGTCTGGTTCCATTTCTTTCTTTCCAAATGTTTTATCTTTTTCCAATTCTATTTTCTGTTTTGAAATTCAAACAACAAACAAACATTCAAAACAATTCAAACATTCACCAAATATTGTAACTGAATTTGGTTCTGTTTAACAACATAATCCAATTGCCAAAATAAATAATATTTTTAATTTAGGGTCCATTATTAATTAAATAAATAGACCTTGTTTAATAAATAAAAGTAGAATTTGTTTTATTTGAAATCTCCATTTGAAAACTAATTATTTCCCTAACCCAAATCAGTAGGTTTTATTTGAAGTTAAAGAATACTTGGAAAACTTATTTAAAATAGATAAATAAGTTTTGATGTTTTACTTAAAATAGTAAAACCTTTTATTTTTAGTAAACTTGCATATTAAATCCCTATTATTTTATTTGAGTAAACCTTTACTATTTTTATCAAGTAGAAATATTTTATTTTAAAGGCTTGGCCAAGTTTTAATTTGGCTCTTTAAAATAATACTTATTTTATTTCTATCCTTTTGTTTTGAATACAAATCTTTTTATTAAAAGATTCAAAATAGTAATTTCCAAATATTTTTTTTTCCTTTATTAAATGTTTATCTTTTTAAATCCTTTTAGGATTTTATTTTGTTCAAAATAAGTTTGAAGGTTTCCATTTGATCTCAAAAGGTTTCTTCTCACCCTGAAAATCAACAAAGTTTTATTTTATTCATTTATTTTTCACATTACAAGATTTGGAAAATCTTGGGATGTGACACTTTATAACTAGAATGTTGGTCTCTTTTCAGTTTATACTTTACATAATTAGGGTCTGATGAAATATTGTACGGTGTATCAACACAATTGTGGATCTCCGAAACAAATCTTTCAGCATTATTTGTCTACTTACTATTTGACATTTTCTCTTGGATTGGTCTAACTTTGCGAAGCATCTCGAAAGACGATCGCTTATATTTTATACTCATATTGGTCTTACTTAGCTTAGGCCAAGATTTATGATATTTATGCAACTTTTAAT
The DNA here is from genome assembly GCA_910589765.1 of Avena atlantica. Lineage (NCBI taxonomy): Eukaryota > Viridiplantae > Streptophyta > Magnoliopsida > Poales > Poaceae > Avena > Avena atlantica. The sequence continues at coordinate 131,598,467 of OU342733.1, forward strand.
ACGATCTGGTTAACTAAGTTAACCAAATACCGGCTACGGACAAAATACCAACTGTGGATCAAAATACCTACTATAAATCAAATACCAGTTGTAGATCATCCTAGGTTGTAGGTATTACCCTACGGTTTCCGACATACTACTAGCTTCTCTCTGAATTGTCAGAGCTTGGATACCGTTTAAGTTCCAAATCTTCTTCTTTGCACCTATTCATGATACTTCCATGAACTTGGTACAACTACTTTATTAACTTCTTATCAACGTTACCTACTTTTAATGAGCTTTAAGTTTATTACTTATTGTTGCTCCATACATCTTCTAAACTAAACTTCCTTCTTAAATCTGGCTAAGAATAGCTAGGACTTGACCTATTCTTCAATGTCACATCCCAAAATTTTCCAAATTTTTTAATGTGAAAAATAAATAAACAAAATAAATAATTGTTGAAATTTAGGGTGAAAAGAAACTTTTTGTTTCTAAATGGAAACTCAAAATCCCAACTTGAACAAACTTTGGTTAATGTTTGAATCTAACTAAATTCAAATCAAATGGAATTCGATCTTCATAAATGCATCTGGAAATTTAAACACTTGGAGAATAAACCAAAACCCTAATGGAAGAAAAACATTTCCAAGTTATCTCTAAGCCTATGGATTTGATCCATATAAAAATTTGTCAACAAACATTTAAAAATGATCAAGAATGACAAATAGAAATATCATAAAACCATATGAATTGGTTTCACTTAATTTGGAGCCATAGATAAAATCTTATGAATTAAATAAGATAAGGAAATTGAATTTCCAAAGTTATTAAAGCACCCATCTAGAAATCCATACCAAAATGGTGAGCAAATAATCCTAAAGGTATTTAAAGTATAAATAAATATTAAATAAGATTTTACATATTGGAATCACCAAGTTTGGATCTATAAATAAAGAGATATGGATTTTATAATATAAAGATATAAATATTAAATGAGGAATATTTAAAGACCAAATTAAATCTTGGACTAATCCATAAGCAAATGGAATAAATATAATCCAAATCCAAATAAAATAATGGAAAAAGAATTTTCAAATAAAATAAAATAGCATTAACCAAATTGTATTTCAAATTGAATAAAGACAAAATCCCTAATAGAAAATGATTAATAATCATATTAGAACACTTTAAATAATTCAAAGTAAATTATTTAAACAGCTCATTAAATAAATAAACCTACTGAAAAGGGTTTTGTCAAAAATTGGAATTTAAATAAAGGTTTGAAAAATATGTTCAATCTTATTTGAATAATGGCATATGCTTAATTTAATAAGGAATAAAACATAAGAAAAATAAAAGAACTATTCGTAAAATAGTATTTAAAATGCAGGTTTAAACAGTATGGAATTATACTGAACATTTGAAAAAGGTTTGAATTCAAACAAGGTTTGAAAACATTTAAAAAATCAAAACAGAATATTGGAAATGGAAAAAGAAAAAGAAACAGAACAAAAAAAAGGGAAAACAAATCAGCCCGACCTAGCAAGCCCACCAGGCACAGCAGCCCACCTCTCTCCTCTCCCCGAAGCGTTTCTTTTCCACCGCAGACCAGACCCACTTAGCCGCTGACCGCTGGACCCCACCTCTCCTCTCTCTCTCGCTGCCACCAGGTCCCACTGCCCCGTCAGCTTCGTCCTCACCCGCCGTTGACCACGCCCTCCCCGGCCGTTGCTGCCGATTGATTGCCGGCGTAATTCGCAGTAAACGCCACGATTAAACAGCCCCGCGATCACGCGCACATAAGCGCATGCCCTCTCTCTCTCTTTTCCCTCACTCACGACACCTCCTCTGCCCCAGGGCTGCCCAAATTTCTCTCGACAACCTCCACTACTCCGGCGAGCTTCTGTGTCGATTCCGGCCACCACCGTCAGCCCCACTGCCTCCAGAGCACACGCGCTTGCTCACCATCATCTCCTGCACCTGCCAGTGCCTTCGCCTTGCTCGTGCGTTCCCCTATCGACGGCAACTACTTCGACTGAACGCGCCACCGTCTGCCATTAACTCCGGCGACCCTTTCCCATAACTACTGTCCACCCCTGCCCTCCTTTTGATGCTCACTTGTCTACAACACGCGTGCGAAGCTAACAGCAACCTCCGTTTGCTCTCTCGTTCTCCGTAGCGTCACCCTCGACGACGACTGACCGCACCCGACGCCAGGCACCACTCCGGCGAGCAATTACGGTCAACCCCGTGTGCCCCTCGACAAACAGCAAGCACGTTGAGCATCAGCAGCAAGCTGCGAACCCGGTGAGCCCCCCTCTCTCTTCCTCGCATCCTGCATCGTCGGCAACCTCGCCGCCAAAGCGTCGCCGCCGCGCGCCACCGTCGAGCGCCACCAATTAGTGGCTGGTGTGATGTGAACCGTAGGATGGTGATCCAGTGGATACTATAGATCCACTTAAAACGAAGAGGTATGCTGATCTGTGCCGCACGATTTTCATTAGATCCTATGGCCTGCATCGCTTGATCCGCGCGAAACGTTTTCAACCAATCATAATAGGATGCGTGGCCTAGACTGTTTTACAAAAACCATAAAATGTTCTATTAGTTACTCAAACTTGCAAAATTCATAACTTTCAAACCACACGTCGAAATTTTGCAAATGTTATACCAATGGAATCAGAAAGACAAGTACTTTCCAGCCATGCACTTTGTTTAGTAAATTGCTTCCGGTAAAATGGTTGTTTTTTGTAGAAACTTGCGTATGCATAATTTGAATATGAAATTCTTTCTAAATTTTTTTTGTGATAAAACCTTTGGGCAAATGGATTGTTTTGAACCTACTGACCATAGAAACCAACTTATAGATTCAAAAACATATTTTGTGAGGCAAAAGGATGAATCTTTGATTTAGAACATTTCTAGTCAAATAAAAATAATGTTATTATGCTTTTTGAGAAAAACCTTTGGGAAATGTTTTGATTTAAACTCTCTGACCCCACACACCAAGTTTTAGAATTAAAAATGTATTTGGCGAACCCTATAAAGATTATTGCTTTGCTAAAGGCATTTTCAACCACATAAAATAATGCTTTGGTTTAAAAAGGGTTTATAAGTAAAATCTTTTGCAAAGGGTTTTGCCACTTTATAAAATGACCAATAGGTGTTTTAGGATGTTTATAACCTATTAGAAATCACTTTTCCAAATAAAACAATCTTTGGCATGCTTGCATGCATTGCTTTGTTTCTATTATTTTATGTGATGTTTTCTTGAATGGTAGATTGAATCTTTGCTTGCTTGATTGAATTGTAGTGGAATTTGAAGAGTGTGAATATTGCAAGATCAAGGAGCGAACTTATATTATCTACCAAAAAGGGAAGTGATGCTTCATACTTTTGTCCCATTATTTTCACTATGCATTAGTGATATTTCTAAAGTAGGACTTGCATGGATTTTTTTGCTAAGTATAACTATGCCATGGGAAATCCTAGTAGATGAAACCTTAGTAGAAATTTCCTAAGTTAAGGTTCCTACTACTATCATGCTTAGCTTAGCTAGTAGAAAACAAGGGTGGAATATATTCATGCTATGGAATATTTCTAAGTCAAGGAGTTGTGCTTTGTTTAATAAAACAACTAAGTTAATGAATCACCTGGGTGGAATGGAAGGAATGGTTTGTGTTGAGTGGTTACACAAGGCCCATTTCTATGGTTTACCTTGTGTATCGCACTTGTGGATGGCCACCCAGGAACAAAGAGATTTGAGATGTCAAATGTTGAGAAGCTTCAAGTGCAGCCACTTGGCATTATGGGATCTGCCTGGATCATATAGGTTACAATAACTTAGCCAAATGGACAGTTGGTGGTAGGGGATGATAGGTTGGAACGCGTCCATTCTGGTCTAAGGGAAGGCTTCTGAAAGATCTTGTCTTAGTGAAACCAAGTCTTGTGGGGAAAGTGCACCACCTCTGCAGAGTGAAAAATCCTATTACTTAGCCATGTCCCTGGTAAAGGACAATTTTAGCATCAAGACATGGAAGCTATCAAGAATATCCTCATCCCAATTTCTAAGTTAAAAACTTGTGGTTAAACTAGGGTTGAAGGATCACCAATTTCCACTGGGAGATGCCTTGGGTGATTTTGTCAAGCAAAAACTTAGAGTTTTCAAATGATAATGAAAATCTATTTTGATCAAAGCAAGCCTAAGCTCCACTTAGCCAAATGCATATAGATGATAGACTCCACTATACTACCATAGTATCACTTGCCAATACAATTCAAATGTATTGACCCTTGTGGCTGTAACTTATTATGTTGCAGGTTTGTTTGATGTTAGTGAAGTGTGTTGATTAGAATTACAAGTTTACAACCAACATGTTTGCCTGTGGCACTTTGAAGATGAAGGACCCCATGCTATAGTTATTTCTGCTGCATTATAATGAGATAGCCAAATGAGCTTTGTAAGATGTAATAAATTATTTTATTCCTGGTTATAAAGTTGTATTATGACCTTTGTTTCTTGATATTACATCTTAACTGTGGATGCTAGCTATTGATCCAGGGACTAGCATTGTAAACATAGGGATCTCTACCTTATTAAAGGTTGGGACCTCTACATTCAAACAGCGCTAATACTCCTTATATTTTGCTTTATCCTTCATAAAAGTCTTAATCTCGGTCGTTGGAACTCATCTCTCCTTTACACGAATTCCCATTCCTATCTAGGTCTATGACATCAAGTAATAACTGGGTGTTACATCATGCATTTGCACACCTAATTAACTTCATGTATAGATCTAGCCAATCAAGAAGATTCAAGAAAATCCAAAAGTCGATAAACAACAAAACATATACCATGTATTATACATAGGTTGTTAAATAATTTACAAAAATGTACTAGATGTCCCGACGGTTTGCTCCTCAACTATATTACACAAATATCTTACAAGAACTTTCTGTTCTTGTGAGTACATCCTCACTTATTTTGGCAAACCCTTCAAACTACAATACGCATTACCCTCTATGTACATTATTCAAGCACTCATCCCTTGGGATGTCGTTCCTTTCTTACTTTCATCTTCCTCTAGTGCTTCCTAGAGTTCCGTCCATGATGACGTGAAGTCCTACGACTGCCTTCTGGAGCGTAAGAGCATCCACGAGGTGCGTATTCTTGATTCAAAGTACCGAGACTGAGATTAGTCATTGAAAAACTACTAGAGTTGGCGTAATCTTCTATTGGATATTCCTGGTTTTCCGGCAACGCTTCCTCAAAGTAAGTTGGATCCTTGGCCTTTTCTTGGATCCTTTCGTAAATATTAGTATAGTAGCTATCGGAATACTCTTCTAAGTTGATTGGATTGGTATCACCCCCATATGGTCCATAAGGCTCTCTATGGTTATAGTTGGTATCTTCTCTGATACCTGTATCACAAGGCATAGGATTTAATATGGTTCCACCTTGAGATTCTACTCCCCATTTATATTGCTTTTGCTCAGGGTTATGTGGAATAACTCCAGCCCATTCCTGTTGTTCGGAGTTATACTTGGTCCATAGATCTTCAGGTGGCTTGAATTCAGTTTGGTAGTAGGCATAGTTTTCTGAGTGTGGATCATCAAACTCAGTTTCCTCATACACTTCTACTGAAGGTATGCATTTGGGATGCCTAGCTTCTTTATGTAACTTCTTCCTATGTGATATTGCCTTATCAGGATCAATAAAATCCTCAATGACCGTATACAGTTCCTGAACTAAGACTTGGTGAGTGTTATGATAAGTGTTTAGCAAAGACCGATAACCATCCATATACTCTATAGCTAGAGTGGGTTCAGTTTGGACTAAAGTAGAGTGATAAATGGCATGCTCTGGGTTTGAGGTTTCATGGGGTATAATGGTTTGAGTACTACCTTCTAGAGCTTGGGATTTCTATTCTTGGATCATGGTTATGGCTGCTGCTACGGCAATCTGATATGCAGATGCCATGCACCTTGCCTCTCCCGATGACATTTCTCCCTTAAGTCCTAACTTCTTGGGTAACATGATCATGACACGGTATTTATCTAATACCTGCCCATCATAGTAACTGTAAATCTTGACCAAAAGTCTTGATTCACAAACCAAACTCCATAGAAGTTGTCGGAGATTATCCGTCCAATCCCCTCCATAGTCATTCAGTGTCATGTTCATCACTTGCATATTCCGGGGTGGATATCGAGGTGCCATGTGGAACTGTAGATAAGAAATTATCATCAGTCACATAGAGTTAAAACTCTTGGGTAATGATCGGAATTGCAATCATACAAAAGAATTATCGCACTAGCAACATGACTGGATTATTCTCAAGTGAATATCCCTCATATCACTAGAGAACTCTTTATTATTGCAAGTATAAGTCCTACAGGTTCTACCCATTTACTAGTTTTCCAACCTAAGGTCAAAGCATATGCTCTGATACCAACTGCGGTGACCCAGCATACCACTGCATGATGTAGTATACTATAGTCGTTGACATAACACCATTGAAACACCGTTCACTAGTATTACATCCCCCAGAGTAGTACAACAGAAACATAGCAGGTCCAATACATGGCTAAAGTTTACAACTCACTCTATACACAAGATCCAGAGAAAACTCTAGGTTAGAGAGAGAGAAAGAAACTTTTTACCAAGAAGAATCAGAAAGAAACAACTCAAATACTATCATACTATTTAGACTAGTGTGCTAACTAATGGTCTGGCATTGCTTCTATTGCAATATGCTACAGAATAGGTTCTATGGTTGGATATTATATTCCTATCTAAACAGTAACTTCGTTTTCACTTGAGTTGATGTATATGTTGATATTCTTGACTTCCTTGAAGGGCTTTTAGCTGTTGATGATGATTCCTGGAGCATAACTTGATGTAGACGTCATCTTTATTGGCTTCAGAATCTAGCAAGGGTTAAGAAGATACTTTGAGTACGAGCGTACTCAGCAAGTTCACTAGAAAAGGAGTGTTTGATGCACTATAACTACAGCCACCGACCATAGGTCATATGCAATGCAAATTTTCGTAAACATTTCTTCAAAGGTTGCTTTTATTCTGAAAAATCAATGCCAATCAGCCTTCACTGGTTTACGAGAACTTTCATGGAGTTCCTTTCCCGCCACGTTCGCAGCTCCTTCCCAGAACAGGGAGTAACAAGTTATCGTTCTTACACTCTGCAGATGTGCGTTACTTTACCCATGAGAGATCAACTCTTTTTTTCACAACCGGGCAGCTTATTCCCGTCCAAAATTCCATGATGAGGGGCCTAGAAGATGATCCAAGCCAATCACTGCCCACTTCGCGGCCTCGCATGCCTCCTTGGTGTACACCATGCCCACATATTGGATTTTGGCAATGGTTCGTACAGACTGTTAGATGCCAGAACTATCGTGGGACGTTGAGGGTTCCCACCCATATGCTGCATATCCTCTACGAATTACAAATTAATATGCATTCTACGAGGATAACAGCACATCCAGCTACATGCGAGAGGAAGAAGATAAAGCTGAATTCTCCGTCCCATTCCAAATCTCATGGTTAACGCGTAATGTACGGTGCAAGAATCACTGGAGAGATTGGTTGTTAAGTCCTACATAATATGTCCCTTTACCACCAGAACTTTCCTAGTAGGTTATTACCTCAAGGTAATTAACCTATAATCACATTATTATGAAAATAGTGTTTTCGTACCTTTTTCAAATACAGGTGATGACAACACTGGATTTGTAAAATACTTTACATAAAATAATCAAAGGACATGAGAAAGTGTGAACTTGCCTTTTGTGATCGCAAGATTATGCACTCACGGTCTTCGAGACAATATAAGATCCAATATCGAAATCAGCATCATTAGTCCGATAAGGACTAATGTTTAAAGAAGCAAGATGCTTTTATGCATAAGTAATGTGATGCACTTTATAAACGCGAATCCCGGGGATAACATTGTTCTAGGGTTTGGATACCGGAAATGGATATTTTAGAATGTGTTGTCCCTTTTAGATAAGTTTCATACTTGTGCTTCTTATTAAGGCTTGTGAGTGTGTGTGAAACAACATGTAATTACAATATAATAGAACAATGAGACACACATAAATGTGAAATGCTACTCAAGATTGCTTATATAAGAGTTGTTGTTTGAAGTGTCAAAAGGAATAACATTTGAAGAAAAGATTCCTTTTCTAACGTCTAAACAATCTTTGTGGTTAATCAATGTGATCAAGGTTGTTTGTGCTTACTTGAATAATTTGGACTTGAGATGCTTTATGTCTTAATTGGAATAGACCAAAGTTAACTATAAAAACATATGTAGTTTTTTAGACATAATGTTTATAAGCCTTGAGACTAAAGTTAACTTTAAAAACATAGATGGTTTGGAAGTGTAATTCTTATGGTATTTGTACCTTATGTACCTGGTAATGTTTCCTTAAGGTTACTTAGGAATGGTTATCCTTTTACTTGGTGTAGTGGTTTCTTGATTTTATAATGGAATAGTATCATTTAGTTTTTTATAAATGAGTGGTTATAGTTTAAAAACAAAGAAAGAATATTACTTAACTACTTATGGATTCACTATAGTGTTGTGATAGTTTTGTAATCTGGTGGTTGAAGTATATAGAAAGGATTTAATTTGTTCACAAGTTGTTCTTTAAGGTTTTTATTATGAATAGGAATCCTTTTAGAATATAATTTTCACTTAAGGTTGAAGATAATTCAATAAAATAGAATTTATAAAGTTTTGAACCATTATGACTTCATAATATTAATAGTTAAGACTAATACTATTTAGTAGACTTAGCTGACTAATTTTTAGAAATAATAACAAATTTTATTTACCCTTATATGTTTTATTAACTAAGGAAATAGGTTTAAATTTAAATTGCTAGAGTGTTAAGTTTTTATTTACTTTAAAAGTGGAGTATTATATTTTATCATGTAGGTATTATTTTTGTGATCATTTAGATATATTACATTTATTTTTGTGATTTATAAATAATAAGATATGATTTTTATAAGGTTTATTACTTTATAAATACTTAATAAATAATAAATATTATTTAAGTGAAATAATAATGTATGATTATAGTTTTAAAGTATTGTTTTTATTTTTCCAAGATTTTTGGTATTTTTTTTACATTTACCATTATTAAAATATAAATTATCAAAGTTTTATTACTTTTAAGATCTTTGTTCAATAATAATTATTTAAATAACTATTATAATAATGTTTGATAGTAGTTTTAATAGATAGATTTTATTTTTCTAAAAAAATTCATATATTATACATATTTTTCTAAATTTCACAATAAAAGTTATTAATTAAACAATATTTAATCATTTATTTCATTTCTGGAATATTGATATACAATTTGTATTGTTTTCTTATTTTATTTAATCAGTAAATACTTTTCTTACTGAGGCTAAACCTACCCGCGGTCACTGACGAGTGGGCCTATGGCCACATCATCAGCCACGCGAGAAAGAGACTGGGTCAAATTGGCTGACTAGGCCGAGGGTGACGTTGGCATGACGTCATCGGAGCTTGATCCTCTCAGATCGATGATGGATCGGGTGATTTGGTGCGCACGCGGGGCTGCAGTGAGGTTTATTGGAAAGAGTACGATGCGCAGAGTCTAGGAATGGTGGCACCGCTAGCAAATGGTCGTCGAAGGATGATTAACGACGGTGGACAACGGCGACGGTGTCGGGTGCTCGTGGTGTGAACGAACTAGAGCGAAATATAGAGAGTAAAAGGTATTGGAAGAACCAGTGGCTCACCTTGGTTGAAGTGGTGGTGTCTGCAAGGACTGGCGCGGTCGGAGACGAACTCTCCGACGTGGATTCCGATGAACTGCCGCAAAGAGGACGACAAAATTCGCCCTCTCCAGTGCTTCCCTTGATGCAAGATTCCACCCAGAGGATCTACGGAGCACGGTGCATCTCCTGGCTACTTGGAAGAGAGTGGGAAGGTTCAGCTTGACAGTGAGGCGAGCTAGGGTTTTGGCACTAATAAAGAAATTCAGAGATTGAGAGCTGCAGAGGGGGAAATGGGGATGAGGACGAACAGACGGCGTCATGGTGTTCTTATCCCTTCCTTCCAGGAGCGGTAGCATGCATCACAGCGCGGCGCTCCATCGACGGCGGAGCTCCAGCCAGCGAGCTGTTTCCAGTAGGCGAGGTAGACGACGATGCGACATTTGCGAAAAAACCCCTGGAACGTTTACTCTCTTGATTCGTAGTCCCCACGCTAGGGCACTCGTCAGTCACTTAGTGAGAGGAGCCGGGCTGGTTACTAGGCCGAGGTGGCTGCAGCGGGCTCCTCGTGAGCAGTGGATAAGGAGAAGAAAGTTGAGCCATGGGCCAGATTTGGTCTCCTTTTGTTTTTTCCTAGTTCTTTTTTATATATATTCTGTTTTGTTTACAGATTTGAATTTGCATCTTTAATTTGAACTTTTCTAACAAAGTTTACGTGCTGGATATTTGCAGAAACAATTTATATTGATTGATATTTATTTTGTAAATCTTAATGATGAATATTTTATAATTCTTTATTTTCTTTATATGAATCCCTTTTAATATTTTGTAGAAGCCTTTATTATTAATTTTCTTTCTACACTAACCCATGGCTTTATTATAGGATATTTCCTTATTTGTTTATAAAACTTAACTCTAGTTAACTCATAGTTGGAATATAATTTTTTATATATAATGATCCTATATCATTATTTGATGCATGAAATACAAAGGAAATCAGTAGGGTTAATATTACTCCCATTAATTTAGAAAATGGCAATGTCCATATTCTATTATGATAAACATAGAAATTCAGGGTTTAAATTGTAAGTGTTTACCCAAGGGTTTAGGGTTATTAATTTTCTTATATTCTTTTGTTGATGTGAGTAAAGATTTAATAGCTAAGCATATTGTCTATTTTTTGTGGTCTTTAATGGTATCAGCTTTTCAAAATAAGAAGTTATTAACTAAAATTATTTATGGAAAAGAATTGATAATAATATCTCCTAAACACATATGGTTATGACAATTGGAAATGTCAGAGATGTGCTTAGGTGATTTGCTATAGGAAATATTCCCATAAGGCTTTCTGGAAATAATATGATTTATCCAACAGAGGAGATGGATGTTAAGCTTTATCATAGATTTAAGGTTTAGTGTTTACCAAGAATTCCTATCTTCCATAGTTCACAATCCCGGGCTTCTAATTAAGGAATTCCTTTCCTAGATATACTACTTTTTCCTATCCATCATCATGGTTAGCATGATAAACTTTACTTCACAAGAATCTTCCTATCCACCTTTTATTCTTCTAAACTCACTGATGAATCCAATGAGTTTGACACTAAAGCATTTCATGATCTTCACCTATCTAGACTTGGTTATATGAACTACTCTTCTGCTGATAACATTCAATCCAACAGGTGGCTACTTCTAACTCCATTCCTATTCTTCCATAATTATCCACCACTAATATTACTCCAGTAGATGGGTTTATCATTAGATATACATCCAATCGTATTCCACCTCAAGTGTTTACTATTTTTCCAGAGGAAAATACTAAATATATAATTCAATGTTTCTCTAACATCATCTTAATCATACAATCTTACTTGTACTTGACTCCAATATCTCATATTAGAGTTCAATCAAGTTTTACCCACCAATGTTACTTGTACAAGATATAAGCATTCAATCTTGGTGAATAAAGCATGATCATTATAATCCTTTAATCCCTTATGGTTTAGGTTTCTAATGAGATAGTCAAGGCTTCATCAATACAACTTTACAATTGTATTGAAATTACCCTCTTAGTAACTCTTATTGGATTAAGGGTTGTTTATTCATGGACTGTGCCCACTTGATCCAATAGAATTACTACTGGTAACTATCTTCAGGATTGCTCGTTGTAATTTAGTTATTACCATAAAACTATATAATCTAAATAACTCTTCTATTCATTTAGGAGTGATTTTAACTCCATCAATTATCATATTGATTTGATTCTCTTTAATCACTCCCATCCTATAGATGATATCTAAAACTAGCATTACTATTTTACCTCTTCTTAGTTGTTTCTTTATAGGCACTAAAATGTAGGCTATGATATGGTCAAGAGTTCACAGATTAAGAATTGGTGAATCAATAGTTGATTACTCAACATTGATGAACAACAGATATTGAGATAGGATTCCATAAGGATTGATATGGAAAGAAAGATACATGGTGCATGATCTTGACTTGGTTTATTTCCTACTCAATCACACTAAAGAGTTAAAGTTAGGTATTACCATGATACTCATAGTAAAAATAGATAAGAATAAGAGAGATCAGGATTAGTCATTATATTCTTATTACTTGAGTTGTAATCTGAACTTGGTATTCATGGGTTATTGTGATGAATAGTATGATATGATCCCTTAAGGATCATATATTAGTCATTTACGTAATGCATTATGATTTAATTGTTATTATATTTGATCTACCCTTAGATCAAATTATGGTTACCCAAAAATAAGATTTTAGGAAAGTCATATTGAAACTTATCACAGTCAACTTGATGATCTACCTCAATTCCATCAATTTTAGAGAAGCTTCAATCATTTTAACAGGTTTTGTTCAAAAGCGCGATTTTTTTTCGGATTTTCTATGCACGAATGCAATGCACACATCTAGGTTCAGCTTATTTCTAGGCTCTAATGCTGGGATGTTACATGTTTCTATGGGTTTGAAAGGTGGGCTTGGGTTCACTTTTACTTGGTCTAGCAAGGGGTGAAAAGAAATGGAATTGTTTCTATTTGAAAACTTGGACTAGAAACACTCAAAGTGGTCTAGTGAGCAAGATTGGCAAAAATGACCATTTGCTTATTTTGTTTGTTTTTGAATTTCTTTTGATTTGTTTTCTGCTTGGATTTGATTTAGCTGATGTTTTATTCATCTTTAAACCATTCCTTTCTATTTACCACAATCACACAAGTCCATTCATGTATTCATACTATCATGACATACACACATGCATTCATATGATTTTATTTAACAAAAGTGTTTGTTAACCCTAATTTTGGTGATTGGAATTTGATAACCTTGATCAATATTTTTGCGATGTTACAAGAATCTTCTAGATGCTAAGAATGGAAAAGAAGATCCAATGGTTAGCAATGTTTGGATTTACCAGTCTTGATCCAACGGTCCATGTTCAACGTTATCTGTACACTATATAGTTTTTTTTGGACGAAAAAGATAAGATAAGAAGTACTACTATGAATGGCCAGTCTTTTGAATAACCTTTCCCTCCCGATGTTTGGGAAGCATGTGAAAATTTCAATACCAGAAACGTTTGAATCTTTTTGCCGCCAAGGACCAAAGTTGTTTGCTTCCTATGTATAGTACTACTCCTACTCCACACCAATACGGCAGCCGAACACGATAGAGAAACTGAGCCTCCATCTCTCTCAAAAAAGAAAAATGCAAAGACGTCATACCGAGGCACACATGCGCAGCGCCACGCTGTGGACGAGGGAGAGATCAGCCGGGACGGTGTGCGAGGGGAGAGGGGTGGAGAGATGACAAGCAGAGAAGGAGAGATAAAACACACTTTTTTCGTGCATAGGTCCTGACATTTACTACTACTAGTAGAGTTAGCAGTACCTCATGTCAGAACCCATCATAAACTTTGCTCTGACATGGAACCGCCTTGAAATCTTCTTCTCTTTTCGCTGCTGCCCTCTTCTCCTGCTTACGTTTTATTCTCTCTACAAGTACGTCACATGGACAGAGGATAGTGTATACTTATGTCTAAGCAACAGAAATACTACTATACTTACAAGTAATAATCTCCACCAGTGTCTAAATGAGATTATTCATGGGACCCACTAATCTGAAGAACTTTTGAATGGGAGTTTTATAGCTTGGTCATACACTGCCAAGTGGGCCCATTATTTGATTTTTACCTTAGGGCGTCCGCAATGTGTAAAAAAGCACACCTTAAGGCATATAGTAGTATATTGTGGAGAAAATAAAGTTACCTCAAGCTTGTGGATTGCCCACACATAATAGAAAAATCATTTCCCCTCCCTCCTCTCTCTTGCATGGAGGAATATGACCAAGCGATGTGGATCCTACCTTGTGGCAAATGTTGACCTATAAATTTTGGAAATTCTCATAAGCCGGGTGGGTCCTACATTACGGATTCCCTTAGACACTCGTGATTTTTAGTCCTATCTCCACAGCGCTAGACTCAAATTTTTTTGCGAAATTCATTTAACCGACGTAGTTAGATCAAGGTTTTGGATTTCTGTTTTTGTTTATTAACAGGTTCGAGTGAAATGGCCGAAATTCGGCTATTTAGGTGAATTTGGGTCAAATATCAGATGAAATGCAAGAATCAAAAGTTAAACTTTGAAATGAAATTTGGCTTAAATTAGACAAAAATTTTGAGTTTAGACAAAATTTACCAAATATAAAATATTTTAGATAATTCAACAAAACAATCCCCAAATTTAGAGAGTTCTCGTCCGGTAAATTCTCTTACGGGTCCTGGCCGAAATGGCTGAATTTCGATGAAATTTTGGTAATCCCGGCCAAAATTCGAATTCTTGAGTTAGATAGGAAGTATGATCCACTATATGTCTGAAAACTCCCACGGTCAATAATGCTTAATACACCAAGATGACCCATCTAGAGAGGGAACTCCATTAGGTCGTAAACTACGATGTTGATCGATATGGCATTGACAACCTTGGTCGTTCCATTTGAAACCCAGTAGTGTCTATACATGGTAGAACAATACTGCGAAGCTGTTTTTTTTCCAAAACTCGTCAAATCAAATGGTTACTGTTTTCATTGCACATAGCGCACACGACATGCATGATAGGGCGTGTCATGCGTAAATATTTTAAATTTCTTTATTTCATGTGGTCATTTTCTCGAGGGGTTCAAAATTGCCAAGATGCAAAACCTTAGCAAGAAGTCAAATTAGTCGTCAAAACTCTCGGTGGTTTCAGATATATTAATTGACCGCCCGATGTGGGCTCCTCCAAATGCCATTTCATAAAACTCACGGAGCAGCCTACGATTTACTAGAAACAGTCAAATTTGACCTAATTTTGATAAATCAGCATAAAGTCATTCAAGTGTGTGGAGTTAGCTAGGAAGTTTGAGAACTCATAAAACATGGGAAATCGTAAGTACAACATGTTGGTCCATTGTATATGTCTGAAAACTTGGCTTGTGGTATTCAGATCCATGTTCTTCGGAGTTTCTTGATGGGAAAGAACAATCTCGTAATCACTCAGAAAATTGAGAATGTTCTTTCCTCATAGTTGGAAACCCACACCCACGTTGTTTAATACAATAAGATGAACCCAACAACCTCCAAAAAGACATTTAATTCTGGTATCTCAAGTTTCACCTTATTTTGTTAAATTTTCAATATGCAAAATCTTAGCAAGAATTTGAAGCCATTGTCAAAATGCTCGGTTGTTTGATATATTAATTATGCCCCCGAGGGTGGGTACTCCCAAAAGATTTTTCTTAAACTTTTGAAGCAACCTGCAATTTACTTGTAGTTTCAAATTTGACCTAATTTCTATAAATTAACATAAATTCATTTAAGCGGGCTCAGTTAGCTAGGAAGTTTGAAAATTCACAAAACATAGGAATCGTAAGTAGATCATGTTGGTCCAATATATATGTATGTAAACTTGGCTTGTGGCATCCAGATCCAATAATCTTTGAACTTTTCTTTTCGGAAAAGAAGTATGTTCTAATCACTTGAAAAAATTGAGAATTGAATGTTCTTTCCTTATAGTTCGAAACTCACACCAATGACATTGTTTATTGCAAGAAGATTCAACCATTTAACTCTCAAAATACATTTAATTCAAGAGAAAAATATCACGCCTACTTGTGTATCTCAAGTTTGACAAAATTTTGTTAAATTGTCAAGATGAAAAATCTTAGCAATAAGTTGGACCTATCGTCTAAAATCTAGGTAGTTTCTGATATATTAGTTTTGGCTCCCTAGTGGGTACCTTCCAAATGCTTTTTCGTGAATTTTCAAAGCAACGCACAATATACTCTAAGTTCAAAATTTTCACCTAATCTCGGTAAATTGACATAAAGCCATTCATGTGGATAGAGTTAGCTAGGCCGAAGGTTGAAAACTCCTAAAACATGAGAATTAATCAGAAGTACAAACATGTCGGTCTACTATATATGTCGAAAGCTTGTCTTGTGGCATAAAGATCCATATTCTACAGACTTTCTTTTCAAAAATGAACAATCTCGATCGTCATCACTCAGAAAAATTAGTAAGTTATTTCCCGATAGTTGGAAACTCACACCGATGGTATTGTTTACTATAAGAATATGCACCAATCTACCACTATGAAATTACATTTAATTCCAGAGCAATCTATCGGGCCTACTTGTAGATCAAGTTTAAGACCTAATATCGTTGTTAAGTTGTCAAGATGAATAATCTTAGCAAGAAGTTGAACCTGTTGTCAAAACTCTTAGTGGTTTCCGATATATTAATTGACCCCCGATGGGTACCTCCAAATTTTTTTTGTAAAACTATCAAAGAAACCTAAAATTTACTCGTTGTTCAAATTTGACCTAATTTCGATAAATCGGGATAAAGTCACTCAAGTGGGCAGAGTTAGCTAGGGATTTTGAAAACTCATAAAACATGAAAATCTCAATTACGTACAACATGTTGGTCCACTTAATATGTCTAGAAGCTTGCTGGATTGTGGCATTCAGATCCATATTCTTCGGACTTTATTTCTTTACGGAAAAGAACAATCTTGTCATCACTCGGGAATTTAAGACTGTTCTTTCTAGATAGTTCAAAACTCACATTTACAACATTGTTTGCTACAAGAAGACACACCCATATACATATGAAATTACATTTAATTCAAGAGCAATTAATCTACCTCGCTAACTTGTAGCTCAAGTTTGACCTAATTTCGTTGAATCGACAAAGAAGTGAACTGTGCGAAGTTATCTAGGAAGCTTGAAAAATAGAATTATATAAGAAACCATGGTCCAGTTTGTGTGATAATTGGGAGGGTTGCATTTTCTTCTAACTCTGGTAGGTCCCCCCAGAGCGAGGTTCTTTAGTTAACATGGTTGGTGGAAGTACAAGTTCCATCAAGGACCTCGTTAAAAATAAAATCACATCCAAGTCCATGCATTTAGCACAAGGTCCCTGAAAGTAAGCAATGAAGTGTGTTTTGAGGTTCGCGCATAAAAGCGTTCATTGTGATAAAGACTATTAATAGAATCTTTAGATGCTAACAATGGAAAAGAAGATCCAACGGTTAGCAATGTTTGGATTTGCCAGTCTTGATCCAACGGTCCATGTTAAATGTTTTCCATACAATATATATTTTTTATGGATGAAAAATATAAGATAATAATTACTACTACGAATGGACGGTCTTTTGAATAACCTTTGCCTCTTGATGTTTGGCAAGCAAGTGAAAATTTTGAAACTAGAAAATTTTGAATCTTTTTGCCGCCAAGGACAAAAGTTGTTTCCTTCCTATGTACACTACTGCTCCTACTCCACACCAATGCGGCTTCCCAACACGCCAGAGAAATAGAGCTGCCCTCTCTCTCAAAAAAGAAAAAAACAGAGCCGTTGTACCGAGCCACACGTGCGTAGGTCCACACTGTGGACGTGGGAGAGATCATCCAGGCCGGTGAATGAGGGGAGATGGGTGGAGAGATGAGAGGTAGCAAAGGAGAGATAAAACACGCTTCCAATTTCTTTTGCGTGAATAGGACCTGACATTTACTACTACTAGTAGAGTCAGGAGTATCTCGTGTCAGAATCCATCATAAACGTAGCTCTGACATGGAACCTCTTTCAACTCTTCTTCTCTCTTCGCCGCTGCCCTCTTACCCTGCCTACATTTTATTCTCTCCGCAAGTAAAGCGCATGGACAGAGCTTAGCGTATACTAGTACTTATGTCTAAGCAACAAAAATAATAATGTACTTACAAGTAGTAAGCTCCATCAGTGTCTAAACAAGATGATTCGTGGGACCCACTTACCTGAAGAACTTTTGCATGGAAGTTTTATATCTTGGTCATACACTGCCAAGTGGGCCCATTATTTGCTTTTTCCCTTAGGGCATCCACAATGTGTAAAAAAGCACACCCTTAAGGCATATAGTAGTGCATTGTGGAGAAAATAAAGTTACCTCAAGCTTGTGGGTTGCCCATCGAGAATAGAACAATCATTTCCCCTCCATCCTCTCTCTTGCATGTAGGAATATGACCAAGCGATGTGGGTCCTACCTTGTGGCAAATGTTGACCTATACATTGTGGAAATTCTCATAAGCCGGATGGGTCCTATATTATGGATGCCCTTAGACACTCGTGCTTCGTACTCTCATCTCCACCGCGCTAGACTCGGTTTTTTTCGAAATTCATTTAACCTATGTAGTTAGATCCAGGTTTTGGTTTTTTACCAGGTTCGAGCGAAATGGCCGAAATTCTACTATTTCGGTGAATTTCTGTCAAATATCAAATGAAATGCAAGAATCAAAATTTGAATCTTTGAAACAAAATTTGGCTGAAATTAGACCAAAATTTAGAGTTTCAGATAAAATTCTACCAAATATAAAATATTTTACATAATTCAACAAAAAATCCCCAAATTTAGAAAGTTTTTGTTCGGTAAATTCTCTTATCGATCCTGACCGAAATGGCTGGATTTTGTTAATCTCGGCCAAAATTCGAAACCTTGAGTTAGATAGGAAGCATGATGTTGGGGATATGATATATGGGTATCCTCATAGCATGTCTCTTATCCGACTAACCCGGGTGGCCCATAGTCGGTAGCATGGCCTGTGGCCTGCTGGGCGGCCCAGTTAGGTGGATTCAGAAGGGAGGCCCATGCCGGATAAAGGAAGGCTACGGTGGAGTCACCAACGTACCCGGAGCCTTGGAGTGCAAGATACACAAGATTAGTAATAGACTGTGTAGAACTCTGTAACCTGTCCGGCTAGGACTTTTCCCTCTAACCCTAGGACGTGGCGACTATATAAGTCGGGCCTATGGGAGCCTTTAGGGCACGATAACTTAGACTCTCTAGTAACCTCGCACAGCGAACCTATCTCTGTAACTCGGCGTATTGCCATTATAGTGATTTATAGCAGGAGTAGGATTCCGCCACCGTTGTGGGTATGAACCTGGGTAAGCTGTGTTACCTCGTACCCGTCAACCGTCCGCCTTACCCCACGTCTCTAAACACGCACTGTGAGGACCCCTCCATGGCATACTCGTCGGCAATACCACGACAGTTGGCGCCCACCGTGGCGCAAGAGGCGCTTCAGGCTCTTCAGCGGGCTAGGACCAAGATCTTCGCGGGAATCGGCAAAACCGTAGCCATCGGTCGCATTCTCTTCTCCGGCAACGTTCCGATCGTCCCCCCCGACGAGTTCTGGATCCCGGCGAAGACGAACCCTACGCGGTGTTCAATCGTTCCTATCGGAGACATCCACCTCTACATCGGTGAAATCGACTCGGGCACTAGTTCCCTGGGAGTCGGAGGAGCGTCAAGACCCGCACGGACCGCCTACGGGCAGGATACGTTCGCGAAAGGATCAATGTCAGATCTCTCTTCGGAGTTTGCCGGCAAAGATCGGAAAAATTCAAGACCCACCCAAACGGCCCCTGTGCAGGATATAAAGGTGGAAGATCGCTGCAAATCCGCTGGTTTTGTCCGTGCGTCTGGACAACAGAGATCCAAGTTCTTCGGCGTGGTTACCATGTTGGATCTAGCGCGCTGCGTTCAAAGAGAAGGCGAAAACCCCCGCGACTACCTTGCAAGGTGGCTCCGTATACGGGCCGACCTGGCCAACTACTCCAATGATGATGCTATCTATCACTTTGTGGAAGGACTGGACCATGGCACGCTTCTCCGACATTCTCTAAGGCGGCAGCAGGCGTCAGGACGCCTTACCTTCGAAGGCATGGTGAACACCGTCAACAACTACGTGGAGGCTGAAGCGGCAGCTCAGACAGCGCTTGCGCTCATTGACGGAGCCCCTCCGATTCAGCCACCACCACCACCGCCTCTGGCCGCCATCGTCGCGGCAGCACCACCACCCCCAGTCATCGTCGAGCCCGTTGCACCTCCACCGCCCGTCATCGAGGAAGTCCTGGCACCCTCCGACTCTGCCATTGACACGCTTTATGTTGATTTCAATGCAGATTCAGAGGAAATAGACTTCAATCCAGAAGAGCTAGACTCCGCTATGTAGGAGATGGAGGAGGAGTACTCGCGTGACAAGCAAGCTAATAATACCGTCATGTCCCGAGGGGTGTTCGTCACCATTGGGACAGCGATGGATGAAGACCAACCCGGGCAAGCTCCGCCTACGGCGCTGGATAAGGGGAAGGGGCCACTTATTGCTGCTGACGATGATCGCGCAAAAGTCATGCCTCCTCCGCCTAACCCAGTGCAGCAGCCACAGGAGCTCGGCACCAGTCCGAGCAATAACAAACCCGCAAACTTGCCGCCTCCAGCATCCACGTCGGCTGCGGCCCATGTTACTGCAGTTGATAGAGTGATGTACGGCCATCTCCTCGTTGAGCCACTAACTGTTGATCATATCCGGAACGTGACCCAGCTTGACGAGAAGCGCCAGCAACTGCTGGAGGAGGCGCAAGCCATCGCGGAGCAAGGCACCAAACTAGACCGAGATCTGGTCAACGCGCAGAAGTCCATAGAGAAAGCTAGAGCAATGGAGGCCGAGTACAAGACTCTGCTACAGCAGCAGAAGGCTAAGAAGGCTCCGGCTCGCGTCATCAATGATCCTGGTGTACGGCGCAACCTAGGATGGGCTCCCTCGAAGCCGGCACAGTCCAAGCCATACATTGACAGTGAAGGCAAACAAGTGATGCCCACCCCACTCCTTAACCTCGCCGTCGCCAAGACCCTTCTGGAGCAGGATAGATCGCCTGAGGCAGTAGAACAGGTCTATGACCTAGTCGCCAAGGCGGTAAAGCAGCAGGAAAAGGCCACCTCCTAGAGGCTTGAGTCTGACCCAGCGCTCTGCCGATCTAGCCAGTACAAACCGCCAAGGGACAGATCTCCTAAAGACGTCGGATCACAGACGGTTTCATCAGAACGAAGACGGAGGGATGCGCGCAACAGGAAGGATGCTATCCCCATATCCCCCCGACCACAGAGAGAGAGCCCAACCTCGCCGCCCATCGCCACCTCCCCGATCCCCCCGACGTCAGGAAGACTATAAGGCTCACCATCGCACGGATATGCCCCCACCAAAGCAGTGCGGCATCGTCTTCCGCGACAACGCGACACAGACCCGTCATGATGAAGAGCGCCACCAAGGACATAAGAGCAGGTCACACCATGATCCTCCGCATCCGACAAGCAACCCTGACAGGCGCGAGGCGTCGTAGGAGGGTAACATCAAGAAGGCTAACCCACCGCCACCTCTGCCTCCGTCGCCGCCAAGCAGTCACCATGGCGGAAGAGGCCCGCGTCGTTCACGCAGCCCATCCCCTTTTGACAACAATAAGAAGAACCCGGAGCCGTACGATGCACGTTCACGGATCGATAAGATCCACGAGGCCCGGGAAGGACCATACCTGGGACCACGTTGCTTTGGACCAACAATACGGTCCGCAACTTACCCCAAAGGTTTCCGGATAGACAAAACCATGAAGCCCTATGATGGCACCGCCACATGGTTGCAGGACTACGGCAACGCGATGGAGATTGCCGGAGGCAACCCCAATGTCGTCGTCAAGTACCTCCTTTTAATGTTGGCGGGCACGGCCCGTCAATGGATCGACGACATGACGGAGAGATCTATCTACAACTGGCTGGACTTGCAAGAAGCATTCACCAAGAACTTTGAGGGTACATATAAGCGTCCCTGCACTGTGGGCGATCTACAGCGGAGCGTGCAAGAGAAAGACGAGACATCTCGCGCCTACCTCTCCCGCTGGCTGGATATGAAGAATTCCTGCGCAGGAGTGCACGCCAAGACCGCCATGGCCGCCTTCATCGATGGGTTGGAAAGGGGCACGTTGCTCTGACATAAGCTGAAGCGCTTGAAGGACAATCATCATCTTGACTTGAATCAGATGATTTAGTTAGCCAGTGAGTTCGCAGCTACCGACGAGGATGCTCGTGGCTCTTTGCCGGCAACGGCCGTTCCAACTCAAGCTCGGAGGACCAGCAGTACAAAGCGGAAAACCGCTCCAGAAGAAAAGCAATCTACCGACATGGTCGCTATGACTTTTGCAGGACGAGGAGAAGGCGGACAACGTGGTCGAGGAAGGGGAGCAGGCCGCGGGCAGCAACGAGGAAGTGAAACCAACTCGGCGCCACTCCGCGTTCCCCAAACATACGAGGAGTACCGAGATATGCCGTGCCTCGTACACCTCGATGTCAACGGCAAGGCCACCCATACCAATCGACACTGCAAGTTTGTCAACGACCTCAAGGAAGACCCGGAGTCCGGCTACAAGCGAAGTCAGAAGAATAGACCAAGAGGCAAGGGAAAGGGTAAGAAGAAGGAGGAGGAGTCCAAGGATTCAAGTGACATGGACGAGGACGTCGACCCCAAGCACGCCGCCAAGAGCAACGACAAGGGTAAGAACCCCTTCGCAAAGAAGGCCCCAGTCTACCACACTTTCCTTGGCACCCCCACCGTCCGACAACAGAAGACCTCTCTAAGGATCCTGATGGCCACTCTCCCCCCAGTTCCCCAATACCTGCGCTGGTCGGAGGTTCCAATCACTTGGGACAGGACAGACCACCCAGACCTTGTGCCCACGGAGAACCAGTACGCCATGGTCATCAACCCATTGATTGACGGCGTGGAGTTCACCAAGTGCATGGTGGATAGTGGAACCAACATCAACATCATGTACCTGGATACACTGCAGAAGATGAACTTGACGGAGGAAAAACTAAGGCGGACCAACACTGTGTTCCATGGCGTAGTTCCTAGCCGGGAAGCTCGGTCCCTTGGGTGCATTACGCTTCAGGTAGCCTTCGGCGACGTTAATAATTACCGCCAAGAGCGCATGACCTTTGAGGTGGTCCCCTTCAAGAGCGTGTACCACGTCATATTTGGCCACGACATATTCCGCACGTTCATGGCCAAGCCATGCTTTGTCTACAACAAAGTCAAGATACCCGGACCAAACGGTGTCATCACCGTATCCGGAAGCTTGACCAAGGCAAGGGGCTGCGAGATCAATGAAGAAGCCATTGAAAAAGCTGTCCTCTATAGCGAAGAATTCAAGGAGATCTAGAGCAAGGTCAATGACTCAGAGATGCCCGCGTCGAAGAAGCAGATCTCCGACTCCGCTCCTGCGTTCAAGGCCGCCATCGAGACCAAGCCGGTGGAACTTGTGGTAGGCGATGCCTCCAAGACCGTGGCCATTGGGACGAACCTGGATCCCAAATACGAAAGCGCGCTCGTCGAGTTCCTCCGTGAGAATAGGGACATCTTTGCCTGGCACCCTGCCGACATGAAGGTTGTACCTAGGGAAATTGCCGAGCACATCTTAAACATAGATCCAAAATGTAAACCAGTGAAACAACCTCTAGGACGCTTCGAAGATGAGAAGAGACGCGCCATTGGCAAAGAGATAGCTAGGTTACTTAAGGCTGGGTTTATCCGAGAAGTCCTTCACACCCGATGGGTGGCCAATCCTGTACTTCTCCCCAAAAAGGGAACCAATGAATTAATAATGTGCGTTGATTACAACGGCTTGAACAAAGCATGTACAAAAGATCCGTTTGCTTTGCCTCGCATTGACCAAGTCATGACTCGACGGCTGGCTCGGAACTTTTTTGTTTTCTCGATGCATACTCAGGATACCACCAGAGCAAGATGAGGAAGTCGGACCAATTGGCCACTTCGTTCACTACCCCATACGGCACATTTTGCTATGTCACAATGCCCTTTGGGCTGAAAAACGTAGGTGCTGCCTACTAGCGGACAATGCAACGTTGCCTTCATGACCAAATTGGTCGGAACGTTCACACCGATGTGGACGATATCGCGGTGATGTCTAAAAATTCAAATGACTTAATCTTCGACTTAAAATAAACCTTTGATAATCTCCGGAATACAACATGATGCTCAACACTAAGAAGTGCGTCTTCGGGGTTTCAGCCGGCAAACTGTTGGGCTTCATCGTTTCCCAGTGCGGAATCGAGGTCAACCCGGAGAAAATCAAGGCCATCTTAAACATAAACTGTCCGACATGCCTAAAGGACATCCAACGACTAACAGGTTGTGTTGCAGCAGTTAGTCGGTTCGTCAGCCGACTTGGAGAGAAGGCTCTGCCGCTGTACAAGTTGCTGAAGAAGGAGGAAAAATTCACATGGACAGACGAAGCAGATGCAGCATTGAAGCAGCTCAAGGAGATTCTTTCCTCAGCTCCCATCCTTGCAGCACCCGAGCCTGGAGAGCCCCTGTTAATTTACATGGCGACAACCAACCGGGTTATTAGCATCGTCGTTGTGGTAGAGCGGAAGGAACCAGGCTACGAGCACGGAGTTCAACGACGAGTTTACTATGTGAGTGAGGTCTTGACGGAGTCCAAGCAGCGTTACCCGCACTACCAAAAGATAGCTTATGGAGTATTCCTTGCTTCTCGAAAGCTGAGGCATTACTTTCAGGAGAACCCAATCACAGTAGTGAGCAAGACTCCACTGTCCGACATTATCAACAACAGCGACGCTACAGGAAGGGTCGCGAAGTGGGGCATTGAACTTGCCGCCTTTGAGATCACCTACAAGAGACGCGACGCTATCAAGTCACAAGCCTTGGAGGATTTTATTGCAGATTGGACGGAGATGCCGAATGCTACTCCACTGCCAGAACCAGAGTACTGGGTGATACACTTTGACGGATCAAAGTTGCTCAATGGCTCGGGGGCTGGTGTATTACTATAGTCACCAAAAGGAGACAAGCTACACTACGTTCTGCAGATCCACTTCGAGGCTACAAACAACATGGCGGAGTATGAAGCAATCATTCACGGACTGCGTGTAGCCAAGGATATTGGCACCAAGCGCATAGTTTGCTGTGGAGATTCCGACTTGGTTGCCTAGAAGGTGGCTGGCACCTGGAATGCGCGGAACCCTATGATGGCAGCATATCGCGACGAAGTGGACGAGATAGCCAAGAGCTTCTTGGGCTACGAAGTCAAGTATGTGCCTAGGGAGCAAAACGAGGCGGCTGATCTACTGTCTAAACTTGGATCAGGGTGCAAGCAAATTCCGCCAGGAGTTTTCCTAGAGCATCTACGCACACCATCTGTGAAGGGCGCCGACATCGACAACCCGGATAGAGCTGAATCTTTCGTCAACATGGTGACAAAGATCCCTCCGGCTTGGAAAAAACCATTCATGGAATATCTCGAACACAGAACTTTGCCCGACGATGAAGTCGAACGACGGCAAATAGTACGACGAGCAAAGGGTTATACCATAATCAATAGGCAACTCTACAAGAGAAGCACTACTGGTGTATACCTAAAGTGTGTTTCCCAGCTAGAAGGTATGGAAATCCTACACGAAATCCATCTCGGCGATTGCGGGCATCACGCCGCTCCTCGATCGTTGGTCGCGAAAGCCTTCCGGCAAGGATTCTACTGGCTGAACGCGAAGGCGGACGCCGACAAGCTGGTTGAGACATGCACAGGATGCCAGTATTATGCCCGACAACCACATGTTCCTGCCGAAGAATTGCAAACAATACCAATAACTTGGCCTTTTGCAGTCTGGGGGGCTAGACATGGTGGGACCGTTACAAACAACATTGTGTGGATTTATGCATCTGCTTGTAGCAGTTGACAAATTCACCAAATGGATAGAAGCTAAACCCATTAGAAAGCTTGATGGGGCAACTGCCCTCAGGTTTGTCCGGGATCTAGTGGTGATATTTGGTCTCCCACATAGCATCATCACCGACAACGGAAGCAACTTGTCACTCGGAGAAGTGGAGGCCTATTGCTGGGACAAAGGCATGTGACTTGACCTTGCATTTGTGTCACACCCACAATCCAATGGTCAAGTTGAGCGAGCCAATGGATTAATTCTATAGGGAATCAAGCCACGTCTTGAGGCACCGCTACATAGACCAGCTGGAGCCTAGGCGGAAGAATTGCCATCTGTGCTGTGGAGTTTACGAACTACACCCAACAGATCCAACGGTTACACCCCTTATTTCATGATATATGGAGCAGAAGCCATCCTACCCTCCGACATCCTCCACGATGCACCAAGAGTTTCCGCCTACAACGAAGATGACGCTGAAGAATCCATATGCCTAGATGAGGACCTTCTCGAGGAGGAGCGCGTTTTGGCATGCCAAAGATCCGCCATCTACCAGCAAAAGCTACGCAGCTACCATAGTCGCCGCGTTCGGCATCGCTCGTTTAAAGAGGGGGATATAGTGCTCCGACTTAAGCAGAAGAAGTCACACAAACTATCCCCGCCATGGGAAGGACCGTTCATCATAAGCAAGGCGCTGCTCAATGTGTCTTACTACCTTGTCGACAATCGTGAACTCCAGGATAGACCCAACGAGGATCATAAGCGTAAGCGACGTGACCCGGATGATGACTACCCAGAGCTTGATCGGGCATGGAACATAGCACAGCTACGTCCTTTCTACACTTAGCATTTTTTATCTAATTGTGTACCTCTTATATGATCAATGAAATAAAGCTTTTTGGTTCACTCATTTTGCTGAGTCTTTTATCTCCTTTAATGTTCATTTTTGGATCATATAAAACTTTTATGCACAAGTCTTGCGATCACACTTGTGAAAATTCCGCCTACGGGCGTTAGCTTAAGTTTTCTGGTCTACACGTTCTTTGTTGTTTTTATGTGGATTCTGGAGTAGTGACTTTCGACACTTATTGTCAGCGATTTTGTGCTCAGGTTATTGACGGTGCCATTAGGCATCATCACCTAAGCGCATGGTTCCGACAACGAGTCTTCCGGCTCACGAGAAGTCAAGCATAAGAACCAGAGTAATGGATAAGCCAGCACTTGCTTAAAAAATATACATGCTGAAACTTAATTCTTAAGTAGCAGGATACGATAACCATTGTTTTCCGCCTTAAGATTACATCAACAAAGTTTTTTCTCGCGCACACTCCAGAGGTGAAACAGAAATTACAAAGTGTTCTTTACTATTTGGGTGCAGGGGAATTGGAGGTCGCATCATCACCAGCCGGAGAATCACCCTCAACATCGGCGCTGTGATGAGACTCGGAGGAATCCGGGTTGGCGTTGTCGAGAAAGTTCCTGGGCACGAAGACATCAACATCTACCAATTCGTCAACCCTGGTATCATACCCCGCAAGTGATGACAGGATGGCTTCGTGATCGATCTCCTTGCCGTCATCATCTATGTCGGGGATGCCAGAGGTCACCGTGTCGATGTCGGCATCTTCATAGTGTGCCTTCACCATAGACAGCGTCATCCTTGCGCCAGCCCATGCGCGTGAAGCTTTCCAGCTTGCGACACGCTCGGGGGCTCGGCGCAGAATCTCCGAGTAGTTTACCACGGACTCAGAGGCCTTGATATAAATCTAGAGGGGCTTGGAAATCTCCTTGGCTTGGGTGAGGGCGGTGTTGATGAAGTTGCTGGCAAGAATCATGCATTCCTTGTCCGAAGGAGGCGAGCGGGTTAAACCCATAGGCGCTGAAAATTCCGACAAGAATTGCATGAGTTCAATAAATTCTAAGTATCCAGACTACAGAACTACAAGGCGGAGGACACTTACTGAAGATGTTGGCCTTGGCCTGCCAGACCATGTCCGCCAAGGATTCCTTCTCTTGTTGGAGGAGCTTAAACGCCTCGCTATGGCGAAGGTTTTGCTCATCGGCAGCTTGCTTCTGATCCTTTAGGATCGCAAGCTCCTCCTTCAAGCGATTGATCTCCGTGGAGGCGGAGTCCTGCAGGGATTTCATGGAATCCTCGTGCATCTTCAGCATTTCTTCTCTCTCCTTCTTAAGGATTTTTTTCTCGCTGTCCAGCTGCTGGATGTGCTTGGACTGCTCGACAATATCCTTGGCCTTGGCGACATGCTCTGCAAGTCAGAGAAAACAAAATACACATTGAGTACTCGGAGATTATGGGCACAAAAGTAAGACGGAAATGCGCAAAAAGAAAACAGACTCTTGTTTTTGATGACCTGTTCCTTCAAGATGGCAGTTTTGCCCTTTACAGCTTCATGGTCTGCGCGCATCTTCTGGTACTTGTCATTGGCCATGCCCCTCCGAGCATTCTCGTTCTGTGGAAACAAATACAAAGTCAAGTCGTTGTTTAGTCTGCTTAGAGCTTCTAGTCAGAGATTTTTCACCTAGATTCTCGAGGGCTACAGCGATAGTTTTTAACTTAGCAATATGCTTAGCTTTTCTTTAAGCATCTAGTCGGAGCTAATTCAGTTCTCAACTAGAGGCTTGGGGGCTACAATATAGAGTTTTTAACTCAGAAAATGCTTAGCTTTTCTTTAAAGCATCTAGTCGGAGCTAAATTAAGTTACAACTAGAGTCTTGGGGGCTACAACATTGAAAATCATGAACACTGCTTGTGCTACTCTTAAAGCATCTAGTCGGAATAATTCATTCCATCTAAATGCTTGGGGGATACAGTGAGAGTTCTTTCTAAACTAGTCACTCTTAGAGCATATAGATGCAAAACCACTGGTTTTCCGTCTACATCCTCGGCGGCTACAGTGGGATACTCATACGAAATGCAAAAGGTAAAGTAAAACTTACAAGTGCGATGATCTTGAGGCTTGTAGAGCTCTCGGCCAGCAGCTGGCCAAAGGCAATGTTGTTTCCTCGCAAGATGTCCGCTTGCCGGAGTAGCTCCTCAAGACCGCATGTCGGAGATGACGACACTCCTCCAGGAACCATATTTGTGTTACTCCGCCTGATGAACCAACACATGGCTAGGTCCAAGCCGGTTAGACCCGTCTCTATGAACCACTCGATCCGCCTTATTGCGTGAGAAGCGTCGAGGTCGGAGGGAAGGGAGGCATGGGACAGCCATGTGGAGACTTCAGCGGCGGCTCCATCCACGAAGTCCGGGTACGTTACTTCTCGGCCCGCCAAAGGAATGTCGGGACCGTAGAAGTACGTCCGCTGCCAGTTTTTGCACGACTCTTGGCTGACGATGTCGGGGAACCACCGGCCAGGACGGATCTTGAAGCTTATGGTGCCGCAGTTCCTAAGCACCTCCCTACTGTGTCCGGCTTCACGTTTGACGGTGAAGAAGTATACAAACAAGTCTAACCTAGGCCTAAGCCCTAGGTAACCCTCACAAAGTGCCGTGAAGTTGCTAAGCACTAAGATACTATTGGGGGAGAGGTTATGTGGTTGGACCTTGAAATGATTCAAGACGGACAGAAAGAAGTGAGAGATGGGCAGAGAAACGCCGCGTACCAATTGCGCCATGAGGTACACCTTCTCTTCGGATCTGGGAGAAGGGGTCACCTCGCCGGACGGCGCCGCCCGCCAGTCGAGCCCCTCCGTCGTGGGGAGGTAACCCTCAGCGACCATCTCTTGGATGTCGCGGCCGGTGATGTCCGAGCCGCGCCATTCTCCTTTGTGCGAGTCTGGCTCCTCTTCCAGAGGCTCCAGCGCCGCTAGATTATGGTCGCCGCCGGTGGTTTCAATCACCGCCGACGCGGGGATGACCAGGCCCTCTGGGGCACGATGATGGAGCTCGCCGGCTTCGCCGTGGCTTCGCTCGATGCTGCCATCGAAGGGGAGGAACTGCTGCTGGCCATGGAGGATTGGGAAAAAGCGACTGGTGCAGATAGAGAGGCTAGGGTTTCTCGAGGTTTTCCGCGGAGAGCTCGAGGAGGCGAGCGGCTGGAGGAAGAAGACGATGACGCGAGAGAATGGGGTGAAAAAGTGGCAAGTGTCCCACGGTTACTATTTATCTTACTCTGCATCAAGATTCGTGCAGCTAATCGGACGGTTGCCGCGTAGACGACGTGTTCGTGAACGTGCGCGGTAATTTCGCCACGTCTCCAACCGCCGCCGCCAACGGTTCGTATCGCTCGCGCGGGAAAATCGGATATGATTACGTTCTCTGCATGTGTGAATTACGAGGCGTCGCTGACCTACAGCCTACGTCCCCATAACTGACATGGTAGATGAGCCGTCCCATCGAAGATTCTGGCATGGACGGATTTAATCCGACAATGGAAGATTCAGCATTTCTCCGACTTACTTATAGAAGACGGAGAAGCCTTTGCAGGGTTCTTTGGGAGGACTACAAGATTTTGCTTGACGATTTTCCGAAATCCACCTAGACGGAGCATTCCATGAGAAGAGGCAAGACGGCGCAAGATCTCGGAGTTCTCCGGGGATACTGTTGGGGATATGATATATGGGTATCCTCGTAGCATGTCTCTTATCCGACTAACCCGGGTGGCCCATAGTCGGTAGCATGGCATGTGGCCTGCTGGGCGGCCCAGTTAGGTGGATTCAGAAGGGAGGCCCATGTCGGATAAAGGAAGGCTACGGTGGAGTCACTAACGTACCCGGAGCCTTGGAGTGCAAGATACACAAGACTAGTAATAGACGGTGTACAACTCTGTAACCTGTCCGGCTAGGACTTTTCCCTGTAACCCTAGGACCTGGCGACTATATAAGTCGGGCCTATGGGAGCCTTTAGGGCACGATAACTTAGACTCTCTAGTCACCTCGCACAGCGAACCTATCTCTGTAAGTCGGCGTATTGCCATTATAGTGATTTATAGCAGGAGTAGGATTCCGCCACCGTTGTGGGATCTGAACCTGGGTAAGCTGTGTTACCTCGTACCCGTCAACCGTCCGTCTTACCCCACGTCTCTAAACACGCACTGTGAGGCCCCTCCATGGCGTAATCGTCGGAAATACCACGACACATGATCCACTATATGTATGAAAACTCCCACGGTTAACAATGCTTACTACCCCAAGATGCACCCATGTACCGCAGGAACTCCATCTGGTCGTAAACTACGATGTTGATCGGTATGGCCTTGAAAAACTTGGTCGTTCTGTTTGAAACCCAATAGTATCTATACATGGCAGAACAATACTACGAAGCTCATGGTTAACATTTTCATGGCACGTAGCGCACACGACATGCATGATAGGTCGTGTTATGCGTAAATATTTTAATTTCTTTTTTCTTTTTTCTTTATTTCATGTGGTTGTTTTCAAGAGGGGTTCAAAATTGCCAAGATGCAAAACTTTAGCAAGAAGTCAAAACCAGTCATCAAAACTCCTGGTGGTTTTAGATATATTAATTGATCGTCCATTGTGGGTACCTCCAAATGCCATTTCATAAAACTCACAGAGCAGCCTACGATTTACTAGCAGTAGTTAAATTTTACCAAATTTCGATAAATTGGCATAAAGTCATTCAAGTGGGAGCAGTTAGCTAGGAAGTTTGAAAACTCATAAAACATGGGAAATCGTACGTACAACATGTTGGTCCACTGTATATGTCTGAAAACTTGCCTTGTGGTATTTAGATCCATGTTCTTCGGACTTTGTTTATGGGAAAGGACAATCTCGTAATCACTCGGAAAATTCAGAATGTTCTTTCCTCATAGATGGAAACTCACACCCACAACATTGTTTAATACAATAAGACGCACCCAGCAACCTCCGAAAAGACATTTAATTCAAGATCAATCTATCATGCTTACTGGTAGCTCAAGTTTCACCTTATTTTGTTAAATTTTCAATATGCAAAAACTTAGCAAGAAGTTGAAGATATCTTCAAAACTCTCGGTGGTTTGATATATTAATTATGCCACCCGATGGGTACCTCCAAAAGCGTTTTCGTAAACTTTCGAAGAAACCTACAATTTACTTGTAGTTTCAAATGTGACCTAATTTCAATAAATCGACGTAAATTCACTCAAGTGGGCTCAGTTAGCTAAGAAGTTTGAAAACTCATAAAACATGGGAATCATAATTATAACATGTTGGTATAATATATATGTATATAAACTTGTCTTGTGGCATCTAGATCCAATATTCTTCGAACTTTCCTTTACGATAAAGAACTATATTCTCATCACTCGAAAAAATTGAGAATTGGATGTTCTTTCCTCATAGTTCAAAACTCACGCCGATGACATTGTTTACTGAAAGAATATGCACCCATTTACCTCTCAAAATACATTTAATTCAAGAGAAAAATATCACGCTTCATTTTGTAGCTCAAGTTTGACAAATTAAATTTTCAAGACAAAAAATCTTAGCAAGAAGTTGGACATGTCATCTAAAATCTCGGTAGTTTTGACTCCCTAGCGGGTACCTTCCAAAAACTTTTTCGTGAACTTTCAAAGCAACCCACAATTTACTAGAAGTTCAAAATTTTCACCTAATCTCGGTAAATAAAAAAAAGTCATTCAAGTGGACAGAGTTAGCTAGGATGAAGTTTGAAAACTCCTAAAGCATGAGAATTAATAATAAATACAAACATGTCGGTCCACTATATATGTCGAAATCTTGGAATGTGGCATCCAGATCCATATTCTTCAGACTTATTTTCGGAAATTAACAATCTCGATCGTCATCACTCAGAAAATTAGAATGTTATTTCCTGATAGATGGAAACTCATACCAATGGTATTGTTTACTACAAGAAGATGCACCCATCTACCACTGTGAAATTAAATTTAATTCGAGATCAATCTATCGCGCCTACTTGTAGCTCTAGTTTAAGACCTAATTTTGTTAAGTTGTCAAGATGAATAATCTTAGTAAGAAGTTGAACCTGTTGTGAAAACTCTCGGTGGTTTCTAATATATTAATTGAACCCCTGATGGGTACCTCCAAAAGTTTTTCGGAAAACTATCATAGCAACCTAAAATTTACTCGTTGTTCAAATTTGACCTAATTTCGATAAATCGGCATAAAGAAGACGCAGACCATGTTGGTCCACTTAATATGTCTAGAAGCTTGCTGGATTGTGGCATTTAGATCCATATTCTTAGGACTTTATTTCTTTATGGAAAATAACAATCTCGTCATCACTCGGGAAATTGGGAATGTTCTTTCCAGATAGTTCAAAAATCACACCGACAACATTGTTTGCTACAAGAAGACACACCCATCTACCTCTGAAATTAAATTTAATTCTACCGAAATTAATCTACTGCGCTAACTTGTAGCTCAAGTTTTACCTAATTTTGTTGAATCGACAAAGAAGTAAGTGAATTGTGCGAAGTTAGCTAGGAATCTTGAAAAATGAAATTATATAAGAAATTGTGGTCCACTTCGTGAGATAATTGGGAGGGTTGCATTTTCTTCTAACTCTGGTAGGTCCCCCCAGAGCGAGGTTCTTTAGTTAACATGGTCGGTGGAAGTACAAGTTACATCAAGGACCTTGTTAAAAATGAAAATCACATCGAAGTCCATGCATTTAGCACAAGGTCCCTGAAACTAAGCAATAAAGTGTGTTTTGAGGTTTGCACACAAATGCATTTATTGTGCTTAAGACTATCAACAAAATCTTCTAGATGCTAGAAATGGAAAAGAAGATCCAATGGTTAGAAATGATTGGATTTTCCCCTCTTGATCCAATGGTCCATGTTCGAATTTCGAAAATAGAAAAATTCTTAAACTTTGGGAAACTGAAAAATTCTTTACATTTGGGGGCATTATTTGTTGTTTAATTCACTCTTCTACTACCTCCGACCCATATTAGTTGACTCAGATTTGTCTAAATTTGGATGAATCTAGACACTATTTAGTATATAGGTTCATCCAAACTTTGACAACTCGAAGTAAACTAATATTGGTCGGGGGGAGTAGTAGAAATACTTGGAAAACTCGTTTTGACGGTATGGCCTACTATACCATGAACTCTGTGTATACTTTCCTAGGTTTCAGGCCAAATGACCAAGGTCATCGTCTTCTTCTTTTGAAAACCGGGTGGTGGGACATTTTTTTCTGACTAGGGTATGTCTCGAGGGAGCGATACGATGTTTCAATTAACACGGTCATAGGATGTGTACATATATGTTACACCAAGTACCTCACAAAAGAGAAAATTATATCCAAATCCAAACATTTAGCACAAAGGACCCTGAAGTTAAGCAAGGAAAAGTAGTAGGATGAGTAAGTTGCACGTGCTTTGCACGTGTGAGTGGCGTACGATATAGAAGTTTGACATATCATTTTAGAGAACATTTAAATCCTAAATATAAACATTATCGGCAAACTTAGTTTACAGCCAAAATACACCCTTCCTAGTGCTAAAATAGACCCCGTCTCCGAGTACTACTACAATAACAAGTAAACGAGTGGAACTCTAGAACTAAATTAACTAGTAATACATCATCACCATCGCGTTGGGATGATTAGCAGAATTTTAAGATCAATTCTTCTTATGGATGCAAACAGAGAAAGGGAACACCTTCTAGTACTGTCCAGCAGTCGCGGTTATGTACCGCGTCGTCATCGTGAGGAACGTCAGATCTTCGAGGATGAGACTACGGGGCGATGCGCAGCTCGTCGGCTCCATTACCCCATTAATGATGTCCGTTGACAAGTATGTCGGCGACTGCGGCCCACTCGCGCATAAATTTACCCTGTACCGGGGCCATGAGCACACGGCTTCCCTGACGCACACCAAGGAAACGGCGGCGGCATGGCCGAGCTCGCTGATGATGAGGCTGAACACGCTAGCGTCATCACAGTACACGATGGCCATGGATTGTAGAAAGTACAGTAACAACATCGTTACTGTAAACTCCATGGGCTGGCTGTATGATATCCTATACACTCGTACCTTGTGGTAGTCGTCGAGGTTGATAAGGAGCTTGACAAGCGAGGCGGTGAAAATGCAGCCCACCTCCATGCAGCCGCACGGGCTGTATGGGCACGAAGTCTTGTGGTCGTCGAGCTCGTGGTAGGCGAACATGGTGAGACAGTGGTCGTGGGGGCATGGAACAGTTATCCGCGCTAGCTCGTTGAGCATGTGGTAGACGACCATGGTGAGACAGGCGTCATGGGGGCATGGAACAATTATTGGTGCTAGCTCATCTTTGTCCATCACCGGCAAGCTCTTGGTGGAATCCGTCTAGACGCGCGGCGTTGGAGTTGTTCCCTGGAAGCTCGACTCGTCGATGTAGTGCCCGCAGTCCAGAATTTTTATGCAGCATTGAATTTGGGGTCCCTTGATCCATACTAGGTCCATCCTAGAGCCATGCTCCTGCATAAAAATAGAGTAAGTAGGTATTGCTACTTGAACACCATGATTCACACTAGTCGGTCAAAACAAGGTTGCAGGAAGTTTATAGGTGAGATTAAAGAAGTTAACACGCTATACAGTAACAGATCCTACCCACGTGAAGGTTTACTCCTAGAGAGATACAAAGAAGACTAGGGTCTGGCGCAAAGTGTACAGTGCTACAGGGGAGAGATCGAGGACTGCATGCATGTCTTCAACATGATCTGCATTTTATTCTATCTGCTTGTCTCTTATGGCTCTTTTGTTTCTCTCTCTTATTTTTAGAGGAAAAGGGCACCTGCCCCGGTTGAAACCAAGTTTACAACATTCTGGTCCATAGGCAAAATGTCAGGATTGACGACCCGGTACACAAAACCTCAGCACGGTTCCATATCTTTCTTGTGGTTAAGCTTGTCTAGATACAAGTACTAGGGTTAATTTAGAAAAAAATAAGTCCGGATTTTGGAAACTCCACGGATTAGTAACAGGAGTAGAAAAGTAGAAGCAGTAGTTGTAGAGTTGTACTAATTCTCTGGTAATACTTGTCTTTTTATTCTCCTAGAACGCATGCAGAAATTAAGGGGAGTAAGTAATACGGAGTAGAAGAGGTTTTATTGCGTCGCAGTGGGAGAGATAAAATGACAAACATAGTACTTGTGCTAGATCCCAACACTGTTCCAACTTGCACTTTATGATATTCAACCTCCAACCTTATTACAGATAGGTAGTACTAGAGGTTAAACTAATCATAAGATTTTTTCTTCTTCTTGGACCTGGATCCTTCCGCTGCGACCTTCCTGTTGGCGTCGTCCTTCCGCTTCCCGTAGCATCCCCCAGCTCCCGCCTTCTTCATCAAGCCTCCCAACTACTTCTCCTTCCTGTTCTTATTGCCAGTGAAGAAGGGATTGAGTGCACTCTTCTTGTAGATGATTTCCGATCCCTCATCCTCCTGCTTACTCTTCTTCTTGCTGAAGAAGGGTGGATCGAGTGAACTCTTCTTGAAGACGATGGGTCGGTCATAGATGAAAGATAAACAACCGTCCTCCTCCTCCTCTGTGATCTCTAGTGGCGTCCCCTCCATCAGATGATGGTAAGTAGGGTCCTTTTCGGAAAATTACCTTCCGTAGTGTCAGAATAGTATGGCCCATCAAAGGACTCCCCGCTATCACCATGGTAGGGACTATTATCCCCGTTGGCCAATGCCTTGGACTCGTCAATGGAGGTGCACTGATCGGAGGAGCTATGCGACATTTTTGTGTGTGTGTGGTGGCTTGGCCAGCTTGGAGGGAGGGGGTAGGCAGGGGAGAGACATAGAAAGTTCTTCGGTGTGTGTGTCATGCCTTGATACGGAGAGTTGGTCATTTTTGATGACCGCTTAAAAGGGCTTGCTCGATACATCAAAACGTCCAATATGAGCCATTGATGATCAATGCCTAATGGGCCTTAATTTCTGAACATTGCCCGTGACTGCATTTGATTCCAGGGAGTACGACCCAGATTTAGTCGAGCGAGAAAATCTCCCACTATCCCCGAAATATTCTGCGCCCCAGTGTTTCAAACATACTGGAATTCCCTTTCCACCCAAGTTAAGGTGGTTCGTTAGGGCTTCAATCGTAATTTCCCGATTCACTACCTCTATTTCCCTCCCTGGCACCTCCTTACCCCCACCCCCACCCCCCACACACACCATCCTCAACCGCAGCTAGGCAAGCGATGCGGAAAACCCTAGATCTAACCTTCACCACCTTACCCTAAATCTGCTTCTTCGCCGTTGTCATACAGCGCTCGGAGCAACCCCTATTCTTCTTCCACAAGCACCGCTAGGGATATGATTCTTCGCCGCTTTCGTCCAGCGCACGGAGCAACATGCACAGGATGCCTAGACGCCGTCCCGACCCAGGTAAATAGATATCCCTTGATTTTCGTATGATAAATATGGAGCACCTAACTGTATTTTATTGAAGCTACTTTCGTAGTAACTTACCAGTGCTATACTTGTTATCCTTATCTTCCTAAATAAACTCTTTGTAGTCATGTTTAACTATAACGAGTTGAACTGCGATTTTTTTTGTCATGGCGAAATATGAGCCAGCGAATGGTGAACACATTTGTTTCCATTATCTCATTTATTAAAGTTCCCGCACATAAGTGATTCCATTATAATTTATCTCTATTTTGGTGTAGGATATGGCACTAACTATTATTTACTGCCTGATGCTATTCTCTTATCTGTGTAGTACACGTTTACATTCGTTATACTGCTTCTAGTAATAGGTCGGGTTTATTTGATTCTGCTTACACCACAATTCCTAACAGTTTGCTGTTGTTACAAAATGAACAGGTGCAGTTTACACTAGAAATAGTAGAATGAAGGGCCCCTATAATCTAGTAAGTATCTATTCCTTTCCTATCACTTCATGCTAACATCTATCAGATTGGAACATTTTTGTGTTTACTCTCCATTGCACCTTCATGAAGAGGCCCAATAGTGAAGTATGGAGACCACAAGTCCAATTACATGATGCAGCGGACATTGTCAACGAACATACCTGTAACCATATAAGAAACCGCGAGACTCTACATAGAGATACTGTATGCACCCCTCCGCCCCACACACAAATAGTTTTTAAGGTTTAAGTCCCCTCGTTTCACGCCGCTTAGTCTAGTTCAGTTTTTTTTGTCGGAGGCACTACGATGATTAGAACAAGGCCAGATTTGCAACGTAATCCAATATAACAGAAAGAGAAGAATCATAATCAACCATTCACTTCAACCCTCACTCTGGTATCTGTCACTTGTCTGGCTATTTTAATACGAGGAACACGATAGTTCAATTGGTCTTTGGGCAGACAATCAAAAAATTGAAATCTAAATGTTTATGTATCACACTATTTGATAGATTGTTTCACCATTTCTCTGAAATGATCTGCTAGTCTATTAGAGGAACAGTATTGTTCTATTTGTAATTCGACTGAGTTATTATAGTAGTTTGTCGATGATTACAACAATTCCACCTATCTAAGATTCAGATGCAACTGCACATTGAGTAGGCTAGTTAATATCAGCCACAATGGTTAAATGCTTATTTTGTTCTTCGGTAAATGCTTCTCTATCAGTTTAAGGAGCTCTCAGTCAATGGATTCATTACATTTGTAAATCACGAATTCTACTTTGATCAGTTTGCTTGAAGTGCTTGGGTTGAGTGCTTATATTGCTATATCAGACCAGAATAAACTTTTGAGAATTAATAGGTAGTTTTGTTCCTTCGTATGATGTTGTAACTTTTTTATCTTAGTTTTAGTCGTCATCAAGTAGAGGAGTCATTTCACAGAGCAGAAGTGAAAGTTGCACACGATCTCATCCCTCTATGAAGTCGACTATTCAAGTTATTCCAGAAGATAAAGATGTATGAGGCCCTGCTGCAACTAGTTGACTGATTTGAAATTATTTGGTTTTTCTTTTCCTTGGTAATGATGATATAGGATATTTCTTTTTGTTTTAGGTTGCAGATATAAATACGAAGGAAGAACATAAAACAAATACTTCAAGTGCAGATCTCTTTGCACTGAGTAGTAGTGACAATGCGTATTGCTCACGTAGGTACATGATATCGACTGTTCCATACATTCCAGCAGAAAGAATTTTTGGAGCTGCACTCCGAGATGCACTTGATGTAGTTGGACAGGAAGCTAACAGAATAGATGCAGTAGTATCCATATCGTGGAATGAGTTATCTGAGTTGAAGAACATGCAAGCTTTGACGGAGAAACTACTCAATAATCTCCTCAGTAAGCCTTGTGGTAAGCCCGTCGTTACATGTGAGGCGATGCGAGCTTCCTAAATGGAACATTTTTTAAACCGAGATTTTGTTTGTTTATCAATTGCGTTGTACTACGATGATGCTGTTTGAGCTACTGATTTTTTTCTGGCCTGTAATAATTTAATATTTTTACAGTTATAAGTTTTCTTCCACTTTTACGGAATTCTTTTAGTACTGTAGATAGTCTAGTACTCAGAATATGCCCCCAATTTGCTTAGTATTGTACCAGCCTTGATGGGCCGCCAATCAACAGTGATGGGCCTTCCGTGCCGCCATGTGGTAGCAGGCCGCTTAACCTGTACACTCTAAACAGTAAAAGGCCATAACAGTAAAAGGCCAAAACAGTAGAAGAACAAAAAAGTAAAAGGCCAGAACAGTAGAAGGCCAAAACAGTAAATGGCTAGAACAGTAAAAGGACAGAATAGTAAAAGGCCAGAACAGTAAAAGCCCAAACTGCAACGACCCGCTATTGTGTGTAGACTAGCCTTCTTTAGGCCGGAACAGTAACGGGCCTGAAAGTCTATGGGCCACCGCTGGCTACATAAATGGGCCCACTCCAAAATAGTGTAGGAATGTACAATAACGGCCAAAAGCGGGCTATCAAAAGGGGCCCATTTAGAACAGTGCAGGGTGGAACAGTAACGGGCCCGATATCTTACAGGCCGCACAAACAGGCCAATTTGAAACAGTGTATGTGGAAACAGTAATAGGCCAGACAGTTTATAGGCCACCTACGTCTGCACCATTGGGCCCATTTGTAATAGTGCATGGTGAAATACTAACAGGCCATGATCCTGTTGGGCTTCCTTAATGGGCCGACCCACTTAATAAAACCACTACTAGAAAATCGCGTTGTTTTTGTGCATTGCTCATGTCATCATGCCACATTGCATTTTAGCATCGTCATCATCATGCATTTGTTTGTCTGAAACTATTTTCGAAAAACATATTTTGTTTTCTAAATACCCCGCCTTTATTTCAAAATCCAAAACTCGGGTCTCCGGAATATTTGTTTTGTCTAACCACGGTTTGCAAAAGCCCCGTTTTAAATAAATAAAATTTTAAATTATTTTTAGGAGGCAGCCAGCCAGGCCCGAAAGCCCGGCCGGCCACCTCTAAACCCTAGTCAAAAATATCTAAACCTTTTCCTACCCAATCCTAGTCTACCCAGCCTTTCCCCTTCATCCACCTCACCCCGGCCACATCACCCCACCCACTAGCCAACCGCCACCTCACCACTCCCTTCCCCCTATCCAATCCCAGCCTGCCACCTCAGCCTGGTCCCGTCCCACATCGCACGCCTCCCCATCCCTCCTGGTAGCCCCACTTCCGCCCACGTGAGACAGGCCCGGCCTCGATCTCCGCCTGCTCCCCACCTGCCAGCCCCACCATTCCGCCAACGCGGCACCTGCCTCTCCCGCACGCCATCTCCCCACCAACCTCTGCTCCCTCCTCTCTCTTCATCGGTCCTGCTCCTTCCTCGCCGGGCCGTCCGCCTTCGCCGGCCTCCTCCTTCCGCCGCTCGGGCTCGCCCCGCCGTCCTTCGCCGCGCCTTCCTCTCGCCTCTCTCGGCTCTCCTCTCCGCGCGTGGCCCCACCTCCGCCGGCCTCTCGTTCGCCGTCGCCCGCAGCGCCCGCCTCGCTCCGGCCGCCGCCGTGCCTCGTCTCCGCTTCCCCCGACGCGACCCCGAGCTCCGTGGCGGCCCCCTCCTCCACCCGTCGACCCCGCGCCTCTCTCCTTCCAGAGATCTCGCCTCCGCGCATGTCGCCGCCTGCCTCTGCCTCCCCGCTGAGGTCTGCTTCACCGCCGGTGCCCCGTCCTCCGCCCGTGCCCCAGCTCGTCCTCGGCCTGCTCGCCGTCCCCGCCGTTGCGAGCGCCGGCACCCGGTTCCCGGCCTTCTTCGCCTCGCCGGCCGCCGCCAATCTCCTCTGCTCCGTCCGAGCCCGAGCCCCGCCTCCTACAACCACCGCCGCCACGGGGTCCCCTCCCGGCGCCTCGCCCGCCGCCGTGCGGCCCCGTTTCTTCGGTCGTCCTCCGCGCTCAAGCTCCGGCCGACGGCCTCCTCGCCTCCACCCACATCCAGCCAGCGCCCCGCTCCTGGATCCTCTCCTCTGCATCGTGCTGATGTCCCTGCCTCCATCTGCATGCCACCAACCCCGTCTGCGACGTCCACATAGTCCAGTGTTCCCGCGACCCCAGCTCACCTTGGTCTGTTCCGGTGCGCTTTTGGAGCCCTACTCGTGGCTGTACCTTGATGCTGCCAGGTTGCGAGAATCTGTGTATCGAGACCTCTGCTCTGCTAGTTACCTGACGCTGCTAGTTGTAATGATTGATATAAACTACGGATGTGCTTCTACCGATGAAGAAATGGTGGTACCGCTATAAGACCTGCTCATGACGCGGATATGATGTTCGTGTGAAGATTGCTGGAGGCCAACTGAAGACCGAGACGGAACCAAGCCTGCCCTCGACAATCGATCCAAGATCTTCACCATGGATTCCAAGTTCGTCGAGACCCCGGATTCCGCCAAGATCTTCCGAAGGCCGAACCTCGTGTTTTGTTCCTCCTCGTCGATCCGAAGACCGAACCCCTCGGAGCCCAAGTTCGCCGAACCCTAATGTGATTCCCTATCCGAGACCCCATTATTTTTATAATATGACATTATCATCTTGTTGCATATTAAATTGTTCATGCATGCATACTTGTCTGTGGTTTGGGGGCATTATGCCAATTCATCTCATAATTAAATATGGAGTCTATATGCGGGATATCTTTGTCTTATTCCGGACTTCATTTAAATTGGCATAGCGAACCGAAACCATGTTTTGTCTTGCTAATCCAACATTTAATTTGCGGGGGATCTAAACAACATGAACCATCCAATAAACTGTCGGGACCCCGGTTCCGCTTGATATGGCCTAAATGCATCGCACCTTTGCCATGTCATACATCATACATGCATCATGCCCGATTTTCTACCGTAGTATTAAATAGTGCATCCGGTGTTTGTGCTAGTGTTTTGCTTCTTCACGGACTAGGCCGATGAGTTGATGCGAGTGTCTACCCGACCTTCGGATGAACCCTCGGCAATGTTTTCAGGCGAGCACCTCCCCCTTTCTACCTATCTTACTTTTATAGTATTTATTCCCCCCTGTTGATCTATTGCTATCTGTGTTGCGATGCTCTAGTTTTCGTACCCGTGATATCCCTTGCAGCCTTATATTGCCTTGGAAACATCCTTTTACCTATTGTTTGGTAGATAGTTGGACTTGCGCGTCGTAGTCGCTTGCTCAAGTGCTGTTGCGTGTCGTCCAGTACCACAGTTGTTGGAGTATTGCCGCATGTTTAATGTTGGAGATGATCATGGCTTTAAATACTGTTTAATAACTAAAATTAAAGTAGGTAAATGCAGAGGCACCGGTGGGTAATAGACAATATTTGGATTTTAACCGCTCACTGGTGTCCCATAGGACCCCGAGTTCTTGACACCTGTTCCGAGATCAAGCGCGCTAACCACAGGTGGGGTGTATGGGCACCCCCATCGATTTAGTACCTGATTCCAAGTACTGTACTGGGGGCCACAATTAGTTTGGGACTTTATTACTATCCTGTACTTATGTCGTGCTTTACTGCTTAATTTAAGATTGTGCGAGGAATGCACCTGTACTGTTTAGGTAAGCGGAGTGTTTTCGCGGTATCGACAAGCCCAGTCACACTTTCGGGTTCCCAGTCGTTTACAGCCATTGACGCAAACCCTGAGTCCATCTCGGAGACCGGCCGACTTCGTTGCGGGTAGCTTAGTTGGGTGGCCCCCATGTACTTGCTTTGGGTCTGGGAAACGTCATGACTTAGGCCCCGCCGACATACCGATGGGTGTATGTTAATTGATCTGGCAAAAAGGGTCGAAGTGCGTGTGGATACTTTGGTGCACCCCTGCAGGGTTAAATCTTTTCAAAAAGCCATGTCCGCGGTTATGGACGACTTGGAGCACAGTTCTCGATCATAGACAACTATAACTAAAGTTTACTGCTATAATTTGACTTGTATCCGATATGACTAGTAATCAGCTCCACTACCACGGAATGGCTAAATAAAAGTACCAACAACTGCTGGGTTTGGGATGTCTCATGCTAATCGTATCTGACTAGTAAGTGTTGCAACTACAATGGAATGTTTAACTAAAACTGCCCACTGCTTATTATATCAGGATGACTCATGCTATCTATATTTGACTAGTAATTGCCACCACTATAACGGAATGAATAAAACTTCCAACTGTGTGAGTTCCTCGGTTGACTTCCGCGTTTGGTCTCGAGGGGGAAATACCAGGATGGGTATGTTTGGTGGTAGTATCAGGTTGGTTCCGAATAGGTCTTTCTTATCCCTCTCCGATAGCCGACAGTTGAATCGAGTCTCTATAGGTTGTTAGTGCATGCTGCGCTGCCGCTTCAGTCCACCATACCTACGTAGGCGAGGACCGCCGAATTCTAGCCTCGCCGTGTACTGGCCTCAGTACTGACCGCTCTCTCTTTTTCCTTTGCCCTTTGTCGGCACCCCTTTTGTTTAAGCAGGTTTTGAGATCGACGTCGTTAGCAGGGTTACCCTTCCGGCTTGGCCTGGGCAGGGTTATGGACGCCAGTGGTTATTCTTCAGGGCTCTTAGCTCAATTTGCATCTTGTCCGTACTCGGACGCTATATCGTTTTAAAGGTGATTTGGATCTTTGTATTGTACCTCTGTATTCTTGACTCTTTGAGTCGCTGTTGTATATATATGTTTTGTGGGTTCCATCGAGGACTATTGTGTAATGATATTACTTCGTTTTCCACCCGCACGCAAGTGCCTGGTGGGCACCTTTGAATCGTTTCTATGCGGGTTTGGCGGGAAGCGCTGAAACTTGCATAGGGCCGATTCTGAGGGTGTTACAGGTTGCCACGTGGCAGTTTGCATGATTTCAGCAGTCAATGCGGCTCGCGAACAGATCTATGACAGAACGACTGTTCGTGGCTAAAGGGTGCGATCTGCCACGGTCAGAAAACACCGTGGTAGAATCATTTGTGACGGGGCTTCTACCATAATGGTCATCCGTCGTAGAAGGTTTTTCAGCCATGAAAAACGGACCTTCAACCATGAAAATCGTCCATTGTAAAAGGACATTTTTCTTGTAGTGTAAACCCCTAAACCTTGACCAAGAAGTATAATGCACTTGTAGATCAGAAATGAGATACTTGCATTAAAACAAGAAACGCCATTCTCTTCGACAAATATAAGCATAAATCTGGAACATTATTGAAAATTCCCTAAATCCTAATAAACAACCCCTAAACCCTAATCCATAAATCCCTAAATACTAAAACCCTAAACCCTAAACCCTTCAACCCATAATTAAACCCTAACCAAGCAGGGTATCATGCACTCATAGATCCAAATTTGAGAAACTTTTACTAAATTGTGATAACACCATTATGTTCCACGATTATAAGCATAAATCTTGAACATTATTCAAAGTTCGCTAAACCTTAAACCCTAAATCCCTAAACGACCCTGGTCAGGCTGGGGTATCATCCACTTGTAGTTGTATGGTATTGTAAGAGA
Organism: Avena atlantica; assembly: GCA_910589765.1. Taxonomy (NCBI): domain Eukaryota; kingdom Viridiplantae; phylum Streptophyta; class Magnoliopsida; order Poales; family Poaceae; genus Avena; species Avena atlantica. The sequence goes on from OU342733.1 coordinate 131,643,189, forward strand.
TAAGACAAGATAAAGATAAGATAAGAAGTACTAATGTGAATGACGGATATTTTGAATAACCTACCCTCCTGATATTTGGGAAGCAAGTGAAAATTTCTAAACCGAATTTTTTAAATTTTTTTAACGCCAAAGAAACAAGTGGTTTCCTTCCTATATGTATAATACTACTCGTATTCCACACCAACAGGGTTCCCAAACACGCCAGAGAAACAGAGCCGCCTCCTCAAAAAAAAGAAACAGAGCCGCCGTACCAAGGCACACGTGCGCAGCTCCACGCTGTGGACGAGGGAGAGATAAGCCGGGCCGGTGCGAGACGGGAGAAGGGTGGAGAGAGGCATCAAAGGAGAGAAAAAACAGACTTCCAATTTTTTATGTACATAGGTCCTAAAATTTACTACTAGTAGAGTGTACTACACTGTAAAGGCGGTAGGACTACCTCATGTCAGGAACCCATCATAATAAATTTTGCTCTGACACCGAACCGCCTTTAACTCCTCTTCTCTCTTTGCTGCTCCCCTCTTCCCATACCTACGTTTTATTCTCTCTACATGTACAGGGCATGGACAGAGGTGAGCATATGTCCAAGAAAAATAAATATACTAGTAGTAGTAGTATTAGTACTAAGCTTCATTGTTTAGACAGTGTCCAAACGAGACGATTGGTGAGACCCAGTAAACTAAAGACGTGTTCATAGAAGTTTTATAGATTGGTCATACACTCCAAGTGGGACCATTATTTGATTTTTCCTTAGGGTATCTGCAATGTGTAAAAAAAGCACGCCTTAAGGCATATAGTAGTACATTATGGAGAAAATAAAGTTAGCTCAAGCTTGTGGGTTTAGCATAGAGTATAGAAAAATCATTTCCCCTTGCATGGAGCAATATGAAAATTTATGTGGGTCCCAGCTTATGTCAAATGCTCACCTTATACATTGTGGTAATTTCCATAAGTCGGTGGGTCTAACATTACGGATACCCTTAGACACGCATTCCTTGTACTCCCATCTCCATCACTCTAGACTTTATTTTTTGCGAAAACTGTGGCATCCCGCAAAACCACTACTAGAAAATCGCGTTGAATTCGTGCATTGCATCGTCATCATCATGCATTGTTTGCCAAAACTATGTTTGCAAAGCCCGTTTTATTTTCTAAAACGCCCCTCTTTATTCAAACCTCAAAACCGGGTCCCCGGAATATTTTGGTTTGCCCGATATCGGTTTGCAAAAACTTTGTTTGAAATAAATAAAATATTTAATTTATTTTGGCCGGAGCAGTCGAACGGGCCGACCGACCCGAACGACCGCCCCAGATTTTTAAAACGGCCCAACCTGCCAGCCCTACCTAATCCTATTCCTACCTAAAACCCTACCCACACCCCCACTCCACCTCATCCCAACCATTCAGGGCACGCCACATCAGCCACCCAAACACCCCCCACCAATCACCCCCTGCCACTTGGCCTCTCCCTCACCAAACCCACCCCAGCCTCAGCACACACTTGCAACGCACACCGCACCCCGCGCGCGCCCCCACTCCCTGCCGCGTGGGCCCCGCACGCGCCCTGGCCCAACCCTCAACCCTCTCACGCGCTGCACGCCCCAGACCGAGCCACCCCCCCCTGGGCCCCACGTGACCCCACCAGCCCTCCTCTCTCCCCCCGAGGCGCCTTCTTCCTCGCGCGCCTGCAGAGCTCTTCCGCCGCCCAGGCCGCGCCTCCCCCGTCGCCGCTCGCCGCCGGACCACCCCGCGCCCCGCCTCTGCAGCTCTCCCTCGCTCCAGCGCCGGACCCGCCAGGCCCCGCCGTCGCCGTGCGCGCTGCCCTCGCCGGCGACCGCCGCCCCTGCAGCTCCCTCCACCGCAGCGCGCAGCACCCTCGCCCGCGTGCGCCCCGCACCTCCCCGCGTGCTCCTCCCTCTAGCTCGGCCCCGCGCGCCGCCCGGCGACCCTCCCGCCGCCTCCGCCTCGGCGCAGCGGCCGCACCGCCGTCACCGCCGCCCACCGGAGCCCCGCCACCAACCTCACCGCGCCCCAGCGACCTCGCCCGCCGCCAGCCCCGGCGTCGGCCCGCCTCCGTGGTCTCGCCCCCGTGCTCCTTCCCCGGCCGCATCCGACGCCGACGACCCCCCCCCCCCCCCCCGAGCCCGCCGAAGCTCGCCCTGCGCCTCCCCTCGTCGCCTCTGGTCTGCTCGCAGCGACCCCTTCAGCAACCGCCGTCGCCGCATCCGCCTGCCGTCTCCGGCGTGCCCCTGAGCCCGTCAAGCCTGCGTCCGCCACCAGGCCTACCTCGCCAACCTCCCCAGCTGTCCTGCAGTACCGCCTCGCCGTGTCGTCCACGCTCGCCACATGTTGATGCAAGGAGACGTCTGGGACCGCATCCGTTGACCAAGGCCAAGGTGGCGATGAGGTGTCTGTGTTGTGGTGGCCTCAACGTTGTCGGGAAGATCATGCGCTACGGCTGCTCTTGGCTCCCTGTGGTGTTGGGTGTACGACCGGCGCCGAAGTCCAAGACTGACACCGCCCATCGATCTACAACCCGAGTACGCCAGTAGGGAGCCGAAGCTGGTGCCCCAAGATCTCCGACATGGAGCCCCAAGTTCACCCCGCCAAGGTCTTCATCGAGAGCGCCGAGAACTTCCACCGGAGCCGAAGATCCGGAGCTCTTCTTCATAGAACGCCGAGTGCTTCATCCCGGACACCGAGACCCCGATGCGACAAGTGCCTTGTCCCGAACGCCACGACCGACAACATGCCCTGAGAACCCGGATGCGACAAGATCTACCCCCGACATCCGAGAACGCTTCCGCCGAGGCCATCGAACCCTGAACCCTGGACCCCGGACCCTGTCGAACCCCGAACCCCGGAACCCCAAGTTCGTCGAGACCCCTCCATGTGTGACCCTTTTCCTCGAACCCTATTTTATAAATGCATAATAACAACTTGATCGCATATTGAATTGTCATACTCGCATGCATATCTGTGATTTGGGGGCCTTATGCCGATTCACCTAATAATCAAATATAGGGCCCATATACAGGCAGATCTAGCCTTATATTGGCCTCATTTAAACTTGTGTAGCGAACCGGTGCCATCTATTGTCTTGCTAATGCAACATTTAATTGCGGGGTAGGTAAACAACTTGAACCGTTTAACTAATTGTCCGGACCCTGGTTCCGCTTAATTTGACCTAATTGCATCGCACTTTGCCATGCCATACATCATACATGCATCATGCCGATCTTCTGCCGTTTTATTAAATATTGCATCCGGTGTTTCTCCTAGTGTTTTGCTTCTTCGCGGATAAGGCCGTTGAGTTGATGTGAGCTTCGCCCGATCTTCGGTTGAACCCTTCGACAATGTTTTCAGGCGAGCATCTCCCCCCTTTTCTACCTATCTTCCTTTTATAGTATTTATTCCCTCCTGTTGATCTATGGCTATCTGTGTTGTGATGCTTTAGTTTCCGTACCTGTGATATACCGTGCAGCCCTATATTGCCTTGGACACATCCTATTACCTGTTGTTTGGTAGATAGTTGGACTTGCGCGTCGTAGTCGCTTGCTCAAGTGCTGTTGCGTGTTATCAAATGCCACAGCTGTTGATGCATTGCCGCATGTTGTTGTTGGAGCTGATCATAGTTTTACTTATTGTTCACTTTAATTTCTGTTTAACAACTAAAATTGATAAGCAGAGGCATCGGTGGGTGATAGATAATATTTGGTTTCCGAACGCCCACTTGTGTCCCGTAAGACCCCGAGTACTTGATTCCTGTTCCTTGATTATCGCGCTATCCACATCCGGGAGGTATATGGGACCCCCCTGAGCCAGAGCTTGATTCAGTCTTATTTCTTGGGGCCACAAACTAGTTTGAGGTTTTATTTACTATCCTGTACTTATGCCATGTTTTACTGCTTTATTTACGATTGTGCGAGGTACTGCACACTGTACTGTTTAAGATCGGGACACGTTTACGCGGTGTCGACAAGCCCCGTTTGGGGTTCCCAGTCGCTCACAGCCGTCTACCCAGACCTTGAGGCCGTCTCGGAGCTTGCTTACTCCGTTGCGGGATCTACTTAAGGGGTGGCCCCCTGAAATATTTCTGAATCTTGTGATTGCTTTGTCGTGAAGACCTCGTTGGGTTTTGATTTGGTTTTTCCGAGGTTGATCGAGTGTGTGTTGCTATTGGTGCACCCCGGCCGGGTAAAACTTTCTGAAAGCCGTGTCCGCGGATATGGACGACTTGGAGCACAGTTTCTCGATCATAGACGAGCATAACTAAAGTTTACTGCTATAAATTTGACTTATAATGACTAGTAATCAGCTTCACTATCATGGAATGGCTAATTAATACTGCCCACAATTGCTCGTTTGGTTGTCGCTTGCGACAAATGTATCTGACTAGTAAGTATTGCAACTACAACGGAATGGCTGAATAAAAGTACCAACAACTGCTGGGTTTTGGGTTATCTCATGCTAATTCTATCTGACTAGTAAGTGTTGCCACTATAACGGAATGATTAACTAAAAGTGCCCACTGCTTGTTTTATCAGGATGAATATCTATACCTGACTAGTAATTGCTGCAACGATAACTGAATAAATAAAACTGCCAACGGTGTGAGTTCCTCGGTTGACTTCCTCGTTTGGTCTCGAGGGGGAAACAACAGGATGGGTTTGTTTCGTGATAGCTTCAGGTTGGATCCGGTTAGGTCATTCTCACCCCTCTCTGATAACCGCCAGTTGTATCGAGTCTCTATAGGTTGTTTAGTGCATGCTGCCGCTGCCGCTCAGTCCACCATACCTATGTAGGCGAGGACCGCCGAATTCTAGCCTCGCCGTGTACTGGCCTCAGTACTGACGCTCCTCTTTTTCCTTTGCCCTTTGTCGGCACCCCTTTTTGTTTAAGCAGGTTTTGAGATCGACGCCGTTAGCAGGGTTACCCTTCCGGCTTGGCCTGGGCAGGGTTATGGACGCCATTGGTTATTCTTCAGGGCTCTTAGCCCCATTTGCATCTTGTCCGTAGCTGGACGCTCTATCGTTTTCAAGGTGATTTGGATCTTTGTATATTATATCTGTATTCTTGACTCTTGGAGTCGCTTATATATATCTGTTCTGTGGGCCCCATCGAGGACTGTTGTGTAATGTTATTACTTCGTTTTCCACCCGCACGAAAGTGCCTGGTGGGCACCTTTGAATCGTTTCTATGCGGGTTTGGCGAATTTTGCTAAAACTTGCATAGGTCCGATTTTGAGGGTGTTACAAAAACTCCCACGGTCAACAGTGCTTCCTACCCCAAGATGAACCCATCTAGTGTGGGAACTCTATGGGGTCATAAACTATGATGTCGATCGATATGTCCTTTACAACCTTGGTCGTTCGGGTTGAAACACAATAATGTCCATACATGGCAGGACAATACTGTGAAGCTGTTTTTTGGAAACTTGTCAAATCCCATGGCTACCACTAAAACCCTAAACCCTAAACAACCCCTGAAACATAAACCGTCAACCCCTAAATACTAAAACTGAAGGGATACGGGTAGGCTACACTAGCGCAAATCAAAATTTTCTACCGGTGTAAACCAGGATTACTGTTGTCATAGATCACGAGATTACCACTAGACGCGCAGTTGCAGAACTTGATGAAGCACGTCGAGGCAGTGTAGACGTTCTACGTCTCCTCCTTGTCCTCGTCCCACGAGCATCTCCCCTTACGCGGATCGTCCAAGTGCCACAGATGCAGCACCTCCGAGGTATCCACACGTGCGGGGTGGAAGCGTCATACGCCGGACTGCTAGGTCCTCGCGTGCAACACAGGCGTGAGGATGGGTGGAGTGGTCTAACCCTGGTCAGCTCGCCCCACCCTCTCTTATATAGGCGTCCCTAGTGGGCTTATACATTAGCAGCCCATTAGTAGCCTAAGCCTGTTCTAATTCGGATCTAATCCTCATTAGGTTTCCAGCCCCTTAAGTGTGTGACCCTATAGGTTCATATACGTATAGACTTGACACGGATATACTTATTCTGTCAATAGTTGGTAGCGGCCCCTAAACGCATACAAAGATCATATCGGACGAACCATCACAAGGTTTAGTACATGTCTTTCCCTTTGCCTCACGATATTTGGTCTAGCTCCAAGTTGACCTCCCTTTCTCGATACTGTGATTCGGAATCACTTTACTAGGTTAACTCTTAACCTTATCTAGCACAGCCATGCATTTCTGGATCCGATCACTCGAGGGGCCCAGATGTATCTCTCTCAAGTAGAGAGGGGCAAATCCCATCTTGATTGACCATGCCTTGCAGCATGCTTCACGAAAAACCTGAAAGCTACCTTTATAACTACCCAGTTACGGAGTAGCGTCTGATAGCCGCAAAGTAGGTCGATCCACATCTCAAGTACACGCGACAATCTCAGGTCTAAGGACGAAATGTACACAATGTGTAGAGAGAGTTGCAAGTCTAATTGTCAGTCTCAAGTTGGGTCAGTCGAACCCCATGTTCATAACATGTGTCCACATCATTGGTTTGACATCTCCATGTCTATGACTTGCGAAACATAGTCATAAACAGTCGATGTGCTAGTCTAATATTCATGTATGTCCTCACATGAACTCCGACTAGGGACAACTATTTGGATAACCATAAAAGTAAAGAGTTTCACAAACAATTCACATAATTGCCAATCAATACAAGTTGCCTGATATGGATATTCAAGGAACATTATAATAACTCATATATACATAAGAAATATAATCATCTCTATGATTGCCTCTAGGGCATATTTCCTTCAGTCTCCCACTTGCACTAGAGTTAATCTAGATTGTATATTATACCTATTGCTCTCGCGTATGCCTCATGCGCAGGCTGTGGGAGTGTATTTGTATAAGGATCAACAACATTTGAGTCTGTATGTATTTTGCATATCATGACACTACCATCCTCAACGAACTCCCGAATCTGATGGTAACGCATGCAAATATGTTTGTTCGTCTGGTGCTGTCTAGGCTCATTGGCTTGTGCAATAGAACCATTATTGTCACAATAGAAGTCCATGGGATTGGACACGCTCTGAACCACACCAAGAGCAATCATGAAATTCCTATTCCAAACAGCTTCCTTTGCAGCCTCCGAGGCAGCAATATATTCACCTTCTGTTGGAGAGGAGGCCACCGTATCTTGCTTTGAACTTTTCCAACTCACAGCACCACCATTCATGGCAAACACATAACCAGATTGCGGTCTAGAGTCATCCGAGTTGTTAAGGTAACTCTCATATGTGTAACCACTTACACTGAGTTCATCCTCACCTCCATAAACTAGGAACACATCCTTAGTCCTTTTCAAGTACTTAAGGATGTTCTTTACCGCTGTCAAGTGACCTTCACCTGGATCTACCTGGTATCTGCTCGTAACACTTAGAGCATAGGAAACATCTGGGCGAGTACATATCATTGCATACATCATGGATCTAATAGCCGAATCATATGGAACCCTTCTCATGCGCTCACGCTCATCAGTATTCAAAGGACACTGAGTCTTGCTGATTTTAATGCCATGAGACATGGGCAAGAACCCCTTCTTAGCCTCTTCCATGCTGAACCGTTTCAACACTTTGTCAATGTATGTACTCTGGCTTAATCCAATTAGCCTTCTTGATCTATCTCTATAGATGTTGATGCCCAGAATATATGCCGCTTCTCCTAAGTCCTTCATCGAAAAACTATTTTTCAACGAGGTCTTAACAGACTCGAGCATAGGAATGTCATTTCCAATCAGCATAGGAATACAAGCGCTCTCCCACTTTCCTTCTTGTAAACACAAGGTTCTTGTTCATTTTTGATGAAGCCAAAATCCTTTACAACTTCATCAAATCGAATGTTCCAACTCCGAGATGCTAGCTTCAGCCCATAAATAGAAGTTTGCATACCTTTCCAGTATTGTTTGGATCGACAAAACCTTCGGGCTGCATCATATAAACGTCCTCAGTTAGGATTCATAGTCGAAATGTGCAGCAATGTCTAGAATTATCCGTATAGATTTAAGCATCGCTACGGGTGAGAAAGTCTCATCGTAGTCAATTCCTTGAACTTGTCGAAAACCTTTTGCAACAAGTCGAGCTTTATGGATGTGAACATTTCCATCCATATCAATCTTCTTCTTATAGATCCATTTGCACTCGATGGCTTTAAAACCATCAAGAAGATCAACCAAGTTCCAAACTTGATTGTCTCCCATGGACTCTATCTTGGATCTCATGGCGATCAGCCATTTCTCAGAGTTTGGGTCCACCATCGCTTATCCATAGGTCGCAGGCTCATCATTGTCTAACAATAATAATTCCCGCTCTTCGCGGAGCCTCGCCGACCTTCGTGGTTGTGGCGCTTCTACTGCCACGGGTTTCTCAACTTGTTCTGCTATAATAGAATCACTCGTAGAAGCATCCCCGACTGGCTCATCTTGAACTTCTTCAAGTCGCACCGACCTTCAACTCGTTCCCTTTGTGAGAAACTCTTTCTCTAGGAAAACACCGCTACGAGCGACGAACACTTTGCCCTCTTCTCGGTTGTAGAAGTAATACCCTAAGGTCTCCCTCGGATATCCCAGGAAAATGCACTTATCTGATTTGGGTGTTATCTTGTCCGACTGAAGTCACTTGACAAATTGCATCACAACCCCAAATCTTTAGAAAAGATAAACTGGGATTCTTTCCAGTCCACATCTCATATGGCGTCTTAACTATGGATTTAGATGGTACCCTATTAAGTGTGAAAGATGCCGTTTCTAGAGCATAACCCCAAAGTGATAATGGTAAACCCGACTGGCTCATCATCGATCGAACCATGTCCAAAAAATTTCGATTGCGTCGTTTGGAGACACCGTTCCTTTGAGGCATTCTGGGCGTCATGAGTTGTTGAACAATTTCGTAACTCTTAAGATGATTGCTAAATTAGTGACTCAAATATTCACCTCCACGATCAGATCGCAAGGCCTTTATTTTCTTGCCATGTTGATTCTCTACCTCACTCTGAAACTCCTTGAACTTTTCCAAAGTTTTAGACTTATGCCTCATCAAGTAGGCATAACCATATCTACTAGAATCATTAGTAAAAGTAATGAAGTAGTGATATCCTCCTCTGGCTGTCGTGCTCATTGGTCCACGTACATCAGTATGTATGAGTTCCAACAAGTCTGTCGCTCTCTCGGGTAAACCCGAAAAGGGCGACTTGGTCATCTTCCAAGTAAACAAGCTTGACATGTCTCGTATGATTCAAAATCAAACAAAGTTAGATGACCATCACCATGGAGCTTCTTCATGCTATTTTCACTTATATGCCCCAAACGACAATGCCATAAATAGGTAGGACTCAAATCATTAGGCCGAAGCCTTTTAGCACTAACATTGTAAACAGATGCATCATCAAGATTAAAAATAAATAACACATTCACAATTGGAGCATTATCCATAAACATATCATCCTTAGAGATTACACAACCATTTTTCATACTCGCAAATGAATATCCATCCCTCATCAAACATGAAGGTGATAAAATGTTTCGACCCATACTTGGAATGTAATAACAATTATTCAACTCCATAATTAATCCTGACGGAAGGTGAAGGTTCATGACGCCGACGAACAATGCAACAACCCTTGCTTTATTTCCGACGCAAAAATCCACTTCGCCTTTCTGCACTTCTCTAGTCCTTATAAGCCCCTGCATTGAATTTCAAATATGAGCAACCGATCCGGTATCAAATACCCAAGAGTTAACATAGGAATCAGCGAGAAGAATGTCCACAATGTTTACAACAAGCGTACCTGAGTGGGAAGTACTCTTACTTCCACTCTTCTTCAAAGAAGCCTGGTACTTACTGCAGTTTATCTTCTAGTGGCCATGTTCATGACAAAAGAAGAACTCAGTGTCATCTGCAGGTCCAGCCTTTTGCTTGGGTGCAGGCTTGGGGATCGTATCGTTAGCCTTGCCCTTCTTCTTCCAAGAAGTACCCTTTCTCTTGAAGCTATGCTTGTTCTGCACAGCCATTACATGGCTATTCCCTGCACACTTCTTCATGTAACTTTCTGTTGTTTTTAGCATCCCGCATAACTCATTAAGGCCCTTCTCCACCCCATGCATATGGTAGTTCAAAATGAACTTCCCATAGCTAGATGGAAGATACGCCAAAATGAAATCAGTAGCCAACTCTTGGCCTAGTGGAAAACCAAGTTTTTCCAAGGTCTAACTTTAACCAACCATTTTGATCACATGGGGACCTACAGCTTCTCCCTCTGTCAGCTTGCATTCCACAAAGGACTTGGCAACATTGTACCTGTTAGTCCTTGCCTGATCTTGGAACATGTCCTTAAGCGCGATGATCATATCATACGCTTCTTGATCCTCAAACTTCTTTTGAAGTTCAGGTTCCATGCATGCAAGCATAAGAAAACTAACCTCAAGATAATCATCACATGATCTCTTGTAGGCATTCTTAAGGGCAGCAGATGCATTATCAGCAGGTTCATCGGGGATTGGGTATCCAGAACCATTTCCTTTTTATCAGACCTGAGAACAATTCTCAGGTTACGGACCCAGTCCAAATAGTTTGTTCCATTTAGTTTATCTTTGTCAAGAATCGAACGCAAAAAAAAAGTGATGTAGTGTTTGGTTCCATTGATCTACAATAGAAAACATGCAAAATACTAAGCCATGTAACAATGAAAGAGTAAAACATATTAAACAATTTAATAGCATATACTCCCACTTAAATCAATATCCCTCTAGTGATACTAAGTGATTCAAGATCCACAATTAACAAGTTGACTAGTGAGCTTTAGCATCACTACTAGAAGACAAGGTAAATCGGTAAGAAACACTTGCTAATCACATCACATATGAATCTTGTTGTTGGGTGACATCTCTATGTCAAAACTAGGAGCCCAACCTTTATGCCCCAAGGTCCTAACCGTTAAGATAACCTTGTAAAGCTCACCAACCCTTATGCGTGTAGGTATCCGATACAAACCCATCCAGCCAAGGAAAACCGTGGCACCCTAATTTCATAGACCCACCAACGAATGTATAGGCCATAGGATGGTTCAAGGTTTTGTTGGGAGGGCATGTTTGACATAAACTTTGTGAGGGATCGTTCTACTTCTATCATCTAAGCATGCATAGTAGTAAAACGGTGAAAAATGAGAGATCGAATCTACACGATTTTCTTTAAGGATTTTGATCGGAAAATTAAACTTACCATAAACCGACTATTGTTCCGATTCAATCAAACTCCTTTGATCACTATACATAGATTTTAGATCTATGTTCTAATTTGATCAATCATATTGATCTTCGCGTGATTCAACAGTATTTATGTGTCACTGTCTACCCCGATGGAGGAAACCGACCGTTAAGGGTAAGTCGTTCGACAACCTCAGAATCACGATCACGGAAAGCAAGATCATAGATCAATCCTGAACCACCGCAATATAAATGATCACATCATTCCTATCAATCTGCATATCACCATATGCAAACTTCCCGAACCTATAACTGAATAGCATCGGCTCTGATACCACCGAAGGGATACGGGTAGGCTACACTAGCGCAAATCAAAATTTTCTAGCGCGTAAACCAGGATTACTGTTGTCATAGATCACGAGATTACCACTAGACGCGTAGTTGCGGAACTTGATGAAGCACGTCGAGGCAGTGTAGACGTTCTACGTCTCCTCCTTATCCTCGTCCCACGAGCAGCTCCCCTTGTGCGGATCGTCCAAGTGCCACAGATGCAGCACCTCCGAGGTATCCACACGTGCGGGGTGGAAGCGTCAGACGCCAGACTTCTAGGTCCGCACGTGCAACACATGCGTGAGGAGTGCCGGCTGGGTGGAATGGTCTAACCCTGGTCAGCTCTCCCCACCATCTCTTATATAGGCGTCCCTAGTGGACTTCTACATTAGCATCCCATTACTAGCCTAAGCCTGGTCTAATTGAGATCTAATCCTCATTAGGCTTCCAGCCCCTTAAGTGTGTGACCCTATAGGTTCATATATGTATAGACATGAAACGAATACACTTATTCTGTCAATAGTTCGTAGCGGCCTATAGCAAGACGTGCCAACTCCTAAACGCATACAGAGATCATATCGGACGAACCATCACAAGGTTTAGTACATGTCTTTCCCTTTGCCTCACGATATTTGGTATAGCTCCAAGCTGACCTCCCTTTATCAATATTGTGATTTGGAATCCCTTTACTAGGTTAATTCTTAACCTTATGTAGCACGGCTATACATTTCTGGATCCGATCGCTCGAGGGCCACAGAGATATCTCTTTCAAGTATAGAGGGGCAAATCCCATCTTGATTGACCATGCCTTGCAGCATGCTTCAGGACAAATCCGAAAGCTAGCTTTATAACTACCCAGTTACGGAGTAGCATCTGATAGCTCCAAAGTAGGTCGATCCACATCTCAAGTACATGCGAGAATCTCAGGTCTAAGGAAAAAACGTACACGATGTGTAGAGAGAACTGCAAGTCTAATTGCTAGTCTCAAGTTGGGTTAGTCCAACCCCATGTTCATAACATGTGTCCACATCATTGGTTTGACATCTTCATGTCTATGACTTGCGAAACATAGTCATCAACCAATCGATGTGCTAGTCTAATATTCACGTGTGTCCTCACATGAACTCCGACTAGGGACAACTATTTGGATAACCATACAAGTAAAGAGTTTCACAAACAATTCATATAATTGCCAATCAATACAAGTTGCCTGATATGGATATTCAAGCAACATTACAATAACTCATGAATTATATAAGAAATATAATCATCCTTAAAACAATAAACCCTAAACTCCTCAACCCATCATTAAACCCTAACTAGGTAGATATCATGCACACCTAAAAAAATTTATCATGCACTTATAGATCCAAATTTGAGATACGTCCATTAAATTGCGGGAACGCCATTCTGTTCCACAAATATAAGCATAAAGCTTGAAGATTATTGAAAAGTCCCTGAACCATAAACCCCTAAAGTAGATATATCATCGACTTATAGATCAGCATTTGTGATATACTTTGATTAAATTATGCTAGCGTCATTCCATACCACGAATCTGAGCATAAAGTTTGAACATTATTGAAAGTTCCCTAAATACTAAAACTTAAACCCTACGACCCTAAACCCTGACCAAGCGGGTATCATGCACTTATAGATCAAAACTTGTGATACTTTCGTTAAATTTCTCTAATTCCATTGTAATTCATGAAAGCTTGAACATTAATGAAAATTCCCTAAACCCTAACCCCCTAAACCTTAAGCCATAATCCCTAAACCCCTAAAAATCCTAAATGTGCCATTAACCCCTTACCCTAAGCTCGGACATATTATTGAAAAAATCCTAAACTCTAAACTACCCCTAAAAAACAAAATCCTAAACACTCGACCCGTAAACAACCCTAACCAAGAAAGCGCGTATCACACAAATAGATCAAAATTGGATATACTTTCATTAAATTGTCCTAACGCCATTCTAATTCACAAAAGCTCGAGCATTATTGAAAATTCCCTAAATCCTAAACCCTAATCCCTATACCCCTAAAAACCATAAACCTTGAACCCTGACCCTAAGCTCAGACATATTAATGAAAAATTTCTAAACCCTAAACTACCCCTAAAAAACCAAAGCCCTAAACCCTCAATACTAAAACCCTAAAGCCTTGACCCATAAATAACCCAAACCAAGCAAGCATGTATCATGCACTCGTCATGGATCAAAATTTGAGATAATTTCATTAAATTGCACTAACGCCATTCTTATTCACGAAAGCTCGAACATTATTGAAAATACCCTAAACCATAACCCCCTAAAGCCTTAACCCTAATATCTATTCCCCCTAAAAACTCTAAACCCCTCGACCCCTAACCCTAAGCTCGAACATATATATTATTGAAAAATTATTAAACCCTAAACTATCCCTAAAAAACAAAACCCTACACACTCAATACTAAAACCCTTAACCCTCGGCCCATAAACAAACCTAACCAAGAATGTATCATGCACTTATATATAGATCAAAATTTGAGATACTTTCATTATTAAATTTTTGCTAAGTCATTCTATTCCATGAAAATATGCATAAAGCTCGAACTTTATTGAAAATTTATGATACCCTAAACCCTAAATTAAACCCCTAAATAACTAAACCCTAAAACCTAAACACTAAATGCCTAACCCTAAAATCCGAAATACTAAACCCCTAAATCTTGACCAAGCTGTTGTCATGGAAACTTGAAGATCAAATTTTCAGATACTTCTGTTAATTCGGTAACACCATGCTATTCGATGAATAAAGGAATAGAGCTTGGACACTATTATTGAAAATTCCCTAAAACCTAACCCCCTAAACCCTAAACCACTAAAAACCCTAAATGTACCCTCAACCCCTTACCCTAAGCTTGGACATATTATTGAAAAAATCCTAAACCCTAAAATACCAATAAAAAACAAAACCCTAAACCCTCAATACTAAAAACCTAAATCCTCGGCCCATAAACAACCCTAACCAAGAAAGCAGGTATCATGATCAAAATTTGATATACTTTCATTAAATTGCGCTAACGCCATTATAATTCACGAAAGCTCGAGCATTATTGAAAATTCCCTAAACCCTAACCCCTAAGCCTTATACCCCTAAAAACCATAAAACCTCAACCCCTGACCCTAAGCTCAGACACATTATGGAAAAATTCCTAAACCCTAAACTACCCCTAAAAAACCAAAACCCTAAACCCTCAATACTAAAACCGTAAACCCTCGACCCATAAATAACCCTATCCAGGCAAGCATGTATCATGCACTCATCATGGATCAAAATTTCAGATACTTTCATTAAATTGCGTTAAATCCATTCTTATTCATGAAAGCTCGAACATTATTGAAAATACCCTAAACCCTAACCCCCTAAAGCCTTAACCCTAATCCCTATACCCCCTAAAAACCCTAAACCGCTCGTCCCCTAACCCTAAGCTCGAACATATATATATATATTATTGAAAAATTATTAAACCCTAAGCTACCCCTAAAAAACAATACCCTAAACACTCAATACTAAAACCCTGAACCCTCGGCCCATAAACAACCCTAACCAAGCAGGTATCATGCCCGTATATGTAGATCAAAATTTAAGATACTTTCATTATTAAATTGTTGCTAAGTCATTCTATTCCATGAATATATACATAAGGCTCGAACTTTATTGAAAATTTCCAAAATCCTAAACCCTAAATTAAAGCCCTAAATGCCTAAACACTAAAGCCTGAACACTAAACGCCTAACCCTAAAACCCTAAACACTAAACCCCTAAATCTTGACCAAGGAGCTGTCATGCACAATTATAGATAAAATTTTCAGATACTTCTATTAACTTGGTAACACCATTCTATTCGACGAATATAGGAATAAAGCTTGAACATTATTACTCAAAATTCTCTAAACCCTAACCCCTAAAACCTAAACCCCTAAAAACCCTAAACGTACCCTCAACCCCTTACCCTAGGCTCGGACATATTATTGAAAAAATCCTAAACCCTAAACTACCCCTAAAAAACAAAACCCTAAACCCTCAATATTAAACCCCTAAACCCTCGGCCCATAAACAACCCTAACCAAGCAAGCTGGTATCATGATCAAAATTTGATATACTTTCATTAAATTGCGCTAAAGCCATTCTAATTCACGAAATCTCGAGCATTATTGAAAATTTCCAAAATCCTAAACCCTAAGCCCTATACCCCTAAAAACCCTAAACCCTCAACGCATGAACCTAAGCTCAGACATATTATTGAAAATTTTCTAAACCCTAAACTACCCAAAATAAAACCAAAACCTTGAATCGTCAATACTAAAACTCTAAACCACCGAACCATAAACAACCATAACCAAGCAAGCACGTATCATGCACTCATCATAGATCAAAATTTGAGATACTTTCATTTTATTGCACTAACACCATTCTAATTCATGAAAGATCGAACATTATTGAAAATACCTTAAACCCTAAAGCCTAAACCCCTAAAGCCTTAACCCCAAGCCCTATACCCCCTAAAAACACTTCTGCAGAATAGGCTATCGGTGACATGCTCAAAAAGCATATTAGTGACGGGCAAAGCGCCTGTCACTGATGACTAGTCACTAGTATGATATTATTAGTGACAGGCAAGTGCCTATTACTAGTATGTGTACTAGTGACAGGCATTTACGCGTGCCAGTCACTAGTATATGTATACTAGTGACAGACAAACGAGATGCATGTCATTGGTTACCATCAAAGGACCCAACGCTATGAGGTTTTGTAGTGACATGCCTATTATCCTGTCCGTCACTAGTTGGAATTACAATAATAATAAAAAATAAATATGTTTTCCATGAATATTACAGATATCACAATAAGATGTTATATTAAAATTAATGCATTTTCTAGGAATATTTTAGATAACACAATAAGATGTTGTAACAATGATATATTCACATAACCTAGTATGGCATTATATTTGTACACATAACACACTAGCATAAGAGTTTGCAATCTGCCACAAGCAGTTTGAACTTCAAAGAATAACACCACCATCGTACATGTATTATGGTCATATGCATAGCTACAAGTTCCTTTCAATGTTCTATATTTCCATCATGTTGTTGAGCTGCAAATTCTTTTATTGCATCTTCCTTATATGGATTTAAATGGCAAGGACACCGATGACATGCATTACCTGATACAAACAAGGAAATGAGATATAATTATGAGCAATGACACCAGGTGGATAAACATCTATTGGACAATTAAGAGAATCTAAATAAAAATAATATAGTTGTACAAAGATCAGCATTCTCTGTTATTTGTCCCTAAATTTAGAAGAGTAGACTTAGCAACTAGAAGGTAAATCATGCAAAGGTATGTAGATAAAAAGAAAAAGGAACTACAAGCTGAAACATAGCACCGGTGTTTCATAAAACAGAAACAACTCTGTAATACTCACACTTTACACAAGCTCAAACATCGCACAGTAGTTAATAAAATAGAAATAACTCGGTATTACTCGCCCATCCAACATTGCGAAGATCTGGACATTAAAGTCTTAAATAAGTCAATTTTAGTCATCAATTCTATCCAGCACAGGACAGATCACTAAATCTTTTCATAGTGGTTAATTTTGTACACAAAATCTAGCAAACAGTATGAGTTATAACATTAGAAAAATATTTGTCCAGAATTTTTATGTTTAACCCAAGGTCTCATTCAAAATTTAAAAAGGTCTAAAGTTCTAAAGGAGATCTCGGCATACAAGAAAACTATGTTCTGGACAGTACTCTAAGTTTCATTTTCAGTATAAAGTGGCCAAGTGAAAGATAATGAATTCTACTAATTACTTGCTTACAAATTTGTAGGTACACTTACCTTGGTGGCATGTCAAAGGTAAGTCAGCACGCTAGAAATTTTTGCCATCCTTTGCATTTGAAATAGTACTTATCAGACTCACAAGTCATACTGTCATAGTGGCTACCATACAGATGGAAATATATGAGGAAATCTGGAAAATAAGTAACTAGGATGAGGTCTGAACGAATAACTAGATCATTCATGTAATGACAGAGCGTACAGATTATGGGATCTCCCCAAAAATTCCAACCTCTTGCCACAACACCCGCATAGATGACATTGGTATTTGCTTAATTCTTGAAAAAACAGGAGTACTCGAAATCAACAAAAGCTAATACCTGGAGACTATGAATCCTGCAATGCATTAAACTGTCAGCTACAACATGTGCTATCATGCATCACCACCTTCAAAGCAATCTTTCCGCTCACTTTAACCTACAGAACGCACTAGCAGATATCATGTCGCAAGGAACCAAGAACGAGTGGCCTCCACTACTTTTGCCTCGTATGTGTTTCGCCCTTACCGGTCAGTATGCATGTCGCCGCGGACGTCCAAAAACCTGCTCCAGCCACGCCGCTTAAATTCACTTCACGACTTAGCGTATAGAGAGGCCAAATAAAGCGCGTGTCGCACACACCTTCCGCATATCCCACTAGACCCGTGTAGCCTGCTTGTAGAGCTCGTCGCACTAGCCGAAACACAGTGCTCTTCCACATAGTTTTCTGAGCGCTAGACCCTGACTGTTTAATCTGTAATAAGGCATGCAAATGTTCAGTTCAGCTGGTCGCCGTGGTGTGTGTGCCTTTCCAGCGTGGAATGTTTTTTTTAACTGGAAGAGTTATTGAGAAAAAAGAACTGCGGCAATACACATTAATTGCTACTCCCTCCGTTTAGAAATATAAGATGTTTAGGTTTGTGAAGGAGATGTATTTATACACCTTTTAGTGTATAGGTTCAAATGAATCAAAGGTGTCTAGATAAATCTCATTCATAAACCTAAAACATCTTATATTTCCAAATGGAGGGAATACACATTAGTGATTACCTTATTGTTTATATTTGATCTGCATATAGCATGCTGATGTTAGCGACTCTACAATGCATTGCGGCTGAAGAGGCCAAAGGCAGGCAAGCCGCGGAGGCGCCGCATCAGACATAACAAGAGTGATAGCACTGCGGCAGCAAGAAAGTTTACAACCTTAATTCTTCACGCAAGACTAATTCTTCACACCAAATTCAGAGACCCTCCCAGCTCCCACATGAATATATAAATTACCTTCAGGGTAAAGAACTCCATCGCGCACCTCTTCATGTCTTTAGGGTTTAGGGTTTAGGGTACAAACCGAGACTAATGCTCTGGTCCAACGGCTAAAAACATCCGCAGGGCCCAGAAGACATTAGCCCCGGTTCTATGAGAACTTTAGTCCCGGTTCATTTAAAAAACCGGGACTAAAGGGTCTGGCGCTGGAAAAGAGCCGATGCGTGGACCTTTAGCCCCGGTTTGTCTCTCAAACTGGGACTAAAGTCCCCGACTATATCTTCTTCCCCTTCCCAGCCCAAGCCATTTCAAGCTCACACAAGCATCTCTCTCAAATTTCTCCCCTCAAGCTCGAGTTCTTCCCAATTTTTCTCAAGATTTGTGAAGATTTTTTGGCTCCACATCTATCAAGGGTCCTAAGAGGTTAGCAACTTCATCATTTCATCTCTCATTGCTTGTTTTAGCTCATTTCATGCTCTAGAAATGGATACATTTTGTGTGGATTCTATCTCTATATATATGGTTAATTTGGCACATATAGTTCTCGAAATTCGTTTGATTCATCGAAGCACATAGATACATGAGTTCATCCTATCTACATATCTTGGTTTGACACGTTGTCTTGAAATCCATATGGTTCACAGTGCATATCATGTCACCGTCGAGCAACAAAATATTCTTCTTTCTTCTACCCGTCGTCACAAAATCCATTGGAACAAAAATAAGTACCAAAACTATGAAGGCACACATATATATAGTGGCGCCCTAGCATTTTAGTTAATCATTGGCCAGTTAAGCAAGAAATAACAAAAACATGAACACGCCAAGGAGCTACCAAATTAAATTAGGGAGTGCCTCTATGGCGAGCTCCTTGAAGATGTCTGAGGACGAGACATCCTAAGACATCTTCGAGAAGCTCTGCCATAGTGGTGTCCCTGCTCTCGCACACCATCTTTCAGTTCATATCTGTTCTAGCTAAATCAGTATGCTGGTAGAGCTAACTAATTTCACATATTAGGGAGTGCCTCTACGACGAGCTCCTCGAATATGTCTAAGGACGAGGTCCTAAGACATCTTCGAGAAGCTCCACCGTAGTGGTGTCCCTGGTCTCGCATACGATCTTCCTTGTAGTTGATAGTTCACAAGGAAGCCTATTTATAGATTAAGCAGCACAACATAGTGTCGACACTCACGACATAATGTCGATACTCACCCCTTTCATACTGTCGCCACCCACTGAAACAGTGTCACCACTCACGACATATAGTATCGTCACCCACTTTTAGTCCAGATTGGAGTGTTCTTTAGTCCCGGTTGGAGACACCATTCGGGACTAAACAGGATCAGGTCGGCCCCAGCCTGCCGTAACCCCTTTAGTCCCGGTTGGTGTGTCCAACCGGGACTAAAGATGTAGTAGAAAGTTTTTAAATCAGTGCTTGTTTGATGTATACGATGTGTTCTTTTATTTTTAGACTAGTACTACTCTTAGCATCGTGATTTTGTTTGATGAACTTATGAAATGCAGATGAGACGGCAAGGGATGTACGCTGACCGAATATCTGACGAGTTCATTAAAGGCGTGCGTTCTTTTCTCGTTGTGGCAGAGGCAAACAAGCGGAACGGTTTTATGTGTTGTCCATGTGGTGAGTGTCAGAATCAGAAGGAATACTCTTCCTCAAGAGTCCTTCATGGCCATTTGTTTCAGTCCGGTTTCATGTCTGGCTATCATTGTTGGACCAAGCACGGAGAAAGAGGGGTTATGATGGAAGACAACAAAGATGAAGAGAATTATGACAGCTATCATATGTCCCCTGAATACGGTGGTACTACAATGGAAGACAATGATGAAGAAGAAGCAGAAGAACATGCATCATATGAGCCAAATGATGATCTTGGTCGGGCCATTACTGATGCAAAGGGAGAATGTGATAGAGAAAGGGAGGGGTTGAAATTTGAGTAGATGTTAAGAGGATCACAACAAATTGTTGTACCCGAATTGCGAAGATGGCCACAAAAAGCTAGGCAGCACACTAGAATTGCTGCAATGGAAGGCAGAGGTCGGTGTGCCTGACAAGGAATTTGAAAAGTTGTTGAAGATAATGAAGAAGCTGCTTCCAAAGGATAACGAACTGCTCGCCAGTACTTACGAAGCAAATAAGGTTGTCTGCCCTCTAGGATTAGAGGTACAGAAGATACATGCATGCATTAATGACTGCATCCTCTACCGCGGTGAGAAGTAGGAGAATTTGGATGCATGCCCGGTATGCACTGCATTGCGGTATAAGATCCGATGAGATGACCCTGGTGATGTTGAGGGGGAGTGCCCGAGGAAGAGGGTTCCCGCGAAGGTGATGTGGTATGCTCCTATAATACCACGGATGAAACGTTTGTTTAGAAATGAAGAGCATGCCAAATTGTTGCGATGGCATAAAGAAGACCGTAAGAAAGACGAGATGTTGAGACACCCTGTTGATGGGTCGTAGTGGAGAAAAATTAAGAGAAAGTACCCGGACTTTGCAGGTGACGCGAGAAACTTATGGTTTGGTCTAAGTACGGATGGCATGAATCCCTTTGGGGAGCAGAGCTGCAGTTATAGCACATGGCCTATGACTTTGTGTATCTATAACCTTACTTATTGGTTGTGCATGAAGCGGAAGTTCATTATGATGCCAGTGCTCATCCAAGGCCCGAAGCAACCCGGCAATGATATTGATGCGTACCTAAGGCTATTAGTTGAAGAACTTTTACAGCTGTGGCATGGACAAGGTGCGTGTGTGGGACGAGCACACACGTGCGGAATTTAACATACGAGCATTGTTGTTCGTAACCATCAATTATTGGAATGCTCTTATTAACATTTCATGACAGACAAACAAGGGATACAATGCATGCATACACTATTTAGATGACACTGAAAGTATTTATTTGGATAAGTGCAAGAAGAATGTGTACCTAGGGAATCGTTGTTTTCTTCTTCCCACGCATTCCCTAAGAAGGAAAGGCAATCATTTCAATGGTGAAGTAGATCACCGGAGTAAGCCTGTCTGTCATACTGGTGATGCTGTATTTGATATGGTGAAGGATTTAAAAGTAATCTTTGGAAAGTGTCCTGGAGGACAGTCCGTTCCGAAGGACGCTGGCGGACACGCACCCATGTGGAAGAAGAAATCTATATTTTGGGAGCTACCCTATTGGAATGTCTTAGAGGTCCGCTCTACAATCGACGTGATGCACCTAACGAAGAATTTTTGCGTGATACTGGTAGGCTTCTTGGGCGTGTATGGAAAGAATAAAGATACACCAGAAGCATGGCAGGACCAACAACGTATGAAAGACCGAGAAGTCAAGCATCCAGAGTTGTTTCAAGGTACTGCTAGCTACGCTCTTACCAAGGAAGAGAAGGAAATCTTTTTTGAATGCCTGAGTAGTATCAAGGTCCCTTCTGGATTCTCGTCCAATTTAAAGGGAATAATAAAAATGGCAGAAAAAAATTCCAGAACCTGAAGTCTCATAACTGTCACGTGCTTATGACGCAGTTCCTTCCGGTTGCTTTGAGGGAGCTTCTGCTGGAAAATGTTAGTGTACCCATTGTGAAGCTATGTTCGTTCCTCAATGCAATTTCTCAGAAGGTAATCAATCTAGAAAGTCTACCAGGGTTACAGAAAGATGTGGTCTGGCAGGTTGATTAGAGATGAACACATGAAGACTTTCGGCGGTTGGTTGCAGACACATCTCATGAATGACACCACTGTTGGAGATCAGTTATACTTATTGGCCAGTTCTCCATCTTCAACTATATTGACTTTCCAAGGGTATGAGATCAATAGGAATATATTTTACACGCATGCCCAAGATAAAAAGAGCACCAACCAAAACAGTGGTGTTCGATTTGATGCAACGAACGAGAATGGAAAAAAGTCACATATTATGGTTACATAGAGGACATATGGGAACTTGACTATGGTCCTAATTTCAAGGTCCCATTGTTTTGATGCAAATGGGTCAAGATGACAGGAGGTGGGGTAACGGTAGACAAGCTGTACGGAATGCCAACAGTGGATCTCAATAATCTTGCGTACGGAGATGAACCATTCGTCCTTGCTAATGATATGACTCAATTTTTCTATGTGAAGGACATGTCTAGTAGACCGAGAAAAAGGAAAGATAAGAAAAAGAATACAATATCATACGATGAGCCAAAGCGCCACATAGTTCTTTAAGGAAAAATAAACATGGTGGGAGTTGAGGACAGGACAAACATGTTAGAAGATTATGACAAATTTCATGAAATTCCTCCATTCAAAGTGAAAACCGACCCAAGCATACCGCTAAATAAGGAATATGCTCCATGGTTACGGACAAGAAGAGAACCAAAACACTAGATGTGGATGTTGGTGATGTATTGTATTAAACCTTTTGTGAATTAATCCTATTTTTCATCGTCATTGTCATTTATTAATATTAAAAACGGGACAAAACGGGACAAACAGGAATTTCTGAGATTGCTGCAGGCAGGTACCAAAACACTAGACTAGGTAACACTTAGACATTTAGTAATATTAAAAACCGGGACAAACCGGGACTAGCTAACACTGAGGACTAAAGCCACCCCATTTAGTCATAATCATGCCTAGTCCTATAGTACGCAGCTTCAGGGTGTTCTTCGTCATCGTCATCATCATCGTCATCTTCACCTACCACTCCGGAGATCCTCAGCCAACCATGGCATATACCGGGGGCACCTGCCACTCCGGCCTCGGATTCACGGTGGGCGGGGGAGGAGTCTCCTGGAAGATGATGCCGCTACCGCCGGGCGGAAAAGGGGCCTTCTTGTGGCTCCGTGGCAGGTGGACTTGTGGGCACCGCAAGTGAGGATGGTCCCCCCTGGCGATGTAGCACATCACGCGATGATAGTACGGTTCGCCCACCACAGACGCCGGCCGGCTTCATTGGGGTTCACCGGGGGCGGGCTGTCACCCTTGTACCTGGGGAGCTCCGTTTCACGCCGGTTAGCGAAGAAGGCATTCTAGGTGTCGTAGTTGTCAGGATCCCACTGGGGATCCATCCGCTGCTGCGGCGTGAGCTCGTGGTAGAAGTGGTTCATGATGGCCGCCTGTCGGGCGGAGCCTTGAGGCACAGGAGGGACAGGAACCCCTCCATCACTCAGCATCCAGCCGGCGGGCGGCCGGTATCCCGGCGGGCAAGGGTAGTTGGAGCGAACAGCGCCTCGGTCTCCTCGATGGTCAGAATGGCCCATTAGGCACTGCCCATTGTTGTGCGAGAGGAAGTTGTGGATGTATGGATAGCCATGGCGTGGTCGGCCTATATATAGATGGAAAGGGCGGGAAATAATGGCGGGAAATGGTGGGAAATGGCGGGAAATATATTTAGTCCCGGTTAGTGGCTACAACCGTGACTAAAAACACCGTTCAGAGGGAAAGGGCAGGAAAACATGGCGGGAAGCGGTGGGATATGGCGGGAAATATCTTTTGTCCCGGTTAGTGGCTACAACCGGGACTAAAAGTACCGTTCAGAGGGAAAGGGCAGGAAAAATGGCGGCAAGCAGTGGGATATGGTGGGAAATATCTTTAGTCCCGCTTAGTGGCTACAACCGGGACTAAAAGGACCGTTCAGAGGGAAAGGGCGGGAAAACATGGCGGGAAGCAGTTTGGATATGGCGGGAAAACGACATGTTTGTGTGTTAAATCGTGGCATAGTTTGTGATACGGTGCCCATATTGTGAATGCATGTGTATATTGGGATGGAGAACAATGTTGCAGGAGGAGGTTTTCCTTTTCGTTGCTCGGAAAAGCCAGTTTCCATTTTCCGAGCGCAAAAAGACGGGTCGTTTGGTGAAGCAGCCACCAAAATGCAGTTACAGAATGCTACCATCCCATTTTTCTAAAATACTAGACCACCTTACATGAACTATATCCCAATCGGGGGATCTCAAACCTTTCTGTCCTTCCTGGGTGAAAAAGACAAATGTCTGCCGAAGCGGTAGGAAGTGGGTCCGGTTTGAACTACAGGTACATGATCTAACGTCCGTGATTTTTTGAAAAAAATCATTTTTAGACTCACAATATGTTGTTTCTTCAGAGATCCAATGCAAGTTCTAACATTCTCATCCCCTATGTTGACGCACGCCGTTTTGACCTAAGTTCGAAACGACAAAAAATTCAAAACAGGCATAAAAAATTTAAAAAAAGTCCGAACAATGTCAATCCTTCGCGTGGTATGATATTATGTGAAATACTTACAAGGAAAAATATCAAACTTGGTATACTGATTATGTCTCGAAAAAACCTTCATAAAATG
The DNA here is from genome assembly GCA_910589765.1 of Avena atlantica. NCBI lineage: Eukaryota > Viridiplantae > Streptophyta > Magnoliopsida > Poales > Poaceae > Avena > Avena atlantica. The sequence continues at coordinate 131,668,208 of OU342733.1, forward strand.
ACCTATCATTTTCGAGGTTTCATGGCTTTCGGTCCAAGAGACGGATGTTATGTGTTGAATCGCGACATAGTTTGTGATACAGTTCCCATATTGTGCATGCATGTGTATATTGGGATGGAGAACAATGTTGCAGGAGGAAGTTTTCCTTTTAGTTGCTCGGAAAAGCCAATTTCCATTTTCCGAGCTAAAAAAGACGGGTCGTTTTGTGAAGCATCCACCAAAATGCAGTGACAGAATGCTACCATCCCATTTTTCTAAAATACTAGACCACCTTACATGAACTATATCCCAACCGGGGGATCTCAAACCTTTCTGTCCTTCCAGGGTGAAAAAGACAAATGTCTGCCGAAGCGGTAGGAAGTGGGTCCGGTTTGAACTATAGGTACATGATCTAACGTTCGTGATTTTTTGAAAAAAAACATTTTTAGACTCATAATATGTTGTTTATTCAGAGATCCAATGCAAGTTCTAACATTCTCATCCCCTATTTTCACGCACGCCGTTTTAACCTAAGTTCGAAACGGCAAAAAATTCAAAACGGGCCTAAAAAATTCAAAAATAGGTCCGAACAATGTAAATCCTTCGCGTGGTGTGATATTATGTGACATACTTGCAAGAAAAAATATCAAGCTTGGTATACTGATTATGTCTCGAAAAAACTTCACAAAATGACCTATCATATTCGAGGTCTCATGGCTTTCGGTCCAAGGGACAGATGTTATGTGTTGAACCGCGGCATAGTTTGTGATACGGTTCCCATATTGTGCATGCATGTGTATATTGGGATGGAGAACAGTGTTGCAGGAGGAAGTTTTCCTTTTCGTCGCTCGGAAAATCCAATTTCCATTTTCCGAGCTCAAAAAGACGGGCCGTTTTGTGAAGCAACCACCAAAATGCAGTTGTAGAATGCTACCATCCCATTTTTATAAACTACTAGACCATCTTACATGAACTATATCCCAACCGGGGGATCTCAAACCTTTCTGTCCTTCCTAGGTGAAAAAGAAAAATGTCTGCCGAAGCGGTAGGAAGTGGTCCGGTTTGAACTCCAGGTACATGATCTAACGTTCGTGATTTTTTAGAAAAAAATCATGTTTAGACTCACAATATGTTATTTCTTCATAGATCCAATGCAAGTTCTAACATTCTCATCCCCTATCTTCACGCACGCTGTTTTGACCTAAGTACGAAATGGCAAAAAATTCAAAACAGGATAAAAAATTCAAAAAATGTCCGAACAATGTAAATCCTTCGCGTGGTGTGATATTATGTGACATAGTTGCACGGAAAAATATCAAACTTGGTGTACTGATTATGTCTCGAAAAAACCTTCACAAAATGACCTATCATGTTCGAGGTTTCATGGCTTTCGGTCCAAGAGACGGATGTTATGTATTGAACCGCGGCATAGTTTGTGATACGGTGCCCATATTGTGCATGCATGTGTATATTGGGATGGAGAACAATGTTGCAGGAGGAAGTTTTCCTTTTCGTCGCTCGGAAAAGCCAATTTCCATTTTCCGAGCTCAAAAAGACGGGCCGTTTTGTCAAGCAACCACCAAAATGCAGTTATAGAATGCTACCATCCCATTTTTCTAAAATACTAGACCATCTTACATGAACTATATCCCAACTGGGGGATCTCAAACCATTCTGTCCTTCCCAGGTGAAAAAGACAAATGTCTGCCGAAGCGGTAGGAAGTGGGTCCGGTTTGAACTATAGGTACATGATCTATCGTTCGTGATTTTTTGAAAAAAAACATTTTTAGACTCATAATATGTTGTTTATTCAGAGATCCAATGCAAGTTCTAACATTCTCATCCCCTATTTTCACGCACGCCGTTTTAACCTAAGTTCGAAATGGCAAAAAATTCAAAACAGGCATAAAAAATTCAAAAAAGGTCCGAACAATGTAAATCCTTCGCGTGGTGTGATATTATGTGACATAGTTGCACGGAAAAATATCAAACTTGGTGTACTCATTATGTCTCGAAAAAACCTTCACAAAATGACCTATCATGTTCGAGGTTTCATGGCTTTCGGTCCAAGAGACGGATGTTATGTATTGAATCGCGGCATAGTTTGTGACACGATGCCCATATTATGCATGCATGTGTATATTGGGATGGAGAACAATGTTGCAGGAGGAAGTTTTCCTTTTCGTTGCTCGAAAAAGCCATTTTCCATTTTCCGAGCACAAAAAGACAGGTCGTTTTGTGAAGCAGCCACCAAAATGCAGTTACAGAATGCTACCATCCCATTTTTCTAAAATACTAGACCACCTTACTGAACTATATCCCAACCGGGGGATCTCAAACCTTTCTGTCCTTCCCGAGTGAAAAAGACAAATGTCTGCTGAAGCGGTAGGAAATGGGTCCTGGTTGAACTACAGGTACATGATCTAACGTTCGTGATTTCTTGAAAAAATCATTTTTATACTAAAAATATGTTGTTTCTTCAGAGATTCAATGCAATTTCTAACATTCTCATCCCCTATCTTCACGCACGCCATTTTGACCTAAGTTCGAAACGACAAAAAAATCAAAAAGGGCATCAAAAATTCAAAAAGGGTCCGAACAATTTAAATCTTGGGAACGATTATTTTATTTACATCTATATAACAGAGTAGATATAGATTTTATTTCTTCAAATTTTGATATATAATAATTCATTTTAAAAAGGTTTTAAAAAAGGTTTTTTTTAAAGGTTTTAAAAAAGGACCTTTAGTCCCGGTTTGTAGTACAAACCGGGGCTAAAGGGGTGCGGGGCTGCGCGCGAAACGCGGCGCGCCCAAAACCCTTTAGCCCCGGTTTGTAATAGAAACCGCTGGTTTGTACTACAAACCAGGACTAAAGGTCTCCTCCCCGCGCGCCCCGGTTTCTGCACCAAACCGGAGCACGCAGATCCTCCCCGCACCGCCGTCTTCCTCATCGCGTAGAGCCACCGCGCCGCGCCCGCTCCCCTCCTTGCACCGCCCCTCCCCGTGCCGCCCGAGCCCGTGCGACCCGCGCTCGTGCCGCCCCTTCCCCGCGCCGCGCCACGCCTCTATCGCCCCTCTACCGCCCCGACGACCGTCGTCGCCCCTCTCCGCGCCACCGCGCGCCTCTCTCCGACCGTCACGCTGCCCCTCTCCGGCCAGGTGAGCCTCCCCCGCACCCGTGTGTCGCCCCTCTCGGCCACGTAGCTTAGTTAGGGTTAGTGTAATTTTAGTTAGTGTAAATAATTTAGTTAGTGTAATTTGTTAGTGTATTTGTTAGTGTAATTTAGTTAGTGTTATTAGTGTTAATATAGTGCTATTAGTGTTAATATATATAGTTTAGTTAGTGCTATTAGTGTTAATATAGTTTAATTAGTTAGTTTAATTTTGATAGCATAATTTAGTTAGTGTTTAATATAGTTTATTTTAGTAGATACTATTTATTTTCATCATGGTTAAAGTATATAGGTTTAATTTTAGTGTTCAGGAATATGCCGATTCCTCATCCTCGTTCACTCGGCGTGAACAACGGAGTGCTACTAGACAGTGTCGCCAGGGCATCCACGTGGCTGGGCTCCGCCGGCCTGGCACTGGGAGATGCTACCAGCCGGGGGACGTCGTCTGGTGACGAATCCGGGTGTCATCGTCGACCCGGATCTTCTGTGGTAGCGGCCGAGTGGTCCAGGTGCGATGCAGAGGGAGCCATCCCCTGACGAGGTGGTACAGCGTCGTGTCAGGGAGGAGGACGAGCACGTCCGACCCTACATGTACATTTTATAAGTCCGGGTTGCCAATACCTGGCATCTTCTTCAGGAACCTTAATCGAGATATTCTCTGGTGATGGTTCCTATTCTTTGGGTGCACAACTCCCGCGGCTCAGTAGCCGGGGCTCGACATCTTCGCTGAGCTAGTTAGATGTGTAATAGGGTACCATATTGTATTCGAGATGTATTGTTGTTTAATTGGTACTTTATTGTTGTACTAGCTGGATTATTCGAGATGTATTGTTGTTTAATTGGTACTTTATCTTTCTTTATCTCATTGTTTAAGTTGGATTACTTTATCTTCCTTTATTTTATCGCATTAAGCAAAATGGTTTTATCTTTGTTCTGTATTAGTTAAGTTAGGGAAGGTAGAGACAATGAAGAGAACATCATGTACAACATGATAAATGAGGGTACAGGAGGTTATCATTACGATGGAGCAGACGATGATGGAGATGATGATGGCTCCCAATACCTCAACTTGGATGAAGCCGACAGAAGAGACGACTATGATGAATTTTTTGGTGGAGACGACGGTGGAACTGACGGTGGAGACACCATAGCAAAGACCAACGAGGTATATAAAGCCTCTGCTGATCAAGAGCTAGTAGATGCATTAGTTGATTCATATATATATATATATGTACTAATGACTGTTTCTTCTCTTAGACCTTCGCATCGGGCGAATCTTCTTCAAGGAAACGAGGCCCGACCAAAAAGTTGGCCGATGGTGCGCGTTTCACTATTGATTTAGTGTCTGAGTTCGGCGAACTTTGGAGCCGAAAGAGGTTGCAAGTGTATTTGTATACCAATGCGGAGCGATAGTCAGGGACGCCATCCCGATCACCACTCATAAGTGGCATAAGCCAGGAAAGAAAAGTGATCGAGTTGGAGAAACTTTTGTTGATGACAGAGTCAAAGAGGGTCTTTGGAATTCACTCATGGCACACTTCTCTCTGCCTGAATTGGACACTCCTGAACTCAATGAGGCATTGAGGTTGCAAGTTAGAAAGTGGGCCCTTAAGAAGATGTGCGGACAGTTCAAGGACTGGAAGAAAAGATTGTACAACAACTTTGCCAAGAAGGGGCTGACTCCGCCATTCACTGGCCCGCTGGAGAAGCAGCAGGATAACTTGGCCCCATTTGTGACATACAAGGAATCAGAAGCAGCTAAGGCCAAGTCAGAAAAGAATAAGTTAAATGCGGCCAAAAAGAAATATCACCATACTATGGGGACAAGTGGGAAAAAACTGAGAAAGAAATGCGTCAAAAAGGGGTCACGCCAGCTACAAATCTGTGGACCGTGAGGTAAAAAATTTGGCTCCTTGGGCATGGGGGGTCGTATGACATTGAAACCGGGGAGATTATTGTTACAAAGAAGTCCATTACTAAACCCAAAGATGAACTTGTTAAAGTGATACAACTGAGAAAAGATGGGAAGTTCATTCCTGACAGAGAGAACGATGAGCTGACATATGCCCTCAGGAATCCTGAAAAAGTCGGACAAACACGAGGCTTTGGCCCATCTGTTCCATGGAAGGCAGGGTTTCCCGCTGACATCGACACTTATAGAAGTCGATCCAAAAAAATGAACCGGCAGAAGGCGGAGGAGGCAGCATGGTTGGAGGCGGTTGAAAAAAGGAATGATGAATTTCAAGCCATGTTCAAGCTACAGCAGGAGCAGATTAATGAACTTAGAGTACTGGCCCGACAGCGAGATCCTGCATTAGACAGTCCGGTGGGCCCATCTCAGCGGAGAAGCAGCGTGGCTTCCAGGGAGGTACAAGCTAATAATCGAATGATGATGGAGAATAATGCACCGGTGATAGATGATATGGCCGGTGGAACGATGGTTCGCTACCCCGTGGATGAACTTGAGGCAAGGACAGCTTGTGAGCTACATGTCATAGTGAGGAACATTTCTATGAAGGTGGCGCTCGGCTTTGCTTTACCTTGTCCACCGGAAGCGACCTACCATGGAAGTCAAATTCGAGCTAGCTATGCTCGTGTCGTTGTGGATGAAGTTGAACCAACAAGTCGATCACTTGAGCTTGACATCCCTACAGGCGAAGGGGAGAAAACACTGGGAGAAGTGGAGGGTGGGATCATTCTGTGGAAAAAACAACACATCGTGTTTCTTGGCTGGGCGCCAAGGCAATCTTCTCCTCCAAGAAGTAATCCATCACCTCCGAGGCCACCATCACCTCCGAGTCCACCGTCGCCACCAAGAAACAATAGTCCACCCCTTCCTGAGAGGGATCGCAGCGCGACTGCATATCCATGTCCGGCACCTCCGCCTCCGCCCACTGAATCAAAGGGAAGAAAGCGGAAGAATAACACCGCTACGTCGAGGGAGACCCTATGCCGAAAATGACAAGATCCCCTCCCAAGAGTACCGCGATCTCCTCCCAAGATAGCTTATCAACGGACTGATGAGGAAAGCGCGGTGATCTCCCGGGCCGAAGTGAAGGCCCATTTTGCACCAAAACAACCAAAGACACAGTTGCAAGTTGATCCAAAAGTCAAGAATCACTTCAAGGCATTGCTTGAGCAACCACCCCAACATGTTTGAAATAGGAAAGATGACTATACACGCTTTCTTACGAAGACACTAAAAGAGAAGTCAACAAGCAATACTACAAGCGGGAGAAAATCAAAAGAAGTTGCCCAGCTCGGCAAACAGGCAAAACAATCCATCGCCCCACTCAAGGTGTTACCCCAGCCCACACAAGGTGGAATAGATATGGAATTAGCTATTAAATTAGCCAAGGAGTGTAGCGTGCCCCTCGAAGCACTTCTAGACAGAGGAGATAATGTCGCCAAGGGACCAATAGCACGAAAATTTGTCTACAGGGATCCTCTGGTCAGCGATGAGGTATTCGATGATCTGCCCACACATATGCGACTGTCGCATATCTGGTACTTGAAAGTCACAAAGGAAAGGCGACAATTTCTCATATGTAAAGTTGGAGAGGAGTACTTCCGTCCAGACGAGACCTCCATTGAACTTTGTGAACTTTTTTAGTTATTCAACCTAGACGCCCTCGATAAGTCCCTCCTCGGCTGCTATTTTCTGTAAGTAATTAAGTCACTAACTCAGCACATTCAATTCATTTCCTGTCGTTATCCTCACTATATCCCCTTCTATGATATTATATATGCAGAATGAAGATTCAAGAATGTAGAAGAAAGTCAATCTACAACATTGGGTTCGTTGACCCAAACAGAGTTAATGGACATACGCTAATAAATAACCTCGAGGAAACGGAGGATAACTTGCTAATGTTTTTAATGGAGCAACATTAAAAGACACAAATACTATTTCCTTACAACTATGGGTAAGAGTCTTACTATCTTATACACATTCATTTTTTGTTTACTAGATGATAAGTGTATATAAACGTGCGCAGCTACCACCGAATTCTTCTAAAAATTGACGTTGACCGTGCAAAAGTGGAAATATCGGACTCATTAAAGAAGTCGATGGAAGTCTACTGTAGCATAATTGATTGCCTACAAAAGTAATTTCAATCATTATCGCACTATATCTGTCTCTTTCATTCATTCTTTGAGATGTAAACTAATTAATAACTCATTCATTTCTTTTTTGCCGGACTGGGTTTGGAAAAGGTTCACGAAGGAGGTTTAGGGTGAATGGCGTGAGGAGCTCACTTTTCGTACGGTCCTGGTAAGTAGTACGAGAGCTAGGGAACTAATTTATGTGCAAGGGATTTTTAGGAACATGAATTTTCATGAGAGAATCCAAGGGGTAAGAATGATTACCATTTATGCCATACATCGCAATCCCAGGATTACCATTTTTGCGAGACATAACATAATTGGATACCATAGTACATTATCCATTACAAACCGTACATAAGTTCTTACACAAATAGGGATCTCATGATCCAGTTCTTAATCTCACCATCAAGCAGCGGAATACGTAATAATAACGGTAGCGTGGGCGAAGCTCCATCTTCGGGGTCACAGGCAATGCTGACGATGGGAGATGATCCTAGTTGTCGTAACCTTCCTGGGGTCCATCCTCCAGGTACTCCTCTTCATAGTCTGGCCATGGGAATAGCCAGGGACAAAGCCATGAGTAATCTTTAAGTACTCGCAAACTAATACTAACAAGTGAAAGGGCTTTTTGATAATAGGACACTAGGCTCTAGGGTTGTTTTGCAAAAGCCAGATTTATCTCTACTAAGTTTAGGAGCAACGAATGCTAGTTGAAGTTTTATAACACCTAAATGGGAACTTGTATCTCATATCACAACCCTGTTGTGGTCAAGTAAAAGTCTCCATTCATTTCACAAGTCATTTTGAAAAGTCTGATGGGGGAACAGTATGGCCACTCCAACTGTCCATAACCGCAGACGCGGCTATTCGAATAGTTAGACACTCTGAAGAGATTGTGCACTTTCACCACAACATTCGATACATCCATCAGGAACAAATCTTGAATTCACCATACTCATTATGCGGATAATAAATCCTAACCTTTCAATTACACGCCCTAGTATAAGGACCTCTCCTGTGAGTTTGGCCTCCCAACCATGACCAACTGTCATCTTGGGTACTGCACAGGTGGACAATCTTCACAAGGTAGCCTCAGCTCAGACCTTGGCCGTGAGGGAACTAATACTAAGGTATATAAGTTTCCAGTCAAGACCTACCCAATATTCGGGTATTGTGGTTGTACGATAAAATTGGAATGGTATCGCATCCAGAAAACCATCAGTTTTATAAAGGGCTAAGGCTCATGCCTCAACATTTTCATCACCAAAATCATCAGGTGTTCGGAAACACATGTCCAAAACATTTCAATAGAATGATCCATCATTCCAAGGTTTTCATAACCATTTTTCCACCAAGTATTCCCATCAAAAGTTGATCAAGTTTTATGCTTAGTACTAGCATCTACAGGTGGGGGTAAACACTAATGATGGGTGGTAAACTAGTGGAGTTTTAACTAAGTTCAATCTCATGCCTTAGGATGACATCAAGATTATCTAGCTTAGGCCAAATTTTATGCTCTTTATGCAACCTTCACATATCTTTCTAGTATCTACCATTCACTTAGGTAAAATCTATGTAAGAGCTTTGATAAAGAAATAAAGTAAGAAGCTTGTAAGTAAAACTAGGGTTGGTTTATCAAGTGGATATGATCATATATGCTTAAGGCATATAGTTGTCATGGTAACAAATAGTGGTTGGTTGCATCGGTAGAGTATCTTGCAAGTGTTAGCTTGCACATTCACTAGTAGTATTAGGTTTGCATTGGTCAACTTGATTAGTAAAGCTTGCCTTGTGCAGAGCGGTGGTTGAAGTTCTCCTCGGCTTCTTCTTCGTAGAATCCTCCTTCCTCCTCGTATCCTTGGTCGGTACTAGCGTCTATGAATAAATACGAGGTACACAATCACCAAACAATACTTAACTACTTGCAATCATCACACAAAAGGGTCCTATAGATGATCTAGCATCATCACTAACATTACAAGATTTAAGCTTGGTTTAATTCCTTTTATTTCTAGAAAAGTAATTTCTACTCATTGAAAAAGTACTTAAGATTTAGTATTCTCCAAACCAAACATGGGATCATGTTGACACATGTCATCACCACATATTTTAGTCCATGGGAATATGATTTAAAGTGGTGTCACACTTTAATAAGGTTTTACCCTTTTATTTTAATTAAATAAAGTGACTAGAAATGCCTATGGGGCATTCTTTTATTACTTGGACATTATTTCTGCAAGTAAACCTATATATTTTTATATATTCTAAAAGGTATGGTTAAATGTGATTTTTGAGAGTTGGTATCAACTCAAAAGCTATTATGGTTTAAAATTAAAAAATGTTTGAATGCAGAAAAGCTTCTGCCTTGTTCTTTTTACCATGGGTGATCTATAGATCCAAATAACTTGAATCCAACGGGCTTGGATTCAGCATTCACAGACCTTTCTAAAAAAATTAGTTTCAATCAATTTGGTGCACTGAATCGATCTGGGTTGATTTTTGAAACTGGGCACAGAAGTGTGTTTGAAATAAAATGGAAAGAGTTTAATTCAAATAGTTGGGCTTCGCGGGAAAAATTAACGGGCCGGCCTGCTAAGCGTAGCACTTCCGCGGGCTGTTTAAGTGGCTGTCCACACTCATCAGTGAGACAGGGGTGCGCAGCGGTATGGAGCGATGTGGGGCGTTCGATCTAGTTCTAATTCAACGGCTGGGAGTCATCGTCGACGTTGGGCAACGCCGGCGAGACAGAAACCTAGTGCGGCCAGTGGGGGTTGCTGGGGTCTCACCGGGGTGCATGCGAGGGTCGGCGAGGCGGGCAAACGATGAAGTCGACGACGGCGAATCTCCTAGTACCGGTGGCTCCTCCTGGGGCGGCTCCAATCGCTGGCTCCCTTCTTCTCCAGAGGCGGCGGGCTCCGGTGAAATTCCGGCGTAGTGCTGCTCGCCTTACTCCGGGAACGGTGTGGCACGATCAGTGAGGAGAGGGGAGTAGAATGGTATGCTTAATTCGGCTGTGGGTGGCCTCTATTTATAGTCGAGCGAGGGGACCGACGGGGCGCACGGTGAGCTCGTCGGGGGCGATGGTACAGACGGCTATTGGCATGGGCGAAGGTAGGGGACGGTGCGGTGTTCCCTGGCGATGCTCAACGAAACGGTGGCGAGACGTGGGGAGGTGCGGGTTGGTCTAGAACACGCGACGCTCTGCACGACAGAGACGGCGTCTTCGACGGCGAGCGGTGGCTGTGCGGCATGCGGCGGCGAACGGGGATGTCTGGCGGTCTCCTGGGTCGGTGGTGATCGTGTATGCATGTGGCAAGGGCGGCGCGCGGTCTGTGGGCTTCGGTCGAGGGTGGCGCTCTGGCGCATGCTCGGCATGGTTGGCAGAGGCACGGGCGCGGCGTTCCTGGGTGCTCTGGTCGGTGTATTCGGGGCAGGGCTGGTCGAGAGGGGGCGGTAAGGCATGGGTGATCTCCCAAAAAAGGTTGGCATGGATAGTTTCTTTCCTAGCTTGCTGTCTACACTGGAGTGGCAAGGATGCACTCGACTGTTCACCATTGATGATATTGGCAAGCTTACAGTGGTGCTAGTGCTTGGTTAATCATGCTAGATGATCTACTGAGATGGTTGCGAGCTAGATAGGGAACCAGTTAGGCTCAAAACACTGCACACTATAGTGTTTTGATTTTGTTTGATTTGTGTCTGCCAAGTGTTTGATGAAATGGCCGCATGAATTCAAGTTTTGAATTTTGAAAATATTTTTGGTGGGTGTGCTAGATTGGTGCTGGTGAGTCTGCAGATGCTTGGGTTTTCAAAGTTGAGCTTGTTTGAGTAGTTTTTGAAAAAGTGGTATCTTCCCATATGATAAAGATTCAATTTTGAATTGTCATTTAAACTATGCATTTGAAAGTTTCTGGATGATCACAAAGTGGGCCTTGATACTTTGTTATGAGTACAATCAAGGGGTGCAAAGATCCAGAAAGTTTCTGTTAGGTTCTGAAAAGTTTGAGACAGCCAAAGTAGGCATGGGATTTAAATTGGTCAAAATGACCATTCCTTTATTTTATTCGTTTTGCTTTACTTGTCTTTGGGAAAAATGTGGGAAAAGTTTAGGATGTTTATTTCACCTAAGAAACATTTTACAAGCAAAGAAACACACAAACAAGGTGGTTCCAAAGAATTTCAAATTAAATGCATACACATATGCATGCTTTCATAATTTTATTTAGAAAAGTTTTTGTTAACCCTAATTTTGATGATTTAAGTTTAGTATTTTTGGGATGTTACAAACCTTCCCGCCTTAAACAAAATCTCGTCCCGAGATTTGAAAAAAGGACGAAAAGATTTCCTAGGAATTGAAGAGATCGGGAAACTCCATCCTGATGTGATCTTCACGCTCCCAGGTAGCTTCCTCTTCTGTGTGGTTGCTCCACTGAATCTTGAGAAACTTGATGCTTCCAGTTCAGGTAGTTCAAAAAGCTTCTTCCAAAATACGGATTGGTACTTCGGGATAGGTCAGGTCATTGTTGATCTCTATGGTCCGGTGATCGATATTTTTGAACACTTCGGTCTTCTCTGGGACTTCGAGACACTTGCGAAGTAACGAGATATGTAACACATTGTGCACGGCTGACATCTTTTCGGGTAATTCCAATTGATACGATACTTCTCCTCGATTTTTCAGAATCTTGAAAGGTCCGATATATCTGGGGGCTAACTTTCCCTTGAGTTGGAAACGCTGCATTTCCTTCAATGGCGACACTTTCAGATAAACAAAATCTCCTATGTTGAAGGCGAGGTCTCGACGTCTCTTGTCGGTGTAACTCTTTTGTCTGGATTGGACTGTCTTGAGGTGCTCACGAATCTTGTGAACCTTCTCTTCTGCTTCTCGTAGGATGTCGGGTCCGAAAATCTGACTCTCTCCTACTTCCGACCAGTTCAAAGGGGTGCGACACTTCCTTCCGTACATAAATTCAAATGGGGCCATTTGCAAACTGGCTTGATAACTGTTGTTGTATGAAAATTCTGCAAACGGCAGACAGTCTTCCCACTTGGATCCATATTCTAACACACATGCTCTCAGCATATGTTCGAGTATTTGATTTACTCGCTCCGTTTGTCCATCGGTCTGAGGGTGATACGCAGTGCTGAAATCCAGACGGGTTCCTAAACCTTCTTGGACTTTCTTCCAGAATCTCAAGGTAAAATGAGTTCCTCGATCTGATACGATGTTCTTGGGGACTCCATGCAAACTAACGATTCTAGCGATGTACAACTCTGCTATTTCGAACTCTGATATGTGGTCTTGACGGGTAAGAAATGGGCGACTTTGGACAATCTATCCACTATGACCCAGATAGAGTCATTTCCCCTACTAGAAGTATGGAGTCCAGTGATAAAGTCCATTCCAACAGAATCCCATTTCCATTCCGGAATCTATAATGGTTGCAACAATCTAGCGGGTCTTTGATGTCCTGCCTTGACTCGCTGACATATATCACACTTGGCGATATAGCTTCTGATTTCTCTCTTCACCTTATGCCACCAAAATTGCTCTTTCAAATATTGATACATCTTAGTTCCTCCGGGATGGATAGAATAAAGAGTATCATGAGCCTCCTTTAAAATCACTTCTTTCAACTCAGAATCTGCTGGTACACAAAGGCGTCCTTTGTACCACAAAACTCCTTCGTCCTCGGTGAATCTGGGTACTTTTCCTGTACCGATACGACGCTTGATTCCGTCAATACTAGCATTTCCCTTCTGCGCCTCTTTAGTCTGACTGATCAAAGTGGGCTGGAGTTCTATGCTAGCCAAAAATCCTTCACTTACTAATTCTATCCGAAAATCTTCCATCTCTTTGTGCAAACTTGCTTGCTCCTTCAAAATCATGGAGTTCAAGTAGCACGACAATCTGCTAAGGTCATCGGCTACCACATTGGCTTTACCCGGGTGATAGTGAATGTCCAGGTCGTAATCCTTGATTAGCTCAATCCATCTTCTCTACCTCATATTCAGCTCCTTCTGAGTGAATATATACTTTAGGCTCTTGTGATCCGTATAGATCTCACAGCGGTTTCCCATCAGGTAATGTCTCCATGTTTTCAGGGCTAGAACTACGGCTGCGAGTTCGAGGTCATGGGTTGGGTAGTTTTTCTCATGTTGCTTCAGTTGTCGAGATAGATAAGATATAACTTTGCCTTCTTGCATTAGCACACATCCGAGACCGATCTTGGATGCATCACAATACACATCGAAGGGCTTCGTGATATCATGCATGATCAAGATTGGGGATGAAATCAGTCTCTTCTTGAGTTCTTGAAAACTTGCTTCACATTTGTCGGTCAATTCAAACTTCTTTGTCCTTCTTCAGCAATTGGGTCATGGGTATGGCGATACTCGAGAATCCTTCTACGAATTTGCGGTAATATCCCGCCAATCCGAGAAATGCACGAACTTGGGTTTGAGTGGTTGGGGCTTGCCAATCTTCTACATCTTTCACTTTGGCAGGGTCAACGGTCCTCCGGCTGATACAATGTGACCGAGGAATCCTACCTCCTGTAACCAGAATTCACATTTGCTAAACTTTGCATACAGCTGATGCTCTCTAAGGGTTCCAAGAATGGTCCTTAGGTGTAGCTCATGTTCTTCTTCTGATTTGGAATAAATCAGAATGTCATCGATGAAAACAACGACAAACTTATCCAGGAAGTCCATAAAAATCTTATTCATGAGATTCATGAAATAAGCGGGGGCATTGGTTAGTCCGAAAGACATGATTGTATACACATACAATCCATATCAGGTGGTAAAGGCAGTCTTTGGAATATCCTCTGCACGAATTTTGAGTTGATGATAGTCAGTTCTAAGATCAATCTTAGAAAACACTTTGGCACCGGTCAACTGATCAGACAAATCTTCTATCTTGGGCAAGGGGTACTTGTTCTTGATGGTGACATCATTCAATTTCCGATAATCCGTACACAAATGGTTACCTCCATCCTTCTTGTCCACAAACAAGAAAAATGATCTCCAAGGTTACGCACTGGGTTGAATCAATCTAATTTCCAGCATGGAATCCAGTTGCTTCTTCAGTCCTGCGAGCTCTGACGGGTTAATACTATAGGGTCTGGTTTCGGGAATTAGTTCGATGACAAACTCGATATCCCGATCTCGGGGCATACTGGGCAAAACATCTTGAAAGACATCGGGGTATTCACACACTATCCAGACTTGGTCAATGGTAGGTTGGGCTATACTCTTGTTGCATTTGAATTGGCGAGGTAAGGTTTCAGATATATGCTCGACTGATATTCCGGCGGTACTGGTCATGGTTATGGCTTTCTTGGCACAGTCAATCAATACTTTATGTTTGGACATCCAATCCATTCCTAGTACTACTTCCAAACCTTTAGTTCTGAGTACTATCAGATTTGCATAAAAATCTATGCCATGGATTCGGATAGGGACGACTTTGCAAATTTGCCTAGCCTTGGTGGTTGACCCGGGAATTTGAACAATCATAACATGCTTCAGTTTGGTTGGTTGAATTTTACTAGTGCATGAAAATTCTTCGGTGACAAATGAAATCTTGGCAAATTGGTTTGTGGTGAACCTACTAACCCTAGGAACCAACCCATGGTTTTAAAAATGGATTTTGTGAAGATTAGGATTAAAAAAATTGAACTAGCCCAATTCTAGTCAAATAAAAGTATTGGTTTTGTTATGAAAATGAATTTTGAACAAAACCTTTGGAAAATGTTTTGATTCAAATCTACTGACCCTAAACACCAAGTTTTGTGAAATAACAACTTATTTGGTGAACCACACAAAATTGTTTCTTTGATAAAAACATTTTCAACCACATAAAATGATGATTGGATTTAAAAATGGTTTATGGACAAAACCCTTTTGCAAATGACTTTTCCACTTTAGAAAATGACCAATTTGATCCTTACAAAGTCTAGAACCTAGTAGAAACCATCTTTGCAAATAAAACTAACTTTTGCATGCTTGCAAGCATAACTTAGATCCTATGATTTTATGTGTGATGTTTTGATTGTTTGAATATTGGTTGGAATGCTAGTTGATATTGTGTTTACTTGATTGATTTGTAGTGAATTTAGAAAGTGTGAAACTAGCAAGATCAAGAAGTGAACCAACATTCCCTACCAAAAGGAAAGTGACACTATCATCTAAAGTCCTACTATTTTCATTATACTTAGTGGATTTTGAAACATGCATGAAAAGAATTTCTATACTTATGCTATGCTAAATCCTAATAGGATTCCCTTATACATTCCTTAGTGGAAAACAATGTAGTTGTAAGATGCTTAGCCATGCAACATATTTTTGAGAAGAGATACATGTTGAGATTTTATGAAGTTGAGAAAAGGACTTATGTTTTATATAATAAAACAAGTACTCAATGAACCACCTGGGTGGACAAGGATACTCAAGATTTGGACAAGGTGGCAACAAAAGGAACCATATCGATGGCAATCTCTTTGTGTTGTGCACCAAAAGAAAACCACCCAGGAACTTAGAGATTGAACATGTTTCTCCAATTGTGGCTTTCATGTACAGCCACATGCTACATATGGCTCTGGCTTAGTCAACTACATTGGGAAGACCATGCATTGTCTTCAAGTACTGAAAATGAGGGAACTCGAAAACCTACATGGGTGCCTGAAGACAAGCTAGCAATGGTGTATAGGAGGACCCTCTGGAAAGACTTCGTCACATTCTCAATCTGCCAGTACTCCATCTTGGTGAGTACTTATCCAGCGGCCACTGATGGCAACAAGATGGGAGTGTGTCATGTGGGTAAAGTGTACAACTTCTGCAGAAGATAATAAAATCTAAGTACTTAGCCGTGTCCCAGGTTATGGACAATACTGAGCAACTAAAGCTTGAAGCTATGGGAAATCTCGACATTCCAATTTCTAAAAGAAAATTTTTAAGTGACAACAAAAGACTTGATGCACTTGGGGATTTACGAAGAAGCTCAAGAGACTTAGATAAAAACTTGAAGCACTTGGGTATTTACCAAGGGGCTCAAGAGGTTTTGATAAAAACTTGAAGTACTTGGGGTGTACCAAGGAATTCAAGAGATTTTGACAAAGACACTTGGGGATTTACCAAGGAGTTCAGAAAGATTTGACAAAAGGAACAAAACCATTTTGAAAAGATGGGATACATTATTGCTTTCTGCAAATGAGCCTAAAACCCTACTTAGCCAAAAATGCATGTAATGATAGGATCCACCTATATTCTACTTAGTAGTGAAACTTGCCAATACAATTCAAATGTATTGACCCTTCTGGCTGTAACTTGTATTGTTGCAGGTTTGATTGATATTAGTGAAGATTGATTGATTAGGATTACAAAGTCTACAACCAACATGTTTTCCTGTGGCACCTTGAAGATGAAGGACCCCATGCTTATAGATTTCTGCTGCAATGTAATGTAATAGCCAACTAAGCTATGTAAGATGTAATAAAATTATGTTATTCCTGGTTATAAAGTCATATTATGACCTTTGTTTCTTGATATTACATCTTGACTGTGGATGCTAGCTATTGATCCAGGGACTAGAATTGTAAACACAGGGATCTCTACCTTATTTAAAGGTTGGGACCTCTACAGATGGTATCAGAGCATTGTGTTGCCTGTAGGATTTGTAAACCTAGGATTGGACAAAAACCCTTAGAAATATAGGAGTTGTTTTTGTTACAAAACTTATTTACAAACAAATCTTGTAAACTCTTTCCTCAACTATTTTGGTTTCAACTCTACATCTCTTCTATTTCAAACTTGATGGAAAAACCTACCCCATGGCCAAAGACTACACCATGTGCAAAGGACTTCTTCAACTGTAATGACTTCAACTTCTTCAACTCTAATGACTTGAACTTCTTCAACTCTAATGACTTCAATATCTTCAGCATATTCATCAAGGACTTCAATCTTGGATGTCACTAAAGACAAGTGAGACAAGGAAATCTTGCTTAAGAATTGGAGACTAAGGAAACACAAGTTAAAAGGAGCCCTCATCAACTATGAATTTTGTGACCAAGAATTTTGCCTAAGGAAACCATGATCTCATGCAAGAAGGAATCAACCAATGAAGGAAAGAAAGATTTCAAGTGAACTTATAGATGGACCACCATATTTTATTTAAGTCAAACCCACAAACTTATGTGGTGTAACAAAAATATTTTGTTGCCTAAAAATGTGCTTGAACTTTGTTGGTTGAGTGCAATGTTTGGTTTGTGATTTCTTGCACATTGCTTGAGTGAATTGTTGTAACACCCTCAGAATCGGACCTATGCAAGTTTGAGCAAAATTCGCCAAACCCGCATAGAAACGATTCAAAGGTGCCCACCAGGCACTTTCGTGCGGGTGGAAAACGAAGTAATAACATTACACAACAGTCCTCGATGGGACCCACAGAACAGATATATATAACAGCGACTCAAAGAGTCAAGAATACAGATATAAGGTACAAAGATCCAAATCACCTTGACAACGATATAGCGTCCAGCTACGGACAAGATGCAAATGGGGCTAAGAGCCTTGAAGAATAACCAATGGCGTCCTTAACCCTGCCCAGGCCAAGCCGGAAGGGTAACCCTGCTAACGGCGTCGATCTCAAAACCTGCTTAACAAAAGAGGTGCCGACAAAGGGCAAAGCAGAAAAACAAAGAAGGAGCGTCAGTACTGAGGCCAGTACACGGCGAGGCTAGAATTCGGCGGTCCTCGCCTACATAGGTATGGTGGACTGAAGCGGCAGCGGCAGCATGCACTAAACAACCTATAGAGACTCGATACAACTGGCGTCAATCAGAGAGGGGTAAGAATGACCTACTCGGAACCAAGCTTATACTATCACCAATCATACCCATCCTGGCGTTTCCCCCTCGACACCGATCGAGGAAGTCAACCGAGGAACTCACACAGTTGTCATTTTTATTTATTCAGTTATAGTTGCGGCTCCTTACTAGTCAGGTTTAAATAATCGTCCTGAATAAAGTAGGCAGTGGGCACTTTTAGTTAACCATTCCGTTATAGTTGCAACACTTACTAAGCATATACAGATGACATGAGATAAACCCAAAACCCAGCAATTGTTGGTACTTTTATTCAGCCATTCCGTTGTAGTTGCAATACTTACTAGTCAGGTACAATGGTCGCAAGCGACGACACAAGCAAGTAATTGTTGGCAGTTTTAGTTAGCCATTCCGTTATAGTGAAGCTAATTACTAGTCATTATAAGTCAAATTTATAGCAGTAAACTTTAGTTATGCTTGTCTATGATCGAGAAACTGTGCTCCAAGTCGTCCATATCCGCGGACACGGCTTTCAGAAAGTTTTACCCGGCCGGGGTGCACCAATAGCAACACACACTCGATCAACCTCGGAAAAACCAAATCAAAACCCAACGAGGCTTTCACGACAAAGCAATCACAAGATTCAGAAATATTTCAGGGGGCCACCCCTTAAGTAGATCCCGCAACGGAGTAAGCAAGCTCCGAGACGGCCTCAAGGTCTATGGGGACGGCTGTGAACGACTGGGAACCCCAAACGGGGCTTGTCGACACCGCGGAATCGTGCCACTACCCTAAACAGTACAGTGTGCAGTACCTCGCACAATCGTAAATAAAGCAGTAAAGCATGGCATAAGTACAGGATAGTAATAAAACCTCAAACTAGTTTGTGGCCCCAAGAAATAAGACGGAATCAAGCTCTGGCTGAGGAGGGTCCCATATACCTCCCGGATGTGGATAGCGCGAAAAATCAAGGAACAGGAATCAAGTACTCGGGGTCTTACGGGACACCAGTGGGCGTTCGGAAACCAAATATTATCTATCACCCACCGATGCCTCTGCTTATTTCAATTTTAGTTGTTAAACAGAAATTAAAGTGACGATAAGTAAAGCTAGAATCATCTCCAACAACAACATGCGGCAATACATCAACAATTGTGGCATTTGACAACACGCAACATTACTTGAGCAAGCGACTACGACGCGCAAGTCCAACTATCTACCAAACAACAGATAATATGATGTGTCCAAGGCAATATAGGGCTGCACGGTATATCACAGGTACGGAACTAAAGCATCGCAACACAGATAGCAATAGATCAACAGGAGGGAAGTAAATACTATAAAAGTAAGATAGGTAGAAAGAGGGAGATGCTCGCCTGAAAACATCGTCGAAGGTTTTCCCCGAAGATCGGGGCGAAGCTCACATCAACTCAACGGCCTTATCCGCGAAGAAGCAAAACACTAGAAGAAACACCGGATGCAATATTTAATAAAACGGCAGAAGATCGGCATGATGCATGTATGATGTATGGCATGGCAAGGTGCGATGCAATTAGGTCAAGATTAAGCGGAACCGGGGTCCCGACAATTAATTAGATGGTTCAAGTTATTTAGAACCCCGCAATTAAATGTTGTTTAAACAAGGCAAGATAAGATACCGGTTCGCTACACAAGTTTAAATGAGGCCGATATGAGACTAGATTTGCCCGCATATGGGCCCCATATTTAATTATGAGGTGAATCGGCATAAGGCCCCCAAACCAATGAGATGCATGCGAGATGACAATTTAATATGCAACGAGTTTTATATTAGCGTTTATAAAAATAGGGTTTGCGGGAAGGGGTTCACACATAGAGGGGTCTCGACGAACTTGGGGTTCCAGGGGTTCGGGGTTCGGGGTCGGTCTCGGGGTCCAGGGTGCGACGGAGCGGGGTTCAGACTCCGGGAACCGTTCTCGGTTATCGGGGTAGCTCTTGGCGTTCCGGGAAGCCGTACTTGGTTTGGCGACGGGGCGTAGCGGGTTCTTCCGGTCGGATGCCGATCTTGTTGTCGCGACGGTCTTGTCGGGTCCCACGGGGTCGATTTTGCCATGGCGAGGGTCTTGTCGGGCCCGCGCAACGGGCCGGTATTGGCGTTTCACGACGGAGATCTTGGTGTTCCGGTACTCGGCGTCTTCGGATCTGAGAGGAAGGTCTTGTCGATCCGCGATGAAGATCTTGGTGGTTCCGGCGAGTTCGGGGTTCAGTCTTCGGGGTCTGGCGTCGATCTTCGGGTACAGCGGTTCCCGAAGGGTAGATCTGGTCGAGGTTGGCGTGAGCTGGGGCTTGCAACAACACTGCACCGGCGGCGTACGCGCGCAGAGAGGGCACGACGGCGCTGCCTACTCGACAGAGGCGGACCGGCGGCTCTCAACGGCGGGGAGGTGCGGGGTCCGTTCTCGGGGCGGCAACACGGCGGCGCGCAGCGAGGTGGAGGGCAGCCTCGGTCGTCGGCGACGTACGCGCGCGGAGAAGGCCACGGCGGCGAGGTACGGCGCAGGCGGGCGGAGGTGAGGCGCGGAGGAGGGAGCTCGTCGGCGCGGGGCGGCGGAGCTCCGAGGCGGCGCGGCCGTGCTCGGGGTCGGCCGGCGCGGGGCGAGCGCGGGACGGCGGCTATGGACGGGTCTGAGCGGCGGCGCGGTTGCCGGCGACGGCAGGGGCGCTGGGGCTTGGCGAGCGCGGCGACGGACGCGAGGTCGGGTGGAGAGGCGCGGTCGGGGCGGGGCTTGGAGGTGGAGCGGCGAGCGGCGACGGAGGGGATGGAGAGGGTGAGGCGAGGGCGGAGGTCGCGGCGGAAGCGGAGGTGAGGGGCGGCGCGGCGAGCCCTGGGGAGGAGGGGGCGGCGCGGCGAGCCCTGGGGAGGAGGGGCGGCGCGGCTAGGGAGGGTGAGGCGAGGCGGTGAGGGCAGGAAGGGGCGGTCGCGTGCGCGCCTGAGGGGGAGAGGAGGCTCTGGGGAAGAAGCACAGGAGAGGCAGGGCGCGTGGGGGTGCCCGCGGGGTGGGACCCGCGTGGGCCAGGGTTGCACAGGGGAGGCCGGAGCGTGCGTGTGGGGGCTGGGCGGGGGTTGGTCTGCCTGGGAGGTGGGCCAGGGGCGGTGAGGCCCCAGCGGCAGAGAGAGAGGGTAGGAGGCGGCGGGTCCAGGCGTGAGTGTGTGTATAGCAGGGTGGGTGCGGGTCTGGTGGGAGTTGAATGGGGAGAGAGAGAGAGAGTGGCTGTGAGGGATTGGGGTGGGCTAGTTGGCAGTTTAGGATTGGGTAGTGGGGAGAGGGGTGCTGAGGTGGCGTGTCCTGATTGGGTGGGGTGAGGTGGAGGGGAGAGTTGGGTAGAAAGATGGGTAGGTTTAGGAAAAAAAAAGGGTGGGCGGGTTGGACCGTTTTATATTTTCTGGGGTGGTCGATCGGGTCAATCGGCCCGTTCGACTGCCTCTATTAAAATAATTTAAATTTTTATTTATTCTAATTGGGCCGTTTGCAACCCGATAGCAACAAACAAATTAACTCCGGAGCCCCGGGTTTTTGCGTTTGAATAAAGATGGGGCGTTTTAGAAACCAAAACGGGTTTTGCGAATATAGTTTTATGCAAACAATGTATGATGATGACGATGCAATGCACAAATTCAACGCGATTTTCTAGTAGTGGTTTTGCGGGATGCCACAATTCGACACCACTAACAAGGGATCTCGCCCTCGAGATCCGCCTCATGGTACCGGAAGGAAAGCCGGCGGTCTGATCCTTCGCGCTTCGTGTAGATCCTCGCGACACCACTAACAAGAGTTCGTTGTCCGTGATCGTCGAGAGAACACTCCGGGGACAAAAAGGTCGAAGGTAGAGGTATCAACAAATAAAGCCACCTCTAACTTCCGTGGACGGAGTAAAACTGCTGGATCCACTGATTCGATGTACAAGAGCGAATGATAAGAGTAGTCGGATGGTGATCAGTCCATCGCGCACCCAAACCATTACTCTGCACACGAATAGGCGGATTATGCAACCAACTCTCGGAGTCAGACTGAAGATCTCGACAAGCGAGTTTCGGAAACACCGGAGTGATGCAGACTCTGCATCGGATCTGGCGTGGATGAGGTCGTCGCGTCGGAAAACACCGGAAGGCACAAACAAGGAATAAAGAATGGTGCCACAGCAGAAGGATTCCTCAGGCAGCTTGAACACCGTATGATAGATCACCGTTAGCAGAGGAGGAAGCGAAACCCTGAAGGTACGACGGAAACCCAACCACGAGAAGTCCTGGACTCGAAGAAAGAGAAGAGGGCGGATTCAAAACACGTAGAGGTAAGAGGAGAACAGCAGAGGGGTAAGGAGTAAAATCAGACCTAGCCAGAACTATACAACCGATTTTGCAAAATAGTTTTGACACTCTACTTCGGCCGTTAGCTAGGTTATCCTACAGGCTGGACTTGTGGGGTATCGCAACTGCTGGGCTCTGATACCACTCTGTAACACCCTCAGAATCGGACCTATGCAAGTTTGAGCAAAATTCGCCAAACCCGCATAGAAACGATTCAAAGGTGCCCACCAGGCACTTTCGTGCGGGTGGAAAACGAAGTAATAACATTACACAACAGTCCTCGATGGGACCCACAGAACAGATATATATAACAGCGACTCAAAGAGTCAAGAATACAGATATAAGGTACAAAGATCCAAATCACGTTGACAACGATATAGCGTCCAGCTACGGACAAGATGCAAATGGGGCTAAGAGCCCTGAAGAATAACCAATGGCGTCCTTAACCCTGCCCAGGCCAAGCCGGAAGGGTAACCCTACTAACGGCGTCGATCTCAAAACCTGCTTAACAAAAGAGGTGCCGACAAAGGGCAAAGCAGAAAAACAAAGAAGGAGCGTCAGTACTGAGGCCAGTACACGGCGAGGCTAGAATTCGGCGGTCCTCGCCTACATAGGTATGGTGGACTGAAGCGGCAGCGACAGCATGCACTAAACAACCTATAGAGACTCGATACAACTGGCGTCAATCAGAGAGGGGTAAGAATGACCTACTCGGAACCAAGCTGATACTATCACCAATCAAACCCATCCTGGCGTTTCCCCCTCGACACCGATCGAGGAAGTCAACCGAGGAACTCACACAGTTGTCATTTTTATTTATTCTGTTATAGTTGCGGCTCCTTACTAGTCAGGTTTAAATAATCTTCCTGAATAAAGTAGGCAGTGGGCACTTTTAGTTAACCATTCCGTTATAGTTGCAACACTTACTAAGCATATACAGATGACATGAGATAAACCCAAAACCCAGCAGTTGTTGGTACTTTTATTCAGCCATTCCGTTGCAGTTGCAATACTTACTAGTCAGGTACAATGGTCGCAAGCGACGACACAAGCAAGCAATTGTTGGCAGTTTTAGTTAGCCATTCCGTTATAGTGAAGCTAATTACTAGTCATTATAAGTCAAATTTATAGCAGTAAACTTTAGTTATGCTTGTCTATGATCGAGAAACTGTGCTCCAAGTCGTCCATATCCGCGGACACGGCTTTCAGAAAGTTTTACCCGGCCGGGGTGCACCAATAGCAACACACACTCGATCAACCTCGGAAAAACCAAATCAAAACCAAACGAGGCTTTCACGACAAAGCAATCACAAGATTCAGAAATATTTCAGGGGGCCACCCCTTAAGTAGATCCCGCAACGGAGTAAGCAAGCTCCGAGACGGCCTCAAGGTCTGTGGGGACGGCTGTGAACGACTGGGAACCCCAAACGGGGCTTGTCGACACCGCGGAATCGTGCCACTACCCTAAACAGTATAGTGTGCAGTACCTCGCACAATCGTAAATAAAGCAGTAAAGCATGGCATAAGTACAGGATAGTAATAAAACCTCAAACTAGTTTGTGGCCCCAAGAAATAAGACGGAATCAAGCTCTTGCTGAGGGGGGTCCCATATACCTCCCGGATGTGGATAGCGCGAAAAATCAAGGAACAGGAATCAAGTACTCGGGGTCTTACGGGACACCAGTGGGCGTTCGGAAACCAAATATTATCTATCACCCACCGATGCCTCTGCTTATTTCAATTTTAGTTGTTAAACAGAAATTAAAGTGACGATAAGTAAAGCTAGAATCATCTCCAACAACAACATGCGGCAATACATCAACAACTGTGGCATTTGACAACACGCAACATTACTTGAGCAAGCGACTACGACGCGCAAGTCCAACTATCTACCAAACAATAGGTAATAGGATGTGTCCAAGGCAATATAGGGCTGCACGGTATATCACAGGTACGGAACTAAAGCATCGCAACACAGATAGCAATAGATCAACAGGAGGGAAGTAAATACTATAAAAGTAAGATAGGTAGAAAGAGGGAGATGCTCGCCTGAAAACATAGTCGAAGGTTTTCCCCGAAGATCGGGGCGAAGCTCACATCAACTCAACGGCCTTATCCGCGAAGAAGCAAAACACTAGAAGAAACACCGGATGCAATATTTAATAAAACGGTAGAAGATCGGCATGATGCATGTATGATGTATGGCATGGCAAGGTGCGATGCAATTAGGTCAAGATTAAGCGGAACCGGGGTCCCGACAATTAATTAGATGGTTCAAGTTATTTAGAACCCCGCAATTAAATGTTGTTTAAACAAGGCAAGATAAGATACCGGTTCGCTACACAAGTTTAAATGAGGCCGATATGAGACTAGATTTGCCCGCATATGGGCCCCATATTTAATTATGAGGTGAATCGGCATAAGGCCCCCAAACCAATGAGATGCATGCGAGATGACAATTTAATATGCAACGAGTTTTATATTAGCGTTTATAAAAATAGGGTTTGCGGGAAGGGGTTCACACATAGAGGGGTCTCGACGAACTTGGGGTTCCAGGGGTTCGGGGTTCGGGGTCGGTCTCGGGGTCCAGGGTGCGACGGAGCGGGGTTCAGACTCCGGGAACCGTTCTCGGTTATCGGGGTAGCTCTTGGCGTTCCGGGAAGCCGGACTTGGTTTGGCGACGGGGCGTAGCGGGTTCTTCCGGTCGGATGCCGATCTTGTTGTCGCGACGGTCTTGTCGGGTCCCACGGGGTCGATTTTGCCATGGCGAGGGTCTTGTCGGGCCCGCGCAACGGGCCGGTATTGGCGTTTCACGACGGAGATCTTGGTGTTCCGGTACTCGGCGTCTTCGGATCTGAGAGGAAGGTCTTGTCGATCCGCGATGAAGATCTTGGTGGTTCCGGCGAGTTCCGGGTTCAGTCTTCGGGGTCTGGCGTCGATCTTCGGGTACAGCGGTTCCCGAAGGGTAGATCTGGTCGAGGTTGGCGTGAGCTGGGGCTTGCAACAACACTGCACCGGCGGCGTACGCGCGCAGAGAGGGCACGACGGCGCTGCCTACTCGACAGAGGCGGACCGGCGGCTCTCAACGGCGGGGAGGTGCGGGGTCCGTTCTCGGGGCGGCAACACGGCGGCGCGCAGCGAGGTGGAGGGCAGCCTCGGTCGTCGGCGACGTACGCGCGCGGAGAAGGCCACGGCGGCGAGGTACGGCGCAGGCGGGCGGAGGTGAGGCGCGGAGGAGGGAGCTCGTCGGCGCGGGGCGGCGGAGCTCCGAGGCGGCGCGGCCGTGCTCGGGGTCGGCCGGCACGGGGCGAGCGCGGGACGGCGGCTATGGACGGGTCTGAGCGGCGGCGCGGTTGCCGGCGACCGCAGGGTTGCTGGGGCTTGGCGAGCGCGGCGACGGACGCGAGGTCGGGTGGAGAGGCGCGGTCGGGGCGGGGCTTGGAGGTGGAGCGTCGAGCGGCAACGGAGGGGATGGAGAGGGTGAGGCGAGGGCGGAGGTCGCGGCGGAAGCGGAGGTGAGGGGCGGCGCGGCGAGCCCTGGGGAGGAGGGGGCGGCGCGGCGAGCCCTGGGGAGGAGGGGCGGTGCGGCTAGGGAGGGTGAGGCGAGGCGGTGAGGGCAGGAAGGGGCGGTCGCGTGCGCGCCTGAGGGGGAGAGGAGGCTCTGGGGAAGAAGCACAGGAGAGGCAGGGCGCGTGGGGGTGCCCGCGGGGTGGGACCCGCGTGGGCCAGGGTTGCACAGGGGAGGCCGGAGCGTGCGTGTGGGGGCTGGGCGGGGGTTGGTCTGCCTGGGAGGTGGGCCAGGGGCGGTGAGGCCCCAGCGGCAGAGAGAGAGGGTAGGAGGCGGCGGGTCCAGGCGTGAGTGTGTGTATAGCAGGGTGGGTGCGGGTCTGGTGGGAGTTGAATGGGGAGAGAGAGAGAGAGTGGCTGTGAGGGATTGGGGTGGGCTAGTTGGCAGTTTAGGATTGGGTAGTGGGGAGAGGGGTGCTGAGGTGGCGTGTCCTGATTGGGTGGGGTGAGGTGGAGGGGAGAGTTGGGTAGAAAGATGGGTAGGTTTAGGAAAAAAAAAGGGTGGGCGGGTTGGACCGTTTTATATTTTCTGGGGTGGTCGATCGGGTCAATCGGCCCGTTCGACTGCCTCTATTAAAATAATTTAAATTTTTATTTATTCTAATTGGGCCGTTTGCAACCCGATAGCAACAAACAAATTAACTCCGGAGCCCCGGGTTTTTGCGTTTGAATAAAGATGGGGCGTTTTAGAAACCAAAACGGGTTTTGCGAATATAGTTTTATGCAAACAATGTATGATGATGACGATGCAATGCACAAATTCAACGCGATTTTCTAGTAGTGGTTTTGCGGGATGCCACAATTTTGATGTGTGTGATTAGAATTATTTCCTTAGAGATATCTTGCCTATTCTAATCTCAATTCAACCCAAACAGATGACTACTCCAAGAGACTCCAACATCAAGGTTGATGACACCAACACCAACCAAGAGGGCAGCATGAAAGAACTCATATCAACCCAAAACCTGTTGAACCAAATGACAGCTCAGTTCATAGCTACCACCAGTGGGGAAGATCCAACCCTGCAAGGATTTTGGAAAACCAATCCCAAATGTTGCATAAGGTGACAGATCAAATGCTCAACATGGAAAGCAACTTTTCCAAGGATGGCAAAGATGTTATTCTAAAAGGAACCAAAGCTTGCAATATTTGTGGAGACAAGGACCACACTACTAAGGAACATGGAGATCAATGCCCCAATTGTGAAGGGGAGCATCCTGTTGGAAAATGTCCCACCTCTCAAGCTACTTGTTACTTATGTGAAGGAAATAACCATGTCCCTATCCGATGCCCCATTTATTCCATTGTTGAACAAAGGAAACAAGGTGGAGTGCAACAAATGATTACAAACTATCAAGAAGGATCCAAGCCCACCAAGAAGAATGAGGACAAAGGAAAATCTCCACTCATACCTCCATGAAATACAACCCAATTCAAAGGACCAAAGAAGAGGCATATGAATTATCCAAAGAGCAATAGAAGGTCCAAGAAACATGTAGACATTCCCACCTACCAGATAACATATGAACAACATGAACTGGATGCACTCCTAGCTTTGGAGAAGCCCAAAAAGCAAAAGAAGGACAAAAGCCATGTGCAATGTCATAATTGTAAAGAAATGGGACACTATTCCAGTGAATGTCCAGAGAAATAGAAGTATAAGGAGATTGGTCAAGTGTGGTGCAACAACTGCAAAGAGCTAGGCCATTATGCAGCAACTTGTCCACAAGAGACACGTGAAGGACTCAAACTTATCAACTGTTTCAATTGCAAAGAACCAGGAAATTATGCAAGCAATTGTCCAGAAAATATGAAGAACAAGTTAAACAAGCCTATGAAGGATCTCAGCCTTGGCCCATGAGTCAAGTGTGGAAACAAAGGACACTAAGCAGATGTTTGCTCAGAGAAGTTTTCCCAAGATCCCAAGCAAGCCAATATGTAATTTAGTTTGAAATTTTTTAAAGGGTGGTAGTACCCTAGATGCTTTAAGCCTACTTGTAACCCTAGCCTTCACAAATCTCTGGACGAGATTTATTTTAAGGGTGGTAGCCTGTCACATCCCAAGATTTTCCAAATCTTGTAATGTGAAAAATAAATGAATAAAATAAAACTTTGTTGAATTTCAGGGTGAGAAGAAACTTTTTGAATTCAAATGGGAACCTTCAAACCTATTTTGATCTAATAAATCCTCAAGGGATTTAAAAAGTTAAACATTTAATAAAGAAAAATAAAAATATTTGGAATTACTATTTTTGAATTTTTTTTAATAAAAGATTTGGTTTTCAAAAGCAAAAGATAGAATTATAAATAAAGATTATTTTAAAATCCAAATTAAAACTTGGCCAAACCTTTGAATTAAAATATTTCTATTTGATAAAAATAGTAAAGGTTTATTTAAATAAAATAAAAAGGATTTAATATCCAAAGTTTATTGGAAATAAAAGTTTTACTATTTTAATTTTAAACATCAAAGCTTATTTATTTATTTTAAATGAGTTTTCCAAGTTTTCTTTTTTTCAAATAAAACCTACTGATTTGGTTTTGAAAATATTTAGTTTTCAAATGGAGTTTTTAAATAAAACAAATCCCATTTGATTTATTAACTAATGCCCATTTTATTTAATTATTATTGGACCCTAATATAAAATTATTTTATTTTAGGACTTGGTTTTGTGTTGTTTATACAGAACCAAATTCAATTGCAATGTTTGGTGAAATTTTGATTTGATTTGAATGGAATGTTGTTTGATTTTCAAAACAGAAAACAGAATTGGAAAAGAATAAAACTTTCAGAAAAAAAATGAAAACAAACCTGACCCAACCCACCTGGCCAAGGAAGCCCACTCGCAGCCCAGTCTCTCTCCCCCTCTGCGAAACATTTTCCAATTAAACTCGCACCCACGGAGCAACTGACTGGTGGACCTTCTTCCTTAACTCTCGCACTCACTGACTCCAGGACCCCACGCTACTGTTCATCGTCTTCAACTCGCGCTAATTCCTCCTCGCCGTTTCCTGTCTTTACTCCGACGATCAATTCGCGCTGTTAACGGCCATTAATCCCCCAGCGACCACGCTCCCTTAAACGTCTCCCTCTCCTCCCCATTTCCCCTCCCTCGCACGCACCAGCTCGCCACTAGGCTAAGCTAATTTCACTAGAGACCCCTCAGTGCTCCGACGAGCTTCCTCCTCGATTCCGGCCGAACCTCGCCACCCCTTGCCTCCCTGAGCACACGACCGTGATCCCCACTCCCAGGCGCACCTGTCTGTGCCCTCCGTTCAACCGCGGGCGCCCCAGAGCGTCGACTTCGACAACTTCCGAGCGCCGCCGCGTTTGCTTCCCACTCCGGCGAACTCCACCGGTAAACTCCGTTCGCCCCAACACTCCTAGATGATACTCCCACACTCGCCTCACTCTCCTGCATCTGACCATGCTCCTGTCTTGCCTTAGGGCGATCTGCAACGTCGCCCTCGACAACGAACAGAACCAACTAACGCCGACGACGTCTCCGGCGAGCGATTACTCCCGTCCCCGTGCGCCCCTTTCTTCCCCGAGAGCACCTTGAGAACCACCACGACCACGCGAACACGGTGAGACCCTCCTCTATCTTCCCTGCTTCCTGTAACCGCCGTTTGCTCATCGTCCGACCGTGCGCCGCCGCTCACCGCCGTCAGCGCCGCTCGTGTTTGGTCAAGCCAACCAGCACCGTTAGATTTCCATCTGGCGGCCACGATAGATTCATTTAGCGAAAGGGTATGGGCTATTCTGAACCGTGCGATTGAACTAAGATCCAGCACACCAGAGAGGCTAATCCGAATGAAGCGATACCGCCCAATAAGAACACGACGCGTGGCACCAGACGATTTAAAACAAAATTTGAAATCTGATTTAGATGCAGATTTGAAACCCTTATAACTTTTGATCCACACGTCCAAAATTTGCAAACTTTATATCAATGGAATCAGTGGAACAATCCCCAACCATGCAATTTGTTTAGTAAAAAGCCTTTGGTAAAATGATTGTTTTTGCAGAAACATTTGTATGCTTATTTAGGTTAGAAAAATTATTCCAAAATGTTTTTGAGAATGAAATCTTGGCAAATTGGTTTGTGGTGAACCTACTGACCCTCGGAACCAACCCATGGTATTAAAAATGGATTTTGTGCAGATTAGGATTAAAAAAATTGAACTAGCCCAATTCTAGTCAAATAAAAGTATTGGTTTTGTTATGAAAATGAATTTTGAAAAAAACCTTTGGAAAATGTTTTGATTCAAAGCTAGTGACCCTAAACACCAAGTTTTGTGAAATAACAAATTATTTGGTGAACCACATAAAATTGTTTCTTTGATAAAAACATTTTCAACCACATAAAATGATGATTGGATTTAAAAATGGTTTATGGACAAATCCTTTTGCAAATGACTTTGCCACTTTAGAA
The DNA here is from genome assembly GCA_910589765.1 of Avena atlantica. NCBI lineage: Eukaryota > Viridiplantae > Streptophyta > Magnoliopsida > Poales > Poaceae > Avena > Avena atlantica. The sequence goes on from OU342733.1 coordinate 131,698,649, forward strand.
AATGACCACTTTGATCCTTACAAAGTCTAGAACCTAGTAGAAACCATCTTGGCAAATAAAACTAACTTTTGCATGCTTGCATGCATAACTTAGATCCTATGATTTTATGTGTGATGTTTTGATTGTTTGAATATTGGTTGGAATGCTAGTTGATATTGTGTTTACTTGATTGATTTGTAGTGAAGTTAGAAAGTGTGACACTAGCAAGATCAAGAAGTGAACCAACATTCCCTACCAAAAGGAAAGTGACACTATCATCTAAAGTCCTACTATTTTCATTATACTTAGTGGATTTTGAAACATGCATGAAAAGAATTTCTATACTTATTCTATGCTAAATCCTAATAGGATTCCCTTATACATTCCTTAGTGGAAAACAATGTAGTTGTAAGATGCTTAGCCATGCAACATATTTTTGACCCCGGTTATGGACAATACTGAGCAACTAAAGCTTGAAGCTATGGGAAATACCGACATTCCAATTTCTAAAAGAAAATTTTTAAGTGACAACAAAAGACTTGATGCACTTGGGGATTTACCAAGAAGCTCAAGAGACTTTGATAAAAACTTGAAGCACTTGGGGATTTACCAAGGGGATCAAGATGTTTTGATAAAAACTTTAAGTACTTGGGGTGTACCAAGGAATTCAAGAGATTTTGACAAAGACACTTGGGGATTTACCAAGGAGTTCAGAAAGATTTGACAAAAGGAACAAAACCATTTTGAAAAGATGGGATAAATTATTGCTTTCTGCAAATGAGCCTAAAACCCTACTTAGCCAAAAATGCATGTAATGATAGGATCCACTTATATTCTACTTAGTAGTGAAACTTGCCAATACAATTCAAATGTATTGACCCTTGTGGCTGTAACTTGTATTGTTGCAGGTTTGATTGATATTAGTGAAGATTGATTGATTAGGATTAAAAACTCTACAACCAACATGTTTGCCTGTGGCACCTTGAAGATGAAGGACCCCATGCTTATAGATTTCTGCTGCAATGTAATGTAATAGCCAACTGAGCTATGTAAGATGTAATAAAGTTATGTTATTCCTGGTTATAAAGTCATATTATGACCTTTGTTTCTTGATATTACATCTTGACTGTGGATGCTAGCTATTGATCCAGGGACTAGCATTGTAAACACAGGGATCACTACCTTATTTAAAGGTTGGGACCTCTACAAGCATCATCACTAACATTACAAGATTAAAGCTTTGTTTAATTCCTTTCATTTTTAGAAAACTAATTTCTACTCATTGAAAAACTACTTAAGATTTAATATTCTCCAAACCAAACATGGGATCATGTTGACACATGTCATCACCACATATTTTAGTCCATGGGAATATGATTTAAGTGGTGTCACAATTTAATAAGGTTTTACACTTTTATTTTAATTAAATAAAGTGACTAGAAATGCCTATGGGGCATTCTTTTATTACTTGAACATTATTTCTGCAATTAAACCTATATATTTTTATATATTCTGAAAGGTATGGTTAAATGTGATTTTTCAGAGTTGAAATCAACTCAAAAGCTATTATGATTTAAATTTAAAAAATGTTTGAATGCAGAAAAGCTTCTGCCTTGTTATTTTTACCATGGGTGATCTATAGATCCAATAGACTTGAATCCAACGAGCTTGGATTCAGCATTCCCAGACCTTTATAACAAAATTAGTTTCAATCAATTTGGTGCACTGAATCGATATGGGTTGATTTTTGAAACTGGTCACAGAAGTGTGTTTGAAATAAAATGGAAAACGTTTAATTAAAATAGTTGGGCTGCACGGGAAAAATTAACGGGCCGTCCTGCTAAGCGTAGCGCTTCCACGGGCTGTTTAAGTGGCTGTCCCCACTAGTCAGTGAGACAGGGGGTGCGAAGTGTTATGGGGCGGTGTGGGGCGTTCGATCTAGTTCTAATCCAACGGCTGGGAGTCATCGTCGACGTTGGGCAACGCCGGCGAGATAGAAACCTAGCGCGTCCAGTGGGGGTTGCTGGGGGCTCACCGGGGTGCAGTCGAGGGTCGGCGAGGCGGGCGAAGGACGAAGTCGACGACGGCGAATCTCCTGGTACCGGTGGCTCCTCCTGGGGCGGCTCCAATCGCTTGCGCCCTTCTTCTCCAGAGGCGGCGAGCTCGCCTTTCTCCGGGAACGGTGTGGCACGATCAGTGAGTATAGGGGAGTAGAATGGTGTGCTCAATTCGGCGGGGGGTGGCCTCTATTTATAGTCGAGCGAGGGGACCGACGGGGGGCACGGTGAGCTCGTCGGGGGCGATGGTACAGACGGCTATTGGCATGGGCGAAGGTAGGGGACGGTGCGGTGTTCCCTGGCGATGCTCAACGATACGGTGGCGATACATGGGGCGGTGCGGGTTGGTCTGGAACACGCGATGCTCTGCGCGGCAGAGGCGGTGTCTTCGACGGCGAGCGGTGGTTGTGCGGCATGGGGCGGCGAACGGGGATGTCTGGCGGTCTCCTGGGTCGGTGGTGATCGTGTATGCACGCGGCAAGGGTGGCGCGCGGTCTGTGGGCTTTGGTCGAGGGTGGCGCTCTGGCGCACGCTCGGCATGGTTGGCAGAGACACGGGCACGGCGTTCCTGGGTGCTCTGGTCGGTGTCTTTGGGGAAGGGCTGGTCGAGAGGGGGCGGTGAGGCATGGGTGATCTCCCAGACAAGGTTGGCTTGGCTAGTTTCTTTCCTAGCTTGTTGTCTACACTGGGGTGGCAAGGATGCACTCGGCTGTTCACCATTGATGATATTCGCAAGCTCATAGTGGTGCTAGTGCTTGGTTAATCTTGCTAGATGATCTACTGAGATGGTTGTGAGCTAGATAGGGAACCAGTTAGGCTCAAAACACTGCACACTATAGTGTTTTGATTTTGTTTGATTTGTGTCTGCCAAGTGTTTGATGAAATGGCCGCATGAATTCAAGTTTTGACTTTTGAAAAGATTTTTGGTGGGTCTGCTAGATTGGTGTTGGTGAGTCTACAGATGCTTGGGTTTTGAAAGTTGAGCTTGTTTGAGTGGTTTTTGAAAAAGTGGGATCTTCCCATATGATAAAGTTTCAATTTTGAATTGTCATTTAAACTATGCATTTGAAAGTTTCTGGATGATCACAAAGTGGGCCTTGATACTTTGTTATGAGTACAATCAAGGGGTGCAAAGATCCAGAAGAGTTTCTATTAGGTTCTGAAAGTTTGAGACAACCAAAGTAGGCATGGGAGTTAAATTGGTCAAAATGACCATTCCTTTATTTTATTTCACCTAAGAAACATTTTACAAGCAAAGAAACACACAAACAAGGTGGTTCAAAAGAATTTCAAATTAAATGCATACACATATGCATGCTTTCATAATTTTATTTAGAAAAGTTTTTGTTAACCCTAATTTTGATGATTAGAGTTTGATGATTTAAGTTTAGTATTTTTGGGATGTTACATGGGTGTATGGAGCAGGGCACAGACTGTCTTCGAGTACGTAAACAATATATTCACAATATATTATACCATAGTTTTTGTTGAGTTCCATTCATAATGATCTACTTCTTTATATAAAGTTGGATGCGATGCAGGATAAACTCCTACCACATGAACGCCTACTAGCAATTCAAGAGGAGTTGTCGGTATTTTTTCTCAGGTACATCATAAACACAAAAGGAGAGTACAATATGGATAGACCTTCGTGTAATCATAGATAGACACAAAAGGTCAGTATCCATTGTAATGATCTTCGTGTAAATCAATTAGACGAGCTCTAGTCTTGGTTGTGTATATATTTATATGTCTTTATGTAATTGTGAGAGAAATTATATTATATATGCATCAATGTATACAGCATGTAGTAGCGTAGAATAATATGTATATGAAAACACAAAATGAAAAATAATCAAACACAAAAAAATAAAACCCTAAAACCCCACCTCCTGCCGCGGTAGTAGTTTGGTGCAAAACGCTGCCACGGCCGAAGAACTTTAGTCCTGGATCGTGTTACGAATGGGGACTAAAGATCCCCCAGCCCAGCGCGTGCAGCGGGGCCACGTGGAGACAACCTAGTTCCGGTTTGTAATAGAACCGGGACTAAAGGCCTAACCTTTAGTCCCGATACGTTAGTCTCGGATTGCAATCTGGGACTAAAGCCTGTTACAAACCGGGACTAGTGTCCTGTTTTCTACTAGTGCAGAGACGTTGTGACCATTGCGGAATTTGTCCACATTGACACCGTCATGGAATTATCGACGTGTGAGGATCCTCCGGGCGCATGTGTCCCCACCCCAAGGAGAGCCAGCACAATGCCACCATTGCAGAAGGGGATCAGACAAGGTAAGGACCTCTTGGAACTCCCGAGATCTCCATGCTGCAATTCCGCCACTGCTGGTCGCCGGCGAGGGAGGCATCGCCAATGTGTGTGAGATCATTGGGAAGAGGAGGGAGGCGGCTAGGTTTTTTTTACCTGGAAGGAGAGTAGGTTTGGGGAGACGTGATATGGGAGGGTGCGGTTAGCGTGGGCGTTCGTGGCCGGTGGGTCAGAGTACTCAAAGTCATGCTTAATGGACTGGGCTAATTTCCTTTTCTCATGGCAATTTGTATGTGTCAACGGATGTGGCATGCCATATATATTTGTATCAACTAAAAAATTGCAAAGAATATTTAATGTGTTGCCAAGTATGTATTGTTATATGGGTTTTTTCTTATAGTGGTTAGGCCCTCACAGTGACTGCATCTTTTGAACCGACCAAGATACTCACGTTGATCTCGACTCTGCCTCGATCTTTCTCAACTGAGCTGGAGCGATAGCGACCAAGCGGGTGGGCCACCTAGCGGAGGAGGTGCAGGGGGAGTGCTGACCGAGTGGGCTGGTCTAGCGGAGGAGGTCCATGGGCAGTGCTGACTGAGAGGCGTGTTAGTCGCATAGGTGTGGCCGGCAGGAGTTGGGAAAAATCTCCATGTTATCGGTGACAGGCCTTTAGACATCTCTGTCACTAAAAAAATTTCCCTTCCAATCGGCCTCCATAAAATTTATTAGTGGCGGGCACATTTTGTGGCCGTCACTAATAATAGCTTTACTAGTGACAGATATTTTTAAATACCAGTCACTAAGTAATTTTTTCATTTAGCTAGATCCAAAAAAACACCAGTGACAGTCACTTCTATAGGCCTGTCACTAGTGTTTTGTACTAGTGACAGGCTTATCATTTATTGTCGTAGGTAATACTTACCAGTGACGGGCCTAGTTTTGCCTGTCACTAACCATCCGACGTCTATAAGGCATTCTGCAGTAGTGAAACCCTAATCCTCTCAACCTATAACCCTAAGCTCAAACATATATATATTATTGAAAAATTCTTAAACCCTAAACCTTAAACTTCCCCAAAAAAACCAAAACCCTAAACCCTCAATAATAAAACCCTCAACCCTCGTCCTATAAATAACCCTAACCAAGCAGATATCATGCATACGTTGTTTCTAAGTCATTCTATTCCACCAATATATGCATAAACTCGAATTTTATTGAAAATTCCCAAAACTCTAAACCTTAAAGAAACCCCTAAATACTTAAACCCTAAAACCTAAACACTAAACCCCTAAATTTGAGATACTTTCATTAAATTACGATAACACCATTTTATTCTACGATTAAAAGCGGCTTGAACATTATTGAAAAATCCCGAAACAGTAACAGGACAAAACAGTAACAGGAGAGAACAGTAACATGCCAGAACTATAACAGTCTAGAACAGTAAAAACATAACAGTAACAAGCTTGAATAGTAACTGACCAGAATAGGAGTAGGTAGAACAATAACAGACCAGAACAGGAACATGCATGAACAGTGACATGCCTGAATAGTAACAGACCAGAACATGAGCAGGTCAGAACAGTAGCAGGTCGGAACAGTAGCAGGCCAAAAAGCCTACCTGGTTTAGAACAGTAACATGGTTTAGAAAAGTAACATGCCAGAACATGAGCAGGCCGCTTTATGGGCCATAATAGTAACGGGCCTTCCTACAAATGGGTCGTCAGTTGGTATCCCATTACGGTTTGTAAGAACAGTGTCAGGCCGACCGCAGGCCTTAACAGAATCGGGCCGACATTGCGTAGGCTGCCAATGGGCCGTACAGTAGCGAGCCAAAGGTCCTTTAGTAGGCCGAAACTGTAATGGGCCCGAACGTTTATGGGTCGCGACGGGCAACACAAATGGGCCCAATTCAAACAGTGCAGAATGAAACAATAACAGACCATGATACTATTGGGCTCTCTTAATGGGCCAGCCCACTTAATAATTTCCAGGCCTTGGATGGTCCTGGCTTTTACCACGGTTTCATTGATAGTTAACAATGGTAACTGGCCGTTAATGGCATTCGCCATTTGGCCATTTGCATGAAATCAGCAGACAACGGGGCTAGCGAATAGATCTACGATGGAACGACTTTTTGTGACTAAAGGGTGCGATCTGCCACGGTAAAAAAACCCATGGTAGATTCATTTGTGACGGGGCTTCTACCACGAAGGTCATCTGTTGTAGAAGGCTTTTCAGCCACAAAAAATGGACCTTCAAGCATGAAAATTGTCCGTTTTAAAAGGACATTTTTCTTGTAGTGATTTCTAATTGCAATGGCCTAGTTTAATAATTTTCCAATACTACTCTCATGGTTCTCCGTGATTTTAATAAGCATATTGTTTTGCTTGTTTTGAGCTTGTATAAAAGTTCTAAAAGTTTGTTTAAACGAGAGATTTCCATGATTTGATCCCTTATTAATATTATCGTAATTATTGTAAGGAGCTCCTACGGGATAAGGATAATGTTTTTTAGCATTAAAAGAATAATGATTTTTCCATGCAAGATTAAAAGGAGCGCGAGCTAAAAAATTGAAATCATTAACAATGGTAGCGATATCATTAACTTGGATATCTTCTTTACCTTTTACTATACTAAGCAGCTCGTCTACCTTAGATGTAAGCTCTTCATTATTTACCTCAGTGATTGAACTTACTCTTTTCGAGGTTCTTTCCACATTCCATTGGGCATGATTATTTTGCATAGCATCAAGTAGATTCTTTGCAACACTCACTTGCTTTCCCATGATTGTTCCTCCTGCTACAGTATCTAGCATAGACTTAGACATTGGGTTAAGACAATTATAAAACAAATGTAATATAATCCATTCTTCCATCCCATGACTAGGATAGTTCATTGCGGCTTCTTTCATCCCGTCCCACATAAGTGCTAGTGGCTCATGGTCTTCTTGTATAAAGCTTGTAATGTGGGATCTTAGATGCATAGTCCTATTAGCTGGGGGGAATTTAGTCATAAACAAATTAGTACATTCCTCCCAAGATTTAATAGTGCCCTTTGGTAGAGCTACCAACCAATCCTTATCCTCTCCGCTAAGAGAGAAAGAAAATAATCTTAATTTAACAACATTTGGATCTACATCCTTAATAAGCATCATGTCACCAATTTCAATGAAAGTGTTTAAGTGCAAACCTGAATAATTAGAAGATGAACCCCCAAATTGGTTCTACTGAACCAAGCTTAATAGGTTAGGCTTAATTTCATAATTTTCCACATCATTAGCGGGTTGAGTGATAGGTGCACTAATAAAATCATCAGTGGGAGTAGCATACTCCACAAGTCTCTTTTGAGCCATGGCTCTTATATTTTTGGTATTTTTTAAGTTATGAAAACAAATAACAAGTAACTATTTTTTTTGGATTTTCAAATATATAACAAAAAGGTAAACTAATAACAAGAAATAAACTACAATCTAATAATAAAACTAAAAACAAGGTCTCTAGTGACCTCACCAGGGTAGCGAAATTGCTTCCCTGGCAACGACGCTAGAAAAAGGGTTGATATCTTCGATCCGTATTCACGGATATAGTCTAATAACTTTTTCCCTGGATGATCTAGGTTTAATCGAACCTTGGAAAGCAATGCTAAAAGGAAATAAAAAGGACATGTCTACAAGACTTTGTTTCTTCGTATTACCTTAGTTTATCGGACCAATCTAGTTTACTTTTATAGTGTATTGAATCAATGGATGGAGATAGGCCAGGGTTGAAGATCGCTGCACATCATATGGGATAAAATATAATAAAAATAATTATAGTCATTCTAATGTTTGAATGGAGATAATCTTTTGTGGGCAACACATCCTAATATACTATAGCCCCCGTGATGCAGTGGGAATAGCAATAGTCTTTTAATCCAACCGAGTGCACACCGAAGCAATAGGATACAAACGATTATTAAGTGTAGAACACAAATTAAAGCATTAAGTGGTGATGTTGTTGTGATTCCGAATGCGTCGCTAAGAGAAGACCGTACTACCCGGTCTATCACTGAGGTTCATATGAGTTTCCCGCTCTCCAAGTATCTCACCTCAAGCCTTTATCAATCTATTGGATCTTGGTACCTACAAGTCCACATATTGAGACAATAGACAAGGAAACAAAAGAAACAAATCTCAATTGCAAACAAAATACAATACTCCCATGATTAGATGCACATAATTGATGTGAGGTTTCTCCCCAACCCGATCCCGTGAGGACTACTCACTCATAACAAATAGATCAAGGATAGAAAACATTATGGAAAATACCTAGATTGAAATTGAATATTCTTACAATGGTCGCCAAATCACAAGGAGATCTAAAGTACAAAGCAATGGCTATGGCTAATGGAGGGGATGGATGATGGAATGGATGAACAATGGTGTGGATCTCCTTTGGTGGTGTTGTGATGAAATCTGAGAATGGCGTCCCTCTGGCTGGCGGCTGGATCCTCAAAATATATAGGCATCTTCATGAAAGTTGTAGGGTTTGACGAGATGGAGCCGCCGCCACCTGGTATGGGCGGACCGTACGCGCTGTCCCTACCCGTACCAGTGGTCGTTAAGCTCATTGACGCCTGGAATTGGCTTCCCAATTACTTGGTCATGTAGACTTCCTCAAAATCCTTCATTATGACTCCTGATTTCGCATTAAAACCCGTGATTTCTTGCACAACATAATTCGAAGAAAGGTTTTGCATGTCTTTGCAATTAATAGTCATTAGTGGCAAGTAGTGAGAGTTTCTTGTCAATTGCTTGACTAAAAACAATGTTTAAACGCGGTGGAAGATGGAAAATATTGGATCCATCAATGACCTAGGATGCAACCAGCTAACGTTGCCGAGACGGCCAAAAGACAAAATGTAGATAGGTTTCAAAGTAGTTGTCTTTGTTAACAACTACGAAACTCCATGCTACGCCCAATGGCTATGCTCGTGCGTCCCCACTGGAAGCATGAAGCTCCCCTGGCTAGGAGGTGTCCATCTGAATATAGCAAGGCGGGGCTCGAAGGAATCAAACCCGTCCAGCTAAAGGAGTTTATCTAGAAATAAAAATCTAAAGTGTTTGAGGAAAGAGAGAGAGAGATAAGTTTTGAAGAAGTTGTCTACATTAACTACTCGAAAACTCAGGGGCTACACCCAGTCGGTGTTCTCATGTGCCCCCTCTAGGGTAAAGACCCATGTTCGACTAGACATGTCCAGCTGGACTACAAGAAACCGCAAGACGGAAAGATCACCTAGTGGGTGAGTGGAAAAAATCATAACTGCAGAAAAATCATGGGCAAAAGAAAAGTTCCATATCAAAAGGGGAGTCGAAGCTCCAACAAGGTTCACAGACACTACAACAAGAACCAACAGAGACGAAAGATAAAGTTTTACAAATTTCACCTGGCATCTCGGGGATCAGGTCAGGGGGTCGGATCTTTGTCATGAGGTGGGTTCTGGTTTTGTCCTTCTTCGCATGCTCTAGATGTCGTGGCCGACGCTCCTTTGGCTCGCCCCCTCGACGATCCGCTGGCGCACATGCCCAGCTGAGAGGTGTTCTTGCTTTCTGGCTCCGCATCGGCATCCGACTTGACCTCGAACATGACCTCATCCACCTCAGCATAGCTGGTGATCTTGATAGCAGCGGAGCATAGTACGGGATTGTCCTAGCGCATTGCAGTATGTTCCATGCCGGCTCGAAAGCCGCCCCCCTGGAGCTTCTCCATCTTGGTGTCGTTGTACCAGGAAAGCATCAACGCCAGGTCCATTAGATCTATATATAGGGGTTAGAATTAGATGTTAGCACGAAGAGGTACGGTCCGATCTGGAGCGCACGATCTAACTTAGATCTAACGGCCCACGAATGCGATCCTGCCAAAGCGGTACCAGCGAATCAGAACGCGCCTCGTGTCTGCATTTGGTTTTAATAAAATCTAGAAAAGGTTTAGTTTTTTAAACTTGTAAAATTCATAAATTTTTATCTGTTTGTCCAAAAATTGCAAATTATATGTCATTGGATTCAGAAAAATGATCCCTACACATCTATGGCCTTGGTGACTTGGTTATACCCCACGGGTACACAACATCAGCATACCTAGTCCGGCCCAAAGGAAGGACCACTACAAGATACGCGGCCTGCGGAGGTTCCGGATGGCCTAAGCCCATGAAGCCTTCGGATGCTTGGAAAACAAGACTAGAGTAGATAGAATTTAAATGGGCAAACCCTAATCTGTAACCAACACGACCTATGCCTGAGACCTGCCTATCTATATAAAGGCCAGGAGGGCACGGCGAGGAGGGCACCTCTCACCGCATACACACCTCCACGCCAGATTGCATCTGCGCACCCTTGTAACTTTCGGTTCTGTCGTAATCAATAGCATACAAACAGGAGTAGGGTTTTACCTCCGGGGCCTAAACCTGGGTAAACTTCGTGTCCCCGTGTTGCTTGTTTGCTAACCATTCCGCGATCTCCAGCATCCCCACCTTCTCCAAAACCCAAGCTCATAAAAATGGTCATTGACGAGATTACACCTCGTCAACTCGCGCCGTCTGTGGGAAGCAGGGACGCTGATTGTGCGATGGTGACGGTCCAATCCAAAGTGATGTACAACTCATCAGCGACAGAGAGTGTCAACACCCGGATTTTTAATCCCAGATGCCTTTTATGCCATACATCGCAATCCCAGGATTACTATTTTTGCGAGACATAACAAATTGGATATCACAGTACATCATCCATTACAAACCATATATAAGGTCTTACACAAATAAGGATCTCATGATCCACTCTTAATACAATTCAAGCAGCGGAATAACGTAACGGTAAAAATAGCGTGGGCGAAGCTCCATCTTCATGGTCACAGGCAATGCTGACGATGGGAGAAGATCCTAGTTGTCATAACCTTCCTGCGGTCCATCTTCCTGATACTCCTCTTCATAGTCTGACCACGGGAATAGCCAGGTACAAAGCCATGAGTACTCCTTAAGTACTCGCAAACTAATACTAACAAGTGAAGGGGGTTTTGAGTAGGATACTAAGCTCTAGGGTTGTTTTGCAAAAAGACAAAGTTATCTCTACTTAGTTCAGAAGAAAAGAAAGCTAGTTGAAAATTTTATAACACCTAAGTGGGAACTTGAATTTCATGTCACAACCCTATTGTGGTCAAGTCAAAGTCATAAATCGGTTCATAAGTCATTTTGAAAACATTTGACGACGGAACAGTATGGCCACTCCAACTGTCCATAACCGCGGACGCGGCTATTCGAATAGTTTGACACTCTGCATAGATTGTAAACTTTCACCACAACATTCGATACATCCATCAGGAACAAAACCTGAATTCAACATACTCAATATGCGGATAATCAATCCTAACCTTTCAATTAAACGCCTTGGTATAGTCAACTCTCCTGTGACTTTGGCCTTCCAACCATGCCCAACTGTCATCTTGGGTACTACACAGGTGGACAATCTCCACAAGCTAGCCTCAACTCAAACCTTGGCCGCAAGGGAACCCATACTAAGGTATATAAATTTCCAGTCAAGCCCTACCCAAATTTTGGGTATTGTGGTTGTATGGTAAAATTGGAATGCTATCGCCTCCAGACAACCATTAGTTTTATAAAGGGCTAAGGCTCATGCCTTAACATTTTCATCCTCAAAATCATCTGGTGTTCAAGAACACATGTAAAAACATTTCAGTAGAATGACTCATCATTCTAAGGTTTTCATAACCAATTTCACCAAGTATTCCCATCTAAAGTTGATCAAGTTTTTATGCTTAGCACTAGCATCTATAAGGGGAATAAATATTAATGAAGGGTGATAAGCAATTGGATCTTATCTAAGTTCAATCTCATGCCTTAGGATGACATCAAGATTTATCTAACTTAGGACAAGTTTTATGCTCTTTATGCTACCTTCCCAATATCCTTCTATTATCTACAAGATACTAAGTAAATTCTAAGAGAAAGCTTTGATAAAGAAAGTACTAAGTTTGCAAGTAAAACTAGGACTGGGTATCATCAATGGGTATAAGCTTTCTAAGTGGCAAGTGTTATCTTGCTTAGTTAATAGCTTGCTAAATAAGATAACTTGCAAGTTGTAGCTTGATTAATTAGTATCTTGCAAGTATTGGCTTTCCTTGTGCAGAACAGAAGTTCTCCTCGGCTTCTTCCTTGTAGTATCCTCCTTCATCCTCGTATCCTTGGTCGATACTATCGTCTATAAATAAATACGAGGTACACAATCACCACACAATTCTTAACTAATCTAATTAGCACACAAATGTTTACACTAGATGATCTAGCATCATCACTATGATCACCAAGATTAAAGCACTTGTCTTATTTATTTCATTTTAGAAAAGTAATTTCTACTCATTGAAAAACTACTTAAGATTTAATATTCTCCAACTCAAACATGGGAGCATGTTGACACATGTCATCACCACATATTTCAGTACATGGGAATGTGATTTAAAGTGGTGTTACAATTTAATAAGGTTTAACCTTTTTATTTTAATTAAATAAAATGGCTAGAATGGCCTATGAAGCATTCTTTTATTACTTGATCATTATTTCTGCAAGTAACCCTATATATCTTTATATATTCTGAAATGTATGGTTAAATGTGATTTTTGAGAGTTGGAATCAACTCAAAAGATTTAATGGATGAATTTTGAAAAATGTTTGAATGCATAAAAGCTTCTGCCTTGTTATTTTTGCTATGGGTGATATACAAATCTAAATGAATTGAATCCAACGGGCTTGGATTAAGCACTCCAGTACCTTTCTAACAAAATTGGTTTCATGCATTTTGGTTCAGCGAATCGAGCTGGGTTGATTTTTCAATCTAGGTACAGAACTGCTTTTGAAACTAAATGAATAAACCTAAGTTTGAATTGTTGGGTCGCGCAGGATGTTGAACTGGGCCGGCCCACTACACACAGCACGCGCGGGCTGGTTAAGTGAGCGACCCCACTCGTCAGTGAGACAGCAAGTGGCAAAGCGGTATGGGGCGATCTAAGCCATGCGATCTAGTTCTAATCCTACGGCCGTGGTTCATCATTCACGCCTGAACAAGACGCGGAGAGGATGAACCCTAGGGCGGCCGGTGGGGTTCAGTGGGGGCTCACCGGGGCTTCAGCGATGGTCGGCGATGGGGGAGAACGACGAAGTCGATGATGGCGATTCTCTTGGTACCGGGAGCTCCTCCTGGGGCAGCTCTAATCGACGGCGCCTCTCCTCCTCGACAGCCGTGAACTCCGGTGAAATTCCGGCCACCTGGTGCTCACCTTGCTCTGGGGGTGAGTGGGTGTGATCAGTGAGAGGTGGGGAGTGAGATGTTTTGAAGAGTTTGAGGGACCGAATGGCGCGGGCTGAGCTCGTAGTGGTCGTCGGCACATCGTGCTAATGGCATCGGTGACGATAGGGGGCGGTGCTGTGCTCCCTGGCGAAGCTCAATGGCATGGTCACGCGGCATGGGGCGGTGCTGAATGGTCGGAACGTCGCGGCGCTCTAGGCGGGTCCGACGGGGATTTTAATGGTGCATAGCGTCTGAGATGCGCACGGAGGCGAACGGGTTTCTTTGGCAGGTTGCTGGGGTGCTAGCGATCACGTACGCAAGCGGCAAGGGCGGTGCGCGGTCTGGGGGCTCGTGTCGCTGATAGCGCACTGGCGTGCTCTCGGCACACACGCAGAGAGACTTGGCATGAGCTTTCCATGTGTTCCAGGGGCTGGAATGGCTCGGGGCTTGGACATGGGGTGGCGATGGACCGTGGTCAGTGCTCCAGACATGCTTGCTAGGCTTGGTGCTCCTCCTAGCTCGCTATCGCCTTGGGGGTGGCAAGTTAGGTTCGCCATGCTCACCATTGATGGCCCTTGCATGCTCACAGTGATGCTAAAGATTGTTAAAGAGGCTAGATGATCTACTAAGAGCTTGCTGCAAACCAGAGAGGGAACAAGGTTAGCCAAAACCACTGCTACAAACAGTTCTTGATGTTTGTTTGTTTGCTGCAAACAAGGTGTTTGATGAAATGGCCGAAAGAAATTCAAATTTGAATTTTAGATTCAAACTTGGTGGGTTTGCTAGGCACATACTAGGGAGTCTTGGGTTAGTTGGATTGGTCAAGGGGCACTAGTTTGGTTGGGTTTTGAAAATGTGGGATCTTCACATATGTTAAATATTCAATTTTAAATTGTCATTTGAATGGGTTTTCAAAATGTTTCTGCAAGTTTAAAAGGTGGGATTTGATTCACTTTTACTTGGTCTTGCAAGGGGTGAAAAGAAATGGGAAAGTTTCTGTTTGAAATCTTGGACTAGAAACACTCAAAGTGGTTTAGTGAGCAAGATTGGCAAAAATGACCATTTGCTTTATTTGATTTGTTTTTCATTTTATCTTGATTTGTTTTTGCTTGGAAATGTTTCAGATGATGTTATTTTCATCTTTAAACCATTCCTTGCTATTTAGGTTAATCACACAAGTCCAAACATGTATTCATACAATCATCATATACACACATGAATTCATTTGGTTTTTATTTAATAAAAGTTTTTGTTAACCCTAATTTTAGTTATTAGAATTTGATAAGCATGATAAATATTTTTGGGATGTTACAAACGTTCCCTCCTTAAACAAAATATCGTCCCAAGATTTGAGAAAGAAGAAAAAAGATTAGCTAGGATTTAAAGAGTTCGGGAAACTCCGTCCTGATGTGATCTTCTCGCTCCCTAGTACGTTCTTGTTTACTGTGGTTGCTCCACTAGATCTTGAGAAATTTGATGCTTCGGGTCCTGGTGGTTCTGAAAGCTTCCTCCAAAATACAGATGGGAACTTAGGGATATGTCAGTTCATCGTTGATCTCTATGGTCCGGTGATCAATGTTGTTGAAAACTTCAGTCTTCTCCGGGACTTCAAGGTATTTGCGAAGTAGCGATATATGGAACACATTATGCATTGCTGACATCTCCTCTGGCAGTTCCAACTAATACGATACTTCTCCTCTACGATTCAGAATCTTGAAAGGTTCAACATATCTAGGGGCTAACTTTCCTTTGAATAGAAACGTTGAATTCCCTTCAAAGGTGACACTTTAAGATACACAAAATCTCCGTTATTTAAAGCGAGGTCTCGATGTCTCTTGTCAGCATAAATCTTCTGTCTTGACTGGGCGGTCTTGAGGTTCTCATGGATCTTGTGAACTTTCTCTTCTGCTTCTCGTACGATGTCGGGTCCAAAAATTTGAATCTCTCCTGCTTCCGACCAATTCAAAGTGGTACAACACTTCCTTCCATACATGAATTCAAATGGGGCCATTTTATACTATATTGATAACTGTTGTTGTAAGAAAATTCTGCGAACGGCAGAAAGTCTTCCCATTCAGATCCATACTCTAGCACACATGCTCTCAACATATCTTTGAGTATTTGATTTACTCGCTTCGTTTGTCCATTGGTCTGAGGGTGATACGCTGTGCTGAAATCTAGTTGGGTTCCTAAACCTTCTTGGACTTCCTTCCAGAGTCTCGAGGTAAACTGAGTTCCTCTATCCGAAACAATGTCCTTGGGAACTCCATGCAAACTGAAGATTCTAGAGATGTATAACTCTGCTAGCTTCGAACTATGGTAGGTAGTCTTGACTTGTAAGAAATGGGCTACCTTGGAGAATCTGTCAACTATGACCCAAATAGAGTCATTTCCCCTACTAGAAGTAGGCAATCCGGTGATAAAGTCCATTCCAACTGAATCCCATTTCCATTATGGAATCTGTAATGGTTGCAACAATCCCGCGGGTCTTTGATGTCCCGCCTTAACTCTTTGACAAATGTCACACTTGTCGATATAGTATCTCTTCATCTTATGGCACCAAAATTTCTCCTTCAGATCCAGATACATCTTCGTTCCTCCTGGGTGGATAGAATAAATAGTATCATGGGATTCCTTCAAAATAACTTCTTTCAACTCTAAATCTGCCGGTACACAGATACGTCCTTTGTACCACATAACTACTCCTTCATCGTCGGTGAATCTGGGTACTTTGCTTGTACCGATACAACGTTTGATTCCGTCAATACTAGCATTTCCTTTCTGAGCCTCCTTGATCTGACTGATCAAAGTGGGTTGAAGTTCTATCCTATCCAAAAATCCTTCACTCACTAATTCCATTATGAAATCTTCCATCTCCTTGCGTAGACTTGGTTATTCCTTCAAAAACATGGAGTTCAAGCGGCACGGCAATCTAGTAAGGGAATCTGCTACCACATTGGCTTTACCGGGGTGATAGTGAATGTCTAGATCATATTCCTTGATTATGTAAATCCATCTTCTCTACCTCATATTCAGCTTCTTCTGAGTCAATATATACTTAAGGCTCTTGTGTTTCGAATAAATCTCACAATTATGTCCCATCAGATAATGCCTCCATGTCTTCAGGGCTAGAACTACGGCTGCTAGTTCTAGGTCATGGGTAGGATAATTCTGATGAGGTTGCTTTAGTTGTTGGGATAGATAGGATATTTCTTTTCCTTCTTGCATCGACACACATCCGAGACCGATCTTGGATGCGTCACAATACACATCAAAGGGCTTCGTGATATCCGGCATGTTTAAGATTGGGGCTGAAATCAATCTCCTCTTGAGTTCTTGAAAACTCGCTTCACATTTTTCCGTCCATTCAAACTTCTTATCCTTCTTCAGCAATTGGTTCATGGGTCTTGCGGTACTTGAGAATCCTTCTACGAACGCACGGTAGTATCCCGCTAATCCGAGAAATACACTAACTTGGGTTTGAGTGGTTGGGGCTTGCCAATCTTCAACATCCTTCACCTTTGCAGGGTTGACAGCAATTCCTCCGGATGATACAATATGTCCAAGGAATCCTACCTCCTGTAACTAGAATTCACATTTGCTAAACTTGGCATACAGCCGATGCTCCCGAAGGGTTCCAAGAATGGTCCTTAGGTGTAACTCATGTTCTTCTTCTGATTTGGAATAGATTAGAATATCATCGATGAAAACAATGACAAACTTATCTAGAAAGTCCATAAAAATATTATTCATGAGGTTCATGAAATAAGAGGGGGCATTGGTTAATCCAAAAGACATGACTGTATACTCATATAATCCATATCTGGTGGTAAAGGCAGTCTTTGGAATATCCTCTGCGTGAATCTTAAGTTGATGATAACCAGTTCTAAGATCAATCTTAGAAAACATTTGGCACCGGTCAACTGGTCAAACAGGTCTTCTATCTTCGGCAGTGGATACTTGTTCTTGATGGTGACATCATTCAACTTCTGATAATCCGTACACAAATAGTTACCTCCATCTTTCTTGTCCACAAACAAGACAGGTGATCTCCATGGCGATGCACTTGGTTGGATCAATCCAATTTCCAGCATGGAATCCAGTTGTTTCTTTAGCTCCACTAGTTCCGATGGGTTCATAATATATGGTCTCTGAGCTATGGGTCCCGTTCCAGGTATTAGTTCAATGATAAACTCGATAAACCCGATCTGGGGGCATACCGGGCAAAACATCTGGAAATACATCGGGGTATTCATAGACTATCCGGACTTGGTCAATAGTTGTCTAGGCTATACTCTTGTTGCACTTGAATTCACGGGGCAAGGTTTCAGATAAATGCTCTACTGATATTCCGGCTGTACTGGTCATGGTTATGGCTTTCTTGGCACAGTCGATTAATCCTTTATGTTTGGACATCCAATCCATTCCTAGTACTACTTACAAACCTTTAGTTCCAAGTACTATTAGATTAGCATAAAAATCTATGACATGAATTCAGATAGGCATGGCCTTGCAAATCTGTCTAGCTTTGGTGGTTGAATCTGGTATTTGAACTATCATAACATGCATCAATTTGGTTGGTTGAATCTTACTAGTGCATGCAAATTCTTCTGTAACAAATGAGTACGATGCTCCAGAATCAAACAACACTCTTGCAAGTACTGAGTTAACAGAAAACATACCCAGCATGACATCTGTCGCTTCTTGGGCTTCTTCAGCATGCATGAGAAAGAGACGACCGTTTTGGTTGAGCGAATTCCCCGGGGCAAACTTTCTTCCGGGCTGAACACAACACTGCTGATGAGCTGGGGCATGTGCATTGGGGGCTGCGGCAATCTTCTTGGGGCACTCATTGGAATAGTGACCCTTGGTTCCTCATTCATAACAAGTCACCTGAGACTTGTCCTTTGCTGCAACAGGCACAACATGGCTTCCAGTCCTTGGGGCAGTGTTGGTGTTGGTGGCAGCATTGTTGTTGTTGAACTTAGGCGGTGCACGGTTGAAATTGCTGGGGTTGTCGGGGTTGTTGTGATTTCCTCCGGGCCTTGGGTTTCCACGGTTGAGATAGGTTGGACGGTTCATCGGGGGTATGTTGGTTCTTGGGTCAAATCCTGGAGATGGGTTGGGGCGATACTTTGGTGTATGGTGGTTTCCTGGTTGATGCATCATGCGACGCTTGTGGTTCTCATTAGCCTGGTTGATCTTTCCTTCCATCTGTATAGCAGAGTCCACTAAGGCTTAAATATCAGCAAATGGAATATTCACTAACACTGTCTGCATCTCATCATGCAGACCATTCAGGAATCTCTCCTTCTTCTTGGCCTCAGTGTCGATCTCATTAGGGGCATACCTTAACAAAGATAGGAATCTGTCACGGTAATCTACCACAGTCATTCTTCCTTGCTTAAGCTCTATCAATTCGTCTCTCATCCATAGAATCAAACCTGGTGGCACATGGGTTCGGCTAAACTTGAGTTTGAATTCATCCCAAGCCATCATTTGTCCTCCATTCATGGTGCGAATGTTGTTCCACCATGCTCTTGCATCTCTGTCCAGATAGTGGGTAGCGAACAGTACTTTCTCGTTCGCTTCCACTCCTACAACTTCCAGGTTGTTCTCCATGGTTTGCAGCCAATCATCGGCATCTAGGGGTTATTCAGACTTACTGAAAATGGGTGGATTGGTGTTTTGGAAATTATTGAGCTTAGATCCATGGTTGTCCTGATTTCGATGGCCTTGACTGTTGTTGGCCATCTGATCTATCTGTTGAAGGGTGGCTAAGTTGACTTGACGTTCGGCTCTTTCAGCTTCGCGGTTAGAAACCAACATTTGCAAGAGTTGCAACATTGGGTCCGGGGAAAAGTTCTTCCTCCGTGAGGCATCTGAAGATTGAGATAGATCATGATAAAAGAGGGAAAATTCTAAGGTTCTGGGGTTTTGGGTTTGAAAAGTTTTTAAAGTTTGACTCAAATTTTTCTAGCAACTTGCTATTCATTCATTCATTCAGAGCACACGATACCAACACACACTACAACAAAGAAAAACAGATAGTTTTAAGAACCATTCTAGGAAACTATGATACAGTGGGACCGAATACAACTCACTAACGCTAGTGCTCAAGTGCTACTACTCCTTAGAGTCAGTATCCTCATCATCCTCATCATCATCATCGATGAAGGCGAAGTCATCCTCATCGGTGAAGAAATCCATGGCCTGATCCTCCAAAAACTCATCATCATCACTGAGATAGGAGTAGGGGTCTCCACGAAGGTCTTACCCTGCATTCTCCCTCTCTTCCAACTACATATCTCTCTTGTTGATGGTCTCCTCCATACCTGTGATACGATGGCAAAGACGGGCAATGATGCGCTCCTTCTTGTGAAACTGACGACGACGAGACTGGCGATCCTTCCCTAGCATGGCAATGGTCTAATCCTTTTGGGCGGCGATGGCATACTTGTGGTTGGCGTAGGAGCGGGCATGGTCCAACTCCTTCTGACGATCATACATCATGAAGCTGAGGTGGTCCAGTTGACTCTTCAGCTCGTGGTGGTATGGTGCCTCTAGTTGCTGGCCCATAACATCAAGCCTTGGGTAGAACTCAAAGCGGGTACCCTTGATTTGATTGAAACTCTGCCCACACAGATAGGCAAGAGCTTCCTGCATGGCCCTGGCAAGTCCATCGAGCCAGTTGTTCTCTCTCAAGGTGAACTGAATTCCCTCTACAGTGGCGGCTTCAATATTTCCCCGAAGACTTGCAACAACTAGCCACTGCACATCCCCTCCTTCCTTATCATTGAGTTGAGCTCCGAAGAACTCGGGGTGTGGACGCTCTAGCATCTCCGCAAGATGGTCCATGTCACGCTCAAAGATGAGGTCTCCTCCCTTCCCCAACTGGTACAACTTGCTATACTTCACGTCCATCTATAAGAATATAGGATGAGTAAGTTAGTAAAGTGATCAAGGTTGTCAAAGTTTTAGGTAAGTTTGAAAGAATTTTTGAGGAGCATGAATTTTCATGAAAGATTCTAAGTGATAAGAATGAGAATAAGTTTTCATAAATACTCACTTCCTTGGATTTGAAACTAAGTTTTTGATTCAAACGTCCATTCTAAACTTGGGTCTCCGATGGTCAGGATGGCTCTCATACCAACTTGTCAACACCCTGATTTTTAATCCCAGATGCCTGTTATGCCATACATCGCAATCCCAGGATTACCATTTTTGCGAGAGATAACAGATTGGATATCACAGTACATCATCCATTCCAAACCATACATAACGTCTTACACAAATAAGGATCTCATGATCTAGTCTTAATACAATTCAAGCAGCGGAATAACGTAACAATAACAATAGCGTGGCGAAGCTCCATCTTCATGGTCACAGGCAATGCTGACGATGGGAGATGATCCTAGTTGTCGTAACCTTCCTGCGATCCATCTTCCTGATACTCCTCTTCATAGTATGGCCACGGGAATAGCCAGGGACAAAGCCATGAGTACTCCTTAAGTACTCGCAAACTAATACTAACAAGTGAAGGGGGGTTTTGAGTAGGATACTAAGCTCTAGGGTTGTTTTGCAAAAAGACAAAGTTATCTCTACTTAGTTCAGAAGAAAATAAAGCTAGTTGAAAATTTTATAACACCTAAGTGGGAACTTAAATTTCATGTCACAACCCTTTTGTGGTCAAGTCAAAGCCATATATCAGTTCATAAGTCATTTTGAAAACATCTGACGACAGAACAGTATGGCCACTCCAACTGTCCATAACCGCGGACGCGGCTATTCGAATAGTTTGACACTCTGCAGAGATTGTACACTTTCACCACAACATTCGATACATCCATTAGGAACAAATCCTGAATTCACCATACTCAGTATGCGAATAATCAATCCTAACCTTTCAATTACAAGCCCTAGTATAGGCAGCTCTCCTGTGAGTTTGGCCTCCCAACCATGACCAACTGTCATCTTGGGTACAGCACAGGTGGACAATCTCCACAAGGTAGCCTCAGCTCAAACCTTGGCCGCAAGGGAACCCATACTAAGGTATATAAATTTCTAGTCAAGCCCTACCCAAATTTCGGGTATTGTGGTTGTACTATAAAATTGGAATGGTATCGCATCCAGACAACCATCGGTTTTATAAAGGGTTAAGGCTCATGCCTTAACATTTTTATCCTCAAAATCATCTGGTGTTCAAGAACACATGTCAAAACATTTCAGTAGAATGACTCATCATTCTAAGGTTTCCATAACCAATTTCACCAAGTATTCCCATCTAAAGTTGATCAAGTTTTATACATAGCACTAGCATCTATAAGGGTAATAAATACTAATGAAGGGTGATAAGCAATTGGATCATATCTAAGTTCAATCTCATGACTCAGGATGACATCAAGATTTATCTAACTTAGGACAAGTTTTATGCTCTTTATGCTTGTAACATCCCTAAAATCATGATTTCAAAGTTGTATATCATCCATGCATTCATAATCATTTTAGGATCATTTTTCAAAGTCATTACAAAAACAGAAGCATTTGAATGCCTATTATTTTATGTAAGCAAGGCATTGACCCAATGCTACTCTCTAGTAAAGAGGTTATTTGTTTTAAACCAAAGATGTTTGATCATAGGTTTGTTTGATATTTCCAAAGCTTGGACAAATATTTCAAAACAAAGAAACAAATTTAAAACCACTTCTATGTCTTTATTAAGCAATGTGTAAAAACATTGTTTATTTTAAAATTCCAAAGTGCCAAATTATTTTAAAGTGTACAACATTGTTCTACAACCAAATGGGTACAAATTTCACTTTATAAAAATCCATAAGTGGTTTGAATTCAAACTTATTTGAAACTCATTTGAAAATGTTTCCTAGAAAATCAAACAGAAATAGAAAAGGATAAAATAATTGGAATTGGGCCGGTGCCACCCTTTCGGCCCAGTAGCCAAAATAGCCCACCCGGGGTATACCTTCTTCCTCTATTTATCACCGCAGTAGCGCTCACCCACTCGATGACAGCCCGACCCCACATGCCCAGTCATCGTCGTCCCCAAACCCCGCCCACGACCTGGCCTCACCGTTTCCTCCCTCTCCTTCACTGCCATGTTTTAAATCGGTTAAATGCCGTTGATTGCGTGCGTAATCCTCGCCCCCGCTCCGGCTACTTAATCCCCACCCCCCCGCAACATAGCCAGCCAGAAGTGCCGCCAGGCTCTGCGAATTCGCGCTTGCACCGCCGCTGTCCCGACGAACTCCGGCGAGCCATCACGGTGAGTCCCGAGCGTACCTTGCCTCCTGGTTCACACGAGTTGCTTCGCAATCATCCTATGCATCTTCTCATGCATTTCTTTTGGTCTGAATCGCCCTAGGCCATCGCCATCGTCCACCTCTGGAAGAGACCGAAGCTCAACTCGACTCCGGCGACTAATTCCGGTGAGCCCCGCGTTCCCCTCCGTTTCTGAATCACGCAGTCGTGTTCTCCAGTGTCTAGCGCACGTGTTAACGTTTTCTGTTTGGATCCTTGCGCCCCAGAACGTCGTCTTCAAACTCTGACAGTGAGCACCCGACGCCGCCAGCAACTCCGACGAGGTCCTGCTGCTGTGTCCGTGCGCCCCGACCCTGCTCGTCCACACGTTGAGCATCCCACATTTCCGCGGTCTCGGTAAGCACACTCCCGACCCCCCTGCCCTCTGGTTTCTCCGGAACATCGCCGGCAGACGCACAGCCACTGCGGCAACCATTTGCGCTGTCCGTTGTTGGTCAAAGCAACGTGGTATGCTGGATCTTGATCCAGCAGATGCGATTAGATCATCCGCGAAGGGGTATGCACAGATCTGGGCAGTGTGCAGTAAGTTAGATCCAACGGCCATGAGTGTGATCCATCACGAACCGGTACCGTCCAATCAGACGCTGCCGCGTGGCCTGTGTTAGATTTAAAAAACAGAATTTAGATCTATTAGATATTCAAACTTGCAAAATTCATAACTTTAGATCCCCACGTTCAAATTTTGAAAATTTTATATCATTGGAATCAGGAGAAAGAATTCTATCCATTTAAGCAATGTGTTTAATGTTTTGATTCTGTAAAATTGATTATTTTTGCAGAGACATTTATAGGCTTATTTTGAGTATAGGAATTATTTGAAAAATGATTTAGAGACTAAATAAAGTTTGTTTAGTGTGGATTTGTCTTGTTTATGATTCAGTACTGTTTCATTTGTATTGTTTGATTAAAAACATCATCACATAGCAATTGCATGCATTCATATATTTTTGTTTGTATATTTTGATATGTGAATTTGGTGCCAATATTTCATGTGTAGATTTTGGTGCTAGTGGTGATTGTGATTGTGAAGATTGTTGTTGCTACTCCCCCAACTACCAAGGCAAGTGGTGCTTCATGTTTTTATCCCAATATTTTTACCTATGCATTAGAAATATTTTATATAGGACTTGCATGATTATTTTGCTAAGTATTTATATGCTATGCTTGGGAAATCCTAGTAGTTGTAGAAATGTTAGAATTTCCTTTAAGTTAGGATACTTGTTATTGCCATGATTAGCCTAGCTAATAGCAACCAAGGGTGGAATATAATCATTCTATGGAAAATATTGTTAAGTCTTTTGACTTACGGTTTTGCTTAATAAAACAACTAAGTGAATGAAACACCTGGGTGGAATGGTAATTGCTTGGTGGTTTTTGGTTGAGTGGTTACACAAGGCCCATTTCTATGGTTTACCTTGTGTATCTCACTTGTGGATTGACACCCAGGAACAAAGGGATTTGAGATGCCAAATGTTAAGAAGCTTCTAGTGCAGCCACATGGCAATATGGGCTCTGCCTGGATCATATAGGTTGCAATAACTTAGCCATTTGTATAGTTGGTGGTAGTGGGATGATAGGTTGGAACGCGTCCATTTGGTCTAAGGCAAGGCTTCTGAAAGGTCCTGTCTTGGTGAAAATCAAGTCTTGTGGGGAAAGTGCACAACCTCTGCAGATGGAAGAATCTAAGTACTTAGCCATGTCCCTGGTATTGGACAACTTGAGCATCAAGACATGGAAGCTATCAAGAATCTCCTCATCCCAATTTTCTAAGTAAAACTTGTGGTTGAACAAGGGTGAAGGTTCACCAATTTCTATTGGTAGTTCCTTGGATAAGTGTTTTCAACTAATAGGTAAAACTTATTTTGAGCAAAGCAAGCCTAAGCTACACTTAGCCAAAATTCATGTAGTAACTAGATGTTAATATTCTACCAAGGTATCACTTGCCAATACTATTCCAATGTATTGACCCACTGTGGCTATAACTTGTGATGTTGCAGGTTACTCTGATGATGATTAGGGGTTATGAGTCTACACTCAACATGCTTGCCTGTGGCACATGAATATGAAGACTTTATTTATATTGTTATGAATGAACTCTTGTATTAGGCCTATGGTCGTGGAGATGTAAAAGACTATGTTATCTCTGGAATGACGATGTAATAATGATCTTTGTTTCTATGCACTTCATCTTAAACTGTGGATGCTAGCAATTGATCCAGGGACTAGCATTGCAATCACACGGATCCTTACCTTTATAAGGGAGGGATCTTACAATGCTACCTTCCCAATATCATTCTATTATCTACAAGTTACTAAGTAAACTCTAGTAGAAAGATTTGATAAATAAATAAAGTACTATGTTTGCAAGTAAAACTAGGATTGGGTATCATCAATGGGTATAAGCTTGCTAAGTGGCAAGTGTTAGCTTGCTCAGTTAACAGCTTGCTAAATAAGATAACTTGCAAGTTGTAGCTTGCTTAATTAGTAACATGCAAATATTGGCTTGCTTTGTGTAGAGAAGTGGTTGAAGTTCTCCACGGCTTCTTCCTCGTAGTATCCCCCTTCCTCCTTGTATCCTTGGTCGATACTATCCTCTATAAATAAATACGAGGTACACAATCACCAAACAATTCTTAACTACTCTAATAAGCACACAAAGCTTTACACTAGATGATCTAGCATCATCACTATGATCACCAAGATTAAGGCACTTGTCTTATTTATTTCATTTTAGAAAAGTAATTTCTACTCATTGAAAAACTACTTAAGATTTAATATTCTCCAACTCAAACATGGGATCATGTTGACACATGTCATCACCACATATTTCAGTACATGGGAAAATGACTAGAATGGCCTATGAGGCATTCTTTTATTACTTGATCATTATTTCTGCAAGTAACCCTATATATTTTTGTATATTCTGAAAGGTATGGTTAAATATGATTTTTGAGAGTTGGAATCAATTCAAAAGCTTCCATGGTTGAATTTCGAAAAATGTTTGAATGCAGAAAAGCTTCTGCCTTGTTATTTTTGCTATGGGTGGTCTACAAATCTAAATGGTTTGAACCCAACGGGCTTGGATTAAGCACTCGAGTACCTTTCTAACAAAATTGGTTTCATGCATTTTGGTTTAGTGAATCGAGCTGGGTTGATTTTTGAATCTAGGTACAGAACTGCTTTTGAAATTAAATGAATAAACCTAAGTTTGAATTGTTGGGTCGCGCGGGATGTTTAACTGGGCCGACCCACTACGCACAGCGTGCGCAGGCTGGTTAAGTGAGCGACCCCACTCGTTAGTGAGACAGTGAGTGGAGAAGCGATACCGGCGATCTAAGTCGTGCGATCTAGTTCTAATCCTACGGATGTGGTTCGTCGTTCACACCTGAACAAGTCACGGCGAGGCTGAACCCTAGCATGGCCGGTGGGGGTCAGTGGGGGCTCACCTTGGCTTAGGCGATGGTCGGCGATGAGGGCGAACGACGAAGTTGACGACGACGATTCTCCTTATACCGGCAGCTCCTCCTAGGGAAAATCCAATCGACGACGCCTCTCCTCCTCTGCAGCGGTGAACTTCGGCGCAATTCCGGCCACCTGGTGCTCGCCTTGCTCCGGGGGTGAGTGGGTGTGATCAGTGAGAGGTGGGGAGTGAGATGGTGTGAAGAGTTTGAGCTGGGAAGGCCTCTATTTATAGGGCGACAAGGGGACCGAATGGCGTGGGTTGAGATCGTCGTGGTCGTCGGCACAACGTGGTAATTGCATGGGCGACGATAGGGGGCGGTGTTGTGCTCCCTGTCTAAGCTCAACGACATGGTCACGCAGCGTGGGGCGATGCTGAATGGTCGAAACATCACGATGCTCTGGGCGGGTCTGACGGGGATTTTAATGGCGCACAGCGTTCGTGGTCCTCACGGCGGAGAACGGGATTGTCTGGCGGGTTGCTGGGGTGCTGGCGATCACGTACGCAAGCATCGAGGGCGACGCGCGGTCTGGGGGCTCGTGTCTCTAATGGTGCACTGACACGCTCTCGGCACACACGTAGAGATACTTGGCATGATCTTGCCGTGTGGTTCATGGGCTGGCAAGGCTCGGGTCTTGGACAGGGGGTGGTGGTTGACCATGGTCAGTGCTCCAGACATGCTTGCTAGGCTTGGTGCTCCTCCTAGCTCGCTACCGACTTGGGGGTGGCAAGTTTGGTTCGGCATGCTCACCATTGATGGCCCTTGCATGCTAACAGTGATGCTAAAGATTGTTAAAGAGGGTAGATGATCTACTAAGAGCTTTCTGCAAACCAGAGAGGGAACAAGGTTGGACAAAATCACTGCTACAAACAGTGCTTGATGTTTGTTTGTTTGCTGCATATAAGGTGTTTGATGAAATGGCCGAAAGAAATTCAAAATTGAATTTCAGATTCAAATTTGGTTGGTTTGCTAGGAACATACTAGGGAGTCTTGGGTTAGTTGGATTGGTCAAGGGGCACTAGTTTGGTTGGGTTTTGAAAATGTGGGATCTTCACATATGATAAAGATTCAATTTTAAATTGTCATTTAAATGGGGTTGCCAAATTTCTCTGAAAGTTTAAAAGTTGGGATTTGATTCACTTTTACTTGGTCTTTCAAGGGGTGAAAGGAAATGGGAAATTTTCTGTTTGAAATCTTGGACTAGAAACACTCAAAGTGGCCTAGTGAGAAAGATTGGTAAAATGACCATTTTCTTTATTTGATTTGTTTTTGCTTGGAAATGTTTTAGATGATGTTATTTTCATCTTTAAACCATTCCTTGCTATTTAGGTTAATCACACAAGTCCAAACATGCATTTATACAATCATCATATACACACATGCATTCATTTGGTTTTTATTTAATAAAAGTTTTTGTTAACCGTAATTTTAGTGATTAGAATTTGATAAGCATGATCAATATTTTTGGGATGTTACAGAGAGCCACCTCCCCTTCGACGCTTTCAACTTCACCGCCCACTCTCCAGCCACCATGAAGAATTTCGAGCCCGTAGGCGACAGGCTCTAGATTCTGTTCGAGAGCTTCTGCTTACAGGTGGGGAAAACCGGCACCCTCCGCCTCCCAGAGCGGGTGCCGCCACCATCCATCAGGCCCGGTTCGTGGGTCCCACCCATCAGCGTGCTGTGCATGTCGATGCTGACAGATGAGTCCTATGACAACAGCAGCTGCATCTCAGATCTGTGTGGCCCTCTATCAAACGAAGGAACCTACGGTTCCAGATCCGAAAGGTGCAGCAGCAACAATCCAATCCGCAGGTGCTACCAATGCGCCGTGGTTATCCATGGTGAATCAGAGGTTCCAGCAGGCTCGAGCACACCCAACCCACCACCCAATCCATCGCCGAACCCGCAGGCTGGGAACGGAGGAAATAGAGGGCAACCGCTCCTCCAGCCCAACGAAGGTGACGCTGCCGCCTATCAGAGGATCAACCTCAACAAGGACGGATGGCGCTAGGGAAGCGAAGTTGTGGCGGGTAACAAGATCCTACCTGTGAATTCTTTACGGGATCTGCTGATGGCGTACCACCTCCTCCTCATCTGCTAGCACAACATGCAGGTAAAACTGCAGGAGGAACTCGACAAACGCAAGCAGGGAGCTTCGGAGTCTAGCGCACGGCAATCACGCCAACGAGCATCGCTCTCACACAGATAATATGGACCCCGCCGCGCGACGTGAAGTCACCAAAACCCTCAACACGTCCTTCATGGAGATGAATGTCAACGTCAACGTCATAACGAAGATGCCGCATGCTACGATCATGGCAGCGACTACGTAGCTCGTGTCCCATCCACCTCTGGTGGGGGACCCGAAGAGTGCCATGCACATTCCGCGTTAGCCGGACTTGGACTCGTCGGAGATGCGCGCCACGAAGAAGCTTCTGCGGAGCCGAAGAAAAAGGCTACGATCAGGTTCAACCGTAGCCCCACACCCTCATCCGACGAGGACGAGGACAAGCACGATATACCTCGACGACGCAAGAGCCCAAGACGCCGCAGCAGCGACTACGACGCTCGAAACAACCTCGCACAGCGCAAGGTCGACAAGGCACGCTCCAAACGCGCGTGCTCAACCGAATCCGAAGAGGATGACGATGGAGAGATGTTTGGACCTCAATGCTTCAGCAGATCTGTTCGACGCACATGGATGCCGAAAAATTTCAAGCTTCCTTTGGACACTCCGAAGTTCGATGGCACGCAGGATCCGAAGGCCTGGCTCAGCGACCACCTCTCGTCCGTCAAGCTGCTTGGCGGTAATAAGAACACTGCCCTGCAGTGCCTTTAGCTGCAGCTGACAAGCGCAGCCCGGATCTGGCTCAACACCCTTTCCTCAAGCGCCACCCGAAGCTGGGAGGATCTATCCTATAGTTTCATCCGAAACTTCAAGGCACCAGCAAGAGGCCAGCCTCGATCGAGGAACTGCGGGCCTGCACTCAACGAAAGGGCGAATCCATTCGCCCTTACATCCTATGCTGGTCCAACATCATGAACTCCACGTCACACATCTCTGAGGAAAGAACGATCGAGGCCTTCAAGGATGGCGTCAATCGCCCGGACTTCAAGGAAGAACTTGGGCGCGTCAAGCCGAAGACACTCGACCACCTCATGGACATCGCCAACAGGCGGGCAGATGGCGATGATTCCCTCCACCGAGCACATTCGGATGACAAGGATGAATACGGCCGTAGGCGCGAACGCCATAGCAAACAAAGATCGCGCGTCTATGACGATCGCGAAGGAACCGGCATGGTTGCGGCCGGCTATGCCGATCGCCGCAATGAAGACAATAACCGCAGCAACGGAGAATACCGTGGAGGCAACTTCCGCGACGGAGGACGCCCAACACAAACATGGCAGCGTCGCGACCGCGATGACAAACCCTCAACATATGACAAGTTGTCGGGCTCCTGCACCATCCACTTCTACATCGACAAGCAGGATGGCAAAAACAAGGCCAGCCACATGGTCTAGGACTGCCGCGAGTTCTAGAAACTCAGCGAGGGTCTCACCCAAATGCGACACCAGATCGTGAACCCTGGGTTTGGACCCGCACCTGCACCAGGTGACATTGCCCACGGAGCTCCTCCACCACCACCCGTGGGACCGTCGAATCCAGCAATCGCACCTGCGCTAAACAATGGTACGGGCGGATACCCGCCGCCAAAAGGGCACCCTGATGATCCAGAAGGGATGCCCTACCAATAGGGTGCAAAAGAAGATCACCCGACAGGTCAGCCTCGCTATGACCGCTCCGCCCGCCATCCCTGAGTACCTCAGTGCCTCGGAGTCCTACATCACGTTCGATCGTTCGGATCACCGCCGCCAGATCCCTCGCCCAGGTCATGCTGCCCTGGTGTTTGAGGTGCAGATCGGAGGATTCAAGATGAGCTGCGTCTTCATGGACGGCGGCAGTGACATCAACATTATGTTCTCCATCACCCTCGCAGCGATGTGGATCCCGCTGGGCAGCCTTGAACAATCCGATACAATGTTCCACGACATAGGCCCAGGGAAGGGCATCTACCCCTGGGAAAGATATGGCTCGACGTCATCTTCGGCAAGCCCTAAAACTTCCACTGCGAGCGGCTGGAGTTCGAGGTGGTGGATTGGCCATCACGGTACCACGCCATCCTCAGGCGCGTGGCGTTCTCTAGATTCTTAGAAGTGCCTCACTATGCATACCTGGTTCTCAAGATGCCAGGGCCCAGGGGCATCATCACATTCCAGGGAAGCTTCAACCGATCGGACCACTGTGATAGAGATTTCAATAGAATCTCCCAGTCGTTCGGCATGCAAGAGGATCTCACAAGGGTCCGAGAGGCAACAGACAACGGGGCACCCCCAATCGCCAGGAAAAACTCACCTGACATGTCATTGGACTCCATAGTCAACATGAAAAAGGTGTAGGTCCACCCAACCGATGCCTCTAAGACGACGCTGATCGCCAACGACCTCAGCCCCACATAGGAAAGCGCGCTCGTCGAATTCCTCCGTGAGCGCTGGGAAATCTTTGCCTGGTGTCCTGTGGACATGCCAGGAGTTCCCAGGGAATTCGCCGAGCATGCACTCAATATGTTCCCCGACTCAAGGCCGGTTAAACAATCGATCTGACAATTGTCCGAACCACGAGCATAAGCAGTTGGAATCAAAGTCAACAGAGCGAGTGGCTGGCCAATACTGTGTTGGTCCCCAAAAAGGACACGGGCATCCTGCGGATGTGTGTGGACTCCACATCCCTCAACAAACATTGCCTCAAGGACCACTTCCCTCTTCCTCAGATCGATCAGATTATCGATTCGACTGCAGGATGCGAGAAACTCTCCTTCCTCGACGCCTACTCAGGCTACAATCAGATTCGGCTGAAGGTCAAAGATCAGGAGAAAACGGCGTTCATTACGCCATTAGGAGTGTTCTGCTACAACACCATGCCCTTCGGGCTGAAGAACGCAGGTGCCACGTACCAGAGGTGCATGAAGGCGTGTCTAAAGAGCCAGATTGGTCGCAACATCCAAGTCTATGTCGACGACATAGTCATCAAGACCAGGGGAGCCAAGACACTGATTGGCGACCTCCGCGAGACATTCGATAACCTTGATCACTACAAGATCAAGTTGAATCCAGAAAAGTGCGCCTTCGGCATCCCATCTGGCCAACTAATCGGCTACTTCATCTCCCAACGAGGGATCGAGGCGAATCCGAAGAAAATCCGGGCCATACTAACCATGGAGAAGCTGAAGAACCTCAAAGGTGTCCAACAACTATCTAGGCGCATCGCAGCGCTGAGCAGATTCATCAGCCGCATGGGTGAGAAGTCCCTGCCCTTTTACCAGCTGTTGTGCAAGGCGGAAAATTTCGTGTGGACACCCGAAGCAGATGATGCATTCGAAGCACTCAATCGGCTTCTCTCCACCTCGCCTTTCCTGGTAACGCTGAAGGAGCGAGAATCTCTGCTGCTATACATTGCAGCTACACACCAGGTGGTAAGCACCGTACTCACGGTCAAATGACCCAAAGATGAAAAGACTCATGGGGTCCAACGCCCAATGTAATAGCTCAGTGAGGTACTGACCCCAACAAAGCAGAGGTACCCTCACTACCAGACGCTCGCCTATGGCGTGTTCATGACGGCTCGTCGGCTGAGCCACTACTTCCAGGAGCATCAGATAATGGTCGTCAACGAGGCGCCACTGTCCAACATCCTGAACAACCTCTAAACCACGGGACGCATCGCCCTATGGGCCATCAGGCTATCCCCTCTAGACATAGTCAACGAGCGGTGTAAGGCGATCAAATCTCATGTCCTCCCTGACTTCCTCATACACTGGATGGAACTCTAGCTGCCGAATACTCCGGACATGACGAAATCATGGACGATGCACTTCAACGGCTCCAAGCGCAAGGCTGGAGCAGGAGCTGGCATCATACTGACGTCCCCGCAAAAGGAGATAAGATAAAATACGTCCTTCGGATGAAATTTCGCGCCTCCAACAATGAGGATGAATACGAGACCCTCATCCACGATATGAGGATGGCAAAGATCTGTGGCGCAACGCGCCTAGTTATCTACAATGACTCGAACCACATAATCCAGCAGACGATGAACAAATGCGACGCCCATGCTGCCAACATGATCGCGTACTGCACCCTCTACAACTCACTCAAAGGAGACTTCGACGGTTGCGAGCTTCGGCACGTTGGAAGGGAAAGAAATGAGGAAGCCAATAGACTCACAAACATCGCTCGAATACTGAAACTTAAAGGAAGGGCGGTTAGAACAAAGCAAGGGATGCCACTTTCAATGCGCGAAATACGTTTCGAGTTAGAGTTCGAAACTTCTTGTTGCAGCCATTTTATTCGCTGCTTTCTACTTTCTAAAATGGAAGATGAATTTCTCCACATGCGCATGGCTTCCGCCAGGTGTGTTCCTCAAACAAATATGTGTACCCTCTATCATAAGGAAATTCCCCAAGGGATCACCTGAAGAAGCAAAGCACTTGGGGGATGCGCTACCTGAAGGACAGGAAGGACCCGAAAAGCTCGATACGGAGGTCGAACTTGTCAGCCTGATGCAGGTCATGGCGATCGAGGAGACATGGATGCAGCCGTACCTTCGGTACCTGCTAAACAAGGAACTGCCTGACGATCCGACAAATGCCCGACACATATCTCGCCGGTCCAAAGCATTCACCCTCCACAATGTTGAGATGTACAAGCGCAGCATTTCCGGTGTGCTCCAAAGGTGCATCACCATCGATGATGGCAAAAAAATTCTCCAAGACATCCACGAAGGCATCTGCGGTCATCACGCAGGCAGCCGTGCCCTCGTCGCCAAAGCTTTGCGAGCTGGATTTTACTGGCCAACGAATGATGCCAAGGACATGGTCCAAAGGTGAAACAGCTGCCAAAGGTTCGTGGACAAGCCACACGCACCAGGATCGGAGCTCAGGCCCGTACCACTGTCTTGGCCCTTTGCCCAATGGTGCCTCGACATGATCGGCAAACTGCCAAAGTCTCCGCTTGGAGGCCACGTCTTCCTCCTAATCGCAGTCGGCAAATTCACCATGTGGATCGAGTCCATGCCTGTCATCAACCAAAGCAGCAAAACAGCCGTCAAGTTCTTCGAGTCCATAGTCTACAGGTTCGGCGTGCCACACAGCATCATCACGCACAACGGCTCGAACTTCATATCGAATGAATTCCAGGACTTCTGCGAGGGCCTTGGCATTAACATATCATACGACTCAGTGGTGCACCTGCAGACCAACGGCAGGTCGAAAAGGCCAACGTCCTCATCGGTGGAGGAATCAAGAAATGCCTTCTCAGCCCAGTCGAACGGCTTGCGGGAGCTTAGGCAGAAGAGCTACCCTCCGTCCTCTGGAGCTTACGCACAACACCGAACAGCGCAACTGGCTTCACACCTTTCTTCATGGTGCACGGATCCGAAGACGTACTACCTGCCGAGGTACACCACAAGGCCCCACGGGTCATCGCCTACAGCGAAGCCGAATCGACGGCCGCACTCGAAGATGTCGTAGACACGCTCGACGAGGCACGTGACATTGCCGCGTCTCGCTCAGTGGTCTACCAGCAGAGCCTCTAGCACTACCATAGCCGACGGCTGCGACCAAGGTCATTCGTCGAAGGAGACCTCGTCCTACGACTCAAGCAAGAGCGGACGAAAAATCTCGAGTCACCCTGGGAAGGACCCTATCGCCTCCTGGACATCGCGTTAGGAGTCGAATACTCCAATCCCTGGAACGTCGTGCGTCTGCGACGCTTCTACCCCTAGTTATCCCTTTAATTTCAATAAGGCTACTCACCCAAGGCTACCCAGCCGAACAATGTATCTCCTCATTACGATATGAATAAAAGCTAAGTTCCTCGCCCAAAAATTTTATTTTTACCTTGCAATTACTTTTCACTATACCACGCTCGGGGGCTCCGCCTCACTCACGACTTCGTCAACTGAGAATAACGCATGTAACCTGAGTAGCACACAGCAAAAGCACCACGTGCAATCACAAATAAACTTTACAGAAAAGGGCATAACAAGCCCACTCGAATATATACAAGTTTTACATCTATCTTTTTATAGGGCTATCTATTCCTAAGAATCACGTGTGCCCGATGCTCAAAAAGATCCACGATCTCTTTGGCATACTACCTAATAGCCGCGTAATGCGGGCGCATGTCCCAGAGGCCACCGTCTGGCAGAAGAGGCGTCCCAGCCGCCACAGCCACGAGATCAACGTCAGGGCAATGCAAACGGACAAGTGAAAGGGTAGCTTTCACCCCTGCAACAAGCTGGTGCCGCACCAACTCCCTCACGTGACCTACGTCCCAAAACTTCGACAACAAACCACAAAGAGTGGAAGGTGCCTCGTCTAGAGGGAACATGATGTACATAATCAACGCCAGTGAAGTTTTCGCCTGCTTCGGCACCCACGACACCTGATGAACACGATCCTGCACCGCCAAGAGGACGATGGCCCGGTCATGATCCATCCAGAAGAAGCCGCCAACTTCCAAGTCTTGTTGGTTCAAGCAATTGATCCGAACCGCAACATGCTCCTTCTCCTCCCTCCGAACAAGGTTGGCACCCGCAGAAAACTCAGAATAAGGTGACGTGCAAACAAGGTGCATCCGAAAATCGAGAAGTAGCTCAAAGAAAACTCACAATGCAGTTGCTCGCTCAACTGCCGCAGCTCCCCCATCAGATACTCCTCCCTAGCGGTATCTCGCTCAGCCTTCGACTTCCACACGTGCGCATGTCCTCGAACGCCAAGGATCTATTTCTCCATGCTATGGACGCGATCGCGAAGGAAAACAAGTTGTGACTCATCATCCAACGATGGTCGTGGATCTGGAGCAGTCGAAGTACCAATGGGTGCACCACCCGAAGGACCCTAAAGGCAAACAAGCAAGGAGATGAACATCAGAAATATCTCTAAAGATAGCTTGAAAAATTAACTTATATACATTAATGGTCACCGCGTGGCAGAATGAAAGATTGTCCACCAGAAAAAGTACATATTACAAAAGGAAGAGGATATACTATCCCAAACTACAGCAACAAAGCCTAGGCACCCGCATCTGGAGTGGCCTCAGAGCCAGACTGCCTGCTCTTGGCCTCCTCCTGCTGCTTCGTCGCATACCGCGCCAGCAGGTAAATAAGCTTCGGCCCTTACCGCTTATAGCGGGAAGCGAAGGGAGCGAATACTAACTCTGAGCCGCCTGGAGCCACCGGCATGTGCGAGGTGATGTGCGGTAGATCCAGCTCCGCCCTGGATGCCAATGCCTTTATGCTTGCACTTGTAGGCAGCATGAGCATCCTCCGACAGCGCATCCACCAGAGCATCGACATCCTCAAGAGAAGCGCCCTTGGGAATGATCTCCTTGTAGAAGCACTGGAGCACCTCCTTGGCCTTCGCCAGAGAACCAGCAGCAGTGCTGCAGCGATCTTCAACCGTTGTGGCGACATCATCCAGAACGCTCCCATCCTCCATGGCACCGTGATCAAACGCGATGCCTGAAGCATCTGCGGCAAGTAGAGAAAACAAGAGACGCATAAGAACAAGATAAGGAGGAGCCAAAAAAGCAAGGTTGAATCAAAAAAAATAACCGAAGAAAGCCTTGGCCACATCCATCATCCTGTCGGCCATCTCCTTCTCGTGAGCGGCAGCCGCAACACCAAGCTCCCTCTCGCGATCTGCAGACTCTTTCCACAGGCGCTCCTGAGCCTCGGCAGCAGCAGCAACCTTCTTCTCCAGGCGCTCCTTCGCTTCAGCAGCATCTGCAACCTTCTTCTCCGCTCGACCGAGGCTCTTGTCTAGAGCGTCCTGCCGATGAAGGGCCGCATTATTCTCATCTGCAAAACAACAAGAACACACATGAACAACACAAGCATGGTTCAGACGATAGACGCAGTAAAAACAAAAACGGGCAAGACAAGTCCCTCGAAGCTGCTGCGTATTGGCCTCTAGCACCAGATGCTGCTGGATGAGAAGGTTCGCGCTGTGCACGAAGGGCTACAAAAAGAAACAGAAACAAACAATCAAGAAAGCATCAGGAACAAAGACTCGGGGTCTGCGCCCCGAAAAGAGCAAAACATTCAACAAAGCAACCCGAAAAGGGCTCGGGGGCTCCCCCAGGACGATAAAAGAGAACAACTTACGTGTTCAGATAGAGACTAAGAAGGTCCACAAGGGGTCTTCTGAGTAACGACCACCCGAGCCTCTCGCGGAGAGGTATTCGGGGCGTCATCCTCAGAGTCGGCAACCATCTGAAAGGGAGGGGCCATCGTCTTTGACTCCCCCATGGACTCCTGAGTGCCCTTATCAAGATAACCCTCCGAGGAGTGGCTGCAAGAAAAGTATTGATCCAGAACAAAGGACAACATTACTCATAGAATACAGCGCAGCCAAAGTCACTTACGAGTCAATGTCGAAAAGATTGAAGAGGCATAGCCGAATACGGTGCGGAAGAAGCACCATCATCCTCGCCATGCCGCTCCAGGAAGGAAGGGTCCCGAGGAGTAGGCGGTGTCGATGCATCCGAAGATTCACTCCGGGAGCGCTTTCGGGTCTGCCCCTTGCTCGCCTCGGGGGCTTCGTGGGTTGGAGATTGCGTCGGCGAAAGTTCGAACTCAGAGTCCACAATCTCGTCAGGCGCAATCAGATATTTTTCAGGCAATGGATGCATCATGCCAGCTACCTTCATGTCCTGCAAAAGAAGATAAAGAATGTGATTATGCAACTCTTATTCATGTGCAGACATCAATCATAAAAAGAGCGCAATGTGCATGACGCAGTTCTAAACCTGAGGAACTAGATTCGAAGAACTAAAGGGGGTGGTCAAGGACTTCTTCGGGAGGTCCTCTTCAGCCTTGAACTTCAGCAGCGGCCGAAAAGCCCTATCGAGGTCGCCCCTGGACAGCTCCTCGGCCGAAACCCTCGTTGGGTCGTGGCGGCCAGAGTAAAGAAACATCGGATGCGCCCTCGCCTGGAGTGGCTGCACCCGACGTTTGAGGAATGTGTGGATGATATCCACACCATTCACCTCCTTCTCCACAACCATCTGGAGGGCCTCCACCCGACGGTAGAGCGCCTCTACCTCCGCCACCTCGCCCTCCAGGACATGGTTCTTCTAGGATCTCTTCGGCAGGATCTCCTGGGAGGAGTCGAAGGGAGCAAGGCCAAAAAAATTCCCGTCCACTGTGGAGTCGCGGATATAAAACCACTTCTTCCGCCAGTATTGGATGGACTCGCACATAGAAAAAGAAAAGAAGAGAACAGAAGATCGGATGGAAATAATGCAGCCGCCGAGCGGATAGACCCCGCCGATGCCAGATTGCCTCTTCACGGAATAGAGTTTCCGGAAGAGACCAAAGTGCGGCTCAATACCAAGCCAGCACTCGCAGAAAGTGATAAAACATGCTATGTGGAGGAGAGAGTTGGGAGAAAGATGATGAAGTTGGATGCCATAGAAAAAAAGGAGGCACGAAAAAAATCGTGGACATGAAGCGATAATCCGCAAAGAACAAACACGACAAACATCACCCGAAACCCTGCGGGTGGACGGGGGATTACCTCATCGCCGGGGATCTTAACGTCCTCCTTATCCTGCGGGATCAATCCCGCATAGCGCAGCTTGCGCAGGTCACTCTCGTGCGTCTCCATGCGCCTCCACCCGTCATCAGTGATGCGAGTGGCTGTGGAACCTTTCTTGCTGCCGCCAGCGGCGCTCGAGCCTAGTCCGGCAGAGGCCTTCTTCGACTTGACCATAGCGGAGCATCGACGACGGTGATGCGCATGCATGAACAAAGAGGGAAAGGATCGGAGAACATCCACTATGCACGAGGAAGAGCTCGTGAAAATGGAAGCAGTGGAGAAAGCAAATGGCAAAGGGTGAAAACAAATCACGGTTTTCCCCACGGTTACAAGGATGAAGACGACGAACAGAGAACGTTCATCCAGAAGCCCTAACCTTAGGGACAGATCCAACCGTACACGTGTCAACACAGCAGCGAACCGTCGCCCGCACGTCGTCCACTATGCACGGAAATCGAGGAGATGCCATAATTCTCGCCACATCGCTCATGACTATTCAACTCCAAGTCAGAAAAGTGGGACCCACGTTCGTACTATCACGTCATCTCTAGCGCCGCAGATGGTTGAGATCACCAATCGTTAGCAATGACGTCATTAAGACCAGCCTAGCAACAGTTGGAAATCTTCGACTGATAAATAAATTAATCACTCGAATCTACGATTCAAGCAACTACTCCGGGGCTACTCCTATCTGGAGCGCTGGTCGCCCACCTGAGACAACTACACCACTAATGATTCTTAGAAGTCCTACAAAGAGTCTACAACTCGACTAGGGACTCGGGGGCTACTCCCATAGGGAGGATCAATTCAAGCATCCGAAAAAATTGTGTCCTTCGAACCTGAAGCTAAAAACAACTGAAGTCTCTGCTCGAGCCTATGACTCGAACAAACACACGGGGGCTACTCCCATAGGGAGCGCTGGCCGCGCACCCTATGAATTCTTCGACTGCGATCCTTCAGATCAAATACGAAAAATTTATTTTGGCAACTTTGCCCAAACCAACGCTAAGTGAGGCCCACCCGAAACACCTCCACAGTGGTAAAATTTCAGATGCTATGTCTACGACGCAAAGATAAGACCTACAGATACCATCTGATGCCTCGTAACGCACCTGAATGCGCTCTGCGAGTAAAAATCCGTGTGAACTAACGCGATGAAAACCCTGACGGACACGTTGGGTATATCACTCGAAAACTATTGGGATTCGACTCATGTCAGACCTCAGCGGTCTGAGTCAAATTACACCAGCATCCGTTCCAAGTTCCAGTCTAGGTACTCGAATCTGAAGAAGATCGTGTTGTTTTGTCCTATGACAGTTAACTTGCCTTGATCCGTCAGGAGAGTCAGACACATGCATCAACAATCCCTATGAACTAAAACCATTCTCTTATAAACAGGCATAAAACTGCACCCGAGAGATTAAGGAGTCCTAAGCCAAATCTACGATTCAACTAAGCACTCGGGGGCTACTGACATGGTTATACCCCATGGGTACACAACATCAGCATACATATTCTAGCCTAAAGGAAGGCCCACTGCAAGATACGCGGCCTACGGAGGTTCCGGGTTGCCCAAGCCCATGATGCCTTCGGATGCTTGGAAAACAAGACTAGAGTAGATAGAATTTCAAAGGGCAAACCCTAATCTGTATCCGACTTGACCTACGCCCTATACCTACCTATCTATATAAAGTCTAGGAGGGCACCTCTCACCGCATACACACGTCCATGCCATATTGCATCTACGCACCCCGGTAAATTTCAGTTCCACCGTAATCAATAGCAGACAAGCAGGAGTATGGTTTTCCCTCGGGGGCCTAAACCTAGGTAAACTTCGTGTCCCCGTGTTGCTTGTTTGCTAACCGTTCCACGATCTCCAGCATCCCCACCTTCTCCAAAACCCAAGCTCATAACAATGGGCATTGACGAGATTATACCTCGTCGCTTGGTTTGATCATTTGCTTATGTAAAATTAGGATTTTATGGAGAACCATTTGTTGGATTATTTTGGAAATATAAAATGTTTAAAAATTGTATTAGAGTAAATTTTGATTTATTTGGACTTTAGAACGTTTACCTTGTGTTCTGTACTGTCTAGTTTGAATTGTTTAGTGTAGAAAATCATCCCATTGCATTTGCATGCATTCATATATATTTTTTCTTTGTATATTGAATGTGAATTTAATGTTGTGATTTTATGTGTAGATTTTGGTGATTGTGGTGATTGTGATTGTGAGGATTGTTCCTATTCCCCCAACTACCAAGGCAAGTGATGCTTCATATTTTTGTCCCATTATTTTATCTATGCACTAGAGAATATTTTGAGTAGGATTTACATGATTATTTTTCTAAGTATATGCTAATCTTGGGAAATCCTATATATATTGTCTTAGTATAATTTCCCTAAGTTAAGAAACTTGCTATACTTATGCTTAGACTACCTAGTAGAAAACAAGGGTGGAATGTTCATACTATAATATTATGCAAAGTCTATGACTATGTTTTTGGTTAATAAAACAACTATGTGAATGAATCACCTGGGTGGAATGGAAAGATTGGTTTGTGTTGATTGGTTACACAAGGCTCATGTCTATGGTTTACCTTGTGTATCACACTTGTGGATGGCCACCCAGGAACAAAGGGATTTGAGATGTTTAATGTTGAGAAGCTTCTAGTGCAACCACATGGCATATGGGCTCTCCCTTGACCAACTAGGTTGCAAGAACTTAGCCAGATGGTCAGTTGGTGGTAGGGTTCATTGGATGGAATGCGTCCATGGTGGTCTAATGGAATGCTTCTGAAAAGTCTCGTCTCGATGCATGTCGAGTGTTGTGGGGAAAGTGCACCACTTCTCAATAGGGTAAAACCTATGTACTTAGCCGTGTCCCTAGCAACGGACAATCTGAGCATCAAACGCATTGAAATGATCAAGAATATCTTCATCCCAATTTCTCTAAGTTAAAACTTATGGTTGAACAGGGGTAAAGGTTCACCAATGTCTATTGGTGGTTCCTTGGGTGTTTTTGTCAAACAAAAACATAGAGTTTTCAACTAATAAGAAAACCTTATTTTGATCAAAGCCAGCATGAACTACACTTAGCCAAATTCATATATTTATTAGATGCTACTATTCTACTATGGTATCACTTGCCAATACAATTCCAAATGTACTGACCCTCTGTGGCTGTAACTTATGATGTTGCATGTTACTCTGATGGAGACTAGGGTTATGAGTCTACACTCAACATGTTTTCCTATGGCACATAAAGATGAAGACTTCTATTTATTTACTTTATGTTATGAATTCTATGTACTAGCCATTGGCTAATGAGTTGTAAAGACTATGTTATCTCTAAAATGACATGTAATAATGACCTTTGTATCTGTGTACTTCATCTTAAACTGTGAATGCTAGCAATTCGATCCAGGGACTAGCATTCCAATCATAGGGGCCTTTACCTTAAATGGTGGGGTCTTACAGATGGTATCAAAGCACTATGTTGCCTGTAGGATTATGACCCTAAGATGGATTAGACTAAGGAAACCATTAGGGAAAATGCAAACTCATTTGTAAATTTCCACACTTGTCTCTTTTTCATCTCGCAAAACTTCTCCTAATCTTCTTTCTCATCTCTATTTGTAGATGGCCGCCATCAGCGAAGCCGTCAAGAAGGGACAACTTATGACCATGACCTTAGAATGTGAGACGGAGTTTCCCAAGGCACTCAAAAACCTCATGGTTAGCTTGGGAATACATGGCAAAGCCATGTATAAGGGATTTCCAGTGATGGATGAAGGAGAAGAATATTGGTGGGTGCAACTCCACTTGTACAATAACAAGGGAGACAACCACAAAGAGTCCGGATTATGCATGGCCACCAACTCAGAAATGTATATGTCATTCTTTGACTCTGCAAGCAATGAAGCTTGGAATGCTATCAAGGAGCTTGGTGAAAGACTCAAGTGTAGAATGCTCAACACTCAAAATGACCTTAGTGAGGAGAAGAAGTAAACCCAAGACTTAGATACTGCCATAAAACGTCTAAGGGAAGATATCATAGACTTAGCATATGAGTGAGAATTGGGACATATTCCAATAGTTGGACCCCCACACTTGTCGTTTTCTCGCAAAAAATTGTCTAAGTTATGTTTGAACCTTAGTACTTGTGGTAGAATATAGTATGCCATGACTTGTATGTTTTTATTGTTGAAAGTATGCTTTGGGATTTGGTTATCTTGTAAATTCTCTCTACTTGTATTGTTTCTAATTTTTCTTTATCTTATGCAATAGATGCCTAGATTTGTTGTCAGCACTGCCGAGGAGATTAAGGAAACTCGTTTCGGTTCACGTCTCGTGGACCTCACTAGTGTTCTCAACCTCCCACTTCCTAGTATTAAGGCACTTCAGCTCACCAAGAGGAAGGATCTTTGGGGCTTTAGAGTCTCGTAGCCTGGACGCTAGACGGAGCCACTCACAGAGGAGATAACCTTCAACATGATGCATGATGACAAGGAGAAGGGTCTAGACGTAGTCATGCAGGAGATAATTGGACGCCTCTGTGGACGTCACTCCACCGAGC
Organism: Avena atlantica; assembly: GCA_910589765.1. Classification (NCBI taxonomy): domain Eukaryota; kingdom Viridiplantae; phylum Streptophyta; class Magnoliopsida; order Poales; family Poaceae; genus Avena; species Avena atlantica. Next base: position 131,741,325 of record OU342733.1, read on the forward strand.
TCAGGGGCCTCCACATCCACCCGTTCGGGAGACATGACGAGGAGGGTGAGGTTGTATTGCATGATGACGCTACTAGAGAGACTAACGAGCCTGTTCGTCTCTACCTTTAGGACCTAGAGAGCCTCGTTAGACACCTCGACACAGATAGGACCAACGTCATGCTTAGCAAAGATGAGCTTCAGTTTCAGTTGAGGGAGAAGGACAAGCTCTTCCTGGAGCAGGACGAGATCGTCAAGGAGATGGAGGCCAGATTCGAGAGGCAGGACAAGAAGTTCAAGAATCAGGAGAAGAGAGTGCATGACAGAAACAAGAAGATCAAGGACATGAACACGGAGATAGAGCTCAAGGACCTTGAGCTAGAGACCCAGCAGGGAGTGATAGAGAGGATACGCTCGCAGAAGAGACCCCTTCGTGGGAAGATTGAGGCCTTGACCACCAATGTAGAGGAGTATAAGACAGCCATGGAGACATTTGGACTTACTCTAGTGGGTGAGAAGATCCACATGGAGGAGTAGTGTTAACTACGCGGCTATCTATTTATCCATTATCCTTGTTATTTATCGAGTCGCAATGATCATCCAACATGTGGATGGCTTGATAGTATGCTTACTTTTCCAAAGCTTGTTTTTTATGTTGTTCAAACTCTAAGTTTATTTGATGTTTGATTTTTTTTATGTTTGTTGCTATGTGATGTATTGTGCATGTTAGCATCTATGGGCTATATCTCATTACTTATCCTTATTGAAACCACAGATGTCTCCCCGTCGTGCCAATCCCAACCAAAACAACAATAACATTAATCCTAAGATGTAGTAGCTGATGACAGCTTAAAATCAGTTGATGCAGATGATGACCCAATTCATGGCAAACCAGAATCAAAACAACAACAACAACAACAACAACAACAACAACAACAACAACAACAACAACAACAACAACCAAAACAATCCACCAGCCTTTAACATGCTTACAAGGTTTTTGAGGTTGAGGCCTGCCAAGTTCTCGGGAACCACTAATCCCATGGTAGCCAATGACTGGCTACGCTATGTGAATAAGGACTTGGTCACTGTAGGCTACACAGATTTAGAAAAGGTTAGATTTGCAACACATCTGCTTGAAGGACCAGCAGCCACATGGTGGGACAACTTCCAAATCACCACTCCCCTTGAAGATGTGACTTGTGCCATATTTGAAGATGGTTTCCGTACTGCCCATATCTCATCAGGCGTGATGAATTTGAAGAAGAAACAGTTCCACAATCTTAAGCAATGTCACCGCAGTGTGGCAGAGTATATTGAGGAGTTCAACAATCTGGAACGCTATGCGCCAGATGAGGTTGATACTGATTCCAACAGGAAGGAGAAATTCCTCGAGGTACTGAATGATGAGATGAACCTGCAGCTATCAGTTGCATATGTCCCAACCAATCAATCACTTTGTGATAAGGCCACCATCTTGGAAAGCAAGATGAAGCAGGTTGAGAATAGGAAGAGGAAGCATCACTTTGACAAGAACAAGAGATCGTCTCACAAGCGTTCCCATGGTGATGATAGTGGCGGTTCTAGGTCCCACAAGCATGGGATGTATAACAGCCACCACAATAGTAACCGTCACCATGACAACAAGCACCACCACAACCATGACAATGATAGATATAAGAACCATAAGAGTGGACACAAGAGACACCACAGTGGGAATGACAATGGAAGTTAGCCTACAGAAAGGAACATTAGTTAGGTTGAGTGCTTCAAGTGCAAGAAAACTAGGCACTATGCAAATGAATTCCCAGAAAAGAAGGCTGAAGGAGCCAATAAGCCCAACCCTTTCCAGAAGGGACAAGTGAACCACATCAATGTGGAGTAAATCTATGAGGAATGTGATGTTATGACTGGTAAGCTCAAGCTTAATTCTTTTCCAGCACTTGTTCTTTTTGATATCGACACATCACATTCATTCATATCAAGAGCATTTGTTGATAAAAATGGAATTCCAAATGAAACTATTGGGTGTCCTATTAAAGTAAGCTCTCCCGGTGGAGAGATGATAGTGAATTTTGGATGTCATGATCTAGTGATAGAATTTGGGAAATATAAGTTTCCAGTTAGTCTGATAATCCTAAACTCCTAAGGATTGGATGTAATTTTGGGCATGGATTGGATGACTAAGTATGAAGGAGTAATAGATTGTGCCAATCATACTATTACACTCACAACCACGGATAAGAAACGAATTAGGTTCAAATATATCTTTGAATCTAAAGGGAGTAATCTAAAGTCTCTTAAGGGGGTTAGCATAGATGGTGTACCAGTTGTGACGGAATATCTGGATGTGTTTCCGGAGGAATTACCATGAATGCCACTAGATAGAGATGTGGAATTTCTGATTGACTTTCTACCAGAATCTGGACCAATAGCAAAGAGACCCTACAAGATGTTAGTTGATGAGTTGAAAGCACTCAAGAAACAACTTGGAGAACAGTTGCAGAAAGGATTTCTCCAACCAAGTTCTTCGTCTTGGGGTGCACCAGTTCTATTTGTTGAGAAGAAGGATAGAAGTCAAAGGTTATGCATAGATCACCGTTCACTCAATGAAGTGACTATAAAGAACAAGTACCCTTTGCCCGGAATTAATGATCTATTTGATCAGCTAGAAGGAGCCCGTGTGTTCTGAAAGATTGATCTCCGATCAGGCTACTTTCCGCTAAAGATTAGAGAGCAAGACATACCTAAGAATTATTTTACCACTAGGTATGGATTGTATGAGTATACCATGATGCCATTTGGATTGATGAATGCACCAGCTTAATTCATGAATCTGATGAACAAGGTATTCATGGAGTTTCTTGACAATTTTATTTTCATATTCATTGACGACATTTTGATCTATTCCAAGATCAAAGAAGAGCACGAAGAACATTTGCATTTGATACTTGAGAAACTCAGGGAGCACAAGTTGTATGCCAAGTTCAGTAAGTGTGAATTCTGGTTGAATGAATTTGGATTTCTTGGACATATTGTGTCGGGAGATGGTATAGCTGTCGATCCTGCAAAGGTGTCAGCTGTAACTGAGTGGGAATCTCCCAAGTCAGTTAAGGAAGTTCATAGTTTCCTAGGCATGGCAGGATACTATAGAAGATTCATTGAGAATTTCTCAAAGGTAGCTAATCCAATGTCCGAGTTACTGAAGAAAGAAAATAAGTTTGATTGGACTGAAGGATGTGAAGTTAGGGCTGTCAACGAGCCGAACTCGAGCGAACATTGTTAGGCTCGGCTCGAGCTCGGTAGAATCTTGAGCCGAGCTCGAGCGAGCATAGGTTGACCTTCGAGCCTACATCTAAGCTCGAGTTCGGCTCAACCAAAGCTCGAGTAGGCTTGAGCTCGGTTCGTTGAAGCTCGGTAAATTTTTCTTTGTACATCGACATGCATCTATATAGGAAGAAAATAGTAAATCTTGAAAACAGAATAGCATAAATGGCTTGGAGTTTCATATAATAGTAATACAGTGCCAACACGCAAGCATAATTATTTTAGCGGTCTTACAACAGTTGGAATAATAATAGTAGTCTCAATTTTGCGACTGTAACAAAATCACGATCTTTATCAAACTGTTTGAGTTCGGCTTGACTAAGCTCGCGAGCTCGAAAATAGGCTCGAGCATGGTTTGTTAGAGAGAAGAATCAAGCTCAGGCCGAGATGTTAACGCATCGAACTCGCACAGTTTGTCAAGCCTGAACTTTTTTGACAGTCCTGTGTGAAGTTAGTTTCCAAAAATTGAAGAAGAGGATAGTATCAGCACCAGTCTTATGTTTGCCAGATTTGGAAAAGGATTTCCAAGTCTATTGTGATGCATCTCACCAAGGATTGGGTGGAGTTTTGATGCAAGAAGGGAAAGTTGTGGCTTATGCCTAGAGACAACTTAAAACTCATGAAGTGAATTATCCTACTCATGACTTAGAGTTAGCCTTTGTTGTCCATGCACTCAAGACATGGAGACATTATCTTTTGGGAAAGTATTGCGAAGTGTTCACATATCACAAGAGTTTGAAATATATCTTCACCCATAAGGAACTCAATATGAGACAAAGAAGATGGCTAGAGCTCATTAAGGACTATGACTTGAGTTTGCAATACCATCCTGGTAAAGCAAATGTTGTAGCAAATGCTTTAAGCCGTCAGGTTTATGTGAATGGCATTACTAAAGGAGAATTGCCAGATGATCTATGTGCTCAATTCAAAAATCTCAGATTGGAGATAGTGCCCGAAGGATATCTCATGTCATTGGATTTTCAACCCACATTGTTGGACAAGATCAAAGATGCCCAAAAGTTAGACAAGGAAATTGAAGAGATTAAAGGTAAAATTAGTAAAGGAAAGGCTAAAGGATTCCACGAAGATGAAAAAGGCACTTTGTGGTATGGAAATTGTATCTGCATTCGGAAGATCTGGAACTTCGGAAATTGATTCTGCAAGAAGCACACAACTTACCATATTCCATTCATCCAGGTAACAGCAAAATGTACATGGATGCGAAGGAAAGATTTTGGTGGAACAATCTCAAGAAAGATATCGCGGAACATATTACTGTAAGATCCCTCCCTATTAAAGGTAAGGATCCCTGTGATTGCAATGCTAGTCCCTGGATCAATGCTAGCATCCACATTTTAAGATGAAGTACACAGAAACAAAGGTCATTATTACATATCATTCCAGAGACAAACATAGTCTTTTACATCTCCATGGCCATAGGCCTAATACAAGAGTTTAACGATAACAATATAAATAAGTCTTCATCTTCATGTGCCACAGGCAATCATGTTGAGTGTAGACTCATAACCCCTAATCATCATCAGAATAACCTGCAACATCACAAGTTACAGCCACAGTGGGTCAATACATTGGAATAGTATTGTCAAGTGATACCTTAGTAGAATATTAGTATCTAGATACTACATGAATTTGGCTAAGTGTAGCTTAGTCTTGCTTTGCTCAAAATAGGTTTTACCTATCAGTTGAAATCACTAAGTTTTTCTTTGACAAAACTTTCCCAAGGAATCACCAATAGAAATTGGTGAACCTTCACCCTTGTTCAACCACAAGTTTTAACATAGAAAATTGGGATGAGGAGATTCTTGATAGCTTCCATGTCTTGATGCTCAAGTTGTCCAATACTAGGGACATGGCTAAGTACTTAGATTCTTCCATCTGCAGAGGTTGTGCACTTTCCCCACAAGACTTGATTTTCACCAAGATAGTACCTTTCAGAAGCCTTCCATTAGACCAAATGGACGCGCTCCAACCTATCATACCACTACCACCAACTGTCCAAATGCCTAAGTTATTGCAATCTATGTGATCCAGGCAGAGCCCATAATGTCATGTGGCTGCACTAGAAGCTTCTTAACATTTGGCATCTCAAATCCCTTTGTTCCTGGGGGCTTTCCACAAGTGAGATGCACAAGGTAAACCATTGAAATGGGCCTTGTGTAACCACTCAACACAAACCATTCTTTCCATTCCACCCAGGTGTTTCATTCACTTAGTTGTTTTATTAGCAAAAACATAAGTCAATGACTTAGAAATATTTCACATAGCATGAATATATATCCTCCCTTGGTTGCTACTAGCTAGTCTAAGCATGGCAATAGTAAGCATCTTAACTTAGAGGAAATTCTAACAATTCTACAACTACTAGGATTTCCCAAGCATAGCATATAAATACTTAGCAAAATATTCAAGCAAGTCCTATACAAAATATTTCTAATGCATAGGTAAAACATAGGGTTAAAAACATGAAGCACCACTTGCCTTGGTAGTTTGGGGAGTAGCAACAATATTCACAACCAGAATCACTATTTGCACCAAAATCTACACATAAAATAATGGCACCAAAATCACATAACAAATTATACAAACAAAAGTATATGAATGTGTCCAAATGCCATGTGATGATTTTTTTTCTACACCAAACAAGACCAATATACTCAAAATAAACTTTATTTGATCTTTAAAACATTTTTCAAATAATTTCCATACTCAAATTAAGCCTACAATTGTCTCAGCAAAAATAACCATTTTTATAGAGGCAAAACATTAAACACATACAGATAGGATTCCTTCTCCTAATTCCAATGATATAAAATTTAGAAAATTTGAACGTGTGGATCAAAAGTTATGAATTTTACAATCTTGAATCACTAATAGATCTAATTCAGATTTTTAAAACAAAGAACTATCCACGCGGCAGCGTCTGATTGGCAGATACCGTTTCGCACCGGATCACACTCGCGGGCCGTTAGATCTAACTTAACACGCACGGCTCAGATCTGCCCGTACTGCTTCGCTACAAATCTAATTCTAATCGCTGGATCTAGATCCTACGGCTACAAATCAAATGACCACAGATGGGCGGCACCAGCAGCGGCGATTCGGCGGTGCGGCTCTGTCAGAGAGGTTGCCAGCGATTTAGGTCGTGCGGGGAGGAGTGGAGGTGCTTACCGTGTTCGCGGGACTGCAGTGGAGCTCAAGGTGGTCGAGGGAGAGACAGGGGCACACAGACTCGACGTCTATTGCTCGCCGGAGAAGCGTCGGTCGTCAGGTATGGCTGTCCGTCATTGTTGGCGAGGTTACAGACCGCGCCTAGCCAAAAGAATGATGTCGTTAGATGCGCACAAGCCTGGCGAACATGTGAGTGACCAGAAAAGAGGAAGGGGTGGTCGGGAACTACCAGGAGGTGTCGCCGGAGTCGAGCAACGGCTCTTTCACTTACGGAGGTGGACGGGAACGGCTGCCTGGGTCAAGCGCGGCCAAACGAAAGGGGTCAGGAGGTGCACAAGGTTGTAAGGAAAACGCTCGTTTGAATTATAAGGGCAGGGGTGGTCTGGCTCACCGGAATTTCGTCGTCGGATCTCGTCGGTACAGCGGCGGTGTGAGAGCAATTAGGGGCAGCCTGGTGGCGGAGCGAGTGAGTTGAGTGAGGGGAAAGATGTAGAGAGGGGAGGGGATTAAATAGCCGGGGCGGGGGTGAGGATTACTCCCTGCATCAATGGGATTTAAGCGGTGCAGTGACTGCGGCGAGGTAACGGCAGAGCGGCTCGGGCGCATGTTTATTGGGGACGACGCTGACGGGGCAAGGTAGGGTCGGGCTGTCAGTGGGTGGGTGCGCGTTGCTACGGTGAGAAACAAAGAGGAAGGGGGAACCCCGGGTGGGCTGCTTTGGTTGCTGGCTTGAATGGGTAGGGCCCGGCCCAGTTCTCTTTTCTTAACCTTTTTCTTTTTCTAATTCAATTTTTAGGAAACCTTTTTAAATGAATTCAAATGTGTTTGAATTCCAAATCTTTCTGGATTTTTATAAAGTGAAACCTGCATATTTTTTAGTATAAAACAATGCTGTCTCAGTAGACTTGCTTGGTTCCTTTGAAATTTGAAAATAAACAGTGCCTTAGCACAAGATTTGATAAAGATATGAAAATGGTTTTAAAAGCATATTTTGTTTTTGGAAATTTTGTCCAAGCTTTGGAACTCAACCAAACCAACTTATGAATAAACAAATATTGGTTTGAAACAAATGTTCTCTCACTAGATAGTAGCATTGGATCAATGCTTGTCTACATAAAATAATAAGCACTCAATGCTTATGTTTTGTTTGAAATGACTTTGAAATTGATCCCTAAATTATTATGCATGTATGGATTATGCATCTTTGAAAACATGATTTTAGGGATGTTACAATTACATTGTGTGATGTTTGTAGTCGAGTTAAGGCAACCGGCAAGGTTATTGCAACCACTACCTATTCCTTATTGGAAGTGGGATAAGATTGGTATGGATTTTATTACCGGACTGCCAAGGACTAGATCCGAATATGATTCTATTTGGGTTGTTGTAGATAGCCTAACTAAAGTGGCTCATTTCATACCTGTGAAGACTACCTATACAAGTGCTAAGTTCCCTAAGATCTATATGAACGGGATTGTATGTCTGCATGGAGTGCCTAAGAGTCTTGTGTCTGATAGAGGAACTCAGTTCACTTCGCATCTTTGGTGACAAATGCATGAATCATTGGGAACAAGGTTAGAGTTCAGCACATCTTTTCACCCCCAGACTGATGGACAGACAGAAAGGTCCAATCAGATTTTGGAGGATATGTTGACGGCATGTGCCCTAGACTATGGTGCTAGTTGAGATGAAAGTATGCCTTACGTAGAATTCTCTTACAATAACAGCTATCAAGCAAGCATTGAGATGGAACCGTTTGAATTTCTTTATGAAAGTAAGTGTACTACGCCATTACTATGGAGTGGTGTAGGAGAAATAAATTTGTTCGGACCATTACCGATCAAGGAGGCTAAAGAGAAAGTTAAATTGGTAAAGGAAAGATTGAAGATAGCCCAGTCCCGACAAAAGATCTATGCAGATCCAAAGCATAGAGAAGTCACCGATGATCTAGGTGATAAAGCTTATCTTAGAGTCTCACCAATTCGTGGTTTGAAGAGATTTGGAGTCAAAGGATATTGGCACCAAGATATGTTGGACCATTCAAGATTTTGAGCCACAAAAGAGATGTGGCTTATGAGATTGAATTGCCTGAATCACTGTCAGCAGTTCACAATGTGTTTCATGTGAGTCAGTTGAAGAAGTGTCATCCGGAGATTGATAAAACTTCATTGAAGGACACTATACCTTTGGAAGAGGTTCCGTTGGAGACTGATCTCACCTATGAAGAGAAACCTATCAAGATGCTTGAGACAGCAGAAAGGGTTACTCGTATCAAGACTATCAAATTCTGCAAGGTACAGCGGAATCATCATACCGAAGAAGAAGCAACCTCGGAAAGAGAAGATGACCTCCGGAAAGATCACCCTCACCTATTTGCCAACCAATCCGAATCTCGAGGGTTAGATTCATCCTAAGGGGGTTAGATTTGTAACATCCCAAAATTCATGAATTGTTAAATCATGCATTGCATTCATATCATCGTAGCATCTAGATCTTACATAAAAAATTTCAAAGTTTGAAACCAAATAAAACCAATAATTATGCCCATTTTATTATTCATATGTGGCATGGTTTATTTTATTTTAAAATACCAAGGTGTGTTTGAGTGAACAGATGTTTTTGTCACACTTTTAAGTGCAAGGTTCATAGTACAAAAACTTAGAAAAGATTTGAATTCAACCTTGTTTGAATTAGGGTTTCAAATTCATTCCTGAAAATCAATTTAGAAAAAGAAAAGGTGAAAGAAGAAAATAAAAGAAGGCGCTGCCTTTTAAGCCCAGTACCACTCTTGACCCAAAAGCCCACCCAGGCTTATCTCTCCCTCTCTCTCTCACCCTCGCAAAAACTACCCCGCAGCCACTGACAATGGGCCCTGCGCCATGTCATCCCTTCGTCCCTAAACCCGCGCGCAGACGACGTCGACGGCGCCCGTTTCCTCCGTTGTCACTGCCGATTGATTCGGGCTTAATTGCTAATGAATGTGTGCTTAATTACCTCTCCCCTAACCGGCTACTTAGTCCCCTCTGCACCGTGGCCATTTCCCCGCAAACTCCCACGCCCAATCGCCCCCAGGCTGCCCATATTCGAGCTTGCACCGTCGCTGCCCGAGCACCTCCGACGAGCGATTCTGGTGAGCACCGTCCACCCCGTGCCTTCTGATTCACTCTATCGTGATCCCTTGTTCTTGCGCTTCTTCTCATGCCCTCTGTTTATCTGCTTGTGACCCAGAACGTCGGCCCCATCGAGCACCGCGAACACCCGACAACGTCCACAACTCCGGCGAGTAATTCCGTTTAGGTAAGTACGCCCCTTGCTTCCTAGTTCAAACCATGTTGTGCTCCGTGTATATGTGCAGCCACTAATTCCCTCTTTTGGCGCTATGGTGACCTAGGTCGTCACCTCCGTCACCATTTACAACAACCCGACGCCAGCAGCTACTCCGACGAGCTCCCACGGCCGCAACAACTCGCCCCCGTCCAAACCAAGGCACACCTTGAGCATCCTCGCATCCATGCGACGCTGGTAAGCCTCGCCACTACCCATAGCCCCCTCTGGAACCACCATAGCATCGCCGGTAGAAGCGCTGCCGCTGCCAGCGCCATCAGCGCCACTCGATTTTGGTCATGTCAACACCCGGATTTTTCAATCCTAGATGCCTGCTATGCCATACATCGCAATCCCAGGATTACCATTTTTGCGAGACATAACAGAATTGGATACCATAGTACTTCATCCATTACAAACGATCCATAAGTTCTTACACAAATAGGGATCTCATGATCCAGTTCTTAATACAACATCAAGCAGGGGAATACGTAGTAATAGCGGTAGCGTAGGCGAAGCTCCATCTTCGGGATCACAGGCAATGCTGACGATGGGAGATGATCCTAGTTGTCGTAACCTTCCTGGGGTCCATCTTCCAGTTACTCCTCTTCATAGTCTGGCCATGGGAATAGCCAGGGACAAAGCCATGAGTACTCTTTAAGTACTCGCAAACTAATACTAACAGGTAAAGGGGTTTTTGTGGATAATAGGACACTAGGCTCTAGGGTTGTTTTGCAAAAGCCAGATTTATCTCTACTAAGCTCCAAAGCTAGTCACAATTTTATAACTCCTACGTGGGATCTTGTAGCTCAGGTCACAACTCTGTTTTGGTCAAGTCAAAGTCTCAATTCATTTCACAAGTCATTTTGAAAAGTCTGACGGGGGAACAGTATGGCCACTCCAACTGTCCATAACCGCGGACGCGACTATTCGAATAGTTTGACACTCTGTAGAGATTGTACACTTTCACCACAACATTCAATACATCCGTCAGGAACAAATCCTGAATTCACCATACTCAGTATGCAGATAATCAATCCTAACCTTTTGATTGGCCTCCCAACCATGACCAACTGTCATCTTGGGTACTGCACAGGTGGACAATCTTCACAAGGTAGCCTCAGCTCAGACCTTGGCCGTGAGGAACTAATACTAAGGAATATAAGTTTCCAGTCAAGCCCAACCCAATATTTGGGTATTGTGGTTGTACGATAAAATTGGAATGGTATCGCATCCAGACAACCATCAGTTTTATAAAGGGCTAAGGCTCATGCCTCAACATTTTTATCACCAAAATTCTCAAGTGTTTGGAAACACATGTCCAAAACATTGCAATAGAATGATCCATCATTCCAAGGTTTTCATAACCATTTTTCCACCAAGTATTCCCATCTAAAGTTGATCAACTTTTATGCTTAGCGCTAGCATCTACAGGTGGGGGTAGTAATGATGAGGGGTGGTAACTAGTGGAGTTTCAACTAAGTACAACCTTATGTCTCAGGCTGATGTCAAGGTTTCTAACTTAGGCCAAATTTTATGCTCTTTATGCAACCTTCAGCATCTTTCCAATATCTATCAGTCACTTAAGTAAACTCTAAGTAAGCTTTGATAATAAAGTAAGAAGCTTGCACAAAAAAACTAGGATTGGTTTATCAAATGGGTATGATCTCATAGGCTTAAAGCATATGATAGGCATAGTAACAAGTAGGGGTTTGTTGCATCAGTAGGGTAATCTTGCAAGGGTTAGCTTGCATCAATGTCAATCTGAGCTTGCTAAATTGCAAGTGTTAGATTGCAAGGTTAATAGCTTGCTCATTCACTAGTAGTATTAGGCTTGCTAAAGTAGAATGTCTTGCAAGTGTTAGCTTTCCTTGTGCAGAGCAGTGGTTGAAGTTCTCCTCGGCTTCTTCTTCGTAGTATCCTCCTTCCTCCTCGTAGCCTTGGTCGGTACTAGCGTCTATGAATAAATACGAGGTACACAATCACCAAACAATACTTAACTACTTGCAATCATCACACACAAGGGTCTTATAGATGATCTAACATCATCTCTAACCTTACAAGGTTAAGGCTTGATTTGATTCTATTTATTTTTAGAAAAGTAATTTCTACTCATTGAAAAACTACTTAAGATTTAATATTCTCCAAACCAAACATGGGATCATGTTGACACATGTCATCACCACACATTGTAGTCTATGGGAATGTGATTTAAAGTGGTGTCACAATTTAATAAGGTTTTACCCATTTATTTTAATTAATTAAAGTGGCTAGAAATTCTTATGTAGCATTCTTTTATTACTTGAACATTATTTCTGCAAGTAAACCTATATATTTTTTATATTCTGAAAGGTATGGTTAAATGTGATTTTTGAGAGTTGGAATCAACTCAAAAGCAATTATGGTTTAAATTTGAAAAATGTTTGAATGCAGAAAAGCTGCTGCCTTGTTATTTTTACTATGGGTGATCTATAGATCCAAATGACTTGAATCCAACGGGCTTGGATTCAGCATTCACAGACCTTTCCAACAAAATTGGTTTCATTCAATTTGGTGCACCGAATCGATCTGGGTTGATTTTTGAAATTGGGTACAGAAGTGTGTTTGAATTTAAAAAGAAAAAGGTTTAATTTGAATCGCTGGGCTGCGCGGGAAAAATTACTGGGCCGGCCTGCTAAGCGCAGTGCTCCCACGGGCTGCTTAAGTGGGTGTCCCCACTCGTTAGTGACACGGGGCTAGGCAAAGCGGTATGGGGCAACGTGGATCGTTCGATCTAGTTCTAATCCAATGGCTGGGGGTCATCGTCGACGCGAGACAACTCCGGCGAGAACGAAACCTAGCGCGGCCAGTGAGGGGTGCTAGGGGCTCACCGGGGTACGGGTGAGGGTCGGCGAGGCGGGCGAACTACAAAGTCGACGACGGCGAATCTCCTGGTACTGGTGGCTCCTCCTGGGGAGGCTCCAATCGCTGGCTCCCTTCTTCTCCAGAGGCGGCGGGCTCTGGTGAAATTTCGGCGGGGTGGTGCTCGCCTTGCTCTGAGAATGGTGTGGCACGATCAGTGAGGAGAGGGGAGTGAGATGGTGTGAATAAATCGTGCGGGGGTGGCCTCTATTTATAGTCGAGCGAGGGGACCGTCGGGGCGCACGGTGAGCTCGTCGGGGGCGAGGTTATAGGCGGCTAAAGGCATGGGCAAGGGTAGAGGAGGGTGCGGTGTCTCCTGGCAATGCTCAACGACATGGTCTCGAGGCATGGGGCGGTGCGGCTTGGTCTGGAACGGATGATGCTCTGCGCGACAGAGGCGGCGTCATCGACGGCGGGCAGTGGCTATATGACATGGGGTGGCAAACGGGGATGTCTGGCGGTCTCCTGGGTCGGTGGTGATCGTGTGTACACGCGGTGAGGGCGGCGCGCAGTCTGTGGGTGCTGGTCGAGGGTGGTGCTCCGGCGCGCGCTCGGCATGCTCTCTCGCGGTCTGGGTGCGGCTTGTGCGCGTGGTCCAGGGCTTGGCAACGCTCGCGGCTGGGACAGGGAGTGGCGATGGACGGTGGGCTGCCTCCCAGACATGCTGGCTAGGCTTGCAACTGCTCCTAGCTTGCTGTCGACTATGGGGTGGCAAGAGGGTGCTCGGCTATTCATCATTGATGACAATGGCAAGCTCACAGTGGTGCTAGTGCCTGGCTAAACTTCCTAGATGATCTACTGAGTTGTGTGTGAGATAAATGGGGAACCAGTTAGGCAAGAATCACTGCTCACAATAGTGTTTGATGTTTGTTTGATTTGTGTCTGCAACCTGTTTGATGAAATGGCCGCATGAAATCAAGTTTTGAATTTTGAAATGAATTTTGGTGGGTTTGCTAGATTGGTGCTGGTGAGTCTGCAGATGCTTGGGTTTTGAAAGTTGAGCATGTTTGAGTGGTTTTTGAATAAGTGGGATCTTCCCATATGATAAAGATTCAATTTTGAATTGTCATTTAAACTATGCATTTGAAAGTTTCTGGATGATCACAAGGTGGGCCTTGATACCTTGTTATGAGTACATTCAAGCGGTGCAAAGATCCAGAAAAGTTTCTGTTAGGTTTTGAAAGTTTGAGACAGCTAAAGTAGGCATGAGAGTTAAATTGGTCAAAGTGACCATTCATTTAATATATGTGTTTTGATTTACTTATCTTTAGGAAGAGTGTGGGAAATGTTTTAGATGATGTTTATTTCACCTAAGAAACATTTTAAAAGCAATGAAACAAACAAACAAGGTGGGTTTAAAATAATTTAAAAACAATGCATACACATATGCATGCATTCATAATATGATTTAGGAAGGTTTTTGTTAACCCTAAATGTGAAGATTAGAATTTGATGATCCAAGTTTAGTATTTTTGGGATGTTACAGGTCAGTAAGATCTGGCCCATAGGATTTAGATCTGGCGGTTTAGATTAGATCGTTAGCAAAGGGGTACGTTTATATCTGTTGCGTTGGATCTGACTTGATCCAAGAGCGCGGAAGCGTGATCCTGCGTGAATCGGTATCAGCCAATCAGATGCGTCCACGTGTCTGACAATTCAATTTAAAATCTGTTTTTGAATCTATTAGTTGATTAAACTTGTAAAATTCATATCTTTAGTTCTGTTTGTCCAAAATTTGCAAATAATATATCATTAGATTCAAAAAATAAACCCTACACTATTGTGGCCTTGTTTTAGTATTTTGCTTCTGGAAAAATAGGATTATTTGCAGTACCAATTATAGGCTTATTTTGGCTATATAAAATATTTTAAAAATTGTCTTAGAGTGAAACTTATTTTATTTGAACCTTAGAAAGTTTACTCTGTGTTCAGTACTGTTTGGTTTGTATTTTTTAGTGTACAAAAATCATTCCATTGCATTTGCATGCATTCATATATATTTTTGTTTGAATATCTGAATGCGAATTTGGTGTTATTGTTTTAGGTGTAGATTTTGGTGATAGTGGTGATTGTGATTGTGAGGATTGTTGCTACTCCCCCAACTATCAAGGAAAGTGGTGCTTCATGTATTTTGTCCTATTATTTTGACTATTCACTAGTGATATTTTGAGTAGGGATTGCATGGCATTTTTCTGAGTATATATACTATGCTATGCCTTGGGAAATCCTAGTAGTTGTAGTCTTAGTGGAATTTTCTCTAAGATAAGAAACCTGTTATGTTATCATGCTTAGCCTAGCTAGTAGCAAACAAGGGTGGAATATTAATACTATGGAATTTTTGCAAGTCTATGCCTTGTTTTTTGATTAATAAAACAACTATATGAACGAATCACCTGGGTGGAATGGTATGTTGGTTTATGTTGTGTGGTTACACAAGGCCCATGTCTATGGTTTACCTTGTGTATGACACTTGTGGAAAGCCACCTAGGAACAAAGGGATTTGAGATGTTTAGTGTTGAGAAGTTTCTAGTGCAACCACATGGCATATGGGCTCTGCCTTGATCACATAGGTTGCAAGAACTTAACCAGATGGATAGTTGGTGGTAGGGTGATAGGGTGAAACGCATCACATGCTGGTCTAAGGGAATGCTTCTGAAAGGTCTCGTCTTGATGCATGTCGAGTCTTGTGGGGAAAGTGCACCACCTCTCGAGAGGGTAAAAACTAAGTACTTAGCAGTGTCGCCGACAACGAACAATTTGAGCATCAAAGACATTGAAGAAATCAAGGATCTCCTCATCCCAATTTCTAAGTTAAAAACTTGTGGTTGAACAGGGGTAAAGGTTCACCAATGTCTATTGGTGGTTCCTTGGGAGTTTTTGACAAACAAAAACTTAGTGTTTTGAAATAATTAGGAAAACGTTATTCTGAGCAAAGCAAGCCTAAGATACACTTACCCAAATTCATATAGATGTTAGATACTACTATTATACTATGGTATCACGTGCCAATACAATTCCAAATGTATTGACCCACTGTGGCTGTAACTTATGATGTTGCAGGTTACTCTGATTGAGATTAGGGTTGTGAGTCTACACTCAACATGCTTGTCTGTGGCACATGAAGATGAAGACTTATATTTATTTACTTTATGTCATGAACTCTTGTACTAGCCTTTGGCTATAGAGTTTTAAAGACTATGTGATCTCTGGAATGACGATGTAATAACGACCTTTGTATCTGTGTACTTCATCTTAAACTATGGATGCTAGCATTTGATCCAGGGACTAGCATTGCAATCATAGGGGCCTTTACCTTTAAAATGTGGGGTCTTACAGACTTATGCAGAATTCTATTACAATAATAGCTATCAAGCAAGCATAGAGATGGCTCCGTTTGAATTCCTTTATGGAAGGAAGTTTACTACACCATTACTATGGAATGGGGTAGGGCAAGGAAATTTATTCGGGCCAGAATTGATCAAGGAAGCCGAGGAGAAAGTTAGAATGGTAAAGGAGAGATTGTAGATATCCCAATCCCGACAAAAGAGCTATGCATATCCAACGCATGGAGAAGTCACCTATGAGGTAGGTGATAGAGATTATCTTAGAGTGTCACCACTTAGTGGTGTGAAGAGATTTGGAGTCAAAGGAAAGTTGGAACCTCGATATGTTGTACCATTCAAGATTTTGAGCCACAAAGGAGAAGTGGCTTATGAGATTGAATTGCATGAATCACTATCAGCAGTTCATAATGTGTTTCATGTGAGTCACTTGAAGAAGTGTCATCCAGAAATGGAAGAAACTTCATTGAAGGACACTATGCCATTGGAAGAGGTACAGTTGGAGAGTGATCTCACATATGAAGAGAGACCTATCGAGATTCTCGAGACAACAGAAAGAGTTACTCGTACTAAGACTATCAAATTCTGCAAAGTACAGTGGAATCATCATACCGAGGAAGAAGCAACTTGGGAAAGAGAAGATGACCTTCGGAAAGATCACCCTCACATATTTGCTAGCCAATTTGAATCTCGAGGGCGAGATTCATCTTAAGGGGGTTAGATTTGCAACATCCCAAATTTCATAAAATGCAAAGTCATGTTATTGCATTCAATTCATCATGGCATATTGATCTTGCACAAAATTTTCAAAACAAAAACCCTATTTGAACCATATTTATACCCCTTTTATTATATACATATGGGGCATGGTTTTTATTTTATTTTATAACCTCAAAATGATTTTGAGTGTTTTTATGTGTTTGTCACACTTTTGGATACTAGGATCACCATACAAATTTTTGGTGAAGGTTTGAATTGATTTGGATTTGATTTGGTTATTCAAAACCTATTTAGAAAATCAAAACAGAAAAGAAAAAGGCTAAGAAAAAAATAGAGACGAGCCAGCCAACTGGCGCATCCCACCCCGCGGCCCAACTAACAGCCCACCTAGGTACCCGGGAAAACCCCCCTTTCTCACATCCCAAAATTTTCCAAATTTTGAAATGTGAAAAATAAATAAATAAAAGAAATAATTGTTGAAATTTAGGGTGAAAAGAAACTTTTTGTTTCAAAATGAAAACATCAAAACCCTTCTTGAAAAAAATTGAATGAAAAGGGAATCAAACAAAATTTCAATGAAGTGAAATGCATTCATCAATGAGTGTATCTTGAAATTTAAACACTTGGAAAAGTTAAATCAAAATCCCCAAAACCCTAATTGAATAAATCATTTCCAAAATCTCTCTAAGACTATGGATTTTATCCATATAAAAATTCATCAACAAACATTTATAAATGATCAAAAATGAAAATAAAGATGTTATAAAACCATAGAAATTGGTTTCATTTAATTTGGAGCCATAGATAAAAACTTATGAATTTAATATGATAAAAGGAAATAATTCCCAAAGCTAATAAAGCTCCTATCTACAATCCATACCAAATTGTGAGAAAAATAATCCTAAACAGATTTAAAAAGATAAACAAATATTAAATAAAATTATACGAATTGGAATCACCAATTTTGGATCTATAAACAAAAGATATGGATTTTATAAGATAAAGAAAGAAATAAATAAATAAGGAATAATTAAAAGCCAAATTAAATCTTGGCAAAATTCACAAAAAAAAGAAAGTAATTGAATAATAAAGGAATAAATATTATTCAATTAAAATTTTATGGACTTTAAATAAATTCAATTCTATTTAAATGAAGACAAAATCCCTAAAGTAAATGATTAATTAAATCATGAGTAAATAAAAATTGATAATAGTCAAAGTGGATTAAAGAGTTATATAATTAAGTTCAAAGGAATAAAAGAAATATTGGAATAAAATTCATATGGGATTAAAAACCATATTTGATTTTATTTGAATAAAGACAAATGCCCAATTTAAATGAACATTAAATCATATTAAAATATTTTAAATAATTCAAAGTGAATTATTTGCACTAATGAATAAATAAAACCTAATGAAAAGGGTTTGGTAAAAATTGGAATTCAAAATAGAAGTTTGAAAATATATTTAAAATATTATTTAAATAAAGACAAGTGTCTATTTTAAATAGATAATAAACCATAAAAGAATGTAAGAAAATATTCAAAAATGGATTCTAAAATACATTGTTAAAACAATATTAAAACATACTGAATGTTGGGAAAAGTTTGAATTAAAACAAGTGTTTGAATCATTTCAATAAATTCAAAACAGAATCAGAAATAGAAAAAGAAAAAGAAAACAGAAGAAGAAAAAAATAAAAAGAAGCAGCCCAGCCCAGCTAGCCCAACAGGCCCAGCGCAGCCCAGTCCCTCTCTCCTTCCCTGAACCATTTTCTTTCACTCGCAAACGAACATGCGCAGTCACTGACGTGTCGACCCCACGCATACCCTCTCTCTCTCTCTCGCTGACAGACACACCCCATAGCCAGGTCGTCGTCTCCTCCCCGCAGACCCATTCTTCCCCAAAATTTCATCGCTGTTTCCTACCTTGATTCACGTCGTTAATTCGCATCAATGCCACGATAATTACTCGCCGTGACCACGCCATCTTAAACGCCCACGTCCCCTCTTCCCTTTCCCTCACTCGCCGCTCCCTCTCTGCCCCCAGGCTGACCCAATTCATCCTCGCATCGCCACTGCTCCGACACACTCCGGCGGCAATTCCGGTGAGTACACGCCGCCCCGTGCCCTCTGCTGCTCTCTAACGTTCTTACCTTGCTTGCGCGCTTCTTCTTATACCTCTGCTTCCTCTGCTCATGGCCCAGATAGTCACCTCCATAAAGCACTGCAGGTGCCTGACGCCATCAGCGACTCCGGCGACCCTCCCCGGTAAACCGTGACCACCCCCTCCCCTCTGGTTGACCCACGCCTACTCTCCTCACTCGCACGCGTCTAACGCAACCTTCATAATTGTCTCCCCTTGCCGTACAGCCTCTCCATCGACGATGCCGAGCTCGCCTGTCGCCAGGACCATCTCCGGTGAGTGATTCACGACATCCTCGTGCGCCCCTTCGTCCACTACAACCACGTTGAGCATCAGCAATGCACTGCGAACACTGTGAGCTACTCCTCCCTCTCCCTCGCTTCCTTTAGTCGCCGGTACACCACTGCCCGAGCGCGCTGCCGCCACTCGCCGTCGCTAGCGCCGCCCTATCTTGACCATCTCGCCTTTGTCCGTTAGATCTCTATCCGGTGGATGCGATAGAATCACTTAAAACGAAAGGGTACGCTAGATCAGAGCCACACGATTTCCTTTACATCCAACGATCCACGCTGCTCGATCCGTGCGAATCAGTATTGGCCAATGAGAACAGGACACGTAGCTACCTTTTGTTTTAAATAGCCAGAAACATTTCCATTATATGTTTAGATTTGAAAATTCATAACTTTTAGTCCACACATCCAAATTTTGCAAATTTTTATATCATTGGAATCAGGAAAAATAAAACTTTGCAACCATGCCCTTTGTTTAGTGTTTTGCTTCTGTAAATGTAGTTGTTTTTGCAGAAACATTTCTAGGCCTATGTTGGTTATAAAAAATATTCTAAAAATGATTTTTGGGTAAAATATTTTACAAAATGATTTGTTTTGAACCTACTAACCATAAAAACCAACTTTTGGATTTAAAAATATATTTTGTGACACTAAGGAATTATTCCTTTGAATAAAAAGATTTTCTAGTGGAATAAAAATGGTGCTTGAGTTAAAAATGATTTTTGAGTGAAACCTTTTGGAAATGTTTTTTTAAACAATTTGACCATAAACACTAACATTTGTGCTTACAAATATATTTGGATAAACACTACAAAATATTACTTTGATTTAAATCCTTTCTAACAAAACAAAAATGATTTAAATGGCCCATTTTCACTAACTTGATTTTAAATGGTTTTGCCACTTTTATAAATGACCAATAGGTGTTTTAAAATGTTTATAGCCTTAGTAGAAACCACTTTTCCAGTAAAACAATCTTTTGCATTCTTGCATGCATTATTTTATTTTCTTGATTCTATGTGATGAATTGCTTGAATGCTAGATTGAATTAGTTCCTTGATTGAATTTTAGTGACCTTTGAAGAGTGTGACAATTGCAAGATCAAGGAGTGAACCTATACTCTCTACTAAAAAGGAAAGTGGTGCTTCATACATTTTGTCCTAATATTTTAACTATGCATTAGTGATATTTCTAAGTAGGACTATGCCATGGGAAATCCTAGTAGATGATGCCTTAGTAGAATTTTCCCTAAGTTAAGCATCCTACTTATATCATGCTTAGCCTAGCTAGTAGAAAACAAGGGTGTATTATATTCGTGCTATGAAATATTTCCAAGTCTATGACTTGTGTTTTGTTTAATAAAACAACTATGTGAATGCATCACCTGGGTGGAATGGAATGAAAGGTTTGTGTTGAGTGGTTACACAAGTCCACTATCCTGGGGAAAACTTGGGTATCACCAAGTCTAGTATACTGGGGAAAACTTGGTATCACACTTTTGGAAAGCCACCCAGGAACAAAGAGATTTGAGATGTCAAATGTTGAGAAGCTTCATGTGCAGCCACATGGCAATATGGGATCTGCCTGGATCATATAGGTTGCAATAACTTAGCCAAATGGACAGTTGGTGGTAGAGTGATAGGTTTGGAGCGCATCCATTTTGGCCTAAGGGAAGGCTTCTGAAAGATCTTGTCTTGATGCATGTCGAGTCTTGTGGGGAAAGTGCACCACCTCTCAAGAGAGTAAAATGTAAGTACTTAGCCGTGTCCCCGACAATGGATAATTTGAGCATCAAGACAAGGAAGCTATCAAGGATCTCCTCATTCCAATTTCTAAGTTAAAAGCTTGTGGTTGAACAAGGGTTAAAGGTTAACCAATTTTATTGGTTGTTCCTTGGGTGATTTGACAAAGAAAAAACTTAGTGTTTTGAACTGATAGGAAAAACCTATTTTGAGCAAAGCAAGCCTAAGCTCCACTTAGCCAAATGCATATAGATGATAGATACCACTGTTCTACCATAGTATCACTTGCCAATACAATTCAAATGTGTTGACCCTTGTGGCTATAACTTATTATGTTGCAGGTATTGTTTGATGTTAGTGAAGTGTGTTGAATAGGATTACAAGTCTACAACCAACATGATTGCCTATGGAACTTTGAATATGAAGGACTCCATGCTATAGCTATTTCTGTTGCATTGTAATGAGATAGCCAAATGATCTATGTAGGATGTAATGAATTATTTTATTCCTGGTTATAAAGTTGTATTATGACCTTTGTTTCTTGATATTACATCTCAAACTATGGATGCTAGCTATTGATAGGGACTAGCATTATAAACACAGGGATCTCTACCGTATCAGTTAGGGACCTCTACACCCTCGCCCCTCCGTTTCTCACATGCACGAGCCGCACCCCCCTCGCTGATAGGCAGGCCCCACTGCGACGTCAACATCATCGTCAATCTCGCGCCAGAGGACCCACGCCCCTCTCTGCCGTTTCCTCCCTGTTTCAATTTGTTTTATTGCTCTTGATTCCCGGCCTGACTGCCCCTCTCGACCCTGCTACTTAAACCCCCACTGCCCCTCTCCATTTCCCCTCACTCAGCAAACCCGGAGAGCCCCCAGGCTCGACGAATTTCTACTCATGCCGCCGCCGTCCTGACCCGCTTCGGCGACCATCCCGGTGAGCCCCGACCCCCTCTCACTCTCTGGTTTGCTTTAACGCAACCCTCGTTCTTGTGTGCATCCACTGATGCCTCCCGTTTATTTTCGTCAACATCTGCTAGGGCCCGACAGTGAGCGCAACTCCGGTGAGGAATTGCTGCCATACCCGAGCGCCCCGCCCTCACCTGTGATCTCCACTACAACCGCGCCATTGCTGCGACCTCAGTAATGCCTTAAGCCCTTCCCCTCACCCCCTAGCATCGCCGGCAGAGCTGTCGCCTCTGCGCTCACCATCAGCGCCGCCCAGCTATGGTCGCTTCACCCTGGACTGTTCGATCTAGATCTAGGGGTTAGATATAGAAGTCAGTGCGAAGCGGTACAGTCTGATCTGGACCGCATGATGTACTTAGATCTAACGGCCCGCGAACGGGATCCGGCCAAAGCGGTACCAGCGAATCAGAACGCGCCCGTGTCTGCGTTTGGTTTTAATAAAATCTAGAAAAGGTTTTTAGTTGTTTAAACTTGTAAAATTCATAACTTTTGATCTGTTTGTCCAAAAATTGCAAATTATATATCATTGGTTTCAGAAAAATGACCCCTACACATCTATGGCATTGGTTTGATCATTTGCTTCTGTAAAATTAGGATTTTATGCATCACCATTTCTAGGCTTATTTTGGCTATATAAAATGTTTAAAAAATTGTTTTAGAGGAAATTTTTATTTATCTGGACTTTAGAAAGTTTACCATGTGTTCTGTAGTGTTTAGTTTGACTTTTTTAGTGTAGAAAATCATCCCATTGCATTTCCATGCATTCATATATATTTTTTGTTTGTATATTGAATGTGAATTTGGTGTTGTGATTTTATGTGTAGATTTTGGTGATTGTGATTGTGATTGTGAGGATTGTTCCTATTCCCCCAACTACCAAGTCAAGTGATGCTTCATATTTTTGTCCCACTATTTTATCTATGCACTAGAGAATATTTTGAGTAGGATTCGCATGATTATTTTTCTAAGTATATGTTATGCTTGGGAAATCCTATATATATTGTCTTAGTAGAATTTCCCTAAGTTAAGAAACATTCTATACTTATGATTATCCTAGATAGTAGAAAACAAGGGTGGAATATTCATACTATGATATTATGCAAAGTCTATGAATATGTTTTTGGTTAATAAAATAACTATGTGAATGAATCACCTGGGTGGAATGGAAAGATTGGTTTATGTTGAGTGGTTACACAAGGCCCATGTATATGGTTTACCTTGTGTATCACACTTGTGTATGGCCACACAGGAACAAAGGGATTTGAGATGTTTAGTGTTGAGAAGCTTCTAGTGCAACCACATGGCATACGGGCTCTGCCTTGACCAACTAGGTTGCAAGAACTTAGCCAGATGGACAGTTGGTGGTAGGGTTGACAGGATGGACCCGTCCATGGTGGTCTAAGGGATTGCTTCTGAAAATTCTCATCTTGATGCATGTCGAGTCTTGTCGGGAAAGTGCACCACCTCTCGAGAGGGTACAACCTAAGTATTTAGCCATGTCCCCGGCAACGGACAATCTAAGCATCGTAGGCATTGAAATGATCAGAATCTCCTCATCCCAATTTCTCTAAGTTAAAACTTGTGGTTGAACAAGGGTAAAGGTTCGCCAATGTCTATTGGTGGTTCCTTGGATGTTTTTGTCAAACAAAAACTTAGATTTTTCAACTCATAAGAAAAGCTTATTTTGAGCAAAGCGAGCCTGATCTACACTTAGCCAAATTCATATAGTTATTAGATGCTACTATTCTACTATGGTATCACTTGCCAATACATTTCCAAATGTATTGACCCTCTATGGCTGTAACTTATGATGTTGCAGGTTACTCTGATGGCGACTAGGGTTATGAGTCTACACTCAACATGTTTTCCTGTGGCAAATGAAGATGAAGACTTCTATTTATTTACTTTATGTTATGAACTCTATGTATTAGCCTTGGGCTAATGATTTGTAAAGACTATGTTATCTCTCGAATGACGATGTAATAATGACCTTTGTATCTGTGTACTTCATCTTAAAATGTGGATGCTAGAAATTCGATCCAGGCACTAGCATTGCAATCACAGGGGCATTTACCAATGGTGGGGTCTTACATATATGCTTGACAAACCATAAACTAGAAATCACATGTCCCTTGAGTACGAGGGCCGCTCCTCATGCTACTCAACTTTAGTTACCAGTAAGTTCTTGTCATAGTAAGTACATGTGTATCATAGAGAACTGCCAACGGGGTACCCCTTGCACATGATACATGAGCTATCCCATATCAAAATGACAAGGCAAGTAGACAATACGCATCTCAGTGATCTTTTTATTTGCTATTTGCATTGTTTTTATTGAGGATGCTTCACAGATTGCTCATTATGGTTATGCTGCAAGTTTCCACCATGATTAGGCATGGCTTAGGCTAGCATCCCAGGCGTTTCTCTAACACATATAGATAACTCCATGGACTTACAAGCTCCCCTTTTGTTTCACATCGACGACATCTGTAAACAAAAGAGCATGATATCAAGTGGGTAAATAATTACACGTGTTGAAAACGTTCCCCGTGACAGCACGGTTCTGCTAACTCCCAGCCTATAATTTGCAAGAATATAACTTTCATGGATAGTCACAATGGTTCAGGTTTATTAAGTGGAAGAAATAAAGTGTGCCATCAAGTTAGTGAGTGCTCTACTAACCAACTTCCTCATAACAACCAAACATTTTATTTGGAAGAAAATAAGGCATAATGAATATGCACAGAATAGCAAATGATGCTAGTAGGTAGGTATGGTGGACACTTTTGACAATATTAGTTTTGGGGAGTTGGAAACATGAGTAGAGCTCATAATCAGTGCAAGTGAAGGTTAGCAATAGAAAGGGAGCGACAAACGAGAGAGAAATAACTGTCATAATAGTGCTTACAACAAAACATAATTAATTATGGCATAAAAGTGATACAAGAACTCCAAGGCAAAATAAATCATCGAGGCTTAACTGAATTTTGGTTCAGTCATATGCATGCGTGAGCATGTGCCAAGTCGATTCAAATGAAACATTCATAGGAGGATACCACAATGTCATACCAAGTTATGAATAGAAAAATGTAGCAAACATTCATATGACATGCTACAAACTATTAGCAAGTTGGAGCTAATCATAAGAGAGCAAGACCTACTAAGCATCCAATAAATAACATACACCTTACATGAACATACTAAGCATGTCCACAATGATGAGTATATCTACAAAAATGAAAACAAATAGATTTCATTACCAGCCTCTTACCACACCTCAAGTTGTCATTAATCTTCAGTATTGCCCTTCACTTGTGTGGCTTGAATAATAACATGAAACCAAAATCCACTAAGGACCGCTGAACCCAGCAACAAACTTCACAAAACCAAAGAAGAACAACAAATATTTGTGGTGTTTTTGATTTTTCAAAGCAAGCACTCAAAGCAAAAACGAAAAAAGCAAAATCTTTTTGGGATTTTCTTGAAGAAAACCAAATCTAAAAAAACAAAGAAACAAACCAAGAGAAACAAAAAAAATATTTTTGGTCTTTTTGTGTTTTGCAAAAGCAGAAACAAAAACCAAAAAGAAAGAGAAACATGGATATACAAAGTATCGATGAAGCATGTACGTAGATGAGTGTGATGTCGGTATACCTCCCCCCAATCTTAGGCTTTTGGCCTAAGTGGAGCTCAACCCCAGCCTAGCCAAGAAGGTGCGCTTCCGTAATGTGACGAAGAGGCCCGTTCGTCCTGGTACGTTCTCGAGGAAGCCCCTATGTAGTGCACATAGTGGTCATACGAGGGCGCGTCCCCCTGGTAGTGTCCGTGGAAACCACGAATGCGCAACTTCTCATCCATCTCCTCCTTGGAGCGTGACCAAGGTCCCCTACAAAAACTGAACAAAGTGGTTTGTGGCAAAGGAATTTCCCTCTCTTCCCCATCAGTAAACATCATTTGGATACAAAATTCTGCTAGCAGTAACAAAGTGATGCGCTTTCAATGGTAGAGCTAGCAGTAACAAAGTGATGTGCTTTCATGGCAGCTAAATGAAGCCTCTTTGGAGCCAAAATTGTATCATTTTGATCAACATAAAGTTCTAAGGTAGCAACTACACGTGCAACAATAATACCCCCATAAATGGGTCCTCTAGCAGCTAAGCGAGGAGCAATGAGAGAACCAAGATTATACCTGGTTTCATTGTTGAGTGCAGCAGCTAGAAAGGCCAAATGATGGTTAGAAATATTGCTAGTGTTCTCCCTAACAAGAATATGTAACACCCTCAGAATCGGCCCTATGCAAGTTTTAGCGCTTCCCGCCAAACCCGCATAGAAACGATTCAAAGGTGCCCACCAGGCACTTGCGTACGGGTGGAAAACGAAGTAATATCATTACACAATAGTCCTCGATGGAACCCACAAAACATATATATACAACAGCGACTCAATGAGTCAAGAATACAGATATACAATACAAAGATCCAAATCACCTGGAAAACGATACAGGGTCCGAGTACGGACAAGATGCAAATTGAGCTAAGAGCCCTGAAGAATAACCAATGGCGTCCATAACCCTGCCCAGGCCAAGCCGGAAGGGTAACCTTGCTAACGACGTCGATCTCAAAACCTGCTTAAACAAAAAGGGGTGCCGACAAAGGGCAAAGGAAAAAGAGAGCGGTCAGTACTGAGGCCAGTACACGGCGAGACTAGAATTCGGCGGTCCTCGCCTACATAGGTATGGTGGACTGAAGCGGCAGCGGCAGCATGCACTAAACAACCTATAGAGACTCGATACAACTGTCGGCTATCAGAGAGAGATAAGAAAGACCTATTCGAAACCATCCTGATTCTACCACCAAGCATACCCATCCTGGTATGTCCCCCTCGAGACCAAACGAGGAAGTCAACCGAGGAACTCACACAGTTGGCACTTTTATTTATTCAGTTATCGTTGAAGCAATTACTAGTCAGGTATAGATAGTCATCCTGATATAATAAGAAGTGGGCACTTTTAGTTAACCATTCCATTGTAGTTGCACACTTACTAGTCAGATACAATTAGCATGAGATATCCCAAAATCCAGCAGTTGTTGGCACTTTTATTTAGCCATTCCGTTGTAGTGGAGCTTATTAATAGTCATATCGGATACAAGTCAAATTATAACAATAAACTTTAGTTATAGTTGTCTATGATCAGGAACTGTGCTCCAAGTCGTCCATAACCGCGGACATGGCTTCTCCAAAAGATTAAACCCTGCAGGGGTGCACCAAAGTTTCCACACGCACCTACACCCTTGTTGTCAGATCAGGTAGGTACAAGATCACAAAACATACACCCAACGGTATGTCGACGGGGTTTCGTACACGACGTTTCCCAGACCCAAAGCAAGTACATGGGGGGCCACCCCACTAAGCTACCCGTAACGAAGTCGGCCGGTCTCCGAGACGGTCCCAGGGTTTGCGAGAACGGCTGTAAACGACTGGGAACCCGAAAGTGTGACTGGGCTTGTCGATACCGCGAAATCGTGCCGCGATCCAAAACAGTACAGGCGCTCCACGCGCAATCGTAAATAAAGAGTAAAGCATGGCATAAGTACAGGATAGTAATAAAGCCCCAAACTACTTTGTGGCCCCCGGTATAGTACTTTGAAATCAGGTACTAATCGATGGGGGTGCCCACACACCTCACCTGTGGTTAGCGCGCTCGATCTCGGAACAGGTGTCAAGAACTCGGGGTCCTACGGGACACCAGTGAGCGGTTAAAAACCAAATATTGTCTATTACCCACCGGTGCCGCTGCATTTACCTACTTCAATTTTAGTTATTAAACGAGAATTAAATTAAACGATAATAAAATCCATGATCATCTCCAACATTAAACATACGGCAATACTCCAACAACTGTGGTACTGGACGACACGCAACAACACTTGAGCAAGCGACTACGACACGCAAGTCCAACTATCTACCAAACAACAGGTAATAGGATGTTTCCAAGGCAATATAAGGCTGCAAGGGATGTCCCGGGTACGAAAACTAGAGCATCGCAACACAGATAGCAATAGATCAACAGGAGGAAATAAAAACTATAAAATTAAAATAGGTAGAAAGAGGGAGAATGCTCGCCTGAAAAACATTGTTGAAGGTTCATCCGAAGATCGGGTCGACTCTCGCATCAACTCATCGGCCTAATCCGTGAAGAAGCAAAGCACTAGCACAAACACCGGATGCACTATTTAACATTATGACAGAAGATCGGCATGATGCATGTATGATGTATGACATGGGAAATGTGCAGTGCAATTAGGCAAGATTAAGCGAAACCAGGATCCCAACATTTGTTTAGATGGTTCAAGTTATTTAGATACCCTGCAATTTAAATGTTGTCTTAACAAGGCAAAATATATCACCGGTTTGCTACGCAAATTTAAATGGAGCCATTATAAGGCTAGAATCGCCCGCATATAGCCTCCATATTTAATTAGTAGGTGAAAAGGTATAATACCCCCAAACCACATAAGATGTATGCGAGTATGAATGATTATATGCAACAAGATATATACTTTATAAAAATAGGGCTTGGAGGTAAAGGGGTCACACATTGATCCGGAGATCTTGGGGTCCGAGGGTTTGGGGGATCGGTCTTCGGATCCGGGAAGGAGGTCTTCGGATACTTGGGTCCGTGAAGGAGTGCTTGTCGGTGATTCTCCGGGAACCTCCGTTTTGGTACGGCCTTCGGGGATCTTGGTAGTCAGTTCCATGACGAAGATGTTCGGGTTTCAGCTCTCGAGGACGGGCTTGGGTCACGGTGGTCTTCTGATGCACTTACACTCGATGCGGAGATCTTGATAGAGTCGATGAGGATCTTATCCGAGGTTAGGGTAGCAGGAGTGTAGTCTTAGAGGTGGTCTTGACATGAAAATACACAGGCATACGCACAACCTGACGTGCAGCTAGTCAAACCCGACGGCAGGCTGCCTATAAACGCCTCCCTGGAGGCTGTTCTCGACTCGGAGGCACTAACGCCAGGGAGACAGGGGCATCGGGGCCACGTATGTGCGCGCGACGCGGCGCAGGCAGAGGCCGACGACGGCGCTCAGGCGAGGGAGGCTTGGACGGAGACGAACACATCGGCAAAGGGGAGAGCGGTGCTTGGGACGGCATGGAACCGTGCAGGGGAGGACGAGGGCGGCCGAGCCTGCTCAGGAGAACGGCCGGGAGAGGCGGCCGATAGCGGGGAGGAGCCTTGCAAGAGTGGGGCACGTCTCGACTGGGCGGTGAGCGGGGCTCACAACGAGGGAAGGCCGCACGCGGCTAGAGGTGGGAAAGACGGTGGGCGTTGGCGAGCTTGCAGGCTCCCGTGGCGACAGGGTCGGGAGTTTGGCGGCGTGGCTCCGGGGACGCGACCGCGGGAGAGGGAGGCGGCGGCGGTTGGTCAGAGAGGAGGGAGTCGCGGGTTGCCGGGAGGAGGTCGAGGGCGCGTGACAGAGGGGGTGCCCGGCGGTGGAGCTCGCGGCCAAGGAAGCTCGCGAGGGAAGCGGACAAGGCAGGGAGGGGGCCGGTGGCGAGCTTCACGGGGCGGCGGCGGCTCGAGGCAGGCGGCGGGGTGAGAGAGGAAGGAGGGAGTCGGGAGGGGCGCGATTCACGCGAGGAAGGGGGGTCGCGAGGGAGATGGGACGGGGAAGTGGTGGGGTCCACCGGAGCCTGGTGGGGATCAGGATTGGTGGCTGCAGGGTTGACCGAGCGGGGGCGTGAGAGCTGGCCAACCGGGTGGTTCTGGGTGGGGCCAAGCAGAAGAGTGGAGAGAGGAGCAAGGGTACGGGGCGAGCGTGTGGGATGGCTCGGGTAGGGCGTGCGCGCGGCATGCGCCTATCTGCAGTGCGGCAGCGGCAGGGTGGGAATAGGTAGGTGGGATTCTAGGGTTTTATCTAGGGTTAGGATTAGGGTTTGGTTCTGTGGGGTTGTAGGTGGCCGGGCTAGCCGGGCCTTTCGGCCTGGCCGGCTGGGCTGCCTCCCCCACTAACAAAATATTTACGTTAATATTTTTCCTGTTTTATTTATGAGGTCTTTTATCAATAATTTTGGACAAAACAAAATATTCAGAAAAGACCGAGATTTCAATTTGAAATAGAGAAGGGTATAATTAGAAAACAATATATGCTTTAGGGGAATAGGTTTAGTCAAACACATGCATGATAATGTTATGATGATGCACATAATAAAATCAACAGCGATTTTCTAGTAGTGGTTTTACCCGGGGTGCTACAGAATACTAGTGGCAAGATAATAAAAAAATATATGATAGCTGGGAGATGAATATTTCTTATCTTCCTGCGCTGGGTTGTGCGGTCATCATCTTTAGTTGCCCCGCGGTAGAGCTCCAACAAATCATCGGGTCAAGCTTGAATCTTCTTCACCGTCCTAGCCATGCCAATACCTATAATCTCACAAAATTTCTTCAATGTCACGGTGATAGGCTTGCCATAGATTTTGAATGAAACGTCTGTCCTGAAAGGGGTGTTAGTGAAAGAGAAAATGGCCATAAAAGTTTTAGTGATCATAGCATATTGCTCACTCTCATCCTTAATATAATCAATTAGTCCAACCCTCCAAACAAGAGTTAGGAAATCATCAAGAATCCCTGCAGCTTGCAAAAAGGTAAAACAAGGGAAGGTAGAAGGGTGCGCACCGCCCTCATATCCCTTGTTGCCAAAACGCGGCGCAATAATATCCTCATTGTATGATTGTGTAAGACCCCACCTCTGTAAAGGTAAAGGTCCGTGTGATTGCAATGCTAGTCCCTGGATGAAATGCTAGCATCCATAGTTTAAGATGAAGTACACATATACAAAGGTCTTTATTACATCATCATTCCAGAGATAACATAGTATTTTACAACTCCATAGCCATAGGCTAGTACAAGAGTTTAACATAACAAAATAAAGTAAAGTCTTCATCTTCATGTGCCACAGACAAACATGTTGAGTGTAGACTCATAACCCTAATCCTCGTCAGAGTAACCTGCAACATCACAACTTATAGCCATAGTGGGTCAATACATTGGAATAGTATTGGCAAGTGATACCTTAGTAGAATAATAGTTTCTAGCTTCTATATGAATTTGGCTAAGTGTAGCTTAGGATTGCTTTGCTCAAAATAGGTTTTTCCTATCAGTTTAAAACACTAAGTTTTTGTTTGACAAAAACTCCCAAGGAACCACCAATAGACATTGGTGAACCTTTACCCTTGTTCAACCACACGTTTTTTACTTAGAAATTGGGATGAGGAGATCCTTGATAGCTTCAATGTCTTGATGCTGAAATTGTCCGTTGTTGGGGACACGGCTAAGTACTTAGATTTTTCCTTCTCGAGAGGTGGTGAACATTCCCCACAAGACTCGACATGCATCCAAACGAGACCTTTCAGAAGCCTTCCCTAAGACCAAATGGACGTGCTCCAACCTATCACCCTATCACCAACTGGCCATTTGGCTAAGTTATTGCAACCTATATGATCAAGTAGAGCCCATATGCCATGTGGTTGCACTAGAAGCTCCTAAACACTAAGTATCTCAAATCCCTTTGTTCCTGGGTGGCTTTACACAAGTGTGATACACAAGGTAGACCATAGATATGGGACTTGTGTAACCACTCAACATAACCCAAACATACCATTCCACCTAGGTGATTCATTCACTTAGTTGTTTTATTAAGCAAAAACACAAGTCAAAGACTTAACAATATTTTCCATAGCATGTATATAATCCACCCTTGTTTTCTTCTAGCTAGGCTAAGCATGGCAATATAACAAGTATCTTAACTTAGAGCAAATTCTACCAATACTATAACTAGTAGGATTTCCCATAGCATAGCATATAGATACTTACAAAATCTCATGCAAGCCCTATACAAAATATCACTAGTGCATAAGAAAATAATATGACAAATACATGAATCACCACTTTCCTTGTTAGTTGGGGGAGTAGCAACAATCCTCACAATCACAATCACCACTAGCACCAAAATCTACACATAAAATGATAGCACCAAATTTACATTCTAATTAATCAAGCAAAAATATATGAATGCATGCAAATGCCATGTGATGATTTTTCCCAAATCAAACAAGACAATTAAACATTACTAAACACAAAACTAAACTTTTATGGACTAGATAAACTCAAATTAGTCTTAAAAACATTTTTTAAACTATTTTTATATTCAAAATAAGCCTACAAATGTCTCTGCATAAAATCCCATTTTAACAGAAGCAAAATACAAAACCAAACCAACATTAGTGTATGACTTATTTTTGTGAATCCATTGATATATTATTTGCATTTTTTGGAAAAACCGATCAAAAGTTATGAATGAGAGGTAGAGGGGCGCGTTGGACTCACCGGAATAGTTCGCCGGAGCGCGTCCGGCAGCGGAGATGCAGAACGAATTGCCGGCAGCCTGGTGGCGGAGAGAGTGTGTTGACTGGGGGGAAATGACCGTGGGGTGTAGGGGCTTAAGTAAGAAGCACCTCGATAGGAAACACCTGCGAATTCATGGCTAATTACGTCGCGCCATTATCGGCAGCAACGGCAGTAAGCATCAGACGCGGGCATGAACTCCGTCGAGGTCTTCAGGACACCACAACACACCCCCGTCCACACTGACGATTCGTCGAGCTTCCTCGCAACTTTGCGACGCTGGTAAGACCAACCACAACCCCCAACCCCCTCTGTAGACTCCGGAACCTCACTGGCAGAGCGCTGCCGCCGTGTCGTCGTCGCCGGCGTCGTCAAGATTTGGTCATTGAATCTACGCCGTTAGATTTGAATCGCAAGGAT
Source organism: Avena atlantica (assembly GCA_910589765.1). Classification (NCBI taxonomy): domain Eukaryota; kingdom Viridiplantae; phylum Streptophyta; class Magnoliopsida; order Poales; family Poaceae; genus Avena; species Avena atlantica. The sequence goes on from OU342733.1 coordinate 131,774,090, forward strand.
AGGATTAGATCGAGTACGAAGCGGTATCCTTTAATATGGGCCACTGGATCTAACTTAGATACAACGCTCCACGTTGGCCGATTTGCACGAAGAGGTACCGTCCAATGAGAGCACACCACGTGTGGGTGCTGTTTAAATAAAAATCCAGAAAAGAATTTTGAACATTTAAACTTGTAAAATTCATAACTTTTGATTTGTTTGTCCAAAAAATGCAAATAATATATCAATGGATTCAGAAAAATAAATCCTACACTACTGTAGGTTTGGTTTTGTGTTTTGCTTCTGTTAAAATGGAATTATATGCAGAGACATTTGTAGGCTTATTATGAGTATATAAATTGTATAAAAAATGTTTTTAAGACTAATTTGAGTTTATCTTGTCTATAAAAGTTTAGTTTTGTGTTTAGTACTGTTTACTTGTCTTGTTTGATTTGGGAAAAATCATCACATGGAATTTGCATGCATTCATATATTTTTTCTTGATTAATTTGAATGTAAATTTGGTGCTATCATTTTATGTGTAGATTTTGGTGCTAGTGGTGATTATGATTGTGAGGATTGTTGCTACTGCCCCAACTACCAAGGAAAGTGGTGCTTCATGTACTTGTCCCATTATTTTATTATGCACTAGTGATATTTTGTATAGGGCTTGCATGAAATTTTGTTAAGTATCTATATGTTATGCTATGGGAAATCCTAGTAGTAATAGTCTAGGTAGAATTTCCTCTAAGTTAAGATAATTGTTATATTGCCATTCTTAGCCTAGCTAGTAGCAAACAAGGGTGGATTATATACATGCTATGTAAAATATTGTTAAGTCTTTGACTTGTGTTTTTGCTTAATAGAACAACTAAGTGAATGAATCACCTGGTTGGAATGGTATGTTTGGGTTATGTTGAGTGGTTACACAAGGCCCATATCTGTGGTCTATCTTGTGTATCACACTTGTGGAAAGCCACCCAGGAACAAAGGGATTCGAGATACTTAGTGTTTAGGAGCTTCTAGTGCAATCACATGGCATATGGGCTCTACCTTGATCATATAGGTTGCAATAAATTAGCCAGATGGACAGTTGGTGGTAGGGTGATAGGTTGGAGCGCGTCCATTTGGTCTATGGAAAGGCTTCTGAAAGGTCTCGTCTCGATGCATGTCGAGTCTAGTGGGGAAAGTGCACCGCCTCTCGAGAAGGAAAATTCTAAGTACTTAGCCGTGTCCCCGGCAATGGACAATTTGAGCATCAAGACATTGAAGCTATCAAGTATCTCCTCATCCCAATTTCTAAGTTAAAAACTTGTGGTTGAACAAGGGTAAAGGTTCACCAATGTCTATTGGTTGTTCCTTGGGAGTTTTTGTCAAACAAAAACTTAGTGTTTTCAACTGATAGGAAAAACCTATTTTGAGAAAAGCAAGCCTAAGCTACACTTAGCCAAATTCATATAGAAGCTAGAAACTATTATTCTACTAAGGTATCACTTGCCAATACTATTCCAATGTATTGACCCACTATGGCTGTAACTTGTGATGTTGCAGGTTACTCTGATGAGGATTAGGGTTATGAGTCTACACTCAACATGTTTGCCTGTGGCACATGAAGATGAAGACTTTACTTTATTTTGTTAAGTTGAACTCTTGTACTAGCCTATGGCTATGGAGTTGTAAATGCCTATGTTATCTCTGTAATGACGATGTGATAAAGACCTTTGTATCTGTGTACTTCATCTTAAACTGTGGATGCTAGCATTTGATCCAGGGACAAGAATTGCAATCACAAGGACCTTTACCTTTACAAAGGTGGGGTCTTACAGATTGTATCAGAGCATTGTGTTGCCTATAGGATTATGACCCTAGGTTGGATTAGACTAAGAAACCACTAAGGAAAACTACAACACTTTGTAAAATTCCACACTTGTCTTTTTCTTCTCGTAAACTTTTCTAATCTTATTTCTCGTATCTATTTGTAGATGAACTCCATCAACGAAGCCGTCAGGAAGGGACCACTCATGACCATGACTTAGGAGTGTGAGACAGAGTTTCCCAAAGAACTCAAGAACCTTATGGTTACCATGGGGATACATGGTGCATCTATGTACAAGGGATTCCCAGTGACGGATGAAGTAGAAGAGTATTGGTGGGTGCAACTTCACTTGTACAAAAAGAAGGAAGACAACCACAAAGATTCGGGATTCTGCATGGTCACCAACTCTGAAATGCACACACCATTCTTTGACTCAACAAGAAATGATGCTTGGAATGCCATCAAGGAGCTTGGTGATAGGCTCAAATGTAGAATGCTCAACACTCAAAATTACCTTAGAGAAGAAAAGAACCATACCCAAGACTTAGAAGCTACCAATCAACGTCTAAGGGAAGACATCATAGACTTAATATGGGAGTATTGTGATCAAGATAGACAGATTTCCACTAAGGATGCCCTGATAGATATTTTTTCAAGTGAGTGAGAATTGTAACGTACCCCGTTAGTTGGACCACCACACTTGTCGTATTTTTCCAAAATTTTGTCTAAGTTATGTTAAACCTTGGTATTTGTATTGGAGTTGTGTATGCCATGAATTGTGTGGTGTATTGTTGAAAGTGTGTTTGTGTTTTTATTGTCCTATGATTTTTTTCCTACTTGTATTGATTCTAATCTTTCTATATCTTATACAATATATGCCTAACATTGTTATCAGCACTGCCGAGGAGTTCAAGGGAACTCGTTTCTGTTCTCGTCTCGTGGAGCTCACTAGTGTGCTCAACCTTCCACTTCCTAGTATCACAACACTCCATCTCACCAAGTTTGAGAGGAAGTTCCTTTGGGGTTTCAGAGTCACACAACCGGGACGCCAGGCAGAGCCACCCACGGAGGACATCACCTTCAAGTTGATGCATGATTAAAAGGAGAAGGGCTTAGATGTAGTCATGAAGGAGTTACTTGGACGCCTGGTTGGGAGCCACTCCACCGAGCTTAGAGGCCTCTACTTTCACCCGTTCGGGAGACGTGCCGAGCAGGGTGAGGCAGTAGAGTACGATGACGCTACTAGAGAGATGATTGAGCCAGTTCGTTTATACCTTCAGGACTTAGAGGGTCTTATTAGACACCTTGACACCGATAGGAAAAACGTCATTCTTAGCAATGACGATCTCCAGGTTCAGTTGAGGAAGAAGGACAAGCTCTTCGCGGAGCAAGACAATTTCGTCAAGGAAATGGAGACCATATTCGAGAGCCAGGACAAGAAGTTCAAGAATCAGGAGAAAAGAGTCCAAGACGGAAACAAGAAGATCAGGGATATGAAGGATGAGTTAGAGGCCAAGGACTTCAAGCTTGAGAACCATCAGGGAGTGATTAAGAGGCTTCGCTCACAAAAGAGGGCCCGTAGGGCAAAGATTGAGGCCTTGACCACTAGTGTAGAGGAGTACAAGGCCGCCATGGATAATGCAGGTATTGCTCTTGTTGACGTGGAGGTCGACATGGAGGATTAGTGTAGACTACTCGACTATCTTTCATCTATCATACTTTGATTATTGAGTCGCAATGACCATCCAACATGTGGATCCCTTGCTATTGTGTGTTTGCATTTTCAAAACCTGTTGTTTATGTCGTTCAAACTCTATGTTAATTTGAGCTTGGTTATTATGATTGTTTCTATGTGATGTATTGTGCATGTTAAGCATCTATGGGTATCTCATTTCTTATCATTATTGAAACCACATATGCCTAACCTCTATGCCAACCCCAACCCAAACAACAACAATAACGTCACTCCCAAGATGCAGCAGTTGATGACAGCTCAAGGTCAGCTTATGCAAATGATGACACAGTTCATGCAAAATCATAATCAGAACAACAATAACAACAACAACAACAATCAGAATAACCCTACAACATTTGACATGCTCACCAGATTTCTGAGACTGGGGCCTGCAAAGTTCTCGGGAACCACTGATTCAATGGTAGCCAATGAATGGTTACGTTCAGTTAACAAGGACTTAGTGACTGTTGGCTGCACCGACGATGAAAAAGTTGGGTTTGCAGCACATCTGCTCGAAGGACCAGCAGCAACCTAGTGGGACAACTTTCAGATCACCACTCCCATTGAGGATGTGACTTGGGATATTTTTGAGGATGGATTCTGTATAGCTCACATCTCATCTGGAGTGATGAACTTGAACAAAAAGGAGTTCCACAACCTAAAACAACGTCACCGCATGAACATCGAGGAGTTCAACAATCTGGCGCGCTATGCACCAGATGAAGTTGATACTGATGCTAAGATGAAGGGGAAATTCCTCAAAGGACTTAATGATGAGTTGAACCTACTGCTGTCTGTTGCCTATGTCCCAAACTATCAATCACTTTGTGACAAGGCTGCCATCTTGGAAAACAAGATAAAACAGGTTGAGCTCAGAAAGATTAAGCATAACTTTGATAAGAACAACTCGGGATCATCTCACAAGCGTTCCCTTCATGATGATAGTGGAAGTTCTGGATTCCACAGCCACAATTGTCATCATGATAACAAGCATCATCGCAGTCATGACAATGACAAGTATAAGAACCACAAGAGTGGACACAAGAGCCACCACAGTGGAAGTGGAAATGGAAGTCAACCTGCAAAGAAAGATCTCAGTTAGGTTGAATGTTTCAAGTGTAAGAGATGGGGCACTATGCTAATGAGTTCCCAGAAAGAAAGTTGAAGGTGCCAACAAGCCCAATCCCTTCCAAAAGGGACAATTAAACCACATTAATGTGGATGAAATATATGAAGAGTCTGATGTTGTGGCTGGTAAGTTCAAGCTCAATTCTTTTAAAGCACTTGTTCTTTTTGATACTGGCGCATCGCATTCATTCATATCAAGATCATTTGTTGATAAAAATGGATTACCAACTGAACATATTGGCTGTCCTATAAAAGTAAGCTCTCCCAGTGGAGAGATGATAGTGAGCCATGGATGTCGTGGTCTAATGATAGAATTTGGGAAGCATAAGTTTCCAGTTAGTTTGATAATCCTAGATTCCCAAGGATTCGATGTCATTCTAGGAATGGATTGGATGACTAAGTATGAAGTAGTACTAGATTGTGCCAATCGTACTATCACACTCACAACCCTGGATAATAAAAGGATTAGATTCAAATCTAAGTTTTAATCAAAAGTAAGTAAGCTAAATTCTCTTAAGGGGGTTAGCATAGACAGTGTGCTAATTGTGAGAGACTATCCGGATGTGTTTCTAGAGGAATTGCCTAGAATGCCACCAGATAGAGATGTTGAGTTCCTGATTGAATTACTGCCAGGATCTGAACCAATAGCAAAGAGACCTTACAAGATGTCATTTGATGAGTTAAAGGAACTCAAGAAAAATCTTGGAGAACAGTTACAGAAAGGATTTATTCATCCAAGTTCTTCGTCTTAGGGTGCACCAGTATTGTTTGATGAAAAGAAAGATAGAAGTCAAAGGTTATGCATAGATTACCGTTCACTCAACGAAGTAACTATCAAGAACAAGTATCCTTTGCCTAGAATCAATGATCTGTTTGACCATCTAGAATGAGCCCGTGTGTTCTCAAAGATTGATCTCCGATCAGGATATTTTTAGCTAAAGATCAGGGAACAAGACATACCTAAGACTGCTTTCACCACTAGGTATGGTTTGTATGAGTACACAGTGATGCCATTTGGTTTGACAAATGCACCAGCCTACTTCATTAATATGATGAACAAAGTGTTCATGGAATTTATTGACAAGTTTGTTGTCGTATTCATCGATGACATTTTGATCTACTCTAAGAGCAAAGATGAGCATGAAGAACATTTGCGTTTGATACTTGAGAATCTCAAGGAGCACAAGTTGTATGCCAAATTCAGCAAGTGTGAATTATGGTTGAATGAAGTGGGATTTCTCGGACATATTGTGTCAGGAGATGGTGTAGCTGTTAATCCCGCAAAAGTGTCAGCTGTAACTAAGTGGGAATCTCCCAAGTCAGTGAAAGAAGTACATAGTGTCCTTAGCCTAGCAGTATACTATAGAAGATTCATTGAGAATTTCTCAAAGGTAGCTAAGCCAATGACGGAATTACTTAAGAAAGACAAGAAATTTTACTGTACTGAAGGATGTGAACTCAATTTACAAGAATTGAAGAAGAGACTAGTGACAGCACCAGCCTTATGTCTGCTAGATTTGGAAAAGGACTTCCAAGTATAATGTGATGCATCTCACCAAGGATTGGGTGGAGTTTTGATGCAAGAAGGGAAAGTTGTAGCTTATGCCTCCAGATAACTCAAAACTCATGAGGTGAACTATCCTACTCATGATTTAGAGTTAGCCTCTGTTGTTCATGCACTCAAAATATGGAGACATTATCTTTTGGGAAAATGTTGTGAAGTGTTCACAGATCACAAGAGTATGAAATATATCTTCACTCAAAAATAAATCAACATGAGACAAATAAGATCACTAGAACTCATCCAGGACTATGACTTGAGTTTGCAATACTACCCAAGTAAAGAAAATGTTGTAGTGGATGCTTTAAGATGTAAAGTTTATGTAAATGGCCTCACTAAGGGAGAGTTGCCAGATGATCTGTGTGCCCAATTCAAGGATCTCAGATTGGAGATAGTACCCGAGGGACATCTCATGTCATTGAATGTTCAACCCACCTTGTTGGACAAAATCAGGGAAGCCCAAAATATGGACAAGGAAATTGAAGAGATTAAGGGAAAAAATAGCAAAGGGAAAGCTAAAGGATTCCATGAAGACGAATAGGGTACTTTATCGTATGGAAAACGTATCTGCATTCTGCAAGATCCAGAGCTTCGGAAACTGATTTTACAAGAAGCACACAACTCACCATATTCCATTCATCCGAGTAATAAGAAAATGTACATGGATGTGAAGGAAAGATTTTGGTGGAATAATCTTAAGAAGGACATCGCAGAACATATTGCTTTGTGTGATGGGTGTAATAGAGTGTAAGCAGAACATCAGAAACTAGCAGGATTGTTACAACCACTACCTATCCCTGATTGGAAGTGGGACAGGATTTGCATGGATTTCTTCACTGGACTGCCAAGGACTACATCAGGATATGACTCTATTTGGGTCGTGGTAGATAGCCTAACTAAAGTGGCTCATTTCATACCCGTGAAGACAACCTATACAAGTGCTAAGTTGGCCAAGATTTATATGAGTAGGATCGTGTGTCTACATGGAGTACCCAAGATTATTGTGTCAGATAGAGGAACCCAATTAACTTTGCATTTTTGGAGAAAACTACATGAATCATTGGGAACAAGATTAGAGTTTAGCACAACTTTTCATCCTGAAACATATGGACAAACAGAAAGGACCAACCATATTCTGGAGGATATGTTGAGGGCATGTGCCCTAGACTATGGTGCTATATGGGATGAAAGTCTGCCTTACGCAGAATTCTCTTACAATAACAGCTATCAAGCCATCATTGAGATGGCACCGTTTGAATTTCTCTATGGAAGGAAGTGTACTACATCATTTCTATGGAATGGTGTTCGATAAAGAAATTTGTTTGTGCCAAAACTAATCAAGGAAGTTGAAGAGAAAGTCAAGTTGGTAAAGGACAAATTGAAGATAGCACAGTCCCGACAGAAGAGCTACGCAGATCCAAAGCGTAGAGAAGTCATCTATGAGGTACGTGATAGAGCTTATCTTAGAGTCTCACCACTCCGTGGAGTGAAGAGATCTGGGGTCAAAGGAAAATTGGCACCAAGGTATGTTGGACCATTCAAGATTCTGAGTCATATAGGAGAAGTGGATTATGAAATTGAGCTGCGTTAATCACTGTCTGCCATTCACAATGTGTTTCACGTAAGCCAGTCGAAGAAATGTCATCTAGAGATGGGAGAAACTTCTTTGAAGGATACTATACCTTTGGAAGAGGTTCAGTTGGAGAGTGATCTCACTTATGAATAGAAACCTATCAAAATTACTCCAGAAAGATTTACTCGTACGAAGACTATCAAGTTTTGCAAAGTTCAGTGGAATCATCATTCCAAAGAGGAAGCAACTTCGGAAAGAGAATATGACCTTCAGAAAGATCACCCTCACCTATTTGTTAGACAATCCGAATCTCGAGGGCGAGATTCACCTTATTGGGGTTATGACCGTGGGGTGTAGGTGCTTAAGTAGGCAGCAGCTCGATAGGAAACGCCTTCGAATTTATGGCTAATTACGACGCACCATTATCAGCAGCAACCGCAGCGGCGACGCAGTCCGCGGGCATGATTTGGGGAAGAAGGGATGAGGTGGCAGTGGGGTCCGCACGTCAGCGACTCTGGGTAGAGCTGCGCGTGTGAGAGAGAGACAGAGAGAGAAACGACCTGGGTGGGCTAGATGGGCTGGATCTGGTGTTGGGCCCAATAGGCAGCAGTTGGTTTTATTTTTTTCTTTTTGCTTTTATTTTCCTGTTTGGATTTTTAGGAATCAAATTCAAACTAAAAATAAAATTGGTTTGATTTCAAATCACCTATGGATTTTTGTAGTGAAATCCTTGTACTTATTTCTATATAAAACTGTAAGATCCCACCTTTATAAAGGTAAAGATCCCTGTGATTGCAATGATAGTCCTTGGATCAATTGCTAGCATCCACAGTTTAAGACGAAGTACATAGAAACAAAGGACATTATTACATCGTCATTCCAGAGATAACATAGTCTTTCACAACTCCATAGCCATAGGATAGTACAAGAGTTTATCTTAACAATATAAAATATTAGTCTTCATCATCAGAGTAACCTCCAACATCACAAGTTACAGCCACACTGGGTCAATACATTGAAATAGTATTGGCAAGTGATACCTTAGTAGAGTATTAACATCTAGTTACTACATGAATTCGGATAAGTGTAGCTTAGGCTTGCTTTGATCAAAATAGGTTTTACCTATTAGTTGAAAACACTAAGTTTTTCTTTGACAAAACAATCCCAAGGAACCACCAAAAGAAATTGGTGAACCTTCACCCTTGTTCAACCACAAGTGTTTCACTTAGAAAATTGGGATGAGGAGATTCTTGATAAATTCCATGTCTTGATGCTCAAATTGTCCAATACCATGGACATGGCTAAGTACTTAGGTTCTTCCATCTGCAGAGGTTGTGCACTTTCCCCACAAGACTTGATTTTCACCAAGACAGGACCTTTTAGATGCCTTCCCTTAGACCAAATGGGCGCGTTCCAACCTATCATCCCACTACCACCAACTGTCCAAATGGCTAAGTTGTTGCAACCTGTATGATCCAGGCAGAGCCCATAATGCCATGTGGCTGCACTAGAAGCTTCTTAACATTTGGCATCTCAAATCCCTCTCTTCCTGGTTGGCTTTCCACAAGTGAGATACACAAGGTAAACCATAGAAATGGGCCTTGTGTAACCACTCAACACAAACCATTCTTTCCATTCCACCCAGGTGTTTCATTCACTTAGTTGTTTTATTAAGCAAAAACATAAGTCAAAGACTTAACAATATTTTCCATAGCATGAATATATTCCACGCTTGGTTGCTATTAGCTAGGCTAAGCATGGAAATAACAAGTATCCTAACTTAGAGAAAATTCCAACAATTCTACAACTACTAGGATTTCCCAAGCATAGCATATAGATACTTAGCAAAATATTCATGCAAGCCCTATACAAAATATCTCTAATGCATAGTCAAAATATTGGGACGAAAATATGAAGAACCACTTTCCTTGGTAGTTGGGGGAGTAGCAACAATCTTCACAACCACAATAACTATTAGCACCAAAATTTACACATAAAATAATAGCACCAATTCACATATCAAAATAGACAAACAAAAATATATGAATGCATGCAAATGCCATGTGATGATTTTTTTCTAAGTCAAACAAGACAAGTATATAGTACTGAATCACAAACAAGACAAATACACACTAAATAAAATTTATTTATTCTTTAAATCATTTTTCAAATAATCTCCATACTCAAAATAAGCCTATAAATGTCTCTGCAAAAATAACCAATTTTACAGAAGAAAATCATTAAACAATCTGCATGGTTGGATAGAATTATTTCTCCTGTTTCCAATGATATAAAATTTGCAAAATATGAACGTGTGGATCAAAAGTTATGAATTTTGCAAGTTTGAACAACTAATATATCTAATTCCATATTTTAAATTTAAAACACAGACACGCGACGTGTTCTGATTGGCTCGTACCGGTTCAGCCGGATCGATCAACGTGGGCCGCACGATCTAAGTAAAATCACACGGGACAGATCTATTCGTACCCCTTCAATAAGTGATCTAATCCTATGCGCTAGATCTAGATCCAACGGCTGCCAAGCATGCGACCAAGGATGGGCGGCGCAAATGGATGCTGGCGGCGGTGGCGCAACTGGCGACGGCGTTCCGAGGATTCTAGAGGGGGCTAGGGGCGGTGGCGGTGCTTACCAGCGTCGCAAGGTTGCGAGGAAGCTCAAGAGGCTGCTGGCGTGGACAGGGGCGAGCTGTTGTGGCCGTGGGAGCTCGTCGCAGTTGAGGACAGCGTCGGGTGCACGGTGACGAAGACGTTGGCGACGTTCTGGATCACCCTATCACGAACCAGGTGTATCAGGAGGTGCACAAGGTCACGACGAACACTATAGTGTCAAGGAGAAGACAAGGGGCGGTCGGGTTGTACCTCAATCGCTCATCAGAGTCGAGCAGCGGCTCTGACGTTTGCGGGTGTGAACTGGGACGGTGGCCTGGGTCACGAGAAGAAAAACAAATGGCATCAGGAGACGCGCAAGAACATGCTGGTCATGCTCGTTTGAAGAAAAGGCAAAGGGGCGCTCGGAACTCACCGGAATCAGTCGCCAGAGGTCGTCGGTACCACGATGGTTTGAGCTCGAATGCGGGCAGCCTGGTGGCGGAGTGAGCGAGGGAAGTGAGGGGAAAGGTGCGGGGTGGGGAGCGGGTTTTGTAGCCAGAGCGGGGGTGAGAATTATGCGCTGATTCAAGGGGATTTAAGCGAGGTTTAATGCGGCATCACTGCGCGGTGGAAACGGCAGAGCGGGTCGTCACGCGGTGATTGAGGACGATGATGACGGGGCTAGGTGGGTCCAAGGCGTCAGCGGGTGGGTGTGCGCAGGGAGGGTGAGAAACAAAGTGGACATGGGACTGGCCCGGGTGGGCTTAGTGGGTTGGTTCCTGTATTGGGCGAAAATGGCAGCGCTGGCCTTTTCCATTTTATTTTATCTTTTTCTATTTCTAATTTGATTTTCTGAAAACATTTTCAAATGATTTTCAAACCAAAATGAATTCAAATTTGTTCTGAATTTTTGTAGGATGGATCCAGCTCTTAATTGAGCATTTAGGACTGTGTTCACTCAAACTTACTTTGGTCCTTTGAAATTTTAAAAGAAAACTGTGCGTTTACCATTGCTTAATAAAGGTATAAAAATGGTTTTAAATTTGTTCTTTGTTTTGAAAACTTTGTCCAATCTTTGGAAATTATCAAACAAACTTAGGATCAAATATCTTTGGTTTAAAATAAATAATCTCATACTAGAGAGTAGAATTGGGCCAATGCTTTTCTGACATAAAATAATAGACATTCAAATGCTTCTGTTTTGAAATGACATTGAAAATGATCCTAAAATGATTATGAATGCATGGATGATATGTAGACTTTGAAATCATGATTTTTGGGATGTTACAAATCTAACCCCCTTAAGGTTAATCTTGCCCTCGAGATTCGGATTGGCTAGCAAATAGGCGAGGGTGGTCTTTCCGATGGTCATCTTCTCGTTCCCATGTTGCTTCTTCTTCGGTATGATAGTTCCATTGAACTTTGCAGAATTTGATAGTCTTTGTCCGACTAACTCTTTCTGCAGTATCAAGAATCTTGATAGGTTTTTCCTCATAAGTGAGATCACTTTCAAATTGGACCTCCTCCAAAGGTATGGTATCCTTCAAAGAAGTCTCTTCCATCTCTGGATGGAATTTCTTAAGCTGACTCACATGAAAGTTATTGTGAACGGCAAACAATGATTTCGGCAATTCAATCTCATAAGCTAGTTCTCCTTTTCAACTCACAATCTTGAATGGTCCAACATATCTTGGGGCCAATTTTCCTTTGACTCCGAATCTCTTCACTCCACGAAGTGGTGACACTCTAAGATAAGATCTATCACCCACCTCATAGGTGACTTATCTACACTTAGGGTCTGCGTAGCTCTTCTATCGGGACTGTGCTATCTTCAATCTGTCCTTTACTAGCTTGACTTTCTCTTCAGCCTCTTTGATTAGTTCTTGCCCGAACAAGTTTCTTTCTCCCACACCATTCCATAGTAATGGGGTAGTACACTTCCCCCCATAGAGAAACTCAAACGGTGCCATCTCAATACTGGCTTGATAGCTGTTATTGTAAGAGAATTCTGCGTAAGGCAGACTTTCATCCCAACTAGCTACGTAGTCTAGGGCACATGCCCTCAACATATCCTCTAGAATCTGGTTGGTCCTTTCTGTCTGTCCATCAGTCTAGGGATGAAAAGCAGTACTGAATATCAATCTCGTTCCCAATGATTCATGCAGTTGCCTCCAAAAATGGGAGGTTAATTGAGTTCCCCTATCAGACACAATACTCTTGGGTACTCCATGCAGGTACACAATCCTATTCATATATATCTTGGCCAATTTATTACTTGTATAGGTTGTCTTTACGGGTATGAAATGAGCCACTTTAGTGAGGCGATCCACCACTACCCAAATAGAATCATATCCTGACCTGGTCCTTGGCAATCCGGTGATGAAGTCCATGCCAATCTTGTCCCACTTCCAATCAGGAATAGGTAGTGGTTGTAGCAACCTTTCTGGTTTCTGATGTTCCGCTTTCACTCTACTACATACATCACACAAAGCAATATGTTCGGCGATGTCCTTCTTGAGATTATTCCACCAAAATCTTTCCTTCATGTCCATGTACATTTTGGTGTTACCCGGATGAATGGAATATGATGAGTTGTGGGCTTCCTGTAGAATCAATTTTCGAAGATCCAGATCTTGCGGAACACAGATACGTTTTCCATACCATAAAATACCCTGTTCGTCTTCATGGAATCCTTTGACTTTTCTATTGCCAATCTTTTCCTTAATCTCTTCGATTTCCTTGTCCGTATTTTGGGCTTCCTTGATCTTGTCCAACAAGGTGGGTTGATCATCCAGTGACATCAGATGTCCTTTAGGCACAATATCCAATCTGAGGTCTCTAAATTGGGCACACAGATCGTCTGGCAACTCTCCCTTAGTAAGGCCATTCACAAATACCTTTCGGCTTAGTGCATCCTCTACAACATTTGCTTTAACGGGGTGGTATTGCAAACTCAAGTCATAGTCCTTGATGAGTTCTAGCCATCTTCTTTGTCTCATGTTGATTTCTTTCTGAGTGAAGATATACTTCAAACTTTTGTGATCTGTGAACACTTCACATCGCTTTCCCAAAAGATAATGTCTCCATGTTTTGAGTGCATGGACAACAGGGGCTAACTCTAAATCATGAGTAGGATAATTTACCTCGTGAGTTTTGAGTTGTCTCGAGGCATAAGCCACAACTTTCCCTTGCATTAGAACTGCGCCTAATCCATGATGGGATGCATCACAATAAAGTTGGAAATCCTTTTCCAAATCTGGTAGACATAAGACTGGTGTTGTCACTAGTCTCTTCTTCAATTCTTGGAAACTGAGTTCACATCCTTCAGACCAAGCAAATTTCTTGACTTTGTTTAGTAACTCCGTCGTTGGCTTAGCTACCTTGGAGAAATTCTCAATGAATCTTCTGTAGTATCCAACCAAGCCAAGGAAACTACGAATATCCTTTACTGACTTAGGCGATTCCCATTCAGTTACACCTGACACTTTTGCGGGATCAACTGCTACACCATCTCCTGACATAACGTGTCCAACAAATCCAACTTCACTCAACAAGAATTCACACTTGCTAAATTTCGCATACAACTTATGCTCTCTATGCTTCTCAAGTATCATACGCAAATGTCCTTCATGCTCTTCTTTGCTCTTGGAGTAGATCAAAATGTCCTCGATGAAAACGACAACAAATTTGTCAAGGAACTCCATGAACACCTTGTTCGTCATATTCATGAAGTAAGCTGGTGCATTGGTCAAACCGAATGGCATCACGGTGTACTCATACAATCAATACCTAGTGGAGAAAGAAATCTTAGGTATGTCCTGTTCCCTTATCTTTAGCTGAAAATAACCTAACCGGAGATCAATATTTGAGAACACATAGGCTCCCTCTAGCTGATCAAACAAGTCATTGATTCTGGGCAAAGGATATTTGTTCTTGATAGTCACCTCATTGAGTGAACGATAATCTATGCATAACCTTTGACTTCTATCTTTCTTTTCCACAAACAATACTGGTGCTCCCCAAGATGAAGAACTTGGTTGAATAAATCCTTTCTGCAACTATTCTCCAAGTTGTTTCTTGAGTTCTTTCAACTCATCAACTGACATCTTGTAAGGTGTCTTTGCTATTGGTCCTGATCCTGGTAGCAAGTCAATCAGAAATTCCACATCTCTATCTGGTGGTATTCCCGGAAATTATTCCGGAAACACATCCGGATATTCGCTCACAATTGGCACACTGTCTATGCTAACCCCCTTAAGAGAATTTAGCTTACCCCCTTTTGATTCAAAGTTAGTCTTGAATCTAATCCTTTTATTATTCGGGGTTGTGAGTGTGACATAATGATTGGCACAATCTAGCACTCCCTTGTACTTAGTCATCCAGTCAATTCCCAAAATGACATCCAATCCTTGGGAATTTAGAATTATCAAATTAACGGGAAACTTATACTTCCCAAACTCTGTGACTAGATCATGATATCCTGAGTTCACTATCATTTCCCCACCAGGAGAACTTATGTTTATAGGACACCCAATAGTTTCAACTAGAAGTTCATTTCTATCAGCAAATTCTCTTGATATGAATGAATGCGATGCGCCAGTATAAAAAAGGAAAACTGCTGGAACAGAATTGAGTTTGAACTTACCAGCCACAGCATCAGGTTCCTCATAGATCTCTTCCACATTGATGTGGTTCACCTGTCCCTTCTGGAAAGGGTTGGGCTTGTTGGCACCTTCAACTTTCTTTTCTGGGCACTTATTTGCATAATGCCCCATCTTCTTACACTTGAAGAATTCAACCTGACTGAGATCCTTCTTAACAGGCTGGCTTCCACTACCACTTCCACTTCCATTGTGGTGGCTCTTGTATCCACCTTTGTGTTTCTTGTACTTGTCATTATCATGACTACGGTGATGCTTGTTGTCATGATGGCGGTTGTGGTTGTGGTGGTTGTTGTGTTTTCCATGCTTGTGGGATCCAGAACTCCCACTATCATCGTGATGGGAACGCTTGTGAGACGATCCCGAGCTGTGCTTGTCAAAGTTGTGCTTCCTCTTTCTGCTTTCAACATGTTTCATCTTGTTCTCCAAGATGGTAGCCTTGTCACAAAATGATTGGTATGTGGGGACATAGGCCACAGATAACTGCAGATTCGGTTCATCATTCAGTCCTTCGAGGAATTTCTCTTTCCTCTTGGCATCAGTATCAACTTCATCTGGTGCATATCGCGCCAGATTGTTGAACTCCTCAATGTATTCAGCCATGTTGCGGTGACGCTATTTGAGGTTATGGAACTCCTTCAAACTCATCACCCCGGATGAGATGTGAGTTGTACGGAATCCATCTTCAAAGATAGCCCATGTCACATCCTCAATGGGAGTGGTAATCTAGAAGTTATCCCACCAAGTAGCTGCTGGTCCTTCCAACAGATGTGCTGCAAACCTGACCTTCTCCTCGTCGGTGCAACCGACAGTTACCAAATCCTTGTTCACTGAACGTAGCCAATCATTGGCCACCATGGGATAAGTAGTTCCTGAGAACTTTGCAGGCCTCAGTCTTAGGAATCTGGTGAGCATGTCAAATCCTGGTGGATTGTTCTGATTGTCGTCGTTGTTGATGTTGTTGTTGTTGTTATTATTGTTGTTGTTATTATTCTGTTTCTGCATAAAAGTGGTCATCATTTACATCAGCTGTGCCTATGCTGTCATCAGCTGCTGCAGCTCGAGGGTGACATTGTTGTTGTTTGGGTTGGGGTTGGCACATCGAGGAGCATCTGTGGTTTTCATAAGGATAAGGATGAGATACCCATAGATGCTTAACATGCACAATACATTACATAGACAATCACCAAAACAAGCATCAAAATAATCATAAGGTTCAATGATATAAACAACAAGCTTGAAAAAGTAAACACACCATAGCAAACCACCCACATATTGGATGGTCATTGCGACTAAATAATCATAAGTATGGTAAATGAAAGATAAACGAGTAGTCATCACTACTCCTCTGCATCAACCTCCTCATCAACAAGTGTAAGACCTGCATTCTCCATAGAGGTCTTGTATTCCTCGACATTGGTAGTCAAGGCCTCTATCTTGGCCCTAAGAGCCCTCTTATGTGAGAGGAGTCTCTCAATCACACCCTGCTGGTGCTCGATCTCGAAGTCCTTGGCTTTGAGTTCTTCTTTCATCTCCCGGATCTTATTGTTCCGGTCTTGGAATCTATTCTCATGACTCTTGAATTTCCTATCCTGGCTCTCAAACTTGGCCTCCATTCCCTTGACAATCTCGTCTTGCTCCGCGAAGAGCTTGTCCTTATCACGAAGCTGCACCTGTAGCTCGTCATTTCTAATCATGACGTTGGTCCTATCAGTATCTAGGTGCCTAATAAGAACCTCTAGGTCTTGGAGGTACAGGCGAATCGGTTCCACCGTCTCTCTAGCAGCATCCTCGAACTCAATAGCCTCACCCTGCTCGTTGCGTCTCCCAAAGGGGTGAAAGTAAAGACCTCTAAGCTCTCTGGAGTGTCTCCCTACCAAACGCCCAAGTAACTCCTGCATAATTATATCTAAGCCCTTCTCCTTGTCGTCATGCATCAACTTGAAGGTGATAGTCTCCGTGGTCGGCTCTGTTTGGCGTCCGGGCTGAGTGACTCTGAAGCCCCAAAGGTCCTTCCTCTCAAACTTGGTAAGGGGAAGGGTCATGATGCTACGGAGCGGAAGATTGAGCATGCTAGTGATCTCAATAATACGAGTGCCAAAACGAGTTCCCTTGAACTCTTCGGCCGTGTTGATAATAACATCAAGCATCTATTTTTATAAGATAGAGAAAAGTTAGAATCAACATCAATAGAGAAAAATCACAAGACAAAGTATCACAAGCATATCTTTGGCAACAATCACACAAGTCATGGCATCCACAAATCCATTACAAGCATCCAAGGTTCAACATAACTTAGATAATTTTTTTTGGAAATAAAACGATAATTGTGGTGGTCCAACTAACGAAGTACATTATAATCCCATTTCACTTGCCAAGTTGGCTAACAGGGCATCCCTAGAGGCAATCTGTCGATCTTGATCACATGACTCCATTTCTAAGTCTATGATGTCCTCTCTTAAAAGTTGGTTGGTAGCCTCTAACTCTTGGGTATGCTTCTTTTCTTCCCTAAGGTCATTTTTGGTGTTAAGAATTCTGCACTTTAGTCCATCACCAAGCTCCTTGATGGCCTTCCAAGCTGCATCTCTTGCAGAGTCAAAGAATGTGGTGTGCATTACTGAGTTGGTGACCATGCAGAATCCTGATTCCTTGTGGTTTTCTTCCTTGTTTTTGTACAAGTTAAGTTGCACGCACCAGTACTCTACTCCTTCATCCATCACGGCGAGTCCTTTGTACACAGCTGCACCATGTATCCCCATGGCAACCATGAGGTCCTTGAGGGCCTTGGGGAATTCTGTCTCACACTCCAAGGTCGTGGTCATGAGTGGTCCCTTGCTCACGGCTTCGTTGATGGAGTTCATATACAAATAGAGATGAGAAAGAAGATTAGAAAGTTTACGAGAATAAAAAGACAAGTGTGGAAATTGTTGAAAAACATTTCCTTAGTGGTTTCTAATCCAATCCTATGGTTATAATCCTACAGGCAACACAGTTCTCTGATACCAATGTAAGATCCCACTTTATAAAGGTAAAGATCCCTGTGATTGCAATGCTAGTCCCTGGATGAATTGCTAGCATCCACAGTTTAAGATGAAGTGCACAGAAACAAAGGTCATTATTACATCATCATTCTAGAGATAACATAGTCTTTTACAACTCCATAGCAATAGGCTAGTACAAGAGTTTATCTTAACAATATAAAATAGTAGTCTTCATCTTCATGTGCCACAGGCCAGCATGTTGAGTGTAGACTCATAACCCCTAATCATCATCAGATTAACCTTGCAACATCACAAGTTACAGCCACAGTGGGTCAATACATTGGAATAGTATTGGCAAGTGATACCTTAGTAGAATATTAACATCTAGTTACTACATGAATTTGGCTAATTGTAGCTTAGGCTTGCTTTTCTCAAAATAGGTTTTACCTATTAGTTGAAAACACTATGTTTTTCTTTGACAAAACTTTCCCAAGGAACCACCAATAGAAATTGGTGAACCTTCACCCTTGTTCAACCACAATTTTTAACTTAGAAAATTGGGATGAGGAGATTCTTGATAACTTCCATGTCTTGATGCTCAAATTGTCCAATACCATGGACATGGCTAAGTACTTAGGTTCTTCCATTTGCAGAGGTTGTGCACTTTCCCCACAAGACTTGATTTTCACGAAGACAGGACCTTTCAGAAGCCTTCCCTTAGACCAAATGGACGCGTTCCAACCTATCATCCCACTACCACCAACTGTACAAATGGCTAAGTTATTGCAACCTATATGATCCAGGCAGAGCCCATAATGCCATGTGGCTGCACTAGAAGCTTCTTAACACTTGGAATCTCAAATCCCTTTGTTCCTGGGTGGCTTTCCACAAGTGAGATACACAAGGTAAACCATAGAAATGGTCCTTGTGTAACTACTCAACACAAACCATTCTTTCCATTCCACCCAGGTGTTTCATTCACTTAGTTGTTTTATTAAGCAAAAACATAAGTCAAAGATGTAACAATATTTTCCATAGCATGAATATATTCCACCCTTGGTTGCTATTAGCTAGGCTAAGCATGGCAATAACAAGTATCCTAACATAGAGAAAATTCCAACAATTCTACAACTACTAGGATTTCCCAAGCATAGCATATAGATACTTAGCAAAATATTCATGCAAGCCCTATACAAAATATCTCTAATGCATAGTCAAAATATTGGGACAAAAATATGAAGAACCACCTGCCTTGGTAGTTGGGGGAGTAGCAACAATCTTCACAACCACAATCACTATTAGCACCAAAATCTACACATAAAATAATAGCACCAATTCACATATCAAAATAGACAAACAAAAATATATGAATGCATGCAAATGCCCTTTGATGATTTTTTTTCTAAGTCAAACAAGACAAGTATACAGCACTGAATCACAAACACGACAAATACACACTAAATAAACTTTATTTAGTCTTTAAATCATTTTTCAAATAATCTCCATACTCAAAATAAGCCTATAAATGTCTCTGCAAAAATAACCAATTTTACAGAAGCAAATCATTAAACAATTTGTATGGTTGGATAGAATTCTTTCTCATGATTCCAATGATATAAAATTTGCAAAATTTGAACATGTGGATCAAAAGTTATGAATTTTGCAAATTTGAACAACTAATAGATCTAATTCCAGATTTAAATTTAAAACACAACACGCGGCGTGTTCTGATTGGCTCGTACCGGTTCGGCCGGATCAATCAACGTGGGCCGCACGATCTAAGTGAAATCGCACGGGCCAGATCTATTCGTAGCCCTTCGATAAGTGATGTAATCCTATGCGCTAGATCTAGATCCAACGGCTGCCAAGCATGCGACCAAGGATGGGCGGCGCAAATGGATGCTGGCGGCGGCGCTACGGGCGACGGCGTTCCAACGATTCCAGAGGGGGCTAGGGGCAGTGGCGGTGCTTACCAGCGTCGCAAGGTTGTGAGGAAGCTCAAGAGGCTACTGGCGTGGACAGGGGCGAGCTGCTGTGGCCGTGGGAGCTCGTCGGAGTTGAGGACAGCATCAGGTGCACAGTGACGAAGATGTTGGCGATGTTCTGGATCACCCTAGCACGAACCAGGTGTATCAGGAGGTGTGCAAGGTCACGGCAAACACTACAGGGTCAAGGAGAAGATAAGGGGCGGTTGGGTTTTACCTCAATCGCTCGTCGGAGTCGAGCGGCGGCTCGGACGTTTGCGGGTGTGAACGGGGACGGCGGCCCGGGTCACGAGAAGACAAACAAATGGCATCAGGAGACGCGCAAGAACATGCTGGTCACGCTCGTTTGAAGCAGAGGCAAAGGGGCGCTCGGAACTCACCGGAATCAGTCACCGGAGGTCGTCGGTACCGCGGTGGTTTGAGCTCGAATGCGGCCAGCCTGGTGGCGGAGTGAGCGAGGGAAGTGAGGGGAAAGGTTATGCGCTGATTCAATGGGATTTAAGCGAGGTTTAAACGCGGCGTCACTGCACGGTGGTAACGGCGGAGCGGGTCATCGCGCGGTGATTAAGGACGATGATGACGGGGCTAGGTGGGTCCAAGGCGTCAGCGGGTGGGTGTGCACGGGCAGGGTGAGAAACAGAGAGGAGACGGGACTGGCTAGGTGGGCTTAGTGGGCTGGTTCCTGTACTGGGCCAAAATGGCAGCGCTGGCCTTTTCCATTTTCTCTTATCTTTTTCTATTTCTAATTTGATTTTCTGAAAACATTTTCAAATGATTTTCAAAATAAAATGAATTCAAAATTGTTCTGAATTTTTGTAGGATGGATCTAGCTCTTAATTGAGCTTTAGCACTGTTGTTCACTCAAACTTACTTTGGTCCTTTGAAATTTTAAAAGAAAACAGTGCCTTTACCATTGTTTAATAAAGGTATAAAAATGGTTTTACATTCATTCTTTGTTTTGAAAACTTTGTCCAATCTTTGGAAATTATCAAAAGAACTTAGGATCAAATATCTTTGGTTTAAAATAAATAATCTGATATTAGAGAGTAGCATTGGGCCAATGCTTTGCTTACATAAAATAATAGACATTCAAATGCTTCTGTTTTGAAATGACATTGAAAATGATCCTAAAATGATTATGAATGCATGGATGATATGCATACTTTGAAATCATGATTTTTGGGATGTTACAAAAACCCTACTGTTTACTCCAAAGAACTTGACACATTGAAAAAAAACCATGCCTTATTCAAATATATATATAATAGGCATGGTTTTATATTGAATTTTGTTTTGAAAATCTTTGTGCAAGATTTGCATTCAACTCTAAAACATTTCTGATCAATCCAAAGCATTCTCCTACTTGGAAAGTAAAAATAAAACCATTGCCTTAGTTGCATAAAATACTAGGCATACAAATGGTTTCTTATTTGAAATCTTGTTTGAAATGACCAGATGTTATGAATGCATGAATGATATGCTAACTTTTCAAATCATGATTTTTGGGATGTTACAAATGGCCTAGCTCGAGAGGATGATCTCGAAGGCCTTGTTCTCCTTGGTGCATCACTTCCAAACACTTCTCCAAAGGATTGGTTGTCCATGACCATTTTTTGAAATTTTTAGACAAACATCAAACCAAGTGATTTCCAAGTTGATAAATGATGAGGAACTACTATAGGAACTTGCTAGAGGGCTAAACATGCATCAAAATTAAATCTATAAGCATAGAACAAGCATGCAAGCTCACACAACCAGTCACCTATAGTAGCAAAATACTCAAGATACAATCCACCAATCAAAAATCTAATTGGACAAGCGGAGGATGCACATACCGGAGATCAATCCCTCCAAAAATCAGCAACAAAGATGGGATGAGCAAGGAGATTGAAAATAGGGAGCAAGAACAACAGGAACTTGAGCTTGAGAAAGTTTTTTGGTGTTTTTCAGGAGAGAGAAAGAAGTGGCTAGAAGGAGACAACTTGGAGGGCCACAGGTGGGCCCCACCCAAGCCATACGCGCCCTGGGCTGGCCGCACCACCAGTGAGTGTGCTGGCCTGGTGGGTCCCCCTAGGACAATCCAGGTGCCCTTCTGCCCCTTTTTTCGAGGAAAAATTTAATATGAATTTTCTGGATTTTTTCAGGAAACTTTATTTTTGGCCAATTTTCAGGTTATGCAAATTGTTTTTCTCGCAGAAAAAGATTTTTTTGAAAGACAAAAAAGAAAACCAAAACCAAAACTACAGAAGTTCTAAGACACTCTAAAAAGCAAGCAACTAGCAAAATTAAGACTAACAAGACGAAGAGCAAAGATTCGAGTAGAGAAAAATAAAAGTGAGCAAGTATAACCATTGTGAAAGCATTGTTTTGTTCATTAAAATCGCTTTGTTAACAAGGTTGATCAAGTCTTGTTAGCAAAACAATATTATATGAAACAAAACTTTGCATTTCACTGAATGATTATGTTACCTCAAACTTGATAGCAATGGTCACAATCATAATAATTTCAAAACTTTCTTGTGGAATGGGAAAATATATTTCTCCAACTTTGATGCCCTCAAATTTTCAATGGTATTCAGGCCATACCTATTATAAATCTTCTTGGGGAAATAGATAGTATGCTATTTTTCATTGATATTAAAAGTTACTTTTCCTTGATTACAATTGATGACAGCACTTGTAGTATTAAGATAAGGTCTCCCAAGAATAATAGACATATTATCATCTTCAGGCATCTCAAGCACAAAAAAATCAGTTAAAACCAAGCAATTATGATCCACTTGAATCGAAACATCCTCACATATACAAGCAGGGATAGTAGTAGAATTATCAGCCATTTGCAAAGATATATCAGTTGGTATCAATTTTTCTAGCTGAAGTCTCTTGTAGAGAGAAAAAGGCATAACACTAACTCTATCTCCCAAATCACACAAAGCAGTTCTAACATAATTAATTTTAATAGAGCAAGGAATAGTTGGAATACCTGGATCACCAAGTTTCTTTGGAACCTTACCATTGAAGGAATAATTAGCAAGCAAAATAGAAATTTCCTCATTAGGAATCTTCCTTTTATTAGAGACAGTATCCTTCATATACTTTGAATAAGGAGGCAACTTAATAGCATCAGTCAAAGGAATTTGCAAAAATAAAGGTTTTATCCACTCATAAAACTTGTTATAGTGTTCCTCCACCTTTGACTTGTGTTTCTTATTAGGAAAAGGCATTGGTTTCTGCACCCAAGGTTCTCTTTCACTACCATGTCTATTAGCAATAAAATCTTCTTTAGTGTACCTAGGGTTCTTAGTGGGATTCTCAGGTTCTTCTTCAATTTCTTCCTTATTAGGAGCATCATTGTTATGATTACCACTCCGAGTTTCAGTATCAGACACATATATACTATTAGGATCTACAGCAGGTTCAGAGGGTTCCTCAACTATTTTATGTTTCTTTTTACTTCTCTTATGAGGACTACCACTATTTTCAACTTGTTGAGAATCCTGCTCAATTCTTTTAGGATGTCCTTCGGGATATAAAGGTTCTTGAGTGGCAGTACCACTCCTAGTTCTAATTCCATAAACATGTTTCTATCCAGAAGCATTAACTACCATATCTTTTTGTACCTTAGCAAGTTGATCAATTTGAGTTTGAACCATTTGGAAGTGTTTAACAAGAATTTAACATCATTAGCGATTCTTTCCACAATATCTTTCAACTCATTAATAGATCTAGAGTTTTCCAATAAGTGATTCTAAACTTGTTTATTAAAATTACCTTGTTTAAAAATAAAAATGTCAAATTCCTTTAAACATTGATCAGGAGGTTTACCATAGGGAATATCACCTTCATCAAAGTGTTGGAGTGAGTGTACCTAATAGTGGATGAGTGAGGAATTGGCTTACATAATTCTTCTATAGGAGGTAAATTCTTCACATCTTGATATCTAATACCCTTCTCCTTAAGACATTTCTTAGCTTCTTTCATCACATCATCATTTAATTCAATCACTCCCCTCTTATTTGGTGTTGGTGTTGGAGTTGGTTCAGGCACAATTGGTTCAGGTGTAGTAGGCTCAGGTGTAGTTCGCTCAGTTGAAGTCCAATCATCATAATTCTTGCTTATTTTAGCCATTAATTCTTCAGTTTCTGCAGGAGTTCTTTTCCTGAAAACACAATCAGCAAAACTATCTAGGTATGTCCTAGATTCATCAATTAGTCCATTATAATATATATCAAAAAGCTCATTTTTAGGTAATGAGCATCCAGGATGTGCATGAATCAAAGCACATAACCTTGTCCATGACTCAGGCAATTTCTCTTCTTCTCCCTGTTTAAAATCAAAAAGTTTCTCCAAAGTAGTATGTCTAGCACTAGGAGGGAAATATTTCTAAAAGAAAGTAGCAATCAAGCAATTAGAGCTATCAATGGATCTAGGAGGTAAATTTGTAAACCAAGCTTTAGCTTCTCCTTTTATTGAAAAAGGGAAGATTTTAGTAATAAAGTACTTGCGCATCTTAATATCATCAGAGAATAAGGCACTCATAGTGGAAAGCTCATTCATATGTGCCACAACCTTTTCATTCTCAGTCCCACAAAAAGGTTCTTTCTCGACAATGTTTATATAGGATAAATCAAGAGAGAAATCATAATCTTTATCTTTAATATATATGGGAGAAGTAGCAAACATAGCATCAGGAGATAGTTTAGGTATAATAGTAAGTCTCTCAAGGAGACTCCTAATAGCACTAGAACCACGTGTGTTTTGATATTCTTCAATAAATTCATCAGTCCTTTCAATGTAACCATCGTTAATATCATAACTCTCTCTATACTCAGGTTAGCTAACAGGAGTAATAGTGTCTTCACTAGGAGTTTCAGTGTTTCCCAATATAGTTCTAGCAATAGTAGCATCTAGGAAAGGACCTAATGAACCAATCGTATCAAGCACAGTAGAAGTAGCATCATGAGCATCAGAAGAAATTTAAGATTCAACATTACTAGTAGTGTGTGTATCATGTGTATGTGGTGGTGTAACAAGCTTACTTATAATAGACGATGAATCAAGAGAAATAGAGCTGTTTAGAACTGTACCTCTTCTTGTAGTGGATGGTAAAATAGGAAACTTTCCATCACGAAAATTCCCCATGATGAAAAGGAATAGCAGCGAACACTATTAGATCCAAGTGAACTTACAAATAAAGCTATGCTCCCAGGCAGCGGCGCTAGAAAATAGTCTTGATGACCCACAAGTATAGGGGATCGCAACAGTCTTTGAGGGTAGTATAACCAAATTTATTGATTCGACACAAGGGGGGCCAAAGAATACTTATAATCCTTAACAACTGAGTTTTCAATTGAGCTGCACCTAGAAATAATATTGCTCATAGAAGTTTATCAGTAGCAAAAGTTTTGTAGTAGAAATAGCAAAGTAACATTAGCAGTAAAACAAAGGAAGTAGTAACAACATTAGCAAATAGTAGGATTCGAGTGTGGTAGGCATAGGGATGGATGGACGGGCGTTGCATGGACGAGACTATTCATATAACTTCAAGATCAAGGGCACTTGCAGATAAATAAGATAAAGCATCCAAGTACTAAGAAATCATAGGCATTTGTTCCATCAATAGTCATACGTGCTCGCAATGATAACTTGCACAACATATTTTGTCCAGCAGCCCGTTGCATCGGGGCCTCAAGGGAATCTACTGGAAATTAAGGTACTCCTTTTAATAGAGAACTGGAGCAAAGCATTAACACTCCATGAATACATGTGATCCTCATATCACAGCCATCCCCTCCGGTTTTCCTAATTTCTATCACTTCGGGGCTTGTGGTTCCGGATAATGATATGTGTACACAACTTGCAGATAAGATCACAAAAAATACTATCATCATAAATCAATAACATGTTTAGATCTGAGATCATGGCACTCGGGCCCTAGTGACAAGCATTAAGTATAACAAGTTGCAACAAAGTCAAATAGCACTAATAAAGATACTAGGCACCATGCCCTAACAATCTTATTCGATTACATGATAAAACTCATCCAATCCCTACCATCCCCATAGCCTACAACGGGGGATTACTCACTCATGGATGGGAAAAAATGGATGGTTGATGGAGAGGCGTCGGTGATGATGATGGTGATGATCACGTCCAAATACCTGTCCCGGCAGGGTGCCAGAACGGATTTTCTGTTTCGGAATCACGGTTTCTAGTGGCCGCGGTGTAGCGCAACTCTTTCTGGAAAAAGTCAAACCCCCTTGGTTTTTAGGTCAAGAGGCCTTAATTAGGTGAAGAGAGAGGCCGAGGGGGTGTCCGAGGTGGCCACACCCCTCCAGGCGCGGCCAGGGGGTGTGGGCCCCTCGTGGCCCACCTCTTACTCGTCTTTTGGCTCCGTGAGTCTCTCTCGTAAAATAGGATTTTTGGCATATTTTCCGGGATTTTTACTAAAAGTTGATTTTCTACACAAAAACTAGACACCAAAGCAACTCTGCTAAAAACAGCGTGAGTCTGTGTTAGTTGTATCCAAATCACACAAGTTTAGAGGATAAACAATAGCAAAAGTGTTCGAGAAAGTAGATACGTTTTGGACATATCAAATATCAAGATCAAGGGCATTTACAGATAAATAAGTTAAAGCATCCAAGTACTAAGTAATCATAGGCATGTGTTCCATATATAGTCATATGTGCTCGCAATGAGAACTTGCACAACATCTTTTGTCCTTCCAGCCCGTTGAGAATTTTAACTTGCGGCCCGAAAGTTGAAGCACCAAGGCAACGTGGGGTCCGACTTCATCTGTATTAGATCGCGATACCACAAGTTGGCATGACAAATTCTCAGAGGGTTTTTTTGGCACGAATTCAACAAACCATTTGAACACGGGAAAACTCGCTAACGCCCGTCAAATTGGGCCCCGCATGTCACTTTTGACCGTTAAGTCGCTGCCATGTAGACTTGCAGCGCTGGCGCCCTCATGTTCAAACTGTATTTTTGACTCGGCCTTCTTTTTCCCCAAATGTGAAATCTGTGGTCACCGCCATGGCGCGGAGCTGGGAGGGAATTCCTTCACCGGCGAGATCTGGCACCCGGCTTAACTTGATCGGTCTCGCCCTCCTCCTCTCAAACCGGAGCTGGACCAATAGCACAGCAATGGGACGATATTTCGGTCATGTTGTCCTCCTCCAAAATCCGAGCTCGCCGTCTCCATGGTCGCACCCGTACCAGCCAGGGCGCCTTACTCTCCGAACCCCAAGGCCACATCCACTCTGTTGGGCACAATGCCAACAAGGTGAAATTCCATCCAGTTTTCTTCTTGTGATTGTGGTGGAAAACATGTACCGATATGTTGTTTACTAGAAATTAATTTGAAATTAGTTGCTACATGATGAATAAAAACAGAGAACCTAAATGGGATAAAAATGAAGACCATAGTATGTACTTTGCATTGCATCAACAAGGGCTCGTTGACGAAGCATGTTACCAAGAGAGTGGAGTTCATCAGCCATTGCCAAAAAATATGGGAACAAATCCATGAGTGATTGAATGCAAATACGCGAAGAAAAGCTAGATCCATGTCATCAATCATCAATAGGTGGCACATTATAGTGATGCGTTCAAATATGTACACATCCATAACAATAACTTATAGCGGCATTGTTCCTAGCTGTTTGTATGAGCTATTCATTTTATATGATCATGGCAGCTTACTTTCCTGGATACTAGTAAACTTGAAACTGCAACCCCCTGCATTAACTTTCCCGTATAGCAACCACCCGCATTTAGTTGGCAGGAACCGAACCAATGAGAGAGAGAGAGTACATGCGGGATCGTTCGCGGTTGGGCTTGCAGTTGGTGTGTGCATTCAGTCGTCTTGTTTCCACACGCTTCCCTTGGCATTCCTAGGCCTTCTTTAATAAATTTCTATCTCTGGAACCGCTTCCTCTACCATTCGACGGGACTTAGACCACATGAACACCATCATCCATGGCCGGCAACAAGCAGCAGGATTCGCCGCGGGATGATCTCCCCGAGGGAGTCATGCAGAAGATAGGTGACATCTTCCTGTCGACGGACGACTTCAACTACTACGCCGCCTTTTGGGTAGTCTGCAGTGCTTGGCACGGCTTCACGGAGGAGCGCTTTATACCGGCCAACTGGATTGTTCTAGAGCACCAGTTGTCGGAGGAGTATGGGGTAGACGACACCGCCATCACGTTGCTGAACATGAGAACCGGACGCTACCTTGAGAAGAAGATTAGTCGGGTTATTCGCAGGTGCTTTCTTGATATTCATATGTATATGTGTGGTCCTTTTTTTGCGTTCACCTCCTATGCGATATGTTTTTCAAGTTTTGTTTCTCCATCTAATTGTTTACCTTGATTGAATGTCTGCCTGTTTACCCTGACGAATCTCTACTTGTGTCTCTCCCTCTTTGTGTCTCTGGAAGGTACTTTTACGTTGGTAGCACAACCGGTGGCCTCCTTGTGCTTGGACAGAGGGTGTAGCCATACAAGACACGGTTGTACAACCCCTTCTCGAGAGCTATCAAGCACCTGAGGGTGGAGATACCGACTGAGCAGGTGGCTTCTGTTGTTGTGACAATGTTCCCGTCGTTGATGGTGTTTACATCAAACCTTTATAACACCATCATTCGGTGGGCATATGAGGGCACAAAGGAAGACAGTCGCCCGATCTTTGGTGAAGGGTGGTACACGTCGAATGACCTCGCGGAACTCTGGAGCATGACTTCTTACGACGGTGATGTTTTTGTCGTAGACAGATACGGGTTTGTCATCTCGACTATGCCTGGTGCTGCTCATGGAGATGTCTAGATGCAGCGCTCCGCACGGACCCTGGAGATGCATGCCATCGTCGCAGGCCCTGTTCCGGGCTGCCGGTACCCGGAGAATCATTTTTACCTAGTCGAGTCCGATGGGGAGTTGTTGTTTGTTGTGAGTGGACCAGTCTATGGTGGCAGGCCCGTTGTTTACCGGGTTGATACACAGAACCATGTCCTTCAGCCGGTCAGAGGCATCGACAGCTATGCTATCTTTGTTGCTGACAATCGATGCATTTACATCGTCAGCGCCAGGGTACCCATGGTGCAGGCTGGCAGCATCTACTATCCAGACCTATCCCAGATTAGGAGCCAAGGGTTGTGTAGCATCCCAATTGTCTAACAATTGTAATGCTACTTGGTCTAGTAATATAATGGCTACTTCATATATATAATTGTTGCATCATAATTATATCATGCTCATGTCATCATGCCACCTTGCATTTGAGCATCATATAAAACCCTTTTTGTTTTAGTTCTTCTCTCATATGCATTGTAAATTGTATTTGCCTCTTGATATTGTATTTGGTTGTTGATATATTGTTTAATACCCAAGTTGAGTTGGGGGCATATATTTTATTCCACTCCACCACCTTTCTTTCACCACCTCATAATTCCACCATCCAACTAAATGTGAGCTTTGCACTTTATTTGGGTTGTACCTCTAGCTCATGTGGGTTGGGATGGATCCAATTCTATTTCCACTTGCTCTCATCTTAGCATCATGTTGTTTTCACATTATTGATATATGAGAGCCACATGGCCACCTTTGCATGCCTTGTGAGTGGAACCCTTTCCCTAGCTTCCATATGGATTATTATGGATTCATGCTCATGTGGGGATATTTTTGGGACTAGTAAGCATCTAGTGGAATATACACACTAGCAAGTCCCAATTATAATCAAATGTGATCATCTCCATCTACTCCACTTGGAACTTTCTTCTAAATTCTTTCGCTTGGCTTTATTCCACTTTTGGAAATGCAAAAGAATAATGCCATGTTTATTATTTTGATTCACAAGGTTAAAACATGTCATTAATTATTTTTGCATGGGCCATGCAACCTTTCCACCTTTGGTCCTCCTTGTTTTTTTTATTTGGATTTTTGGGTGAACCATCTCATCTCTCATCTATCTCCATCCATACCCTCACCACCTTTTTATCTCACCCTCTCTTTTTCTTGTCTAGATCTTGTTTGAGCTTGGCATGTTCTTGCTTGATCTTGTCCAAAGAAAAACCCTCTCCCTTAGGAGCATGAACCACCAACCCCATGTGCCTCCCCTGGTCCCCCTCTCTCCCTCTTAGCAAAAACAACAAGAAAGGAGGGAGAAGGGAGCCCCACCCGATCCCTTTTTGCATCACACCAAACCCCACGTGCAAGCCCTGGCCCTCTCCTTATCTGCCCCTCCTCCACGCCAGGACCAGTTGAAGACCAACCAGAAGATCCCCTCCCTCCATCCTCCTTCCCCAAGATATACCATGGCCATGGCCTTCCCCATGCCAAACCCAAACCCTAGACCCATCTACCTCCTGGCCTCGTCGGTCTGAAGCTCCCCAAGGCGATCCAGGAGCACCAGGGGCGTCCTCTGCTTCCTCTTCGACGCCTAGGCCGCGGGGTAGTACCAGGACCTCGCCGGAGCAGCCTAGCGCCGCCGTGCACCGCCGCAGGCCGAGCCCAACGTCCCCGAGCCCGCCTCCAGATCCCCTCCACCTCAGCGCCAACGACCACGCCGGCGACACCGCGGTGAGCCCCTGCATCTCCTAGACATGGTCCCTATCCTCCTCCCGCCGTAGAACGCCGCCGCCCTGCGTCGAGCACCCCGCGTGAACGTGCGCCGACGTAGTCACCGTCCGTCGCGTCTGCAGCCGTTTCTGCCCCTCTGTTTCTCGCCAGGCCCCGCGCGTTGTAGCCCTCCTCCGGTGTTGCCACCTGTAGGAAATTTGTAGCCCGTGGATCCCTCTACCTTATTCGTTTTTGTGGCGGCGCGTTTAGTCCAGCGTAGGCGTCGCCATAGTCGCCGGAAGACGGCCAGATCCACCGCCGTCAGAGACATGTCCGTCAGCGCGCTGCAGCAGCCGATGTTCATCTTGCGCTTAGCCCCCTCCCCTTTTTCCCGCCTAAACCCGCGGTCCCCGTAGCCCACCTGTCAGCCTCGGTGTTCATTTTGCAAGTAAAACCTCGGAAGATCCAGACCATCACGGACAACCCCCCCGCGCCTGGGATCGCCCACGTGTCCCGCCCCGGATGGGCAACGCGTGCGCGTGGCCCCGCTGCAACCGGCCCCACCTGTCATGGGCGCGGTTAGGAAAGACCCCGGTGAGAAAAGCCCGGCAGCCCTCTGCGGTCCCACCTGCTGCGGAGTCAGCGTAAGGCCCACCGTTAGCGTCAGAGGCTAGGTTTGTCTGAGTACAAAAAGTTTCTGTTCTTTTCTGTTATGACTTAAACCTTTTCAAATTAATTTAAATTCAAATTTAATTCTGTTTTTAAATAACTTTTAAAATACAAATCCAAATAATACAAATAATATATGTTTCTGAACCAGAAAAATATGAGGAATTTAAATATGGCCTTCAAAATATATTTTGGACACTTTAATTTTCAAGTTGATTAAAATTACACTAAAATGCCCTTTTTCCTTAATTAATTAATAACTTTTGTTTTATAACTCCAAATTTAACGAATGATATGTCTAGAATGATTAGCTCGACGAGACCGTTCTGTTTAAGCATTCCATGTTCTGAATTGCAGCATGCATCATATAAATATAAAGTATACATCAACTTATTTGAGTATAAAATATGATTAAAACTCCATAAAATGCTTTATTTCTTGTATTCCACACCTCACCCATGCCATGCTACTTTATTGCCATGCAAATTGTGCATCATTCATCATGGCATGATTGTTTGCTTGTCGCATTTAATTCATATGCTTGTGCACTTTATTTATGTTGGCCCTTGTTTGTTTGGTTCTTCTTCGAATAGACGCTGAGTAGGGGATATATCAAGAAACCCAGGAGCACTACCCAGAACCTTCTCTCGCTTCAACTGAGCTGCCAGGCAAGCACTACCACATGCTTGCATACATATAGTACCTATTGCCTCTATCTTATTCTTGCATCATTGAGTCGCGATTGCATTAAACTGGAATCCCAAGTACTGCATAGCCTTTTCTTTTAAACCCCACCGAAGCTTGTTCCTCCATCCCATGAGCCATTACTACAGGAGTTGTTTGAGCCGTGCGGGTCGTAGAACAGCATGTGTAGGGTATGTGAGTGTCTGATGGATAACGAGGTACCTATACAACTTAACCTGAGTAGTAATGGGATAACTAATGAAAGTGGCACCGGTGAGCAATATCTGCTATTTGGTTTTTCATGCTCACTTGTGTCCCGTAAGACCCCGAGTACTTGATTCCTGTTCCTTGAATATTCGCGCTATCCACGTCCGGGAGGCTTATGGACCCACCTGAGCCAGAGCTTGATTCATTCTTATTTCTTGGGGCCACAATTAGTTTGGGGCTTTATTACTATCCTGTACTTATGCCATGCTTTACTGCTTAATTTAAGATTGTGCGAGGAATGGACCTGTACTGTTTAGGTAAGTGGAGTGTTTTTGCGGTTTCGACAAGCCCAGTCACACTTTCGGGTTCCCAGTCGTTTACAGCCATTGACGCAAACCTTGAGTCCGTCTCGGAGCCGGCCAACTTCGTTGCGGGTAGCTTAATGGGGTGGCCCCCTGAAATATTTCTGAATCCTGTGATCGCTTTGTCGTGAATGCCTCATTGGGTTTTGATTTGGTTTTTCCGAGGTTGATCGAGTGTGTGTTGCTATTTGTGCACCCCTGCAGGGTAAAACTTTCTGGAAGCCGTGTCCGCGGTTATGGACGACTTGGAGCACAGTTTCTCGATCATAGACAAGTATAACTAAAGTACCGCTTTTAATTTGACTAAGTAACTGACTAGTAAATAGTGCAATACTCATGGAATGGATAATAAAACTGCCAACGGATGGGGGGTGTTCGTCCGCTTCCTCGTTGGTAAGCGAGGAGGAGGATGGATCTGTTAATATTACTATTATAACTGTTGTTATTAATTCACGGACATCCGTCTATCTTTGGTTAGGCGGATGGTTAGCGAGTATCTATAGAATTGTTAGGTATTATCTTTTGCTGCAATTGCGTCACCCAGGTTGTGTCCCCTTTAGAGGCATAAAGACTTGCTGAGTACCCCTAGGGTCTCACACGATAAATTATTTGATTCAGATGAACATGTACACTCACAAGATGGATACTGGGTGGAGGAGACGGACGATGTGGGCAACGATCATTCGGTGTAGAGATTCCGGGAACGGGGATCCATGAGATCTGTGGGCGGGATGTGTTTATTATGGGGCATCTTATGCCGATTTGCTTCTTATCCGTACTCGGATCTTGTTTGCCGCTTCCGCCTGATACTCTGATGTTTGATGTATGAGGAGATATCCTAAACTATTATATCTATCTAGGACATTTGGATCTTGCCGTATGGCGTTGCAATATTTCTATTTCTTTTAGATGGAATGGCTTTGAGGACTGTTGTATGGTGGCTTGCATACATACTCATTTGTGTATGTAGTTGATCCCTTCGCCTGCCGATTACGCCGCCCGTTCTTGTCCCGATGTTTGGGAATGGTTAGGACGGCCGAAAGGTCTACCTGTGAGTGGCATTTGGGCCCCACCGTACTATTTTAACCATTTCCGCTCATCCAGGCTTGTAACTAGGAGCGTAATTCATCGAGGTAGTTACAATTGGTATCAGAGCCATCCCGCCCTTCAGGGTCTCAGCCAAATGGTCGTTGTCAGTCTAGCAAATATTTTGGTAGCTATGTATACTAGGGAAAAACAAAACGCGAGAGTAGGACTGCTTCCACTTTTCTTCTTACCCACCCACCCACCCTTTTCTGGTAAGGAAGTGTAACGTTTTCAATCCTCTTCTTAAAAGTTCAAACTAGGATTCACGTGTTCTGGGTTTCCGTAGTACCATAGGTTGTGTGTGTGTGTGTAATTCCTTGTCTATCTGTTGCATCCAAGTTGTTATCACAATCGGCCTTTTGGTTATCAACTGTTGGTACATTCCATACCGACAGGATTTTGCAAACCGACGCGATCTATCTGATTCGTTGTATACCGCCGCGATCTGTCTTACTCTTTGTTATCCGACGTTATCTTGTTTGGGGTGTTCGTTTCCGTAGTTACTAATCTTTAGGTTCATCGTGAGAAGAAGGTGTTGGGATATGTGTTCTACTTAATCATGTACGGAGTAATGATTTGAGTGCGGGATGGAGTCGCGACCATACCACTACTTTTATCATTCGCTCTTGTATATTGATTTGGTAGAGTCACTAATCTTGACTCGTTAAGTGATTTTGTGCATCTATTGGTATTTTAATGCCGAAATTTGCGGAAAATTTTTCTTTGATAGTTGTGTACCACACTCCTTTTCAGTCGTGTGCGATATGCTTAATATCTTCTAGGTGCTTTGAACTTTGCTGATATTTTAATATCATCTTAGTAAATTGTATCCTTTAATCTTGGTTAATCCCATCTTGGTACTATTTTGGATTATTATTATTCTCCATTATAGTATTGACTTGTGTTTTATATCAATCACAGGATGGCACCACCACGCCGTTCTGAGGAGGACATACAACCTGAACTGGGGGCCGCGTTGTCAAGCATCGCCAATGCCTTGGCAGCAATGCAGCAGAACCAGCAGCGTTTTGAAGAAAGTGTCAGGAGGAATGAGTTTGCTCCGCTACCTCCACCTCCCAAGCGAGGAGACATCAAAAGCTTCCTGAAGTTCAACCCACGTCAATTTGATGTGTCCGATCAACCACTTGATGCTGATGATTGGTTGCGTGAGATGTCAAGGCTACTCGTGACTGCTGATGTTCCTGAGCAAGAATGGGTAAAGTGTGCCACTCACCTTCTGAAGGGAGATGCAGCTCTCTGGTGGGAGAATTACCTTAAGGCAAATTGCACTGGTTTTCAACCTACTTGGTGACAGTTCACTGGACCTTTCAAAGAGCAGTATCTGTCAGAAATTGTCATGGAGAGGATGAAGGAAGTGTTTCTCAACCTCAAGCAGGGCAATGATAATGTCAATACCTACATCAGAAACTTCATGAACCTTTCTCGTTATGGTGGCGATGAGATCTCTAATGACAAGAAGAAGCAAAAGAGGTTCAGACAAGGGCTCAATGCGTCGATTAAATATGCAATCACACATGCAAGGCCGGCGTCTTTTCTGGAACTTCAGCATACAGCTCTGCAGGAAGAAGCAAGTAGGTAAGTGTTTGAGGAGTCAAAGAAACACAACCGCGATGCAGCAAGCTCTTCAGCTATGTCAACTCCTTCTAAGCGTCGTGTTTGGGTTCCTAACACCCCGCCGTCGCTCCCGGCTCCACCAAGACCTGCAAGCTATGAGGCAAGGCCACCAAACTTCCTCACCGCTGCCCCCAGGGGCTACAACCACCACTACCCTGGAGCGCCTGGCGGAGTCCCTGGCTACGTTGTTCCACGTCCACCTGGTGCTTGTTACACTTGTGGAAACACTGGGCATCAACACTAGAACTGTCCAATGAACAACAAAGCTCTTCCTCCACCACCTCCAAGACCTGCGGCAAGCTCTCCTATGGTTCGTGCACCACCACCTCGGGCTCTCAACATCAACACCAAGCCCGGGTCTACTGTTGCTCGTGCCAACTGTGTCAACGCCGCTCAAGCTGAGCATGCACCTGGAGTTGTGATGGGTATGCTATCCGTTAACTCAGTCCCTGTACGAGTTTTGTTTGATTCTGGTGCATCGCATTATTTTGTTTCTCACAAGTTTGCAAATGAGAATGAGTTAGCTATGGATCCTCTCCTTAAGCGGTTAATGGTCCTTTCTCCTGGAGCAACAATGGCAGCTTCTAAAATCAGCCATGGCAATCAAATTGAGATTGGTGGCTCTTCGTTCTCGGCGTCCTTAATTGTTCTGGGCAATTCTGACATTGATGTTATCTTGGGCATGGATTGGTTGACGGCAAATGCAGCTGTGATTGATTGTGCTGAACGCTCGGTTTCTCTGAAGATTCCAGAAGGCCACATAGTCTATTCTCCAAGTCAGACTCTTGCTATCCAGCTTTTCTCTTTGGCGGCTCTGAATGATGATGCTATGGAAGCTATTCAGAGTGTTCCGGTGGTCTGTGAGTTCCCAGATGTCTTTCCTGAAGAGTTGCCAGGTATGCCTCCGGATCGTGAGGTTGAGTTTGTAATTGAGCTTGAACCTGGAACGGCTCCTATCTCCAAGCGGCCTTATAAAATGGGTCCTGCTGAGTTGGCTGAACTCAAACGACAGCTTGATGAACAAGAGAAGTTAGGTTTCATTCAACACAATACTTCTTCGTGGGGTAGCCCAACCCTCTTTGTGAAGAAGCGAGACAAGACTGATAGACTTTGTGTTGACTATCGGGCTCTCAATGCTAAAACCATCAAGAATAAATATCCCCTTCCGCGGATTAATGATCTCTTCGATCAGCTAGCTGGAGCTGTGGTTTTCTCTAAGCTTGATTTGAGAAGTGGTTATCATCAAATCAAGATTCGCAAGGAAGATGTTCCTAAAACAGCTTTCACCACCCGCTATGGCCTGTATGAGTACACGGTCATGTCGTTCGGTCTCACCAACGCACCTGCCACCTTCTCGAGGCTTATGAACTCGGTTTTCATGGATTATCTTGATAAGTTCGTTGTGGTCTATCTGGATGACATCCTAGTCTATTCTAAGTCACAGGAAGAACATGAAGAACACCTTCGGTGTGTCCTAAACAAGCCTCGTGAGAACCGCTTGTATGCAAAGTTCTCCAAGTGCGAGTTTTGGCGGCCTCAAGTAACCTATCTTGGTCACGTCATCTCTGCCAAGGGCATTGCAGTCAACCCGGAAACTGTAAAGACGATTGTTGAATGGCTTCCTCCTGTAAATGTCAAAGAAGTGCGGAGTTTCCTTGGTTTGGCTAGTTATTGTCGTCGCTTCGTTCAGAACTTTTCGAAGATAGCGAAGCCTCTTACCGATCTCCTCAAGAAAGGCAAGAAATACCTTTGGACTCATGCATGTCAAGCAAGCTTTGAAACACTCAAAGAAAAGCTCACTTCCACACCAGTCTTGGTTCCTCCAGATACATCCAAGCCTTTCCAGATCTTCTGTGACGCATCTTTGCAAGGATTGGGTGCGGTCCTCATGCAAGAAAAACAAGTTGTTGCTTATGCCTCTCGACAGCTGAAGACGCATGAGATCAACTATCCTACACATGACCTCGAGCTCGCAGCAGTTGTCTTTGCTTTGAAAGTATGGAGGCACTACTTGCTTGGCAACCGTTATGAAATCTTTTCTGATCACAAGAGCCTGAAGTATATCTTCACACAGCCTGATCTCAACCTTCGTCAGAGGAGGTGGATTGAAGCAATCAATGATTTCGATTTGACCATCAACTACACTCCGGGCAAAGCTAATGTCATGGCCGATGCTCTCAGCCGCAAAGCTTATGTCAACAACCTCATGCTGGAAGAACAACAGCCTCTCTTGTGCGAGGAATTCCGCAAGCTCAACCTTGAAATTGTGGAACAAGGGTATCTCCTGAACCTTCTGGCAACCCCTCTCTTGGAAGAAAAGGTTCGCTCTTCTCAGCTTGGTGATCCGTACACCAGAAAGATCATCTCCAACCTTCAGCTTCGGAAGTATGAGTCCTTCCACGTCGATGACCAAGGCACGCTTTTATTTGAACACCGGATGTTTGTTCCGAACTACCCGGGTTTGAGAGAGCAAGTTCTCAAGGAGGCGCATGATTCTCTTCTTTCTATCCACCCTGGCAGCACAAAGATGTACATGGACTTGAAAACACAATATTGGTGGCCGGGATTGAAACGATATTGTGCCAAGTATGTCTCGGAGTGTGATGTCTGCCGCAGAGTTAAAGATGTCCATCAGAAACCTTCCGGTCTTCTACAGCCATTGAAACCCCCGGAGTGGAAATGGGAGAAAGTGGAGATGGACTTCATAACTGGTTTTCCAAGGTCGCAGAAGGGCAACAATGCAATCTTTGTTGTCATTGACAGGCTTTCTAAAGTGGCTCACTTCTTCCCCGTCAAGGAAACAATTTCTGCAATTCAGTTGGCTGAGCTCTATATCAACAGAATTGTCTCTCTGTATGGGGTTCCGCTTGAGATCAGTTCAGACTGTGGAAGCATCTTCACTTCCAAGTTCTGGGAAAGTTTCCAAAATGCTTTGGGAACAAAATTGAACTTCAGCACAGCTTACCACCCTCAGTCGCAAGGACAAGTTGAAAGGATCAATCAGATTCTGGAGGATATGCTCCGTGCTTGCGTCATCTCTTTTGGCATGAAGTGGGAAGAATGTCTTCCTTATGCTGAATTCTCTTACAACAATAGCTTCCAGAAAAGTCTAAAGATGGCACCATTTGAGGCTCTCTATGGCCGCAAATGCAGAACTCCGATTGGTTGGTCGGGTGCAGGAGAAAGAATGTTGTTTGGCCCTGACATTGTAACTCAAGCGGAGGAGAAGGTTCACATCATTATTGAAAATCTGAAGATTGCTCAAAGTCGCCAGAAGAGCAATTATGACAGAAAGCACACGGACATGGAGTATGTCCCTAGTGATCTCGTTTACCTTCGTGTCACTCCCATGAGAGGCACGCACCGTTTTGGTATCAAAGGAAAGCTGGCTCCTAGATACATCGGTCCATTCAAAATTCGTGGAAGAAGAGGAGAAGTTGCTTATGCTCTTGAGCTCCCGAAAAAACTCAAGGTCCATGATGTTTTCCACATCTCTCAACTCAAGAAGTGCTTCAAGGATCCCGGCAGGACCGTGGACCATGAGCTTATCAATCTTCAAGAAGACCTATCTTATCAAGAACACCCCACAAAAGTCCTGGAAGTCGCAGAAAGAAGGACTCACAACAAGTCCATCAAGTTCTGCAAGGTGCAGTGGTCGCACCATTCTGTTGATGAAGCCACTTGGGAACGTGAAGATGAGCTCCATACCAAGTATCCTACCCTCTTTGTGTCTTCTTCTTCATCCTAGAATCTCGGGGCGAGATTCCTGTTTAGTGGGGGAGAGTTGTAGCATCCCAATTGTCTAACAATTGTAATGCTACTTGGTCTAGTAATATAATGGCTACTTCATATATATATAATTGTTGCATCATAATTATATCATGCTCATGTCATCATGCCACCTTGCATTTGAGCATCATATAAAACCCTTTTTGTTTTGGTTCTTCTCTCATATGCATTGTAAATTGTATTTGCCTCTTGATATTGTATTTGGTTGTTGATATATTGTTTAATGCCCAAGTTGAGTTGGGGGCATATCTTTTATTCCACTCCACCACCTTTCTTTCACCACCTCATAATTCCACCATCCAACTAAATGTGAGCTTTGCACTTTATTTGGGTTGTACCTCTAGCTCATGTGGGTTGGGATGGATCCAATTCTATTTCCACTTGCTCTCATATTAGCATCATGTTGTTTTCACATTATTGATATATGAGAGCCACATGGCCACCTTTGCATGCCTTGTGAGTGGAACCCTTTCCCTAGCTTCCATATGGATTATTATGGATTCATGCTCATGTGGGGATATTTTTGGGACTAGTAAGCATCTAGTGGAATATACACACTAGCAAGTCCCAATTATAATCAAATGTGATCATCTCCATCTACTCCACTTGGAACTTTCTTCTAAATTCTTTCGCTTGGCTTTATTCCACTTTTGGAAATGCAAAAGAATAATGCCATGTTTATTATTTTGATTCACAAGGTTAAAACATGGCATTAATTATTTTTGCATGGGCCAGGCAACCTTTCCACCTTTTGTCCTCCTTGTTTTTTTTATTTGGATTTTTGGGTGAACCATCTCATCTCTCATCTATCTCCATCCATACCCTCACCACCTTTTTATCTCACCCTCTCTTTTTCTTGTCTAGATCTTGTTTGAGCTTGGCATGTTCTTGCTTGATCTTGTCCAAAGAAAAACCTCTCCACCTAATCTCTCTCTTTAAACCCTAAGTCCCCTCCCTCATCTCTCCTCTCTCTAGCCCGAGCCACCATCACCATGATCTATCCCAAACCCTAAACCAAACCCTAACCCGAGCCCCAACCAGCTAACCCGAGCTAACCCTCTCCCTTAGGAGCATGAACCACCAACCCCATGTGCCTCCCCTAGTCCCCCTCTCTCCCTCTTAGCAAAAACAACAAGAAAGGAGGGAGAAGGGAGCCCCACCCGATCCCTTTTTGCATCACACCAAACCCCACGTGCAACCCCTGGCCCTCTCCTTATCTGCCCCTCCTCCACGCCAAGACCAGTTGAAGACCAACCAGAAGATCCCCTCCCTCCGTCCTCCTTCCCCAAGATATACCATGGCCATGTCCTTCCCCATGCCGAACCCAAACCCTAGACCCATCTACCTCCTGGCCTCGTCGGTCTGAAGCTCCCCAAGCCGATCCAGGAGCACCAGGGGCGTCCTCTGCTTCCTCTTTGACGCCTAGGCCGCGGGGTAGTACCAGGACCTCGCCGGAGCAGCCTAGCGCCGCCGTGCACCGCCGCAGGCCGAGCCCAACGTCCCCGAGCCCGCCGCCAGATCCCCTCCACCTCAGCGCCAACGACCACGCCGGCGACACCGCGGTGAGCCCCTGCATCTCCTAGACATGGTCCCTATCCTCCTCCCGCCGTAGAACGCCGCCGCCCTGCATCGAGCACCCCGCGTGCACGTGCGCCGACGTAGTCACCGTCCGTCGCGTCTGCAGCCGTTTCTGCCCCTCTGTTTCTCTCCAGGCCCCGCGCGTTGTAGCCCTCCTCCGGTGTTGCCGCCTGTAGGAAAGTTGTAGCCCGTGGATCCCTCTACCTTATTCGTTTTTGTGGCGGCGCGTTTAGTCCAGCGTTGGCGTCGCCATAGTCGCCGGAAGACGGCCAGATCCACCGCCGTCAGAGACGTGTCCGTCAGCGCGCTGCAGCAGCCGATGTTCATCTTGCGCTTAGCCCCCTCCCCTTTTTCCCGCCTAAACCCCTGGTCCCCGTAGCCCACCTGTCAGCCTCGGTGTTCATTTTGCAAGTAAACTCTCGTAAGATCCAGACCATCACGGACAAACCCCCCCCCCCCGCGCCTGGGATCTCCCACGTGTCCCGCCCCGGCTGGGCGACGCGTGCGTGTGGCCCCGCTGCAACCGGCCCCACCTGTCATGGGCGCGGTTAGGAAAGACCCCGGT
This sequence comes from Avena atlantica, assembly GCA_910589765.1. Classification (NCBI taxonomy): domain Eukaryota; kingdom Viridiplantae; phylum Streptophyta; class Magnoliopsida; order Poales; family Poaceae; genus Avena; species Avena atlantica. The sequence goes on from OU342733.1 coordinate 131,815,258, forward strand.
GAGAAAAGCCCGGCAGCCCTCTGCGGTCCCACCTACTGCGGAGTCAGCGTAAGGCCCACCTTCAGCGTCAGAGGCTAGGTTTGTATGAGTACAAAAAGTTTCTGTTCTTTTCTGTTATGACTTAAACCTTTTCAAATTAATTTAAATTCAAATTTAATTCTGTTTTTAAATAACTTTTAAAATACAAATCCAAATAATACAAATAATATATGTTTCTGAACCAGAAAAATATGAGGAATTTAAATATGGCCTTCAAAATATATTTTGGACACTTTAATTTTCAAGTTGATTAAAATTACACTAAAATGCCCTTTTCCTTAATTAATTAATAACTTTTGTTTTATAACTCCAAATTTAACAAATGATATGTCTAGAATGATTAGCTCGACGAGACCGTTCTGTTTAAGCATTCCATGTTCTGAATTGCAGCATGCATCATATAAATATAAAGTATACAGCAACTTATTTGAGTATAAAATATGATTAAAACTCCATAAAATGCTTTATTTCTTGTATTCCACACCTCACCCATGCCATGCTACTTTATTGCCATGCAAATTGTGCATCATTCATCATGGCATGATTGTTTGCTTGTCTCATTTAATTCATATGCTTGTGCACTTTATTTATGTTGGCCCTTGTTTGTTTGGTTCTTCTTCGAATAGACGTTGAGCAGGGGATATATCAAGAAACCCAGGAGCACTACCCAGATCCTTCTCTCGCTTCAACTGAGCTGCCAGGCAAGCACTACCACATGCTTGCATACATATAGTAGCTATTGCCTCTATCTTATTATTGCATCATTGAGTCGCGATTGCATTAAAGTGGAATCCCAAGTACTGCATAGCCTTTTCTTTTAAACCCCACCGAAGCTTGTTCCTCCATCCCATGAGCCATTACTACAGGAGTTGTTTGAGCCATGCGGGTCGTAGAACAGCATGTGTAGGGTATGTGAGTGTCTGATGGATAACGAGGTACCTATACAACTTAACCTGAGTAGTAATGGGATAACTAATGAAAGTGGCACCGGTGAGCAATATCTGCTATTTGGTTTTTCATGCTCACTTGTGTCCCGTAAGACCCCGAGTACTTGATTCTTGTTCCTTGAATATTCGCGCTATCCACATCCGGGAGGCTTATGGACCCCCCTGAGCCAGAGCTTGATTCATTCTTATTTCTTGGGGCCACAATTAGTTTGGGGCTTTATTACTATCCTGTACTTATGCCATGCTTTACTGCTTAATTTAAGATTGTGCGAGGAATGCACCTGTACTGTTTAGGTAAGCGGAGTGTTTTCGCGGTTTCGACAAGCCCAGTCACACTTTCGGGTTCCCAGTCGTTTACAGCCATTGACGCAAACCTTGAGTCCGTCTCGGAGCCGGCCAACTTCGTTGCGGGTAGCTTAATGGGGTGGTCCCCTGAAATATTTTTCTGAATCCTGTGATCGCTTTGTCGTGAATGCCTCGTTGGGTTTTGATTTGGTTTTTCCGTGGTTGATCGAGTGTGTGTTGCTATTTGTGCACCCCTACAGGGTAAAACTTTCTGAAAGCCGTGTCCGCGGTTATGGACGACTTGGAGCACAGTTTCTCGATCATAGACAAGTATAACTAAAGTACCGCTTTTAATTTGACTAAGTAACTGACTAGTAAATAGTGCAATACTCATGTAATGGATAATAAAACTGCCAACGGTGGGGGGTGTTCGTCCGCTTCCTCGTTGGTAAGCGAGGAGGAGGATGGATCTGTTAATATTACTGTTATAACTGTTGTTATTAATTCACGGACATCCGTCTATCTTTGGTTAGGCGGATGGTTAGCGAGTATCTATAGAATTGTTAGGTATTATCTTTTGCTGCAATTGCGTCACCCAGGTTGTGTCCCCTTTAGAGGCATAAAGACTTGCTGAGTACCCCTAGGGTCTCACACGATAAATTATTTGATTCAGATGAATAGGTACACTCACAAGATGGATACTGGGTGGAGGAGACGGACGATGTGGGAAACGATCATTCGGTGTAGAGATTCTGGGAACGGGGATCCATGAGATCTGTGGGCGGGATGTGTTTATTATGGGGCATCTTATGCCGATTTGCTTCTTATCCGTACTTGGATCTTGTTTGCCGCTTCCGCCTGACTCTGATGTTTGATGTATGAGGAGATATCCTAAACTATTATATCTATCTAGGACATTTGGATCTTGTCGTATGGCGTTGCAATATTTCTATTTCTTTTAGATGGAATGGCTCTGAGGACTGTTGTATGGTGGCTTGCATACATACTCATTTGTGTATGTAGTTGATCCCTTCGCCTGCCGATTACGCCGCCCGTTCTTGTCCCGATGTTTGGGAATGGTTAGGACGGCCGAAAGGTCTACCTGTGAGTGGCATTTGGGCCCCACCGTACTATTTTAACCATTTCCGCTCATCCAGGCTTGTAACTAGGAGCGTAATTCACCGAGGTAGTTACAGGTTGTCCATGGGTATGGAGTAGGAGGATTATGTTTCCTTTTCTATTTATGTTGCCATGGCATTTTCCAGCAGCTGAAATAAATTGCTGCTTCGTGGGATTGTAGCAGCTTCGAACTTGTTTTTCAGCTCAGAACCTTTTAATAAGTGTAATGCTAAAAATAGGGATCCGACTAGCGCTACCAGTAAGCGCTTATGTAAATTATGTATGTGTCACTACCATCCATCGAACTGGAGGAGCAATCCCCATCGGCTCCGGTGCTGCGACTGTATAGATAGTAGTTGCACATTCACAATTTCGTCTTCAACAAGTGTCTTCAGGCATTACCAAATATCAAGTCTCTATGAGAGCGTGATTACATAGTCAATTAACGGATAAGTATGACAACGTGAAATCACTCATATTGTCTTAAGACACCGCTAGACGCTTGTTTCGCTCGACAATTCCCACGAACACAGCTCTAGAATTTTACAGAATACATAGAAAGGTTTGACATTAACACAGTACTGTGCTTCTTTGGTTCCAGCCTTCTTACCCTTCCTGGGTGCCACTTCTTTGCCTCGGTGTCCTATGTCTTCTTCATTTCCCACCTTCCTCTTCTTCCTGCGTGCCTGCTTTCTGAACTTCACATACTCTGCATCTCCAGGTCGAGGGAAGTCAGGCCAATCAGCATCAAAATTGTGTTCAGCCTCATCACTCCACTCGTTTTAATTTTCTTCCCCCAGCAAAATCATCGAGTCCCCAGACATGATTCTTACCTTGCGCTTCGTGTCCAAAAACAGGACACGGTTAAACACCTAATATCTACAGAGTACGACGGATTTTTTTTGTATAGGTACCATATCATACCTAGGTTTGGGTGCATTAATAGGACACCCCGCTGCTCTATCGCCCATAAGACGACAGGTTTTTGCATCAGTTTTTTTCCTTCTTTATACCACTAAAAGCTTAAATAGCCCTCTCTAGAAAATTCTTAAACCACTTCACCTCTGGTCTACCTCTACCTCTTTTTGTTACTGGCTGGCGCAGCTCAAAACTAAGTCGAACTTGAGGCCACTGAGATGGGTCAGTACAGGGCTCTACAGAACTAGCGTACACAGTTCTGAACTTTTCCAGAGAGAAGTAGTTAGAGAAATATTGATCCAAATGTGGTAGAGTTCTTTTGTTCACCAAGAAGAACAATGCATGGTCGCATGGTTTCCCGGTATGCTGCCACTCTAAGAAGGTGCATTCCCGCCGCTCGATGTTCACAACATCCATGTGGCCATTTTTGGACGTATCAACCACCTCACAGCTGTTGTTTTTTGACCGGAGAATGAAAAGTCCAATTTGCATCACCATTATATATCATAATTTGCCTTCTATTCATTGATATATTTTGTATTAAGAGGTGTTACTTATGTCTTTTCATCTTTTTTTGCATGTTAGATGATTCTTGGAGGATGAACTACCGGAGTCAGAATTCTGATGGAAAAGGCGGTGTTTTGATACAATTTCGCGAAGATCAGAAAAATACTAGAAAAACTACAGAAAACTATATTTTCCCAGAAGACGAACGATGCCAGAAGGGGAGGCGGAGTTGGGACATAAGGGGCCCACACCCCCCAGGAGCGGGACACCCTGGGCCGTGCCGACAGGGGGTGTGGCCACCCTGGCCCACCTCCTTCTCCGCCCTCTCGCCTATATCTTCTCCTCGAAACCCTAAAATGAGGAGAGGGACCATAGAAAGATTCCATAACCTCTGTGGGGCGGAAAACACCAAGAGAGAAAGAGTTCTCTGGCAGATGGATTTCTCCCGGGGAAATTCCTTCCTAGAGTGGGGAGATCATCGCCATCAACACCGTCATCAAGCTAGACTTCATCAGGATCATAATCATCATCATCCACACCATCATCTCGACCAGCACCATCATAACCACTCCATCTCGCTGTAACAATTGTGTTGAATCTTGCATAGTTCTTAGGGGAAACTTTCCCGATGTTGACTACTATTGTAGTTGATGCTTGTGAGTGGAACCATTGAATTATTGTTTATGTTCATATTGTTATCCATCATTATGTCATCTCTGATATTGATCCATATGATGTCTTGTTAGTAGTTCGTTTAGTTCTTGAGGACTTGGGAGAAGTCATGTTGTTAGTAGTGGAATTGTGTTGAGGTATTATTCAATGGTTTAATATTTAAGTTGTGGTTCTATTCTTCTAGTGGTGTCATGTGAACGTCGACTACATGATACTTCACCATTTATGGGCCTAGGGTAATGCATTGTGTATTTGTCTACTAATTATGGGGTTGTCAGAGTGACAGAAACCTGAACCCCCGTTAGGAAACCATTGCACAAGCGAGTATAGGATCTCAGAGTTTAAGGTTGTGGTTAGTTTTATATCTTAATTTATCTCTTGTAGTTGCGGATGCTTGCAAGGGATTTAATCACAAGTATGTAGTAGTCCAAGTAGGGTCGGTACATTAGCATAGGTTCACCCACACAACACTTATAAAACCAAAGAAGATTAATTAGCTACATGAAACGACAACACTTGACAGTATCCCCATGTGTCCTCGAGAACATTTGGTCCTCATTAGTATTTCCATCGGCTTGTCCTTTGCTAAGAAAGGGTTAAGACACTTGCTGCAATTTTTTGCTATATTTATTTACTTGCACTTTATTTCCTTGCTTTATCAGAAAACTCCTAAAAATCCGTTTTCTAAGTATTTACAGAGATTTCCTGCTCCAAACCACTAGTCAACACCTTCTGCTCCTCGTTGGGATAGACACTCCTATTTATCGAAAGTACTATGATACACCCCCTATACTTTTGGGTCATCAAGACTATTTTCTGGCGCCGTTGCGGGTAGTGAAGCGCTATTGAAGAGTGGAACTGGTAAAGGAAACTTCTACTTTGAGTATTTATTTTTATTTCTGTTTGTTACTTTGTTTCCAATATGGATAACCCACTTGGTTTTCTGTTTGGGAAAACTACTACCACTTTTAAGGTAGTAGATGAACCACCACCGAATGAGATAGATCCTTTGAAGATACCTACAAGTATTGTTGATCGTGTTATGGATAACTATTATTTTGGGGATGGAATTGTCCATCCTAGTGATCACTTGCTTTTTATCCATGAATTATGCGGGTTGTTTAAGTGTGCAGGTATCAAAACTGAACAGGTGAAGAAGAAGTTACTCTCTGTATCATTGAAAGGAAGAGCTGAAGAATGGTATAAGCTGCTAAAGAATGGAAAATCCATGGAATGGGAGGAAATAGTACCTCTCTTTTATTCTAAATTCTATCCTCCCAGTGAGATTCGTAAGGATAGGAATCAAATATATAACATTTGGCCTCGTGATGGAGAGAGTACCCAAGCTTGGGGGATATTGAAGTTACTAATGCTTAAATATCCTATCCATGAACTCCCTAACAATATTATTATCAATAATTTTTATGCAAGCCTTTCTCTTTATGATAAAGATTTATTAGATGCTTATTGTGCTAGATCATTCATGCGTATGAAGGAAGAAGCTAAATGGGATCTTCTAGACCGTATTCAAGCGAACACTAAACAATGGGAGAATGACAAAGGAAGAAAGTCAGGTATAAATTATGATTATGAATGCATTAAATATTTTATGGGAACTGATGACTTCCGTGATATTAGTACTGAGTATGGTCTTGATTCTCAAAGTATTGCCAATTGTTTTCAGGATTTTGCCTCTTATATTGAAATTCCTAAAAAGAAGTGGGACAAGTACCATGCACCTTATAAAGATGTTGTTACTCCTGTTCCTACTAGCAATAAAGTTTGTACTATTGATCATATTTTGTCTGGTCCTTATATTGAGAAAGTCCCTTTTCCTGCTAAGGTAAAGGAACATTCTACCATAGATAATGTGGTTAGCAAAAGTGCAAAGAAAACTGTGGAACGTGATGAACAAATAAACATTGAACCTGTAGTAGCCATTGTGAAAGATCTTGTCACTAAAAATATAGAGGATGAGCACATTGTGTTCTGTGAAGACGCTTCTAATATTGTCTCTCATCCTAGAAAAGCTAGAAATACTAGTGTCCCTGTGCTTCTGTTAGAATTGGTGATCATTGCTATTATGGTTTATGTGATATTGGTGCTAGTTCTAGTGCTATTCTTTATGAGCTTTACAGGGAAATTATGCATGATATTGGTCCTTCTGAGCTTGAGGACATTGATGTGTTTATTCAGCTTGCTAATAGAGAGACAGTCTGTCCAATTGGCATTGTAAGAGATGTGGATGTTCTTTGTGGTAAGGTTAAATATCCTGCAGATTTCCTAGTACTTGGTTCAGAAGCTAGTAAAACCTTTCCTAGTATCTTTGGTAGACCTTTCTTGAATTCTTGTGGGGCTATTATAGATTGTAAGAAGGATAAAGTTTTGACTAAGTTTGATGGAGAATCGTATGAGTTCAATTTTTTCCAAATTTGCTAAAACTGCTTATGAGAACGAATTGCCTAATGAAGATTTTAGGATGGAACAACTTGCTTCTATTGATCCAGTTTATGACCTTAGACCTCTTTTTGATGATTGTAAGTACTCTCATTCTAATGATAAAGTTGTTTCTTGTGATAGTTATATTGTCAACTTTATTCAGAATGCTACTGAAAGTTATCATGGGAGAGGGAAAAATGGTTTTATGCATCTCAATAATATTAAGTTTCCCTGTTTTATATTGAAAGCTTTCAAGTTGCATTTGTTTTGTCTTCCTATGTTAGTTGCCTTTTGTTTTAATAATTTTTTCTCATGAGACTCCCTTGCATAGGAAGTGGGTTAGACTCAAATGTTTTGGATATTTGATTCTTGATTCTCTCTTTCACTTCAAATCTATATCTCCTATGTGAGCATCTTTGAAATTATCAAGCCTAACTTAAAGGCATTAAAGAAAAGTACTTCTTGGGAGATAACCCAATAGTTTTGTTGAGTGTTGGAAGTTATTACCTCGGTAATAACCGCTCCTTATCTTTTTTGTTTTAGTTTTTGTGTCAAGATCAATTACTTTTGAGAAGTAGAGGAGTTGTGAAAAGTGGCTGTCCTGGGACAGATTTTTGTGCTGCATTGTAAAAATTCGTGAAGGAGCTCATTATTTCGGATGGAGCTTTAATTTTCTGCTCTTATTCTCCAAGTTGTTATCCAACTTTCTTTAGTTTTGCACTTTTTGATTTGAGCAACAGAAGATTTTCCAAAAAATCAATCTGTACATGTTGGCCTGTTTTGATAGATTTTTGCCATCATTTGCATTTGCCTCTTATGTTGATTCCCTTTCAGATTCTTTTTGGGTTTTTGGAAAGGAGTTTCTACAGTAGATTTTGTTTTGATGGATTTCAGTTGAAGTTTGAACCTAAAGGTTTATTGTTTTTGCTTACACTAATGTTGCCAATGAGGTTTGTGTAAGGCTTTGTATGAAAGGAATTTTCAGGTGATGGAGAGAAGAAATCTGCAGAGCCCCTCTTTGAATGGATAAAAAGTGCTGCAAACAGAAGGTTCGCGAAAAAACTTTTTATTTACATTTCTTATGTTTTTATCACATATGAAAGGTTACGAGACGAAATAGAAGAGGAAACGGAGCCCGGGAGGGCCACACCCACCAGTGGCGCGGGCCCAGCTGGCCGCGCCACCGGGGGGTGAGACCTCCCCGGTGTTCGTCTCCGCCTCGTTTTTGCACAGTACCTTCCTTATGTCATATAACTTCGTAATATATAACCCCCTGGATCCCCGAGGTTCATATATCGTGTTCTCGTCGTGTTTTTGTTTCGATTTGTTTCTGTCAGGAAATACTCTCAAGTTTAGAGGCACCATGGTCCCCACCAACGACAAGGGCAAGAAGACCGTGGAAGATGATCCTCAAAACCCCAAGGAGGAGAAGATCTTGGTTGGGGATGAAGAGGACATGAAGGACGACGAGCACCCGGACACCCGCGCTACCGTTGCAAGAATTGGAGTGGTGGCAAACCCTACCAAGCTTAGGAGGACAGCACGGATGTCTACAGGAGCAAAAACTCCGCGTCATATCCTCTCTCCATGGTCACTTCCTCCACACACCAAGAACCCCTTCCATACTCTTATACATGAGAAATAATACCAAAAATTGCCAAAAGGGAAGTTTCCTTCTGTTTGGGATCTGCCTCGCTCTAACCATGCAGGGAAGGAACACTCTAAGGAAGAGTGGGGAAAGAACAACAAAGACTGGGCTTCTCGGTCCGACATGATCATGAACCGCATTGAGCATAATTCGGAATTGATTCGTACTCTAACTTTTGAGATTGAGGATTTGTGGGAACTGGTTGAAAAGCTTATCAAGAGAACACCACCACCACCGAAGGAGTAATTCGTCATCAGGTTTGGCATCCCCTTGGCTTGTTCCATGTTTGGGGGAGTGTTGCGGTATCACATCATTATCTTTTATCTTCTTACCTTTTTAGTGGATTCATATCTTGGGTAGAGAATTTATCTTATAGGTTGGTTTGCATTGTGGAAGTATCTCTCCTTTAGTTGGTTATCTATGTATCCCTTGGTGTGAGTGCCTTTATGGAATATTAATGAGAAGTCTCATCTTTTACTTTTTGCACTTCTTATTTTAGTTTGCAATATCTATTATATGATTAATATTGTTGATCAATATTGGTATCACTTTGGGAGCATCAAGTAGATCTAAATTGGTTTTGGCAAACCGAGCTATGGTCAGTAGCAACACTTTTTGAGATTTCAAAGGAAAAGATAAAAGAACTTACAGGTATTTTGTATCATTTATTTTCTTTCTTGATTGGCTCATAAGCTTAGTATTCTTTATTTAAGATCTTTTGTGTATTCAAGGAAGATTGCATGTTTGGCTTTATCACTTTTAGGTTTGTTTGTTTCCTTCAACTCTTTTGCTTGCTACCTAGCCTTTCTAGCCAAAAACCTGTGCTGAGAGGGAATGCTTCTCATGCATCCAATCCTTTAAACCAAAACCCGTGCCATTTGTGTCCACCATATCTACCTATTAGAATTATTGCTATTCCAAGTAAATTCTCAAGCTTCATCTATCTTTCAAATAAGAAATTATTTTGTTATGTGAAAACTAGTTAGTAAAGCTCTCACGAAATTGATGGCACACCTTATTTTCTTGCCCCTAATAAACTTGAACCATTGTGTCCTCGAAGTTGTATATTCTTGCACCTATACGTTGGGATTAGCAGAACCGTGCTGTCATAGGGAACGCTTTCAACATTGCACCTATACATTGTACATAGTTGATATCATGCTCTTTTGTTTGCGCATGTCGTCGGTGTGAAATAAAAGGGGAGCTTGTAAGTCCATAGAGTTATGTATGTGTGTTAGAGAAAGGCTTGGGCCGCTAGCCTAACCATGCCTAGTCATGGTGGAAACTTGCAGCATCACCATAATGAGAAATCTATGAAGCTTTCTTCTTATGTAAAAAAAGAAGAGAAAGAGACATATTGAAAAGAGGAAAGAGAGAAAAAAAAACACCATTTTCCCATGGTAAATAAGAGACGGCTGAGATTCTCATTGTCTACTTGCCTTGTCATTTTGATTATGGGATAGCTCCTGTATCATGTGCAAGGGGTACCCCGTTGGCGGTTCTCTATGATATGCATGTACTTACTATGACAAGAACTTACTGGTAACTAAAGTTGAGTAGCATGAGGAGCGGCCCTCGTACTCAAGGGACATGAGACTGCCAACGTATTTTTCATCAAGCATATACTCCATCCTTGTTCACTTTAACCTTAATCACCTCAAGATGCTTATGATAGGGGCAATGAGATCCCAAAGCTAGTAAGTACCATAATATTTTTAAAGCTCTTTATTAACTTGAAATCCATGTTCTCCTCTATGAAGGACCTTTATCTTATGAAGTTGATGTACAATAGGCGGTAGCATATGGCCTCTAAGTCTTCGCTCAATCTCTCTCCTTATATTTAACAGCTTTATGATTATACCCTGTATGTCGTCCATCAACATATGAACAGGACAGACATTTATGTCCTTCACCCAGTTATTCAGGCATTCATCTAGGTTGTTGTTTATGTAATCAACTTTGATGTTAGGGTTGAACTGACTTCTCTTGCGTACCTGCGAATGATGTGCGGCCAAGTACTAGGGAAGATTTGGGGCTTCCACAAAAATCTTGCTCATGAAATATTCGCAGCGCCCAGCTCTATAAGATCTAGCAGCAGCCAACATGTAACCAAATACGCTGCCTGCGTAGTGTCTGTACAGGTTGAGCATCATGTGGGCATGTGATGACCCACAAGTATAGGGGGTTTATCGTAGTACTTTTGATAAATAGGAGTGTCCATCCCAACGAGGAGAAGAAGGTGCTGAACAGTGGTATGGAGCAGGAAATCCCTGTGAATACTTAGCAAACGGATTTTTAGTGGTTTTTTGACAAGGCAACAAAGCAAAGAGAAAGTAACATAAGTAACTAACAAACGGAACAAGTGGCCCAATCCTTTTTTAGCAAAGGATAAGCTGGTGGAAATACTTATAAGGACCAAACGTTCTCGAGGACACATGGGAATTCTGCCAAGTGCTTTCACTTCAAATAGCTGAGTACTCTTCCCTGGTGTTTGTAAGTGTCATGTGGGTGAACCTGTGCTAACATACTGCTCTTCCTAGGAATAATACATACTTGTGATTAAACCCCCTACAAACATCCGTAACTACAGGAAAGTAATTAAGATATAAATCTAACCACAACCTTAAACTCTAAGATCCTACACTCCCTTTTGCAAATATGTCCTAATGGGGGTTCAGGTTTCTGTCACTCCGGAAACCCCACAATTAGTAGACAAATACACAATGCATCACCCTAGGCCCATAAATGGTGAAGTGTCATGTAGTCGACGTTCACATGACACCACTAGAAGAATAGCACCACAACTTAAATACTAAACCATTGAATAATAACTCATCACATATTCACTACTAACAACATGACTTCTCCCATGTCCTCAACAACTAAACTGACTACTCACAAGACATCATATGGATCAAGATCAAAGATGATATGATAATGGATAACAAACTGAACATAAACAATAATCCAATGGTTCCACTAACAAGAATCAACTACAATAGTAATCAACACTGGGAAAGTTTTCCCTAATGAACTAAGCAATATCCAACACAATTGTTACAGCGGGACGGAGTGATGGTGCTGGTGGAGATGATGGTCTGGATGATGATGATCCCGATGAAGCCTAGGTTGATGACGGTGTTGATGACGAAGGTCTCCCCTCTCCCGAAAGGAATTCCCCTGACAGAAATCTGTCTGCTAGAGAAATCTTTCTCTCTCGGTGTTTTACGCCCCCGAGAGGCGGCGGACATCTATCTGTGGTCGCTCCCCTGGTGTTAGGGTTCCGTAGGGAAGATATAGGCGAAGGGGCGGAGTCGGAGGCCGAGCAGGTGGGCCAAACCCACACTAGGCGCGGGGTCAGGTGGGCCCGCGCGTAGGGGGTGTGGGCCCCCTGAGGCCCCCCTTCGCTCCTCCTAGCTTCCTTCGTCTTCCGTTAAAATAATATGTTTCCATATTTTTCTAGTATTTTTCTGATCTTCGCGAAATTGCACCGAAGCGCCGTCTTTTCCATCAGAATCCAGACTCTAGCAGTCCATCCTCTAGGAATCATCCAACATGTATAAACAGATGAAAAGCCATAAGTAATACCTCATAATAAGACAAATATCAATGAATAGAGGTAAATTATGATATAGAATGGTGATGCACATGGGCATATCAACTCCCCCAAGCTTAGACTTCGCTTGTCCCCAAGTGAATACTGAGCTCAGTAAACATGTCCACATGTTTATGGAGTGAAGTGTCGATAAAAGAATACGAACAAGAAGCATCACACTTACCATTGCACAACTCATAGAAGAAAGCAACTCACCATTATATAACTTAGCTTGCAAGAAAGTACAACAGTCACAAATAGAGATGCATAAAGATAAATCATAATTGGAGTTGGCAAACTTGTTCTTGGACAGAGAACACCTGGTAAAAAGTTTCCCAAAAGCACTTTGTAGAAGTTTCAAAATAGGAGCACTCTTTGCTCAAAAAGGTTTTTTTCACAAGTGAAGGCTTTCAAAGTAATACTCAATAGTTAAGAGTTTTGTGCAAACAAGGGAGATAAAGAACATGATTGAATAAATCACCATATGAATTCTTGAAACACAACAACTCAAAAGCTTTATTGAGATAGAGAGGAAGTAGGTTTACTGACTCAACTGGTAACTAGGAGAAAGGTCCCTTCTTAGACTGTAGCAGGGATTACAAGTCATAAAGAGCTTCCAAAAGATTATGGTACTTACTAGCATTGAGCCCTCATTGCCCCTATCATAATTATCTTGAGATGATTAAGGTTAAAGTGAACAAATATGGAGTATATGATTGACGAAATATAAGTTGGCAATCTCATGTCCGTTGAATATGAGGGCCACTCCTCATGCATACTCAACTTTGGTTCCAGGTAAGTTCTTGTCATTTTAAGTATTTGCATATCATTGAGAACCACCAATGTGGTACCCCTTGCACATGGTACAGGAGCTTTCCCATAACCAAAATGACAAGGCAAGCAGACAATGAGCATCTCAGCAATCTTTTTATTTACCATATGCATAGCTTTTTATTGAGGATGCTTCATAGATGACTCACTATGGTGATGCTGCAAGTTTCCACCTTGATTAACCATGGCTTAGGCTAGTGGCCCAGGCGTTTCTCTAATACAAAATACAAACTACATGGACTTACAAGTTCCCTCTTTATTTCACACCGTTGACATCCATAGACAAAATAACACGATATCAACTGTGTATAGAGTACAAGTGCAATATTGAAAACGTTCCCCGTGACAGCACGGTTCTGCTAATTCCAACGTATAGATGTAAGCATATACAACTTCGATGTCCAGATGGTTCAAGTTTATTAGGGGCGAGTAAATAAAGTGTGCCATCAAGTTCGTGAGAGCTTTACTAACCAGTTTTCACATAACAAAATACTTTTTAATTTGAAAGGTAGATGAAACTTGAGAATTTACTAGGAATATCAATAGGTATTAGGTAGTTATGGTGGACACAAGTGGCAAAAGTTTTTGGTTCAAAGGGTTTTGTAAACATGAGAAGTATGTCTTCTTAAAACAGGTTTTTGGCTAACAAGGCTAGGTAGAAAGCAAAAGAGTTGAAAGAAGCAAGAAAACATACAAGTAATAAAGCCAAACATGCAATCTTCCTTGAAGACACAAAACAATCTTAAATAAAGAATACTAAGCCTATGAGCCAACAAGAAAGAAAACAAATGATACCAAATACCTGTAAGCTTTTTCCTCTCTTTCTTTTTCTTTCAAACTAAAGACACTGACCAGAACTTGTTTTGCCAAAACCAATTTAGATCCAATTGATGATCCCACAGTGGTGCCAATACTGAACAACAAGATCCATAATATAATAGAGGTTGCAAACTAAAATAAGAAGTGCGAAAAGTAAAAGATGAGACTTCTCATTAATATTCCAATAAAGGCACTCACACCAAGGGATACATAGATAATCAACTAAACAAGAGATACTTCCACATGCAAACCAAACTATAAGATAATCCCTCTACCACAGATATGAATCCACTGAAAAGGTAAAAGATAATAGATAGTGGTGGTGATACCGTGGCACTCCCCCAAGCTTGGAACAATCCAAGGGGATGCCAAACCTGATGACGAATTACTCCTTTAGTGGTGGTGGTCTCTTGTCATCATCAAACTTACAAGGCAATGGTTCCCCATCCAAAAAGGATGTCTTTGTTCTACAATTCTGAAACTAGCAGCAGAGCTAATGCGATCAAATCTAGCTTCATACTCAAAATTTTGATTTTGTATGTCATAGAGTTGCGCTTGCAATTGGTTGGTGATTTGATGGAGTGAGAAGATCTCTTCTCGGATCTCAGCAACTTCTCTCTCATGCTTGGTGATGAGTTCTGAACTTATCTTGTGAATAACAACCACTTCGCATTATTCCATCTTCTTGTACCTGAAAACTTCTTGTTCCATTGCTTCCATACTATATTCTAGGTTGCCTTCTCCTTTAGGGCCTTAAACTTCTTTCATCCGTACCTTCCCCTCTTTGAGGATCAACTCTTTGGGTTGAATCCTCAAATCATACAAGTACGGGTTGAGGATATCCGTAGAGGAGTCCTCCGTGGGTGATCCAGAGGAAGACATTGAGGCTCCAAATCGGAGAATTTTCTTGCCAGAAACAGATAAAAAACGAAAACATGACGAGAACACGATGCACGAAACTCAGGGGATCCGAGGGGTTATATATTATGAAGATTCAATGCATAAGGAAAGTTTTGACACAAAAACGAATCGGAGACTGAGTTCGGGGGAGTCAAACCCCCTCCAAGCACGGCCAGGCTGGGCCCGCTCCTAGGGTGGGTTTGTCCACCCCGGGCTCCGTTTCCTCTTTATTTTTGTCTCGTAACTTATAAAAATATTGGACTTTCATGAACCTTCTGTTTTCACCACTTTTACCTATTCAAAGATGAACTCTGTAGTTTCTGGTGTTTGGTTCTTGATAAATTATTCTGGAGTCACCATTTGAATGACATCCACTTCTTCATTGTAAGAATCTCAAGAAATATAATGTTTTAGTCTTTGACCATTAACCACCTATGTTGTGTCATCCTTCAGAGAAGAGATTTTGATGGAACCTGAACGGTACACTTCCTTGATAACAAAAGGTCCTTCCCATTTGGAGAGCAGTTTCCCTGCAAAAAATCTGAGACCTATACGAATGAACTTTCTCACCAACATGCAACTCCCTTTTGAGAATTCTCCTATCATGCCATCTTTTTACTTTTTCGTAAGCTTCCCCTCTCCACTCATCTAGATTACTTAAATCGAGTAGTCTTTTCTCACCAGCAAGTCTAAAATCTCTATTCAACTCCTTCACTGCCCAATAAGCTTTGTGTTCTAATTCTAACGGCAAGTGACAAGCTTTCCCATAGACAATTTTGTAAGGAGACATCCCCATAGGATATTTATAAGTAGTTCTATAAGCCCACAAAGCGTCATTCAACTTTTTAGCCCAATTTTTTCTAGAACTATTGACTGTCACATCCCAAGATTTTCCAAATCTTGTTATGTGAAAAAAAAATGAATAAAATAAAACTTTTTTGATTTTCAGGTTGAGAAGAAACTTTTGATTCCAATTGGAAACCTTCAAACCTATTTTTTGATCAAACAAATCCTAAAGGGATTTGAAAAGATAAACAATTAATAAAGAAAATTCTAAATAAGTGAAATTACTATTTTTGGAACTTTAATAAAAAGATATGGTTTTTATAAAGCAAAGGTAGAAATAGAAATAAGGATTATTTTATAAGCCAAATTAAAACTTGGCCAAGCCTTTGAAATAAAATATTCCTATTTGATAAAAAGAGTAAAGATTTATTTAAATTAAATAATGAGGATTTAATATCCAATTTTATTTAAGTAAAGACTTTTCCATTTTAATAAAACACTAAAACTTATTAATTTATTTTAAATAAGTTTTTCCAAGTATTTTATATTCTCAAATAAAACCTACTGAAGTGTTTTTGGTTTTATTTTAGATTTCAAATGGAGATTTTAATTAATCAAATCCTATTTGAATTAATAACTAAGGACTATTTTATTTAATTATTAGATAGATCCTAAAAGAATAAAAAATATTTTATTTTGGGACATTGGATTCTGTTGTTAAACAGAATTAAAAACTACACAAACTTTGACAAAGGTTTGAATTCATGTGTTGTTTGAATTGTTTGATTGAATTTCAAAACAAAAAATCAATTAGAAAAAGAGAAAGACATTTAGAACAAAAAAAAGAGAAATAAGCAGCAACCCAACTAGCCTGGCCCAACTAAGCCCAGCCAGCCCACTGCCCCTCTCCCGCAGAAAAACGCTTCAGACCAAACGCCCTGCCGGCTCAGCGACAGACATGTGGACCCCGCATTCCTTCTCTCTCTTTCACTGCCAAGCGACCCCACTCTCCCTAGTCATCGTCCTCACCCACCTCGCTGACCACGCCCCCTCTCGCCGGCCGTTGCTGCCAATTCAAAGCAAGCGTAATACGCAGTAACGCCGCGATTAATCAGCCCCTCGATCACGCGTACTAAAGCGCCTGCCCCTCCTCTCAATTTTCCCTCCCTCGCACGCACCAGCACGCCACCGGGCTGCGCTTATTTCACCAGAGACCCCGCTCTGCTCCGACGAACTCGCGAGCAAATTCCAGCCAGCCGGCGCCACCCCTTGCCTCCCCAAGCACGCAGGCAAGTTCCCCAGACCCTAGCGCATCTCTCTGTGGCCTCAGCTCGCCCGCGAGTGCCCTGTAGCATCGACTTCGTCTTCGACTGAACGACGCCGCCGTCCGCTCTAACTCCGACGAGCTCCACAGGTAGCCTCTGACCGCACTGACCTCTCTCTTTGATGCTCCCATGCTCCCTACTCTCCCACGCATCTAATAGTATCATCTGCCCCCTCTCCCGTGCTCTACAGCGACGTCCCCGACGACGACAACCGCATGCCCGTCGCCAGACACCACTCCGGCGAGGAATCCCCGTAGCTCCAGCGCGCCCATCGACAAACGGGAAGCACCTCGAGCACCCCCACACCTCGGCGAACTCGGTGAGCCTCCTCCCTCTCCTCCTCGCTTCCTGCATCACCAAATCCGTCGCCGACTGACCACGCTCCGCCACCTGCTGCCGCCAGCGCCGCTGCCAAATGGTCAAGGCAATAGCGTCCATAGGATCTAGATCTGATGGATGAGATTAGAACAAGAACGAAGGGGTACGCTCGCCTCTGTGCCGCACGATCCAACTTAGATCCAATGGCTGCCATCGCATGATCCAACCGAAGCGGTATGGGCGAATAAAATTAAGACACGTGGCTCTGTCGACTTGAATTAAAACAGATTTGATCTATTAGATATGTGATTTTGTAAATTGCATAACTTTTAATCTACACCTCCAATTTTTGCAAACTTTATATCAATGGATTTAGAAAAACAAGACCTAGCCAACCATGCACTTTGTTTAGTAAAAGCTTGTGGTAAAATGTTTGTTTTTACAGAAACTTATATATGCTTGTTTAGGTTATAAAAAATATTCTAAAATGATTTTGGGGATAAAATCTTTGGCAAATGGTGTTTTTTAACCTACTGACCCTAGGAAACAAATTGTGGTTTCAAAAATGTATTTGGTGAAACAAAAGAATGAATCTTTGATTTAAGCCATTTCTAGCCAAATAAAATTATGGTTTAATTGTTAAAAATGGTTTTGGAAGGAAACCTTTGAGAATTTTTTTGGAAATAAACTCTCTGACCCTAAACACAAGATTTTATGGTTTGAAAACATATTTTGTGAACCCTATAGATTAATGCCTTATTGAAACCATTTTTACACCACATAAAATGATACCTTGTTTTAAAAAGGGTTTATAAAGTGAAACCTATTGCAAATGACTTTGCCACTTTATAAAATGACCATTAGGTGTTTCCAAATGTTTACAACCTACTAGAAACCACTTTTACAAATAAAACAACCTATTGCATGCTTGCATGCATTACTTTGATTTTATCATTTTATGTGATGAATTGCTTGAATGGTAGATTGAATGTTGTTTGCTTGATTGAATTGCAGTGACTTGAAGATTGTGATTGTTGCAAAGACAAGGAGTGAACTTATACCCTCTACCAAAAAGGCAAGTGATGCTTCATACTTTTGTCCCATTATTTTCACTATGCATTAGTGATATTTCTAAGTAGGACTTGCATGGAATTTTGCTAAGTATAAACCATGCTATGGGAAATCCTAGTATATGAAACCTTAGTAGAAATTTTCCTAAGTTAAGATTCCTACTACTATCAAGCTTAGCTTAGCTAATAGAAAACAAGGGTGGAATATATATTCATACTATGGAAAAAATTTTAAGTATGAGGACTTGTGTTTTGTTAATAAAAAAACTAAGTGAATGAATCACCTGGGTGGAATAGAAGGAATGGTTTGTGTTGAGTGGTTCACAAGGCCCATTTTTATGGTTTACCTTGTGTATCTCACTTGTGGATGGCCACCCAGGAACAAAGAGATTTGATATGTCAAATGTTGAGAAGCTTCAAGTGAAGCCACTTGGCATTATGGGCTCTGCCTGGATCATATAGGTTGCAATAACTTAGCCAAATGGACAGTTGGTGGTAGGGGTTTGATAGGTTGGAGTGCATCCATTTTGGTCTAAGGGAAGGCTTCTGAAAGATCTTGTCTTGGTGAAACCAAGTCTTGTGGGGAAAGTGCACCACCTCTGCAGAGTGTAAAATCTAAGTACTTAGCCATGTCCCTGGCAAAGGACAATTTGAGCATCAAGACATGGAAGCTATCAAGAATCTCCTCATCCCAATTTCTAAGTGAAAAACTTGTGGTTGAACAAGGGTTAAAGGATCTTCAATCTTTGATTGGTAGATGCCTTGGGTGATTTTGTCAAGAAAAAACTTAGTGTTTTCAAATGATTAGGAAAATCTATTTTGAGCAAAGCAAGCCTAAGCTCCACTTAGCCAAATGCATATAGATGATAGACTCCACTATTTTACCATAGTATCACTTGCCAATACAATTCAAATGTATTGACCCTTGTGGCTGTAACTTGTTATTTTGCAGGTTTGTTTGATATTAGTGAAGTGTAATGATTAGGATTACAAGTATACAACCAACATGTTTGCCTGTGGCACTTTGAAGATGAAGGACCCCATGCTTATAGATATTCTGCTGCAATGTAATGTAATAGCCAAATGAGCTATGTAAGATGTAATAAAATGATGTTATTCCTGGTTATAAAGTTGTATTATGACCTTTGTTTCTTGATATTACATCTTAAATGTGGATGCTAGCTATTGATCCAGGGAATAGCATTGCAAACACAGGGATCTCTACCTTATTAAAGGTTGGGAACCTTATATTGACAGTCTTCTGCAAGATAGATTTAATTTCCCTATTGGAAAGTTCTACTTTCCCACTAGTTTGGGGGTGATAAGATGAAGCCATTATGTGGTTTACATCATACTTAGTGAGATTTTTTCTAAAACCCCCATGAATAAAATGGGATCCTCCAATAGTCATGAGATATCTAGGTACACCGAACCTAGGAAAAATGACATCTTTGATCATTTTCAAAGAGGTCTTACCATCAGCACTGCTCGTAGGTATGGCTTCTACCCACTTTGTAACATAGTCAACAGCAACAAGAATATGAGTATACCCTTTTGAAGAAGGAAAAGGCCCCATAAAGTCAAATCCCCCACAATCAAAAGGTTCAATAACAAGACAATAATTCATAGGAATTTCATTGCGTCTAGAGATGTTAGCTATTCGTTGGCATTCATCACAGGATAAGATAAACTTCCTTGCATCTTTAAAAAGAGTAGGCCAATAAAATCCAGATTGTAAAACCTTCTGTGTAGTCCTATCCCCAGCATGATTTCTTCCATAATCATTGCCATGACATTTTCTCAATATCTCTTGTTGTTCAAATTATGGAACACATCTTCTCATAATGCCATCTACTCCTTCCTTATATAGGTGTGGGTCATCCCAAAAGTAATGCCTTATATCATAGAAGAATTTCCTTCTTTGTTGGGTTGTAAAGGTTGGAGGCAAATACTTGGAAACAATAAAGATAGCATCATCAGCATACCAAGGATTCTCATGTGGACTTACCCTTATTGCAGCTAACTCCTCATTTGGAAAATTATCATTAACAGGCAAAGGGTCAAAAGAAATGTTTTCCAAACGAGATAAATTATCAGCAATAGGATTATCAGCACCTTTCCTATCCACAATCTGCAGATCAAACTCTTGCAAAAGCAACACCCACCTTATAAGCCTAGGCTTAGCGTCCTTCTTTGTCATAAGGTACTTAATAGCTGCATGGTCAGTATGAATAGTAACCTTAGAATCAACAATATAAGCTCTAAACTTATCACAAACAAAGATTACAGCTAAGAACTATTTTTAAGTAGTAACATAATTCTTTTGAGCAGCATCTAGAGTCTTGCTAGCATAATGAATAACATTCAGCTTCTTGTCAACACGTTGTCCAAGGACAGCACCCACAGCAAAGTCACTAGCATCACACATGATTTGAAAAGGTAAACTCCAATCAGGTGGTTGGACTATAGGAGCGGTTGTTAAAGCTTTTTTCAAAGATTCAAAAGCTTCCTTACAATCATCATAAAAAACAAAAGGTACATCTTTTTGAAGAAGATTAGTAAGGGGCTTTGAAATTTTGGATAAATCTTTAATAAAAATCCTATAGAAACCAGCATGACCAAGGATACTACGAATACCTTTGATATCCCTATGACAAGGCATCTTCTCAATTGCTTCATGTAAGGTTCCCAACTTTTAATAAGGTAGAGATCCCTGTGTTTACAATGCTAGTCCCTGGATCAATAGCTAGCATCCACAGTTAAGATGTAATATCAAGGAACAAAGGTCATAATATAACTTTATAACCAGGAATAACATAATTTTATTACATCTTACATAGCTCATTTGCCTATTAAATTACATTGCAGCAGAATATCTATAAGCATGGGGTCCTTCATCTTCAAGGTGCCACGGGCAAACATGTTGGTTGTAGTCTTTGTAATCCTAATCAATAAATTTCACTAACATCAAACCAACCTGCAACATTACAAGTTACAGCCACAAGGGTCAATACATTTGAATTGTATTGGCAAGTTTCACTACTATGTAGAATATAAGTGGATCCTATCATTACATGCATATTTGGCTAAGTAGGGTTTTAGGCTCATTTGCAGAAAGCAATAATTTATCCTATCTTTTCAAATAGTTTTGATCTTTTGTCAAATCTTTCTGAACTCCTTGGTAAATCCCCAAGTGTTTCAAGTCTTTGTCAAAATCTCTTGAGCTCCTTGGTAAATCCCCAAGTGCTTCAAGTTTTTATACAAATCTCTTGAGCTCCTTGGTAAATCCCCAAGTGCTTCAAGTTTTTATCAAAGTCTCTTGAGCTCCTTGGTAAATCCCCAAGTGCTTCAAGTTTTTATCAAAACCACTTGAGCCCTTGGTAAATCCCCAAGTGCTTCAAGTTTTTATCAAAACCTCTTGAGCTCCTTGGTAAATCCCCAAGTGCTTCAAGTTTTTATCAAAACCTCTTGAGCTCCTTGATAAATCCCTAAGTGCTTCAAGTTTTTATCAAAACCTCTTGTGCTCCTTGGTACATCCCAAGTGCTTCAAGCCTTTTGTTGTCACTTAAAAGTTTTTCTTTTAGAAATTTGAATGTCGAGATTTCCCATAGCTTCAGGCCTTTAGTTTCTCAGTATTGTCCATAACCGGGGACACGGCTAAGTACTTAGAATTTTATTATCTTCTGCAGAAGTTGTACACTTTACCCACATGACACACTCTCATCTTGTTGCCACCAGTGGCCGCTGGATAAGTACTCACCAAGATGGAGTACTGGCAGATTGAGAATGTGACGAAGTCTTTCCATAGGGTCCTCCCATACACCATGCTAGCTTGTCTTCAGGCACCCATGTAGGGTTCCGAGTTCCCTCATTTTTAGTTAACCTGAAGACCAATGCATGGGTCTTCCCAATGTAGTTGACTAAGCCAGAGCCATAATAGCATGTGGCTGTACACGGAAGCCACTGTTGGAGAAACATGTTCAATCTCTAAGTCCCTGGGTGGTTTTCATCTGGTGCACAACAGGAAGTGATTGCCATATAAACATGGTTCCTCTTGTTGCCACCTTGTCCAAACTTGAGTATCCTTGTCCACCCAGGTGGTTTATTGAGTACTTGTTTTATTATATAAAAACAGAAGTCTTTTCTCAACTTTATAAAATCTCAACATGTATCTCTTCTCAAAATATGTAGCTTGGCTAAGCATTTTGCAACTACACTGTTTTCACTAAGGAATGTAATAGGGTATCCTATTAGGATTTAGCATAGCATAAAGTATAGAAATACTTTTCATGCATGTTTTCAAAATCCACTAAGTATAATGAAAATAGTAGGACTTTGGATGATAGTGTAACTTGCCTTTTTGGTAGGTAATGTTGGTTCACTTCTTGATCTTGCTAGTTTCACACTTTTCTAACTTCACTACAAATCAATCAAGAAAACACAATATCAACTAGCATTCCAACCAATAACCAATCAAACAAAACATCACACTTAAAATAATTGGAACTAAGTCATGCATGCAAGCATGCAAAATATAGATTTATTTTCAAAGGTGGTTTCCACTAGGCTCTAAACATTGTAAAGTCCAAAGTGATCATTTTCTAAAGTGGCAAAGTCATTTGCAAAAGGGTTTTATCTATAGATCATTTTTAAATCAAATCATCATTTCATGTGATTGAAATTGTTTTTAGCAAAGCAACAATTTTACATTGTTCACCAAATAAGTTGTTAATTCACAAAATTTGGTGTTTTGGGTCAGTAGGTTTGAATCAAAACATTTTCCAAAGGTTTTTCTCAAAAATCATTTCCATAACAAAATCAACATTTTTATTTGACTAGAAATGGGCTAAATCATGTTTTTATTCCTAAACTCCACAAAATACATTTTTAAATCCATGGGTTGGTTCCTAGGGTCAGTAGGTTCACAACAAACCATTTTGCAAAGATTTCAACCTAAAAATCATTTTGGAATAATTTTTATAACCTAAACAAGCATACAAATGTTTCTGCAAAAACAATCATTTTACCCAAAGCTTTTTACTAAACAAATTGCATGGTTGGCTAGGGCTTTTTCCACTGATTCCATTGATATAAAGTTTGCAAATTTTGGACGTGTGGATCAAAAGCTACATGGTTTACAAAATTGCATCTAAATCAGATTCAGAATTTTGTTTTAAATCAACCCAGTCCATGTGGCGTGTTTCTACTGGCCTGTACCGGTTCGCGCGGATCGCGTTATGTGGTTCGTTGGATCTAAACAGATCGCACGGCGCTGATATGCTACTTACCCCTTCGTCTAGCTTCTATCGCATTCGTCTGATCTAGATCTTACGGACACTACTGCTTGGTCAACAATGGGCGGCGCTATGCGGCGGCAGGCGGCGGCGATGCTCAGACGGTGGCAGTACTGGCGCTGCAGGAAGCAAAGAGAGAGGGGGAGGTGCTCACCGTGCTCAGGGGATCGTGGCGATGCTCAACGTGGTTGCGAGGAGGCGAGGGGCGCTCAGGATCCGTCGGGATTCCTCGCCGGAGTCAAGGACGGCGTCGGTCTCGCTCAGGCGTCGTCGGGGACAAGGCTACAGATCGTGCTGAGGCAAAACAAAGGTGTGGTTATACGCGTACGAGTATGGGGAATGTGAGAGCATCACTTAGAGGGCTCGGGGCGGTCTGGGCTTACCAGGGAAGTTCGCCGGAGTTGCTTGCCGACGGTGGCGGCGCTCAGAGGTTGTCGAAGCCGAGGCTCTGGGGCGAGCGCGGTCGAACGGATGACATGGGTAGGTGCGCCTTGGTCTGGGGAATGTGCCCGTGTGCTCGGGGAGGCAAGGGGTGGCGCGGGGTCGCCGGAATTTTCTCGCGAGTTCGTCGGAGCAGAGGGTGGTGCAGGAGGTAATTCGGCAGCCTGGGGGCGCGCTAAGGTGGGGCGACGGAGGGGAACGAGAGAGGAGATGCTGGCGCTTTAGTAGGCGTCGTCGTAGGGCCGTTACATGGCGTGGTTAATGCGCAATCACACCGGCATTTCATCGGCAGTAATGGCCAGAGGAATGAGGGGCGAGGTCGTCGTGGGGAGGAAGAGAGTGAGCTGGCAGTGGGGTCGTCTCGTCAGCGATAGAGGAAAAGGTGCGGTGGGGTCCAACTGTCTGCGACGCTGCGGGTGAGTGTTTGAGTGAGAAAACGTTTCGCGAGAGAGAGTGGGAAACTGGGCTGCGAACGGGCTTCTTGGGCCAGGTGGGTTGGGTCAGGTCTGGTTCTATTTTTTTCTTTCTGATTGTTTTATCTTTTTCTATTTCTATTTTCTGTTTTTAAATTCAATCAAACAAATCAATTCAAAATTCCCCCAAACTTTGCATTGAGTTTTTGGTTCTGTTTAACAACAATAATCCAAAGTCCAAAACAAGATAATATTTTTATTCTTTTTAGGATCTATTTAATAATTAAATAAATAGTCCTTAGTTATTAATTCAAATAGGATTTGTTTTATTTAATAAAATCTCCATTTGAAATCTAAATATTATCAAAACCAAATTAGTAGGTTTTATTTGAAAATACAAAATACTTGGAAAACTTGTTTAAAATAATTTAACAAGTTTTGATATTTTAAATAAAATGGTAAAACCTTTATTTTTAATAACATTGGATATTAATAAACCCTTATTATTTTATTTAAATAAATCTTTATTCTTTTAATCAAAACAAAATATTTTATTTCAAAAACTTGGCCAAGGTTTTAATTTGGCTTATAAAATAATCCTTATTTATATTTTCTACCTTTTATTTGAAACCAAATCTTTTTTTTAAAAGATCCAAAATAGTAATTCCAAATATTTTTTACTTTATTGTTTATTTATCTTTTTAAATCCCTTTAGGATTTTATTTGATCCAAAAAGGTTTTGAAAGTTTCCAATTGGGTTCAAAAAGTTTCTTCTCACCCTGAAAATCAACAGAGTTTTATTTTATTCATTTATTTTTCACATAGCAAGATTTGGAAAATCTTGGGATGTGACACTTCAACTTTGGCTCTGTCAACTTCAATGCCTCTTTCAGAGATCTTATGTCCAAGAGCAATTACTTCATTGACCATGAAATGACATTTCTCCAAGTTAATAACAAGGTTGGTTTCTTCACATCTCTACAAAACTTTATCAAGGTTGTGCAAACAGTTATCAAAAGAAGTTCCATAGACGAAAAAATCGTCCATGTAAACCTCCACAAGTTCTTCACAAAAACCATGAAAGATAGCAGACATACATCTCTGAAAAGTAGCAGGAGCATTACATAAACCAAAAGTCATACGCCTAGAAGCATAACTACCTTAAGGACAAGTGAAATTGGTTTTCTCCTGGTCCTGTGCTTTCACAACGATTTGAGAAAACCCAGAATAACCATCAAGAAATCAAAAGTGAGTCTTTTTGGACAGCCTCTCAAGCATTTGATCAATAAAGGGGAAAGGATAATGATCTTTCTTAGTAACTTTATTAATCTTTATAAAATAAATCCACATTCTATACCCAACCACTACTCTCTGGGGTATAAGCTCATTATCCTCATTAGGCACAACAGTAATTCCTCCTTTCTTGGGAACACAATGAACAGGGCTAACCCATTGATTATCAGCAATAGGATAAATAATACCACCATCAAGGAGTTTTAATACCTCATTTCTTACCACTTCCTTCATTTTAGGATTTCGAAGGCGCTGGTGCTTAGCAACTAGTTTTGCATCATGCTTAATATTAATATCATGCTGAAATATAGTGGGAGAAATTCCTTTTAAATCATCAAGAGTATAACCCATAGCTCCTCGATGCTTCTTCAATACCTCCAATAGCCTTTCTTCTTCCTTTCCTGAAAGTTTAGAACTAATAATAATAGGATATATCTTCTTATCATCAAGATAAACATATTTAAGATCATCAGGTAAAGGTTTTAATTCGAAAATTGTCACATCCCAAATTTAGATTTGGTCTTGCATATCATTCATAGCATTGCATCATAACTTTCCATGCAAAACCGTCGAGTAGAAAGGCTCAGCGAAACGCTATCTTCAAAACCCTATTTTGTTTCGCTACGAGGTTCCTGCGGGAAGCTTTAGAGGGACTTGCAACCACCACCCCTGTAGGTTCGAGTTTTCACTCAAACGTCGGCTGAAGGTTGTGCCCCTCGATGATACGAACCCGTAGGCGCGAGAATCGCTCCAATCGGAGTTCCTATGCAAAAGACTCGGACGTTTTAGTAAACCGCCGGAAAACGGTCCGAAAATCCGGACCGATTTCCGAGTTAGAGTCAGTTTCTGGACCGAATTGGAGTAGGACCCGCGCTAAGGGCCCACTTAAAGGGCAGCCCCGCTGTCTCGGGAACCGCACCCCACGCGCGATTCCCGAGAATCGCCGCCGCCTCCTGCCCGATCGCCGCGCGCCACCTCCTGGCCGCCTCCTCGCCGACCGCCGCAGGCGCCACCCGCACCGCCGCCTCCGGCCGACGCCGCCGCCGCCGGGAATCCGCCGCCGCCGCTTTCCCGCCTCGCCGTCGCCGTCCGCCCGCCTCGGTAAGCGCGCAGCGCCGCCGCCTCGACCGCCTTCCCGCCTCGCAGCCGCCGCCGTCGTCGTGCGCCCCTGCTGCAAGCCCACGCCGTCGCGCCGCCGCCGTCGTCCTGCGCTGCCGCTGCTGCAAGCCACCGCCGCCGTGCGCCGCCACCGCACCACCCCGCGCCACCCGCGCCTCGCAGCGCCGCCGCCCGCCTCAGCCGCCGCCGCCTGCCGTGCGCAGCCGCCGTCGCCGCTGCCTCGTTTCGCGTGCTCGCATACACGCACGCACTTGCGCGCGCTTGTTATCGCATGCATGCAAGGGCGCACGCATACACGCACATACCCGCGCCGTCTTACGCGTGATGTATTTTTCCCGACCCGTAGTGACCGTGTGTACGTCCGTGCAGGAAGAACCTCGCCGCCGGAAGAGATCGCCACCACCGTCCGGAGCTCGCCGCACTTTTCGGAGTCCGATTCGCCATCCGTTTCCGGTAAGACAGCAGCCACCGTCAGATCTCAGATCAGCGGCTTAGATCGTTCGTGTGAACGAGGGGAATCTCATCGTGTACTAAAAAGGTAGGCTTACAGTAAAGAATTCTGCAGTATTTGTCTAATGGCTTTCTGCAGTGTTTTAATTACTCAGGGAGTTTTATAATTCCTTTTCAAGTAATTCCAATTGGTACTGTTTCTATTCAGCGATTCCTATGCGTTAGATTTTTCCCAAGATTTTACGAATAGTATACTACCGGTAGTGAATTATTTAAGTTCTAGCTCTAGTTTGGAGCATTACTTTTGTCTAGAAGTTTTCCTAGCACCAAATCTATTTTTCCATGCATGTATTCGGTAGTATTATGGATTAGAATTATGTGGTGCAGCTGTAGCACCAATTCACTTGCCGTTCTTGCATTCATGCATCATATTTGTTGCATATGTTGTGGATTGTTTGTTTATGAATGCAATTGTGTCGTGTAGATTGTGTTGAGTGCAACGCTTTCTCGTGTGAGGATTGTGCTCCAGACCGCTACAACCAAGGCAAGTAGATTCTACTTTGTTCATGAAATAGTCCTACTATTTTCTATGCATTGTCGTGTATTTTGTAGATGCATGTGTAGGATGATACTATCGCTATGATATGTCCTATTATGTGGTAGGACCCTCTTTGTAGATGAACCACCGTTGGTAGATGTGCTTAGCCATGCTTGATGAACGAGGGCTGGGTTACATCATTGATACTTGTTTTCTCAAAGTATTGGTTTGTGAAAACTAAAACAACTTAATCAATGAACCCCCTGGGTGTGATGGTATTGATAAATTTTGGTGGTTTCATTGCGGAAAGGCACCCAGGTATCAAGAGAGAATGATTGGCTTCTTTATTGTGTAGCTTACGTGTACAACCATGTGCCAATAATGAAATGGGCGGTTGGTTGGACTTAGTAGGTTGTGGTAACTCGAACCCGCGTATCCAGAGATGTAGAATTTTGGTAGGTTGGACCGGTGCGCGTCGGGATTGAGGAGCTATTTCCCGAACAGTCTCTTCTTGGCCTTCTCCCTATCATCACCCAAAATGAGAGTGATGGTACGAGCTGGGCTGGCCAAGTCACATGGGTAAAGTGTACTAACCTCTGTTGAGTGTATAATCTAATCGATTAGCCGTGTCCCCGGTTATGGACATCTGAGTTGCTAGATAATGATTCCATGACATGTTTCTCGCTCACTCTAATTTCATAATTGCTTTTAATATTGTTGGGATAACTTAATTGGGATCTTTTCAAAGAAAATCAAAAACTGTTTATGAAAGTAAGACAAATGTATTTGCAAATGCAAGCCAGACACAGCTCCACTTGCCAAATATGCATGTAGATGTTAGTACTATTGTTCCCTTTACTAGCTCTACTTTCCATACATTCCATGTATTGACCCTTCGGGGCTGCTACGTTTCATGTTGCAGGTTATTCCGATTCTGATTGATCGCTATAGGCCACGGTACTCCACTCGGCACTTGTTCACTTGTGGGCAATTTGAAGAATGGAGGATTTACTTGTTTATGTTGCTACCTGAATAATTTGAGCTAGCTTTATGCTAAGCTTTTATTGTAATAATGGTACTCTGGATCTTTGTAGATCATGATACACGGTTATTTGCTATGATTATCTATCTTACTCTATTGTGGGCCAATGAACCGATCCAGGGATTGGCATGTCACATAGAGGTCACGGTCTTATCAGAACCGGGGTGTCACAAGATGGTATCAGAGCCCGTGTGTCGACTGTAGGATCGTGACCTAGGATTGGATTAGGAAGCCATAGAATTATTAAAGCCTATATTAACTTTGTCTTTCCTCTTATGCGCTTTCACCCTCGTAAATTCTTACCATATGCTATTCTCACACATTCCTCTTTTACTTGATAGATGGGAGACGTCAGGACTGAGTATGTCACCATGGAGTCACCAAGGCCCTTTGCAAGGCAGTTAGCTCAGCTCTCTCAGTCGTTGGGATTGCCACTTCCTATGTTCAAGGGAAGAAGGTTGTACACCTATGGATATGGAGAGGATGCATGGCAGATCACAACCTTCATATTCAGAGATGCCGCCTTGCCAAACCCCGCGCACTTGGTCTACACCAAGATATACTGCAACTGGGGACTTGGAATCAACTTGGCCGTACATGAAGCCCTGTCTCGCCAGTGCCACTATGTCCGACACCTACTTCCTGCGGATTCACCCTACCGTGACTATGGAAGGCGTGATGAAGAAGGGAACATTGTGATAACCCCAGGCGACAGGAACAACATGCCTCCCCGTCGGAGGCACATAGAGGACATGGAGAGAGAGAATGGATCTCTAGCAGAGAAGGTGATGATGTTGAAGGAGATTGCATACTTCACTAGCAATGGAATGGTGGTCCAAGGACAGGAGATAGACACTCTGCATGAAGCTGTGGGAATTATGGAGACTGTCCTGATAGCCAGAGATGAGACCATAGCCCATCTTCATGGTACTGTGCAGGAGAACGCCCATAACATATAGCAATTGCAAGGGACCGTCCAGGAAAGGGACCAAACCATTGAAGCAATGACATCCCAGATTGCCGCTCTCCAAGCACAGCTGAATCCACCCTCTGATGATGACAATGGAGATGATGGCAACAATGGGGATGATGATGAAAGTGGAGACGATGATGATGATGAGGACGAGGATGATGATGATGGAGACGATGATGGTGGAGGAGATGAAGCTGTTGCTGTTGCAGCTGAGGATGAAGAAGAAGAGGATGATCCAGAAGAGGTGGAGTTTGAAGTCTCAAGTGATGGTTCAGGAGAGGTGTACACTCCGCCGCCATGGTTGTACCGTGAGCCGAAGCGCCAACGCATGACCGCAAGGACCTACCTCAATCTCTTCAACAAGTAGATAGAAGTCCACCAATTAGTCCACGTTAGGAGAATTCGTTAAGATTAGTCTCGATCGTTGTGAAGCTTAGTTTGTGTTAGTTTAAAAGTGTTTAGTTGCTTATTTGTGTACTCCAATATCCCAAGAATTATTTGTGCGAATTTTAATGAAAGAGTTATGGCAATTTGGTTATCTTCTGTGTGTTTTTCGCTGCAGTTTTTCTGCTAATACAGCAGTACTGCGCGATTTTTCATATTTTTCTGGTAACTCGGAAAAATCTGAAACAAATTGGGCTGATGCAGAACTCTCTGTGCTTTATGCAAAAAAATTGGCTAAATTTTCTGACGAGTTTAAGTCAGGCGGAAAAATTCGTGAACGCTGCTGGACTGTTCTGGCAGAATTGCTGTTTTAGTTGTTTAGTTGATCAACTGTTTAGTTAACCATTGCCAACTCTTGCAAAACTATTTCAGTAGGTATATACTGCTAGGATAACACCTGAGATGTTGCTGGATCGCTTGTTTGTTGATGTGTTGCTTGCTTGTGATTGTCTGCTATTGTGTGTTGTTGATTGATCATATGCATGGGTAGAATCCTATTACCGTAGTTGATTCTTTCTAAACTTACCTATGCTGAACCGCAGATGCCTCCCCGCCGCCAACCCACTGAGATGGAGCAGCTCATGGCAGCTCAGGCACAGCTGACCCAAGTGATGACCCAGTTCATGGCAAATCAGAACAACAACAATGGAAACAATCAGCCTCAGGGAGATGCTCTCACCAGATTTCTGAGGTTAAGGCCAGCTAAGTTCTCTACTGCAACGGAACCAATGGTTGCTCTTGACTGGTTGTGTTCAGTCAACAAGGATATAGTAACTGTCGGATGCACTGATGCTGAGAAGGTGAGGTTTGCCGCTCACCTACTGGAGGGACCAGCCGCTTCTTGGTGGGACACATTTCAGATCACCCACCCGCTGGATACCGTGACTTGGGCAATGTTTGAGGAAGGTTTCAGGACCAACCACGTGTCTTCAGGAGTTCTGAGCCTGAAGAGGAAGGAGTTCCGCAACTTGCGCCAAACCAATCGCACCGTGGCCGAGTATATTGAGGAGTTCAACAACCTGTCCCGTTATGCAACTGAGGATGTTGACACTGATGCCAAAAGGAGGGAGAGATTCCTGGATGGCCTCAGTGATGAGCTTTCAGTACAGCTACTTGTGGTTTATTTCCCCACTTTCCAGGAGCTTATGGACAAGGCCAGGATCTTGGAAGGGAAGCACAAGCAGGTGGAGAACCGCAAGAGAAAGAGCAGTACTCACCACTCTGGTTCTCACCACAAGTCTCGCACTTCTTATGATGGATACTCCAAGCATGGAGGAAGTGACCATGGGAGCCATGACCGCCGCGATGGACATCGTCATGACAACCATAGGAGCAACCA
The DNA here is from genome assembly GCA_910589765.1 of Avena atlantica. NCBI lineage: Eukaryota > Viridiplantae > Streptophyta > Magnoliopsida > Poales > Poaceae > Avena > Avena atlantica. Next base: position 131,846,822 of record OU342733.1, read on the forward strand.
CCACAACCACAAGGGAGGACACTCTGACCACTCTGGAGGACACGGTGGACATGACCGCAACCGTGATCGCAACTTCGTGAAGAAGGATCTGAGTGAGGTGATGTGATTCAAGTGCAAGCAGAAGGGACACTATGCTGACAACTGTCTGGAGAGGAAAGGACTGAAGCCAACCAACGGCGAGAAGGCCACAGTGAACCACATGATTGTGGAGGAGATTCCAGATGAGCCAGACCTTGTGATTGGTAAGTTCCCAATCAACACTTACCCTGCAACTATACTTTTTGATACTGGTGCATCGCATTCATTCATATCAAGGGCATTTGTGGATAAGTATAAGTTACCTACTGAGTCTATGAAAAGGTCTATTAGAGTGAGTTCACCTGGAGGAGATATGATAGCTAGCGCGGGATGCCGCGACTTAACTGTGAGGATTGGAACACACAACTTCATTGCACATTTGGTAGTGTTGGATTCACAGGGATTAGATGTCATTCTGGGTATGGATTGGATGTCTATGCATGGGGGACACATAGATTGTGCACAGCGAGCTGTTTCACTCAAAACCCCGGATGGTAAGAGGATTAGATTCAAGTCGGCTGCACGACCGAGAAGGTGTAAGTTGAATTCTCTTAAGGGGGTTAGCATGGATACTGTGCCAGTGATTAGGGATTACCCCGACGTGTTTCCGGAAGAGCTGTCAGGGATGCCACCTGACAGGGATGTGGAGTTTCTTATCGACCTGATGCCGGGAACTGGACCAATAGCAAAGAAACCATATAAGATGGATGTGGATGAGCTGAAAGAATTGAAGAAACAGTTGAAGGAGCAGCTGGAAAAGGGATTCATTCAGCCTAGTGCGTCGTCATGGGGTGCACCTGTTCTGTTTGTGGAGAAGAAAGATAGCACCAAGAGATTAGTGGTAGACTATCGCTCGCTGAACGAAGTAACCATCAAGAACAAGTACCCTCTGTCGAACATAAATGACTTGTTTGATCAACTGAAAGGAGCAAGGGTGTTTAGCAAGATTGATCTGCGATCAGGCTACTTCCAGTTGAAGATCCGAGAGGAGGATGTACCAAAAACCGCCTTCACCACTAGGTATGGTTTATATGAGTATACGGTTATGTCTTTTGGACTAACAAATGCCCCGCCATACTTCATGACCATGATGAACAAGGTATTTATGGAGTATTTGGACAAGTTCGTGGTGGTGTTTATTGATGACATACTGATATATTCCAAGGATGATGCCGAGCATGAGAAACATCTGAGGATGATTATGGAGAAGCCGAGGGAACACAAGCTATATGCCAAATTCAGTAAGTGTGAATTCTGGCTTAACACTGTTGGATTTTTTGGGCACGTAGTGTCAGGAGAAGGAATTGCTGTTGATCCAAACAAAGTGACTGCAGTAACTGAGTGGGAAGCGCCCAAGAATGCAGGAGAGATTCGAAGCTTTTTGGGACTTGCTGGATATTACAAGAGATTCATTGAAAACTTTTCCAAAATTGCTAAGCCGATGACTGAACTTCTGAAGAAGGAGAGGAAGTTTGAATGGTCAGACGTATGTGAAGCCATCTTTCAGGAACTGAAGCGTCGACTAGTGACCGCGCCAGTTCTGTGTTTACTAGATCTTCAGAAGGATTTCCAAGTGTACTGTGATGCTTCACGACAGGGACTTGGGAGTGTGCTGATGCAAGATGGGAGAGTAGTGTCATATGCCTCGCGACAACTCAAGCACCATGAGCGGAATTACCCCACACACGACTTGGAGTTAGCGTCAGTGGTTCATGCGCTCAAGGTATGGAGGCATTACTTAATGGGAAAACACTGTGATGTGTACACCGACCACAAGAGCCTGAAGTACATATTTACACAGAAGGAATTGAACTTGAGACAAAGGAGATGGTTGGAGCTTATCAAGGATTATGACATGAATCTGCAATACCACCTGGGAAAGGCCAATGTAGTAGCAGATGTTCTGAGCCGGAAGGTTTATGCCAATGGATTGACTGTTGGAGAATTGCCTGAGGATTTGTGCAAGCAATTCAAGGACCTTAGACTGGAGGTAGTATCTGAAGGATACGTGGCTACAATGGAAGTCCAACCAACGCTACAGGACAGGATCATAAAGGCTCAAGTGGGAGACAAAGAAATAGATGAAGATAAGGAAAAGATGAAGGAAGGTCGAGCAAGTTCTGCGAGGATGAGCAGGGAACCCTGTGGTACGGAGATCGTTTGTGCGTTCCCAACGATCCCGAGATAAGGAAGTTGATTATGCAGGAAGCTCATGACTCGCCGTATTCCATACATCCGGGCAATACGAAGATGTATATGGACCTAAAGGACAGATTCTGGTGGAACAACATGAAGGGAGACATCGCGGAGCATATTGCCCTATGTGATGTATGTAGCTGAGTGAAGGCAGAACACCAGAAGCCAGCAGGATTGCTACAGCCATTGCCCGTGCCAGAATGGAAGTGGGATAGAGTGGGAATGGACTTTATCACAGGACTGCCCAGGACCAGGTCAGGATATGACTCTATTTGGGTAGTGGTCGATCATTTGACCAAGGTAGCCCACTTTATACCGGTAAAGACAACCTATACGAGTGCAAAGTTGGCCAAGATTTACATGGACAGGATTGTGTGCCTACATGGAGTTCCCAAGAGTATCGTATCTGATAGAGGCACCCAATTTACCTTACACTTCTGGCGCCAGTTGCACTAGTCACTTGGTACTAGATTGGAGTTTAGCCCAGCGTTTCTCCCACAGACTGATGGACACACCGAGAGGGTGAATCAGATTTTGGAGGACATGCTGAGAGCTTGCGCCTTGGCTCATGGTTCTAGTTGGGATGAGAATTTTCCGTATGCGGAGTTTTCCTACAACAACAGCTATCAAACCAGCATCAAGACGTCACCGTTCGATGTGCTATATGGGAAACGATGTCGTACACCATTGCTATTGGATGGAGTAGGAGAACGTCAGCTGTTTGGACCTTATTTGATTAAGGATGCTGAGGAGAAGGTCGCCTTGATTAGGGATAGGCTGAAGGTAGCACAATCAAGGCAGAAGAGCTACGCTGACGCCAAGCGCAAGGAAGTGGTGTAAGAGATAGGTGATAGAGCATACCTCAGAGTATCGCCGCTTCGTGGAATCAAGAGATTTGGAATTAAGGGTAAGCTGGCACCACGATTCATTGGACCGTATCGGATCTTAGCACGCAAAGGTGAAGTTGCTTATCACTTGGAGTTGCCAGAGGCTCTGTCTGCTGTTCACAACGTGTTCCATGTGTCCTAGCTGAAGAAGTGTCATTCGGAGATGGTGGATACACCATTGAGAGACACCGTACCGCTGGAAGAGGTTCAACTTGAGAACGACTTGACCTATGAGGAGAAACCGGTCAAGATTCTGGAGACAGCAGAAAGGACTACCGGTACCAAGACAATCAAGTTTTGCAAGGTGCAGTGGATCCACCACACCGAAGAGGAAGCCACTTGGGAGCGTGAGGATGACATCCGAGAGGACTACCCACACCTATTTGCTAGCCGCGCCGAATCTCGAGGACGATATTCATCTTAAGGGGGTTAGTCTTGTCACATCCCAAATTTAGATTTGGTCTTGCATATCATTCATAGCATTGCATCATAACTTTCCATGCAAAACCGTCGAGTAGAAAGGCTCGGCGAAACGCTATCTTCAAAACCCTATTTTGTTTCGCTACGAGGTTCCTGCGGGAAGCTTTAGAGGGACTTGCAACCACCACCCCTGTAGGTTCGAGTTTTCACTCAAACGTTCGGCTGAAGGTTGTGCCCCTCGACGATACGAACCCGTAGGCGCGAGAATCGCTCCAATCGGAGTTCGTATGCAAAAGACTCGGACGTTTTAGTAAACCGCCGGAAAACGGTCCGAAAATCCGGACCGATTTCCGAGTTAGAGTCAGTTTCTGGACCGAATTGGAGTAGGACCCACGCTAAGGGCCCACTTAAAGGGCAGCCCCGCTGTCCCGGGAACCGCACCCCACGCGCGATTCCCGAGAATCGCCGCCGCCTCCTGCCCGATCGCCGCGCGCCGCCTCCTGGCCGCCTCCTCGCCGACCGCCGCAGGCGCCACCCGCCCCGCCGCCTCCGGCCGACGCCGCCGCCGCTTTCCCGCCTCGCCGTCGCCGTCCGCCCGCCTTGGTAAGCGCGCAGCGCCGCCGCCTCGACCGCCTTCCCGCCTCGCAGCCGCCGTCGCCGTGCGCCGCCGCCGCTGCAAGCCCACGCCGCCGCGCCGCCGCCGCTGCAAGCCACCACCGCCGTGCGCCGCCACCGCACCACCCCGCGCCGCCCGCGCCTCGCAGCGCCGCCGCCTACCGCGCGCAGCCGCCGCCGCCGTCGCCGCTGCCTCGTTTCGCGTGCTCGCATACACGCACGCACGTGCGCGCGCTTGTTATCGCATGCATGCAAGGGCGCACGCATACACGCACATACGCGCACCGTCTTACGCGCGATGTATTTTTCCCGACCCGTAGTGACCGTGTGTACGTCCGTGCAGGAAGAACCTCGCCGCCGGAAGAGATCGCCACCGCCGTCCGGAGCTCGCCGCACTTTCCGGAGTCCGATTCGCCATCCGTTTCCGGTAAGACAGCAGCCACCGTCAGATCTCAGATCAGCGGCTTAGATTGTTCGTTGACTAGTCAGACGCCCAGTCAGCGCCCAGTCAAACAGACACAGTTGACTGGGTCAATTTCGTTAATCCCTTTTGTTGGCAGATTTTGGTAGAATCTTGTAAATTGCGTAGATATTCAACCGCTTGGCCAAAAATTGCAAATAAAATATGTACGCGTTCAGTGAGTCATGTAGAATATCGCTGTTGCTTTGGTTCAGACTTTTAATGTCAGGTCTAGTACAGTTTAATCAAACTAGTTAATGGCCTTTTCGGAGTAATAAATTCGTAGAAAAAGATCCGTAGCTCCAAAAATCGCGTGTGATATGTCCCTGAGCTCGTGTGAATGAGGGGAATCTGATCGTTTATTAAAAAGGTAGGCTTACCGTAAAATCTTCTGCAGTATTTGTCTAATGGCTTTCTGCAGTGTTTTAATTACTCGGGGAGTTTTACAATTCCTTTTCGAGTAATTCCAATTGGTACTGTTTCTATTCAGCGATGCCTATGCGGTAGAATTTTCCCAAGATTTTACGAACAGTATACTACCGGTAGTGAATTATTTAAGTTCTAGCTCTAGTTTGGAGCATTACTTTTGTCTAGTAGTTTTCCTAGCGCCAAATCTATTTTTCCATGCATGTATTCGGTAGTATTATGGATTAGAATTATGTGGTGCAGCTGTAGCACCAATTCACTTGCCGTTCTTGCATTCATGCATCATATTTGTTGCATATGTTGTGGATTGTTTGTTTATGAATGCAATTGTGTCATGTAGATTGTGTTGAGTGCAACGCTTGCTCGTGTGAGGATTGTGCTCCAGACCGCTACAACCAAGGCAAGTAGATGCTACTTTGTTCATGAAATTGTCCTACTATTTTCTATGCATTGTCGTGTATTTTGTAGATGCATGTGTAGGATGATACTATCGCTATGCTATGTCCTATTATGTGGTAGGACCCTCTTTGTAGATGAACCATCGTTGGTAGATGTGCTTAGCCATGCTTGATGAACAAGGGCTGGGTTACATCATTGATACTTGTTTTCTCAAAGTATTGGTTTGTGAAAACTAAAACAACTTAATCAATGAACCCCCTGGGTGTGATGGTATTGATAAATTTTGGTGGTTTCATTGCGGAAAGGCACCCAGGTATCAAGAGAGAATGATTGGCTTCTTTATTGTGTAGCTTACGTGTACAACCATGTGCCAATAATGAAATGGGCGGTTGGTTGGACTTAGTAGGTTGTGGTAACTCGAACCCGCGTATCCAGAGATGTAGAATTTTGGTAGGTTGGACCGGTGCGCGTCGGGATTGAGGAGCTATTTCCCGAACAGTCTCTTCTTGGCCTTCTCCCTATCATCACCCAAAATGAGAGTGATGGTACGAGCTGGGCTGGCCAAGTCACATGGGTAAAGTGTACTAACCTCTGCAGAGTGTATAATCTAATCGATTAGCCGTGTCCCCGGTTATGGACATCTGAGTTGCTAGATAATGATTCCATGACATGTTTCTCGCTCACTCTAATTTCATAATTGCTTTTAATATTGTTGGGATAACTTAATTGGGATCTTTTCAAAGAAAATCAAAAACTGTTTATGAAAGTAGGACAAATGTATTTGCAAATGCAAGCCAGACACAGCTCCACTTGCCAAATATGCATGTAGATGTTAGTACTATTGTTCCCTTTACTAGCTCTACTTGCCATACATTCCATGTATTGACCCTTCGGGGCTGCTACGTTTCATGTAGCAGGTTATTCCGATTCTGATTGATCGTTATAGGCCACGGTACTCCACTCGGCACTTGTTCACTTGTGGGCAATTTGAAGAATAGAGGATTTACTTGTTTATGTTGCTACCTGAATAATTTGAGCTAGCTTTATGCTAAGCTTTTATTGTAATAATGGTACTCTGGATCTTTGTAGATCATGATACACGGTTATTTGTTATGATTATCTATCTTACTCTATTGTGGGCCAATGAACCGATCCAGGGATTGACATGTCACATAGAGGCCACGGTCTTATCAGAACCGAGGTGTCACAAAAATAGGATCCCCTTTGGGTGGTAGTGTGGTACCCAAATCTTCCACAGGTAAATTATGCTTAAGTAATTCTGGATGACGAAGGAAAACCTCATCAATCTCATCTCTTTCCTTCATAAAGGCATCACTTTCATGATCTTCCATGAACTACTTCACAGCATTGTTAGGAGCAAGAGAAATAGAAGACAGTTGTTCAACCTTGAAATCCTCATCAGGTAATTCATTTTCATAAGGGGTTTTGGCAAATTTAGAAAAATTAAACTCATAACATTCTCCAGCAAACTTAGTAAAAACTTTTTCCTTCCTACAATCTATGATAGCCTCACAGGTATTAAGGAAGTGTCTACCAAAGATGATAGGATAGGTTTTACTAGCTTCTTTACCAAGTACTAGAAAATCAGCACGATATTTAATCTTACCACAAAGGACCTCCACATCTCTTAGAATACCAATGGGGCAAACTTGTTCTCTATTGGTAAGGTGAATAACCACATCAATGTCTTCAAGATCACAAGGACCAATCTCATGCATAATTTCCCTATAAATCTCATAAGGGATAGCACTAGAACTAGCACCAATATCACATAAACCATAGTAGCAATGATCACCAATTTTAACAGAGAGGACAGGAACACTAGATAGTATTAGAAGCGTCTTCGTAGAAGATAATATACTCATCCTCGTAGGATGAGATATAGTATTAGAAGCGTCTTCGTAGAAGACAATATACTCATCCTCTATATTTCTAGTGACAACATCTTTCACAATAGCTACTACAGGCTCGATATCAATCAGCTCATCGGAACCCACAATTTTTTTTGCGCTTTTTCTAACAACATTAGCCAAAATAAAGTGTTACCTTTCCTTGGAGGGAAAAGGGATCTTCTCAACATAAGGTTCAGGAAAAATAGGATCAACAATACAAACCTCTATACTAGAAGGAACGTGGGTAACAATGTCTCTATAAGGAGCATGGTACTTGTCCCACTCTTTCTTGGGAATCTCAATATAAGAAGCAAAAGCATTAAAACATTCCGCAAGAAGTGAGGATCAAGGACAAACTTATTAATATCACGAAAGTTATTAGTTGCCATAAAAGATTTAATGCACTCATAATCATAGTTTATACCTGACTTTCTTCCTTTTTCATTCTCCCAAGCCTCGGTATTATCTTGAATATGGTCTAAGAGATCCCATTTAGCTTCTTCCTTCATAGTTGTAAATGATCCAGCACATGAAGCATCTAGTAGATCTTTATCATGAAGAGAAAGCCTAGCATAAAAGTTATTGAGAATAATATTGTTAGGGAGTTCATGATTCAGACATTTAAGCATTAGTAACTTCAATCTCCCCCAAGCTTGGACTGTACTCTCTCCATCAAGAGGCCAAAAGTTATATATAAGACTTCTATCCTTATGGATTTCACTGGGAGGATAAAATTTATAGTAAAAGAGAGATGCCATGTCCTCCCATTCCATGGATTGTCCATTCTTCAGCATCTTATACCAGGCCTCAACTCTCCCTTTCAAGGATATGGAGAGTAACTTCCTCTTTACCTATTCAGTTGTGGTACCAGCACACTTAAACAACCCGCATAATTCATGGATAAAAAGCAAGTGATCACCAGGATGGAAAGTTCCATCCCCAAAATAATAATTATCCATAACACGATTAACAATACTCGTAGGTATCTTAAAAGGATCTATCTCAACATGTGGTGGTTCATCTACTACCATAGAAGTGGTAGTAGTTTTCCCAAACAGAAAACCAAGTGGGTTATTCATATTGGAAACAAAGTAACAAGCAGTAACAAAAGAAATACTCACAGTGAAAGTTTCCCTTACCAGTTCCACTCTTCAATAGCGCTTCACTCCCCAGCAACGGCGCCAGAAAATAGTCTTCATGACCCACAAGTATAGGGGGTGTATCGTAGTACTTTCAATAAATAGTAGTGTCGATCCCAACGAGGAGAAGAAGGTGTTGAACAGTGGTATGGAGTAGGAAATCCCTATGAATACTTAGCAAATGGATTTTTAGTGGTTTTCTGACAAGGCAACAAAGCAAAGATCAAGTAACAGAAGTAACTAAAAAACGGAACAAGTGGCCCAATCCTTTCTTAGCAAAGGACAAGCCGGTGGAAATACTTATAAGGACCAAACGTTCTTGAGGAAACATGGGAATTCTATCAAGTGCTTTCGCTTCAAATAGCTGAGTACTCTTCTCTGGTGTTTGTAAGTGTTATGTGGGTGAACCTGTGCTAACATACTGCCCTTCCTAGGACTAATACATACTTGTGATTAAACCCCCTGCAAACATTCGTAACTATAGGAAAGTAATTAAGATATAAATCTAACCACAGCCTTAAACTCTGAGATCCTACACTCCATTGTGCAAATGTGTCCTAACGGGGGTTCAGGTTTCTGTCACTCCGGCAACCCCACAATTAGTAGCCAAATACACAATGCATTCCCCTAGGCCCATAAATGGTGAAGTGTCATGTAGTCGATGTTCACATGACACCACTAGAAGAATAGCACCACCACTTAAATACTAAACCATTGAAGAATAACACATCACAGATTCACTACTAACAACATGACTTCTCCCATGTCTTCAAGAACTAAACGAACTACTCACAAGACATCATTGGATCAAGATCAAAGATGATATGATAATGGATAACAAATGTCACATCCCAAATTTTAGATTTGGTTCTACATATCATTCATGTCATTGCATCATACTCTTCCATGCAAAACCATCGATTGGGAGGTTTCGGCAAAACACTATTTTCTAAACCCTACTCTATTTTACTACGAGGCTCCTGCGGGAGGTTCTACTAGGACTTGTGTTTTCCACCCTTGTAGCCTAGTGGTTTCTCTCATCCCTTGACCCTAGGTTGTTCCCCTCGATTTTACAAAAAATTAGGAACAAAAATCGCCCGATTCGGAGCTCGTACGGAAAAGTTACGGAGGTTTTACTATTTGTGCAAAAAGAAAAAGAAAGGGGATAAAAAAAAGGGGCGCCAGCCTGCTGGGCCGCGCCGCACGCGCGGCGGATAGTCCGCCGTCGCCCCGTATCCTACTAGGACCCTGCGTGGGGCCCACATAAGCGGACCCCACCCGCGCGTCCTCTCCCCCACGCGCCCGGACCCCGCCGCCCTGCCTCGATCTCCGCGCCGCCGCCTCGGTAAGTGCGCCGCCGCCGCCCAGCGCCCGCGCGCGCAGCGCCGCCGCCACCCGCCTCGCCGCGCGCTGCTCGCCGCCATCCCGCTCCAGCGCCGCCGCCCGCATGCGCAAACGCCGCCGCTGCCGCCCGACGCCTCTCGCCGCGTTGACTGCCTCGATCCGCACGCTGACGTCTTCTTTCCGCACAGGGACCGCCGCCGCCGGAGCCGATCTCCGCCACCGTTCCGAGCTCGCCGCCGCCGTCTTCGGTGAGTCCGCAGCCGCCATCTCTCGTGGCCGTTAGATCTCTGATCAACGGTCCAGATCGGCCGTTAACCGGTCAGCCCCAGGCGCTGACTCGTCAAACGCCCAGTCAGCAGCCACGTGGGCCAGTCAACAGACACAGTTGACTGGGTATTTTCTTTAATCGATTTAATAGGCAGATTTTCGTAGAAACTTGTAAATTGTGTAGAAATTAATCCGCTGGGCCAAAAATTGCAAATAAAATATGTGTAGGTTCAGCAAGTCGTGTAGAATCTTGCTGTACCATAGTTTCACACTTTTGCAGCAAGATTTAGTACAGTTTAATTAAATGAGTTAATGGCCTTTTTGGAGTAATTAATTCGTAGAAAAAGATCTATAACTCCAAAAATTGCGTATAATATGTCCCTGGATTCAGTAGGATGAGGGGAATCTCATCGTGAATTAAAAGGATAGGCTAACAGTAAAAACTTCTGCAGAAACTGCCTAGTGGCTTTCTGCAGTGTTTTAATTATTCAGGGAGTTTCATAATTCCTTTTTGAGTAATTCCAATTGGTCCTGTTTCTAAATAGCAATGCCTATACTGTAGAATTTTCACAAGATTTTACAAACAGAATACTACCGGTAGTGAATTAATTGAGTTCTAGCTCTAGATTTGGGTATTATATTTTGCATATTAGTTTCCCTTGTGCTAAAACTATTTTTCATGCATGCAATCAGTACCTCTACTGATTACTATTATGTGGTGTTGCTGTAGCGTCACCCCACTTGTGATGCATGCATTCATGCATCATTTTTGTTGCATATGCTTGTGGATTGTAGGTTTATGATTGCAATTGTATCGTGTAGATTGTGACGAGTGCAACGCTTTCTCGTGTGTGGATTGTTCTTCCGACCTCTACAACCAAGGCAAGTAGATGCTACTTTGTTCATGATATCGTCCTACTATTTTCAATGCATTGTCGTGTATTTTGTAGATGCATGTGTAGGATGATATTATCGCTATGCTATGTCCTATTATGTGGTAGGGCCTTCCTTGTAGATGAACCACCGTTGGTAGATGTGCTTAGCCATGCTATGATGTACGAGGGCTGGGTTGCATCACTGAGACTTGTTTCTAAAAGTATTGGTTTGTGAAAACTAAAACAACTTAATCAATGAATCTCCTGGGTGTGATGGTATTGATAATTTTTGGTGGTTTCATTGCGGAAAGGCACCCAGGTATCTAGAGAAATTGATTGGCTTCTTTATTTGGTATCTTACGTGTACAACCATGTGCCAATAATGAAATGGGCGGTTGGTTGGACTTAGGAGGTTGTGGTAACCCGAACCCGCGTATCCAGAGATGTAGAATTTTGGTAGGTTGGACCGGTGCGCGTCGGGATTGGGGAGCTACTTTCCGAACAGTCTCTTATTGGACTTCTCCCTATCATCACTCATAATTAGAGTGATGGTACGAGCTAGGCTGGCTAAGTCACATGGGTAAAGTGTACTAACCCCTGCAGGGTGTATAATCTAATCGATTAGCCGTGTCCCCGGTTATTGACAACTGAGTTGCTTGATATTGATTCCATGATATGTTTCTCGCTCATTCCAATTTCATAATTGTTTTAATATTGTTGGGTTAACTTAATTGGGATCTTTCCAAAGGAAATCAAAAAATGTTTATGAAAGTAGGACAAAGGTATTTGCAAATGCAAGCCAGACATAGCTCCACTTGCCAAATATGCATGTAGATATTAGTACTATTGTCTCCTTTACTAGCTCTACTTGCCATACATTCCATGTATTGACCCTTCGGGGCTGCTACGTTTCATGTTGCAGGATATTCCGATTCTGAGTAATCGATATAGGCCACGGTACTCCACTCGGCACTTGTTCACTTATGGGCAATTTGAAGAATGGAGGATTTACTTTACTTATGCTGCTACCTGAATAATTTGAGCTAACCTTGAGCTAAGCTTTTATTGTAATAATGGTACTCTAGATCTTCGTTATTTATGATACACGGATATTTTGCTATGTTATTCATCTTATTCTATTGTGGGCCAATGAACCGATCCAGGGATTGGCATGTCACATAGAAGCCTCGGTCTTTTCAGAACCGCGGTGTTACAACAAACTAAACATAAACAATAATCCAATGGTTCCACTCACAAGCATCAACAACAATAGTAATCAACACCGGGAAAGTTTCCCATAATGAACTAAGCAATATCCGGAGTGATGGTGCTGGTGGAGATGATGGTGTGGATGATGATGATGATGATCCCGATGAAGCCTAGGTTGATGATGGTGTTGATGACGATGGTCTCCCCTCTCCGGGAAGGAATTCCCCCGATATAAATCTTTCTGCCAGAGAGATCTTTCTCTCTCGGTGTTTTCCGCCCCGAGAGGCGGCGGAAATCTATGTGTGGTTGCTCCCCTGGTATTAGGGTTCCATAGGGAAGATATAGGCGAAGGGGCGGAGTCGAAGGCCGAGCAGGTGGTCCAAACCCACACTAGGCGCGGGGTCAGGTGGGCCCGCGCCTAGGGGGGTGTGGGCCCCCTAACGCTTCCTCCGTCTTCCGGTAAAATAATATGTTTCCATATTTTTCTGGTATTTTTATGATCTTCGCGAAATTGCACCGAAACGCCGTCTTTTCCATCAGAATCCAGACTTCGGCAGTCCATCCTCCAGGAATCATCCCACATGTATACACAGATGAAATGCCATAAGTAATACCTCATAATAAGACAAATATCAATGAATAGAGGTAAATTATGATATAGAATGGTGATGCAAATTGGGCGTATCAGCATGGAATTCTCTATCCTCAGCTCGTGGGAACACCTCCTGCACTACATTCGTCAGCCCTTTGCATGCATCTGTGGATATAGCCAATGGATCCATTTGTCCTATAGATCTCTTGAGCTGCCTCATAAACCAGACCCAGTTTTCCTGTCTCTATATTGAATAGCCCGAATGCCACTGGGAACATCCAGTTGTGACCATACAATGTTGTAGTAGATGCTAGTCACTCTTTCCATTTGCTAGTTAAGACAGTACTGTCTACGCTCAGATATGGCCTACTTCCGTCCTCCTTCCGATTTAGTGTCAATCTCCACCTTCCGATTTAGTGTCGATCTCCACAACACTCCCTAGACACCTAGCATGTACCTCAGCCTTGAAGTTGTACAACATCCTGAAGCTATTAGTCCAATCCCCATGCAAGATTTTCAGATCTTTCTCTTTACCTTTCCAAACTATATAATACAGTAGGATAATGTTGTAATGAGCAAGGAGTTTATTCTGAATATTCTTCGCGGTCTCCCTAGGGTTATGCTTTAGTATGGACATAGCTTGTAAAGACACCCACTCCACATCAGCCATCGAGGATTTCAGCATGCTCCCTGTCGCACACATGTGGGGAGGGCCCAATTTGTTCACCTGCAACACAGATTAATTTATAGCATAAGCGGAGTTGCCAGAAAGATCTTGCACATCAAATTTACTTATATTATAGAGTGAAAATGATAAAGTTGAAATGGTTTGCTCCATTCATTGCCAGGATACCCTAATTTCCTTTGACGTGGGTAGGGCTCTGGCTGCGATCCTCCACGGACAAGGTATCACCACATGTCTGTTCTTCAACTTTAACCTGCAAACCGCCTCATACCTTTGGGCAATGTTCTTCAGTATATGAACATCGAACTCCCCCTTGATACAAAAATGCCGGAATGACATCCTGAACTCATGCATGCTGCTGAACTCGGTGCCAACAGAAATTATTGGATCCTCATGGTCATGTATCACCTCTCTAAATCGGGACCCAAGTCATCAATTGTAATGCCAACCCCATCCATAAGTGTCTCGTCGATCTCATCATCACCGTATTCTTGATGCTCCACAGTGCGATCTTTTATATCTAATTCAGAATCTTCACCATACTCACCAATGCCTAGCACTGCATACATTGTATTGACTCTCAGGGGTGGGGCTGCACCATCATTTGCAACTACATGGACCGGAACATTGGCCCAATCGACCTCCCCGTCAACTCTGTTTTCTCTCAGACGCTCTGTTGGTGCTGCTGCAACCACAGGGGGTGATCTTACACTGTCATGCATCACATGTTCGTCGACACACAAATAGTAATCATATTCTATTTCATCTCTACTGTACATAACCCTCTTTCTCTTCTTGTGTACATCCTCCTTCCTGATGGAATCCTTCCTGATGGTATCATCCATGATGGTAGCCCCATTAGGGCTTGACCTCTGTGTTGTGTTCCTAACTGAACTAACCTTTTTTCTACTAATACTCGGTGTGATATCCTTCCTATTTCCCCTCACGGGTGTTGGCTCCTGCATTACGACATCATTGCCTGACCTCTGCGGCGTGTTCCCCTTTGAATTAGCCCTTTTGCTGGCACTATTGGGTGTTTTCTCCTTCCCGGTGGAATTATTGCTTGACCTCTGCGGCGTGTTCCCCATCAAGCTAGCATTTTTGCTTCCACAATTGGGTGTGTTCTCCTTCGTGCCGGCATTATTGCAGGACCTCTGTGGCATGTTCCTCTTCAAGCTACCATTTTTGTCGCTACTATTGGGTGTGGTATTCTCTGTGCGAGCCACCTTAGCCTTTTTGCTGCTTCTCCTGGGTGTGTTCACCACCTCGTTCACCACCGGTTTGGCCCTCTTATCTTTTTTGCTCCTACTGTTCAGTGTTGCATTATGACTGGATCTCAGGGGTGTACTCTACGGAGTGGTGCCCTTTTTCATGCAACTCTTGGGTGTCCTCTTCTCTGGCGTGGTCTGCTTGGTGATGCCCTTCTTCGGGGTGCTCATTCTGGGGATGCTCTTCCTGCTCCTCATTATGTTTATCCCCTGTCAATCTCTCCTATGTTCGAAGCAACTGTCACTCGAACCATGTCGAGCGAGGTCCTCCATAAGGTCAATCATGTTTTCTACAATTTCTTCTTTATCATTGCTGACCTCAAATTCCTGTCCAACCATTAGCAGGCGCGTGAACAGGTACACTTCCCGTCTAGTTCGACTCATCCTACTTTTCGGTACGGATAAATCACTATCAACTTTTAATTCTATAGCCTTTATGTTGTTGTAAGCAAAAAATGTCAAATGTGCTTCCTGGGAGGACCCCCCACTCCACCTTCTCATGTAACACTGCTATCAGTTTAGATATCTGTACCACTTCAGGATCGTATGTGCCAACGGATACATCAATTTCGTCGACTATTTTTTCTGTGCCATCATCTAATTTTGTAGTGAACTTCTAGACACCGATAGGAAAGTGCACCTTGCTATCACCAGTTTCCTCAGGACCGAGATCACCAAGAGGTTCGATGACAATATCAGAGTCTAGACCATGGGCTTGTTCCTCAACAACTGGTCTTAGATTAGCCTCGACGGCGGCAGCAGTAGCATGCTAAACTTAACCATTGGTTCAAGGAGGACCAGCACCCAAGACAGCAGTTCTGGAAACAGCAGTAGGGATTGGATCAGTAGCAGGGTGAGCAACAACACCAGCAGTTCTAGCAACAGCGGGCGGCCTCCCGAAGCCTTAGTTTGCACAACAAAAGCTGGGATTGGTTCAGTAGCAGGCTGAGCAACAACACGAGCAGATTCCACAAAAGTGGGGCAGCCTCCCAAAGCCTTAGTTTTTACAACAGTAGCAGGGATTGGGTCAGTAGCAGGCTGAGCAACAACACCAGCAGTTCTGGCAACAACGGGGTGGCCTCCGGAAGCCTTAGTTTGCACAACAGCAGCAGGGATTGGTTCAGTAGTAGGCTGAGCAACAACACTAGCAGATTCGACAAGAGTGGGGCGGTCTCCCTTAGCCTTAGTTTGCACAAAAGAAGCAGGGATTGGTTCAGCAGCCGTCTAAGAAACAACACCAGCATATTCCACAACAGCGGGGCGGCCTCCCAAAGCCTTAGTTTGCACAACAGCAGCAGGGATGGGTTAGTAGAAGGCTGAGCAACAACACCATCAGTTCTGGAAAAAGAGGGGCGGGCTCCCGAAGCCTTAGTTTGCACAAGAGCAGTAGGGATTGGTTCAGTAGCAGGCTGAGCTACAACACCAGCAGATTCCACAATAGCGGGGCAGCCTCCCGAAGCCTTAGTTTGCACAATAGCGGCAGTTCTGGCAACGGAAGCACGACCGACATCCACAACAGGGTCTTGCACCACGGCAAAACGGGCACTCCTTCGAGGAGGTTCCGCTGCAGAAGCATGGCGCAGACGACGAACCACATTTTTCTTAACATCAGCAGGGCTTCGAGTCAAACCACCCTGAGCTTGAATAGCATGGCCACTAGTAGTGGAATAAGCTTCCACATACACTATTCTACATTGTAGGAGAAACATTTGAATGTGCGGAAACCAATTTAGGAACCCGGACATCTGACTGTCACGCTTTATGGTAACCTTTCTGCGTTGTTCATCCATGAAGCTAAACCGTGCAGTCTGCGTCGGTCCCATCTCAATATGTTTATGCAGAGAAGCAACCATACCAGGGATAGTGCAAATATGCGTCGGTGCTTATTTAATCACAACATAACTATCATCATTCCACTTGGCCCTCACATTTGGTATTTGGGGTTGGTATCCATTGACGTGTACCGGAACCATGTAAGGGGCTTCTGGGGGCCTAGTTTACAAAAATTTGGGGGAAAAATAAGAACTTGTCTGTTAGCGTTCGTCCAGCAAACAATTCTAGGTTCGATCTATCGCTTTCAGGTAAATAGACAGATTGCAGTTATAGTTAGTGCGAAAAGTGAAGAGAAGAGTAGCTCACGCATGTATCCAACACTTATTTCAGGGTACGACGATCTGCCATCCTCTGTGCGGCTCAGCTCGTCTGGCGGCGGAGGCGGGCTAAATCCTTGGAACCGTGGGCACAGCATGCGGCATTATAGCTCGGGATCAGCAAGAGGGCACAACAACTTTGCGCTGGCAGGCAAATGTCCCAACGGATCGTTCTAGGTGGAGGGTTGATTTCTCCCCCAGCTGTGGTAGTGTTCATCTAAACGAGCGAGTGAATTTCTGAATTTTGTCAATGCTACATGGGGTCTAGTTCCTCATTTTGCCTACGTGGACGCCGACTTGGCGCTCGCGTCACTGATAGAGTAGTGACATGGAGGTCCCGAACGTCTCCTTCACGGGGTAGTTGACGAAAAGTTTGTATTTGGCAGCGGTGGGACGAATTCGGAGTGATTGGCAGGCCAAGTTTGCGAAACCTAGCGATTACACTAATATTGGACTCTATGTTGAACTCGCACAGGAAGTTGGATCCCGCGAGTTGCAATCCACCAGCCCGTTGCAGTGGGGCCTCAAGGGAATCTACTAGAAATTAAGGTACTCCTTTTAATAGAGTACCGGAGCAAAGCATTAACACTCCATGAACACACATGATCCTCACATCACAACCATCCCCTTCGGTTATCCCGATTTCTGTCAATTCAGACCTTGGGTTCCAGACAATAATATGTGTAAACAACTTTATAGTTAAGATCACAAATAATACTATCATCATGAATCAGTAACATGTTCTCATCTGAGATCATGGCACTCGAGCCCTAGTGACAAGAATTAAGCATAACAAGTTGCAACAATGTCAAAAAGCACTAACAATAGACACTAGGCACCATGCCCTAACAATATTATGCAATTACATGATAGATCTCATCCAATCCCTACCATCCCCATAGCCTACTGTGGGGGATTCTCCAATTCCCCATCCCGGCAGGTTGCCAGAACAGAGTTTCTGGTTCCGAATCGCGGTTTCTGGTGGTGGCGGCACAGTGGAACTCTATCTAGAAAAACGTCGACCCCCCCATGTTTTTAGGTCAGAGGTCTTATGTAGGCAAAGGGAGAGGTCGAGGTGGTGCTCGAGGCGGCCACACCGCCCCCCTGGGGCGGCCTGGCCTGGCCCGCGCCACCAGGTGGTGTGGGCCACCCGTGGCCCTCCTCCCTCTCGTCTTCTGGCTCCGTGAGTCTTCTGGTAAAATAGGAGTTTTGCAATATTTTCTGGGTTTTCCTGAAAGTATTTTTCCTGCACAAACATTAGACACCAAAGCAATTCTGCTGAAAACAGCGTCATTCTGTGTTAGTTGTATCCAAATCACACATATTAGAGGAGAAACAATAGCAAAAGTGTTCGGGAAAGTAGATATGTTTTGGACGTATCAACTCCCCCCAAGCTTTGCTTATTGCTTGTCCTCAAACAATTCAGTTGAAAACTGAGTGCGATAAAAGAAACTTTCACGAACACATTTACTTCATAAGATGTATATATTCTCAGCATATGAGTAAATACTTAGGCAATTCATAATAAAGAGTATGCAAATAAGTCTACTCAATAGTCATGCAAGCTATGAAGAGATTCCAACACAATAATAATAAGCAGCATGAAACATAAGCATAAGCAACATTGTAATGCTCATAAGAAGGTATGATAAAGTGGTATCTCGCTTTCCTTTGATTTTGAAGCAAAACATAAATGCCAAGGCACATCTGAAGTTTCAGTGAAGACTATAAGTAAAGATATCAAAGATATAAGCATCAAAGTTATGTCACAATTAACCGTGTTCTGGGACAAGCACATTACACTAAGAATGACAGCTATGCTCTCCGGAAGGTGCTCATAGAATAAATGGGACTCAACCATAAAAGTGAAGGAAAATATTATAAAGTTTGAAAGGCTTCCAAATGCCTGAAAGTATGGTACTCATTAGCTTTGAGCTCTCATTGCCCCTATCATAATCATCTTTAAGCGGTTAAGTTTAAAGTGAGGTCAACTACGAGTTATATGCTTGACAAATCATAAACTGGAAATCTCATGTCCCTTGAGTATGAGGGACGTTCCTCATGCTACTCAACTTTAGTCACTGATAAGTTCTTGTCATTGTAACTGTATGTGTATCATAGAGAACCGCCAACGGGGTACCCCTTGCCCCATGGCACAGGAGCTATCCCATATCAAAATGACAAGGCAACAGACAGTGAGAATCTCAGCGATCCTTTTATTTACCATGAGCATGGTGCATATTTTTTCTATTCTCCTTTTTTTAAATATATTTTTTCTGAGGATGCTTCATAGATTGCTCACTATGGTTATTCTAAATGTTTCCACCATGATTAGGCATGTCTTAGGCTAGCCACCCAGGCGTTTCTCTAACACATATGCATAACTCTATGGACTTACGAGCTCCCCTTTTATTTCACACCGCCGACATCCATAAATAAAAGAGCATGATATCAACTAGATAATATTTACATGTGTTGAAAGCGTTCCCCATGACAGCATGGTTCTGCTAACTCCCAGCCTATAATTGGCAAGCATATAACTTTCATGGACAGTCACAACAGTTCAGGTTTATTAAGTGAAAGAGAATAAAGTGTGCCGTCAAGTTCGTGAGAGCTTTACTAACTAATTTTATCATAACAAGCGAAAATTTTATTTGGAAGAAAACATGGCATAATAAATATGCACAGAATAGCAATGATGCTAATAGGTAGATATGGTGGACACTTTTTGAAATTTTTTGTTTTGGGGGGTTGGATGCATGAGTAGGGCTCATACTCAGTGAAAGTGAAGGCTAGCAATAGAAAGGGAGCAACAATCGAGAGAGTAGTAACTGTCATAATCATGCTTGCAACAAAACAAAATTAATTATGGCATAAAAGTGACACAAGAACTCTGAGGAGAAATAAATCATCGAGGCTTAACTGACTTTTGTTTAGTCATATGCATGCATGAGGATGTGCCAATTCGATTCAAATAAAATTCAAAGGAGGATACCACAATGTCATACCAAGTTATGAATAGAACAATGCAAGAAAACATTTATATGACATGCTACAAACTATTAGCAAGTTGGAGCTAATCATAAGAGAGCAAGAACTACTAAGCATCAATTAAATAACATACACCCTACACGAATAGACTAAGCATGCCCACAATGATGAGTATATGTACAAAAATGAAAACAAATAGAGTTCATTACCAGCCTCTTACCACACCTCGAGTTGTCATAAATCATCATTGCCTTTCACTCGTGTGGCTTGAATAATAATATGAAACCTAAACTCCAAGAAGTCAATCAGGACTGCTAAACCCTGCAACAAAATTTACAAAACCAGACAAGAACAACAAATATTTTTGGGTTTTCGATTTTTTTAAAAACAAGAACTGAAGGCAAAAGCAAAAAAAGCAAAATCTTTTTGGATTTTTCTTATTGAAAACCACAGATAAAAGCTAAAGAAGAAAGCAAAGAGAAACAACAAAAATATTTTTGGTCTTTTTGTGTTTTGGAAAGAAGAAACAAAAACTAAAAAGAAAGCAAAACATGGATATGCAAAGTACCGACGGAACATGATATGTAGATGAGTGTGATGTTGGTATACCTCCCCCCAAGCTTAGGAATTTGTGCTAAGTGGATATCAATCAAAACGCGGGTAGTAACTCCAAGCCAGTGGATCATCATAAGAATGATCATAATCAGGCCCTCGTGAAGAAGAAGAAGAAGAAGAAGAAGCGCCCCAATCATAAGTGTTCTATTGGTATGAAGACTCCACTGTGTTGAAGGGTGATACGTCCAATTTGCATCACCATTCTATATCATAATTTTCTTCTATTGATTGATATATTCCTTATTAAGAGGTGATACTTATGTTATTTCATCCGTTTTTGCGTGTTGGATGATTCTTGGAGGACGAATGCCAGAGTCAGAATTCTGATGGAAAAAGTGGTGTCTATATGTAGTTTTCACGAAGATCAAAAAAATACCAGAAAAACTACGGAAAATCATATTTGTCAAGAAGAAGAAGGAAACCAGAAGGGGAGGCGAAGTTGGGCCATAGGGGCCCACACCCCCCCAAGCGCAGGCCACCCTGGGTCTCGCTTACAGGGGTGTGGCCGCCCTGGCACACCTCTGGCTCCGCCCCTTCGCCTATTTCTTCCTTTCGAAACCTTAAAGTCCTTGGAGCAATCACAAAAAGATTCCACCGCCTCTACCGGGCGGAAACCACACAGAGAAAGAGCTCTCCGACAGAGACATTTCTGTCAGGGAAATTCCTTCCCGGAGAGGGAGATCGTCGCCATCAACACCGCCATCAAGCTAGACTTCATCAAGATCATCATCATCATCCACACCACCATCTCCACCAGCACCATCATCACCACTCCATCCCGCTGTAACAATTGCGTTGAATCTTGCTTAGTTCTTAGGAGAAACTTTCCCGGTGTTAATTACTATTGTAGTTGAAGCTTGTGAGTGGAACCATTGAATTATTGTCTATGTTCAGATTGTTATTCATCATCATATCATCTCTGATCTTGATCCATATGATGTCTCGTGAGTATTTCGTTTAGTTCTTGAGGACATGGGAGAAGTCATGTTGTTAGTAGTGTTATTGTGTTAAGGTATTATTCAATGGATTAATATTTAAGTTGAGGTGCTATTCTTCTAGTGGTTTCATGTGAACGTCAACTACATGATACTTCACCATTTACAGACCTAGGGGAATGCATTGTGTATTTGGCTACTAATTGTGGGGTTGTCGGAGTGACAGAAACCTGAAACCCCGTTAGGAAACCTTTGCACAAGGGAGTGTAGGATCTCAGATTTTAAGGCTGTGGTTAGGTTTTTATCTTAATTACCTTCTTGTAGCTGCGAATGCTTTCAAGGGGTTTAATCACAAGTATGTATTAGTCCAAGTAAGTTTGGTACATTAGCACAGGTTTGCTCACACAACACTTATCAAACCAAAGAAGATTAATCATCCATATGAAATGAAAGCACTTGACAGTATTCACATGTGTCCTATAGAACGTTCGGTCCTCATAAGTATTACCACCGGCTTGTCCTTTGCTAAGAAAGGATTGGGCCACTTGCTACAATTATTTTTTGTCTTTATTTAATTGTACTTTATTTCCTTGCTTTATCAAAAAACCCTAAAAATCCGTCTGTTAAGTATTTACAGAGATTTCATGCTCCAAACCACTAGTCAACACCTTCTGCTCCTTGTTGGGATCGACACTAATATTTATCGGAAGTACTACAATACACCCCCTATACTTGTGGGTCATCTAGACTATTTTCTAGCGGCGTTGTCGGGGAGTGAAGCGCTATTGAAGAGTGGAACTGGTAACTTAAACTTCTACTTTGAGTATTACTTTTTAATTCTGTTTGCTACTTCGTTTCCAATATGGATAACCCACTTGAATTCGTATTTGGGAAAGCTACTACCATTTTTAGGGTAGTAGATGAACCACTTGTTGAGATAGATCCTTTTAAGATACCTACAAGAATTGTTGATCGTGTTATGGATTATTATTATTTTGGAGATGGAACTGTCCATTCTGGTGATCACTTGATTTTTATCCATGAATTATGCGGGTTGTTCAAGTGTGTAGGTATCACAACTGAACATGTTGAGAAGAAGTTACTCTCCATATCACTGAAAGGAAGAGCTGAAGAATGGTATAAGCTGCTGAAGAATGGACAATCTATGGAATGAGAGGAAATAGTACCTCTCTTTTATTCCAAATTCTATCCTCCCAGTGAGATTCATAAGGATAGGAATCTAACATTTAAATTTTGGCCTCGTCATGGAGAGAGTATAGCCCAAGCTTGAGGGAGATGAAAATTACTAATGCTTAAATGTCCTTTTCATGAACTCCCTAACCATATTATTATTAATAACTTTTATGCAAGGCTTTCTCTTCATGATAAAGATTTATAAAATGCTTCTTATGCTGGATCGTTCACACGTATGAAGGAAAAAGCTAAATAAGATCTTCTAGACCGTATTCAGGAAAACACTGAAGCATGGGAGAATGATAAAGGAAGAAATTCATGTATAAATTATGATTATGAATGCATTAAATATTTTATGTGAACTAATGACTTTCATGATATTAGTACTGAGTATGGTATTGATTCTCAAAGTATTTCCAATTATTTTAAATCCTTTTCCCCTTATATAGAAATTCCTAAAAATAAGTGGGACAAGTACCATGCACCTTATAAAGATGTTGTTAATCATGTTCCTGTTAGAAACACTGAAGTTTATACCGTTGATCCTATTTTGTCTGAACCTTATATTGATAAAATCCCTTTTCATGCTAAGGTAAAGGAACATTCTATTATGGCTAATGTGGTTATCAAAAGTACAAAGAAATCTGTTGAACCTGATGAACAAATAAATGTTGAACCAGTAGTAGCCATTGTCAAAGATCTTCTGTAAAGATGCTTCTTATACTGTCTCTCATCCTATTAAAGCTACGAAAGCGACTGTCCATGTGCGTTCTGTTTGAATTGGTGATCATTGCTATTATGGTTTATGTGATATTGGTGCTAGTTCTAGTGTTATTCCTTATGAGATTTACAAGGAAATTATGCATGAAATTGGTCCTTGTGAACTTGAGGACATTGATGTGGTTATTCACCTTGATAATATAGAGATGGTGTGCCCAATTGGCATTGTAAGAGATGTGGAAGTTCTTTGTGGTAAGATTAAATATCCTGCAGATTTTGTAGTGCTTGGTTCAGAAGCTAGTAAAACTTGTCCTATCATTTTTGGTAGACCTTTCATGAACACTTGTGGATCAATTAGAGATTGTAAGAAGGAGAAAGTTTTAACCAAGTTTGATGGAGAATCTTATGAGTTTAACTTTTCCAAATTTGCTAAAGCTCCTTATGAAAATAATCCTCCAGCACTTGGGATGCTCACCAGATTTCTGAAACTGAGGCCTGCAAGGTTCTCTGGAAGAACTGATCCAATGGTATCCAATGATTGGTTACATTCGGTGAACAAGGACTTAGTGACTGTTGGCTGCACTGACGAGGAAAAAGTTAGGTTTGCAGCCTATCTGCTCGAAGGGCCAGCAGAAACATGGTGGCACAACTTTCAGATCACCACTCCCCTTGAGGATGTGACTTGGGCTATTTTTGAGGATGGTTTCCGTACAGCTCACATCTCATCCGGAGTTATGAACTTGAAGAAAAAGGAGTTCCACAATCTGAAACAGCATCACCGCAGTGTGGCTGAGTACATTGAGGAGTTCACAATCTGGCACGCTATGCACTGGATGAAGTCGATACAGATGGTAAGAGGAAAGATAAATTCCTCGAAGGACTTAATGATGAGTTGAACCTGCAGCTGTCTGTTGCCTATGTCCCAACTTATCAATCACTCTGTGACAAAGCCACCATCTTGGAAAACAAGATGAATCAAGTTGAGAACAGAAGGAGGAAGCATAACCTCAAGTATCACTCACGGTCATCACAAAAGAAGCGTTCATTCAAAAAGAGCAATGGAGATTCTGGACCACATCAGCATCACCACAACAAAAATGGAAGTGATAATAATGGGAATGATACTGACAATGGAGATGACCTTGGTCAGAACCAACATGGCAATCCAGGAAGAAAGACATTATCCAGTTGTAGTGCTATAATTGTAAGGAACTTGGACACTATGCATCAGACTGTCCTGAGAAAAAAAGGATGCTAGAAACTCCAATGAAAGCAATTCCAATGTGGCCCAGAAAGGACATGTGAACCACATCGACATGTATGGAACCCTTGAAGAATTAGATGATGTGGATAGCAGGAATTAGTTAACTCAGTTGAGTCAAATAAGGATTCCTTGTTTGGATATCAACTATTGAACCCATAGTCAAGTGAACCATCAATGTAACCCTACAAAATTTCTTTTAAGGGTGGTAGTACCCTAGTGCAGCCACATGGCAATATGGGCTCTGCCTGGATGATATAAGTTGCAATAACTTAGCTAGATGGACAGAAGGTGGTAGGGGTATTTGGTTGGAACGCGTCCATTTGGTCTAAGGGAAGGATTCTGAAAGATCTTATCTTGATGCATGTCGAGTCATGTGGGGAAAGTGCACACCTCTCGAGAGAGTAAAATATAAGTACTTAGTCGTGTCCGCGGCAATGGACAATTTTAGCATCACGACATTGAAACTATCAAGGATCTCCTTATCCTAGTTTATAAGTTAAAAACTTGTGGTTGAACAAGGGTAAAGGACCACCAATTTTTATTGGTAGTTCCTTGGGTGATTTTGATAAACAAAACTTAGTGTTTTGAACTAATAAGGAAAACTTATTTTGAGCAAAGCAAGGCTCAGCTACACTTAGCCAAAATGCATATATATATATATATATGTTAGATACCACTATTCTACCATAGGATCACTTGCCAATAGAATTCAAATGTATTGACCCTTGTGGCTATAACTTATTATGTTGCAGGTTTGTTTGATGTTAGTGAAGTGTGTTAAATAGGATTACAAGTCTACAACCAACATGATTGCCTGTGGCATATGAAGATGAAGGACTCCATGCTACATAGTTATTTCTGCTGCATTGTAATGAGATAGCCAAATGAGCTATGTAAGATGTAATGAATTATTTTATTCCTGGTTATAAGTTGTAATATGACCTTTGTTTCTTGATATTACATCATAAACTGTGGATGATAGCTATTGATCCAAGGACTAGCATTGTAAACATAGGGATCTCTACCTTATCAGGCTGGGACCTCTACAGATGGTATCAGATCACTGTGTTGCCTATAGGATTGAAACCCTAGGATTGGACAAAAAATAGGAGTTGAATTTGTTCCAAACTTAGTTACAAACAATCTTGTAAACTCTTTCCTCAACCTTTTTGTTTTAAATATACATCTCTTCCTTTTCAACTTGATGGACAGAACTACACCCTGAGCAAAGACTTCAACATCACCAATGACTTCAACTTCAGTTTCACCAAGGACTTCAACTTGGGCATCACTAAGGACTACAAGTGAGATAAGAAATACTACTCAAGACTTGTAGACTAAGGAAACACAATCTATAAAGAACCATCATCACCTTTGAAGCTTTGTGACCAAGATGCAAGAAATTTTCCAAGGATACCATGATTTTTTTCATGAAGAAACAACCAAGAAGAATGAAATGATCCCAAGTGAACCCTATAGTTGGACCACCATACTAGTGTTTAGTTTAGATTGATTTGTTGATGACACCAACTTATGTGGTGTAGCAAAAATATTTTGTTGCCTAAAAATATGGTTGAATCCTGTTGTTTGAGTGGAATGCGTGATTGTGATTGCTTGCACATTGCTTTATGTGAATTGTTGTGTGTAAGTAGAAATATTTCTCTAGGAATCTTCTACCTACTCTAATCCAATCCAACCAAAACAGATGACTTCTCCAAGAGACTCCAGCATCAAGGATGGTGACGACCACAACATCCAAGAGATGCACATGAGAGAACAACTACTAGCAACCCAAACCCAGTTCAATCAAGTGACAACGCAGTTTTTAGCCAACAACATTGAGTTAGACCAAGCATGCAAAAGTTCTTGGAAACCCAATCTCAATTGTTGCAAAGGATGACCAATCAAATGATCAACATGAGAAACAGCCTTTCCTAAAGTGATTGTGACAACAATGATATCAAGGATGATATTATAGAAGGAACTCAATCTTGCAAAATGTGTGGAGTCATAGGACACACTTACAAAGAGCATATGGACCAATGCCCTAATTGTGAAGAGAAATATCCAACTAAACAATGTCCACATCTCAAGTTACTTGTTTCCTATGTGAAGGAAATAAATCATGTCCCTATCCAATGCCCCATCTATCCTATAGTTCAACAGATGAAACAAGATGGGAAACATCAAATGTTTGGAAACCTCCATACCAAGAACGATGAAGACAAAGTCAAATCTCAGTTTGCCCCTCCATACATTGTAACTCACCATGGTGGACAAAAGAGGAAACATGGACGTTATCCTAGGAATCGTTCAAGGAACTGAGGAAGTTTTCCCACCTTTGAGGTGGGAAAACCCAAGAAAAAGAAGAAATTCCCCAACCCCAGCAAGAAAGACATTATCCAGGAGAAATGTCACAATTTCAAATAGAAGGGACACTATGCCAATGAATGTGCAGAAAATAAGAAGAGCCAAGAAAACAAACAAGAGATAGTGATACCCAAGAAGAACAGGGACATTAGCCAAGTGATGTGCCACAAAAACAAAGAGCTAGGTCATTATGCATCACATTGTCTAGAAAAGAAGACAAGACAAGCAAACCTATGAAAGACATCAGCCTTGTCACATGTTTCAAATGTGGAAACAAAGGGCACTATGCAAACACCTGTCCAGAGAAGATACATCAAGATCTCAAGTAAGCCAAGATGTAATCTAGTCAAAAATCTTTTAAGGGTGGTAGTACCCTAGTTTTGTTGAAGCCAACTTGTAACCTCTAGCCTTCCCAAATCTCGGGACAAGATTTCTTTTAAGGGTGGTAGCCTGTCACATCCCAAAATTTACCAAATTTCGAAATGTGAAAAATAAATAAACAAAAGAAATAATTGTTGAAATTTATGGTGAAAAGAAACTTTTTGCTTCTAAATGGAAATATCAAAACCCTTCTTGAACAAAATTTGAATGAAAAGTGCATCCAACAAAAAATCAATCAAGTGAAATGCATTCATCAAAGAATGAATCTTGAAATTTAAACACTTGGAAAAGTTAAACCAAAACCCTAAACCCTAATGGAATAAATCATTTCCAAGATCTCTCAAAGACTATGGATTTGTTCCATATAAAAATTTGTCAACAAACATTTTTAAATGATCCAAAATGATAAACAAAAATATTATAAAACCATAGAAATTGGATTCATTCAATTTGGAGCCATGGATAAAAACTTATAAATTTAATAAGATAAAAGGAAATAATTTCCAAGGCTAATAAAGCTCCTAGCTAAAATAAATATCAAATTGTGAGCAAAATGATCTTAAAAGGATTTAAAAGAATAAAGAAATATTAAATAAAATTATACAACTTGGAATCAGCAAGTTTGGATCTATAAATATAAAGATATGGATTTTATGAGGAAAAGAAAGAAATAAATAAGGAATATTTAAAAGACAAATTAAATCTTGGCCAAATCCATAAACAAATGAAAGTTTACCGAATAATAAAAGAAGTAAAAGATTATTTAAATAAAATCATATGGATTACACCATATTCAATTTTATTTAAATAAAGACAAATTGCCTAAACTAAATAATAAATCCCAAGAAAATTATTTAGAAGACAATTTAAAACTTGAATTAAATCCATAAGGAAATGGAATAAAGATAATTCAAATAAAAATAAAGTAATAAAGATTATACAAATAAAAGTATATGGGATTTAACCATATGCAAATTATATTTAAATAAAATCCTCATTTAAATAAATATTAAATCATAATAAAATGTTTGAAATAATTCAAAGTGAATTATTTAAACACACTAATCAATAGTTTTAACATACTGAAAAGGTTTGGTGAAATTTGAATTCAAATGGAAGCTTGAATCAATAGTTTGAATAAAGACACAAAACTCATTTAAATAAATATTAAACCATAAAAGAACATTTGAATAATCTAAAATGGAATTTTAAACACATTACTAAGCAGTACAAACTTACTGAAAAGGTTTGAGAAACATTTGAATTTAAATAGATGTTTAAATCATTTGAATAAAATAATATGGATTGGAACCATATTTAAATCCTATTTAAATAAAGACAAATGTCTAATTTAAATAAATAATAAAAACCATAAGAGAATATAAGAAAAATATTATAAAATGGACTTTAAAATACATCGTTAAAATAGTATAAAAACCTACTAAAAATTTGGGAAAGATTTGAAAACAAATGAGTGTTTGAATCATTTGAATAAAATCAAAAAAGAAAATAGAATTGGAAAAAGAAAAAGAAAAAAGAAGAAAAAATAGAAAAGGGATCAAACCCAACCACCCCAGAAAACCCCAGCCCACCCGGCACTCTATCCCTCCCCCTCAAGTTCTTTTCTCACCATGCACCCCACCCTCAACCCTGCTGACTAACTGGCCCCACATCCACGTCATGTCGTCGTCTCCACCCTGCGGTGACCACGCCCCTCACTTCGTCGTTTCTGGCCATTGAAGACTGCTTTAATTCGCGTTACTGCCGCGGTTAAAACTCCCCGCAACCATGCCCTACTAAGCGCTCCCCTCTCCCATCTCTTTCCCCTTGCTCGCTCGCACCTGAACGCCACCTGGCTGTGCTGAATTTTCCTTGCTCCGTCACTGCCTCCGACGAGTTCCCCGTCGAATTCCGGCGACGCCTGACCATCCCCTTGCCCCGGACACACACGAGCTTGATTGCCAGCGTCTCCCGCACCTACCAGCACTCACCGCTTGCACGCGCGAAGCTCGGCAACGACGACGACTGAGCACCACCGTTGTCTGGTGCAACTTCGGCGACC
This sequence comes from Avena atlantica, assembly GCA_910589765.1. Lineage (NCBI taxonomy): Eukaryota > Viridiplantae > Streptophyta > Magnoliopsida > Poales > Poaceae > Avena > Avena atlantica. The sequence continues at coordinate 131,876,277 of OU342733.1, forward strand.
TCTACTGGTAAACTCTGACCGCGCCTCCCCCTCTCATTGATGCACATGTACTCACCACTCTCCTGCGTGTCTAACGACACCGTTCATTTGTCCTAGCGTGCCTTGTAGCTTCATCTTTGACCAGAACCGTGTGTGCCCGACGCCGTCGTGAACTCCAGCGAGCGATTGTCGGCAACCTCGTATGCCCCTCGACAAACGACAACCACATTGATCTTCAATGCAATCACGCGAGCACGGTAATCCCCTCCGTTACCTCCCTTGCTTCCTAGTTGTGCCAGACCACTGCTGACAGAACCGCGCCGCCGCTCACCGTCGCCCAGCGTCGCCCATCTCTCGTCGTTGCGCTCTAAGCCATTAGATGCTGATCTATTGGCTGATATTAGATCCTAGTCGAAACGGTATCGTGTGTTGTGTTTCGTGCGATTTACTTGAGATCCAACGATCCGCATCGCGCGATCCTGCCGAATCGGTGACCAATAAGAACAATACACGTGTCCCTGCCTGTTGTTTTAAAAACAGAAAAGAATCTATTAGATGGTTGATTTTGAAAAATTTATTACTTTAGTTCTATACGTCCAAATTTTGCAAATTATATATCATTGGAATTAGGAAAATGAAACCTTTGCAACCATGCCCTTTAGTATTTTGCTTTAGGAAAATTAGGTGTTTTTGCAGAAACATTTGTAGGACTATTTTGTGTATAAAAATTATTCTAAAAATAATTTTTGAGTAAATTCTTTTGAAAATTGTTTGATTTGAACTCTCTGACCCTAAACACTAACTTTTGGATATAAAAATGTATTTGATTAACCCTAGAAAATTATTACTTTGAATAAAGGCATTTCTAGTACAACAAAATGTTGCAATAATTTAAAAATTATTTTTAATTGAAACCTTTGCAAATTAATTTGTTTTAAACACTTTGACCATAAACACTAACATTTGGATTTAAAAATATATTTTGTGACACTAAGGTATTATTCCTTTGAATAAAAGCATTTCTAGTAAAATAAAATTGTTGCTATGATTTAAAAATGAATTCTAAGTGAAACCTTTTTGCAAATGGATTAGTTTTAAACACTTTGAACATAAACAGTTACATTTGCGTTTAAAAACATATTTGGCTAACACTAGAAATTATTCTTTTAATAAAATAATTTCTAGCAAAACAAAAATAATTTAAAATGGCCATTTTCACTAAATTGTTTTTAAATGTTTTTGCCACTTTTATAAATGACCAATAGGTGTTTTGAAATGTTATAGCCTTAGGAGAAACCACTTTTCCAATAAAACAGTCTTTTGCATGATTGCATGCATTGCTTTGTTTCCATTATTTTATGTGGTGAATTCTTTGAATGCTAGTTTGAATATGTGCTTGCTTGATTGAATTGTAGTGAACTTTGAAGATTGTGACTATTGCAAGATCAATGAGTGAACCTAGTATCTCTACTAAAAAGGCAAGTGGTGCTTCATACATTTTTTCCTATTATTATGCATTAGTGATATTTTTAAGTAGGACTTGCATGGATTCTTTCTATGTGTTGACTATGCCATGGAAAATCCTAGTAGATGATGCCTTAGTAGAATTTTCCCTAAGTTAAGATTCTTGCTACTATTATGCTTAGCCTAGTTAGTAGAATACAAGGGTGAATTATATACACATGCTATGGAAATTTTACTAAGTCTTTTGACTTATGTTTTTGCTTAATAAAACAACTATGTGAATGAATCACCTGGGTGGAATGGAAAGAATGGTTTGTGTTGAGTGGTTACTCAGGGGTCTACCTGATGTATCCCACTTGTGTAAAGCCACCCAGGAACAAAGAGATTTGAGATTTTAAGTGTTGAGAAGCTTCTCGTGCATCCACATGGCAATATGAGCTCTGCTTGGATCATATAGTTTGCAATAACTTAGCCAGATGGACAGAAGGTGGTAGGGGTGTTAGGTTGGAACGCGTCCATTTGGTCGAAGGGAAGTCTTCTGAAAGATCTTTTCTTGATGCATGTCGAGTCTTGTGGGAAAAGTGCATCACCTCTCGAGAGAGTAAAATCTAAGTACTTAGCCGTGTCCCCGGCAATGGACAATTTGAGCATCAAGACATTGAAGCTATCAAGGATCTCCTCATCCCAATTTCTAAGTTAAAAACTTGTGGTTGAACAAGGGTAAAGGACCACCAATTTTTATTGGTAGTTCCTTGGGTGATTTTGATAAACAAAACTTAGTGTTTTCAACTAATATGAAAAACTTATTTTGATCAAAGCAAGCCTCGGCTACACTTAGCCAAATGCATATAGATGTTAGATACCACTATTCTACCATAGGGTCAATTGCCAATACAATTCAAATGTATTGACCCTTGTGGCTATAATTTATTATGTTGCAGGTTTGTTTGATGTTAGTGAAGTGTGTTGAATAGGATTACAAGTCTACAACCAACATGATTGCATATGGCATATGAAGCTGAAGGACTCCATGATACATAGTTATTTCTGCTGCATTGTAATGAGATAGCCAAATGAGCTATGTAAGATGTAATGAATTATTTTATTCCTGGTTATAAGTTGTAATATGACCTTTGTTTCTTGCTATTACATCTTAAACTGTGGATGCTAGCTATTGATCCAGGTACTAGCATTGTAAACACAGGGATCTCTACCTTATCAGGTTGGGACCTCTGCAGTATATTGTGTTCTCGCCATGTTTTCTTTTTGATCTATTTCTATCAGGAAATATTCTCAAGTTTAGAGGCACCATGGTCTCCTCCTACGACAAGGGAAAGGAGCTCGTGGAAGAAGAAAGATTCACTGCTAGGCGAAAATACATGGATTGGAGTGTCGTGAAGGAGGTGAAGAACATGACAGCATGCATGAAGGGACAAGCTGCCACAGGATCAAGGGCAAGAAAACCTAATTTTGTAGGGGAAATTAACACCGACGTGCTTTTGCTCATAATATGCAGGGGATGATGACCTCCGTTCCAGACCTCAGTTCCTGCCCTGAGGCAGTGGAAGCCCTTCGAACCACTGATAAGTTTTGTGATAAGTACCAAGCTCTAAGGAGAAAGGTGGACATACTTCAAGAGGAGAATAACATGCTTCATAAGATGCTGGAGAGCTTCCTCACCCTTAACAAGGGAACACCACCACCACCGAGGGATTAATTCGTCATCAGGTTTTGGCATCCCCTTAGTTTGTTCCAAGCTTGGGGGAGTGTCGCGGTATCACATCATTATCTTTCATCTTTTTACCTTTTTAGTAGTACTATCTTGAGTGGATAATTTATCATATAGGATGGTTTGCATTGTGGAAGTATCTCTCCTTTAGTTGGTTATCTATGTATCCCTTGGTGTGAGTGCCTTTATGGAATATTAATGAGAAGCTTCATCTTTTACTTTTTGCACTTCTTATTTTATTTTGCAATCTATATTATATGATCGATCTTGTTGATTAGTATTGGTATCACTTTGGGAGCATCAAGTAAATTTAAATTGGTTTGGCAAACCAAGCTCTGGTCAGTAGCAACACTTTTTGAGGAAAAGCACTTACATGTATTTTGTATCATTTATTTTCTTTCTTGTTTGGATCATAAGCTTAGTATTATTTATTTAAGATCTTTTGTGTCTTCAAGGAAGAATGCATGTTTGGCTATATCACTTGTATGTTTTCTTTCTTCCTTCAACTCTTTGGCTTGCTACCTGGCCTTGCTAGCCAAAAATCTATACTGAGAGGGAATACTTCTCGTGCATCCAATCCTTTAAACCAAAACCATTTACATTTATGTCTAGCATATCTACCTATTAGCATTATTTCTATTCCAAGTAAATTATCAAGATTTATCTATCTTTCAAATTAAAAATTCTTTTGTTATGTGAAAACTAGTTAGTAAAGATCTCACGAACTTGATGGCACACCTTATTTTCTTGCCCTTAATAAACTTGAACCATTATGTCATCTATGTTGTATATGCTTGCACTTATAAGTTGGTATTAGCAGAACCGTGTTGTCATGGGGTACGCTTTCAACACTTGTAAATATCTACCCCGTTGATATCATGCTCTTTTGTTTATGGATGTCATCGGTGTGAAATAAAAGGGATCTTGTGAGTCCATGGAGTTATGTATGTGTGTTAGAGAAACGCCTGGGACACTAGCCTAAGACATGCCTAATCATGGTGGAAACTTGCAGCATAACCATAGTCAGCAATATGTGAAGCATACTCAATAAAAACCTATGAAAATAGAAAATAAAAAGATCGCTGAGATGCTCACTGTCTGCCTGCCTTGTCATTTTGATATGGGATAGATCTTGTATTATGTGCAAGGGGTACCCCATTAGCAGTTCTCTATGATGCACATGCAAGGGGTACCCCGTTAGCGAGTAAGTACCATAATCTTTTGAAATCTCTTTATGAACTCGAAATCCCTGCTTCCCTCTATGAAGGGCCTTTATTTTACTTCTTAGTTGACTCAGTAAACCGATTCCTCTCTATCTCCAGCAAGCATTTGAGTCATTGTGTTTCAATCATTCATATGATGATTTATTCAATCATGTTCCTTATCTTCCTTGATTTGCACAAGACTCTTATTTGAATGAGTATTACTTTGAAAGCTATCATTGTGAAAAGCCTTTTATGTTTGAGCAAAGATTACTCCTGTTATAAACTTGTTTACAAAAGCTTTGCTTGAAAACTGTTTGTCGGCTGTTCTCTGACCAAGAAAAAAGTTTGCCATTCCCAATTATGATTTATCTTTGTGCATCTTTATTATGACTGTTGGTCCACGTAGAGATAAAAAACTTTTCCTCTAACGTGGTGATCCCAAGATCTAGATGAGGTAGATGGCCACAAGGTTTACCACTAGATGCGCAGTTGCGGATTACTGATGAAGCGCGCCAGTTGAATGCATTGCAGTCCTTTGCGATCCGATCGTCCTAGTGCTGATCGTACAGCACCTCTGATCGTATCCACACGTACAAGGAGGAGCACCGGCAGCGAACTACTAGGTTCGGTACGTTGGTCCAAAACCGGCTCGGGTCCAACCCAACCAGATTTCCGGTTCAGATCCAATCCGAACTTGCTCCCGCTCTTAAGTGTGTGACCCCGCAGGATGATGGCTACTTTGACACGATTGGAGTCCGACTCTCAATCAATCAGTCGTAGCGGCTCCTATCAGAACGTGCCGACTCCCAAGTACCAAAGAGTCATGACGACTTGCCTTTCCAATGCGACTTGCGTCCGAGTCCATTTTTGCTCACGATATACCTTGTCAGACTATAGGCGAATACTTGTCATTCCTTAAATAGTCCGACTCTCTTCTCGATCCGAGATAAGATATTCACCCGACTGACTTTTAGTCGATCGCCTCGGTTAACACTTAACCGAGTCGTGCATGGCCATGCTTTCAAAATCATATCATCCGAGAGGGCCTAGAGAATATATCTCCAAGTGGAGGGGGAAATCCCATCTTGATTATTCACATCACGCAACTTGATTCTCAGTCCACCCGAACTCTGCCTTTATAACTGCCCAGTTACGAATCAGCATTTGACAGAACCTAAGTCGGTGATCCTCAACTCGTACTATGCAATAACCTTAGGTCTAAGGATTGCAATGATTGAGATATACAAATGACAACTTGTTCGTTGTACCTCAATTTGGGTCAATCTGACTCGCTAAACTCTTTAGCCGAATCCGTGTAAGTCGGAATAGCATCTCCATGCCCATGTGCTGACTCCTTGGTGGCGCCAGAGAACTTGGTGCTTGATGTGGAGTCTTGTTGGGAACCCCAAGAGCAAGGTGTGAAGAAGCACAGTAGAAATTTTTCCCTCAGTAGAGACCGAGGTTATCAAACCAGTAGGAGGAAGGAAACGTCACATAGGTGTTGCAAGCAACGCGGAGACCTGCACAACACAAACTCAAGACTATGCCCCAACGAATAAGTGAGGTTGTCAAGCTCACCGGTTTCCTGTAACAAAGGATTAAACGTATGGTGTGGAAGGTAATGGTTTGCAGCAAGTAAAAAAGTAATGGTGGAAGATGTATCAATGGTAAAGATTGGACCGGGGTCCATAGTTCACTAGAGGTTCTCTCCTTAGATAAACAACATGGCATGAAGGGTAAACAAATTACAGCAGGGCAATTGACAGGAACTGAGCAAGGCATAACAATGCAATTACCAGTTAGAAAGATCCTATGAGATTCGATTGGGCAATACAACAAGATACATAGAACGCCATCCAACTGCATCTATGACTAGAAGTCCACCTTCAGGTTATCATCCGAACCCCCTCCATATTAAGTTGTAAGCAACAGACAACTGCATTAAGCAAAGTGTGATAGGTAAACAGTCCACATGTTCAATGAACAAGAGACCGTTGTTTTCTCCCTAGTAGCAACAGCAAATCTACAACCGAAGATATTTCTGTCACTTACCTTGGAAACTAGAGGCATGAACCCAGTATCGAGCATAAATACCCCCTCTTGGAGTCACTAGCAACTACTTGGCCAAGATAGCTACTAACAACGGAGAGCATGCAAGATGACAAACAACACAGACATGATAGAATCATAAAGACAAAACCATTAATCAAACCAACATAATAATCTCAATATCCATCGTATCCCCGCAAACACAACATGCATGATTACAAATAGATTAGATCTTGATCATGAACGGAGCTCATAAGATCTATACATGAAAGCACAAAGGAGGAGATACAACCATACAGATACTACATGGACCCATAGTCCAAGGTGGAACTACTCACGCATCATACCGGAGACATGGCCTCCGGGATCATCTCCCCTCCGACAGGGTGCCGGGAAGAACTTCAGATCCCCCGATCTAGGACGATGTTGGTGGTGGCTACAAACGGTTTCCTGGAGATTTGATCGGGTTCTTAGGGTTTCTGCATCGGGGGCTTCTTATAGGCGAAGGGGGTGGCCGAGAAGGCGACCAGGGGGGCCAAACCCAAATCAGGCGCGGGCCCACCCCTGGCCGCACCTGGGAGGGGGGGGGTCTGGCTGGCCTGGCCCGCTTCCTCATCTCCCCTCTAGAGTTCTTGTTCCCAACGGGAAGTAATTGACTTTGACGTTTGTACCGTCCAATTCCGAGAATATTTCTTTACTAACTTTTCTAAAACCAAAAACATCAGAAAATAGGCATCTGGCACTGTTGCAACTTGTTAATAGGTTAGTACCAGAAAACATGTAAAAAGCACCTCACAGTGTAGACAAGTAAAGCAAAGTAGATACTAAATAAGCATGGAGCATCAAAAATTATAGATACGTTTCCGACATATCAACATCCCCAAGTTTAACTCCTGCTCGTCCTCCAGTAGGTAAGTGATAAAATAATTATTTTTGCGGTGACATGCACCCTCAAAATAAAGATCCAACCATTTGCAAGCATTGAAAGCTGGAATCAAAGAACTCTAAACATGTGCATGAAAGACAGAGTTCTAACAAGAGGACATAGTAATTATGCATGCACCATGACAAGCTACAAACAAATGTCACATCCCAAGATTTTCCAAATCTTGTAATGAGAAAAATAAATAAACAAAATAAATTATTGTTGAATTTTAGGGTGAAAAGAAACTTTTGTTTTTAAAAGGAAACTTAAAACCCCATCTTGAACAAACTTTAATTAAATTTTAAATTCAACAAAATCCAAATCAAAAGAAATGCATTCCTCATAAAATGTATTTGGAAATTTAAACACTTGGAAAATAAATCCAAGCCCTAAAACCCTAATGAAAGAAAATCATTTTCAAGTTATCTCTAAGACTATGGATTTGATCCATGTAAATATTTGTCAACAAACATTTACAAATGATCAAGAATGTCAAATAGAAATATTATAAAACCATAGAAATTGGTTTCACTTAATTTGGAGCCATAATTAAATCTTATGAATTTAATAAGATAAGGGAATTGAATTTCCAAAGCTAATAAAGAACCTATCTATAAATCCATACCAAATGGTGAGAAAATAATCCTAAAGAAATTTAAAAGGATAAATAAATATCAAATAAGATTTTACAAATTTGAATCACCAATTTTGGATCACAAAATAAAAAGATATGAATTTTATAAGATGAAGAAAGAAATATTAAATAAGGATTATTTAAAGATCAAATTAAATCTTGGCCTAATCCATTAAGCAAATGGAATGAATGGAATCCAAATCAAAGAAAATAAAAGGATAAATAATTTCCAAAATAAAATAAAATGGCATTAACCATTCTACCCCTATTTTAATAAGGACAAATCTCTAATAAGAATAATTATATAATTCATGAGAAAATAGTATTTTGGAATTACCCAAGTGGAATAAAAGTTGTTTAATTAATTTAAATAAAATAATCTTCCAAATAAACTTTAGGGGATTAAAACTATATTTAATTCCATGGGAATTAAAACAAATACCCAATTCAAATGATTTATGAATCATATTAAATACATTCCAAATAATCCAAGATGAATTATTTGACACCCTATTAAACAAATAAAAACCTACTGAAAAGATTTGGAAGGTTTAAGAAATTAAATGGTGTTTTTGAAAAATAATATTAAATCTTATTTGATTTAAAACAAGGGCCTTTTTGAATAATTAAAAGACCCCAAAAAGAATAAAACTTTATTCCAAAATTGACTTTATATTATATTAGAAATCAATATATAAACCTACACAAATTTTGGCAAAGGTTTGAATTCAAATGAGTGTTTGAATTGTTTAATCAAAATCAAAACAGAATTAAACAAATGAAAAAGGAAAAAACATTCAGAACAAAAAAAAAGAAACAGAGCGACTTAGCCCAGAAAGACCCACTAAGGCCCAGCAAGCCCATCTTTCCACCCCACCGCAGCGAATCGTTTTCACTCAAGTTTTGACCCGCAGCGTCGCTGACAGATGGACCCCACTCTCCCTCCCCTTCTCTCACTGACGCCAGACCCCACTGCCAGCTCTCTTCTTCCTCACCCGCGCGCAAACCTCGTCGGCGGTTTCTGTCGTTAAATGCTCGCGTTAATACTCATAACTGCCAGCGTTACTCCACCCCGCGACCATGCTATCTTAAACGTCCTCGCCTCTTCTCTGTTTCCCCTCAGTCCCCATTTCCCCAGAGCCACCAGGCTGCGTCAATTTTGCCTTGCTTTGTCGCTGCTCCGACGAGCTACACGAGCGAATTCCGGCAGCCCCGCGTCACCCTTGCCCCCTCGACCACACACGCGTGCTCCACGAACCCTGGCGCACCTCCCAATGGCCTCAGCTCAGCCGTGCTCGCCCCAGAGCGTCGGCAAGGACGATCACTGCCGCCGCCGTCGTCTGCTACCTCTCCGGCGAAGCCCCTGGTAAAAGTCTGACCGCCCTAATCCCTCTCCTTCACACGCACATGCTCGCCGTGACCCCGCGCATCTAATCGCATCTCCGTTTCTCTCTGGCGTGCCACGTGACTTCGCCATCATCTTCAACAGGACTAGCCCGAGCCAGAGGACAACTCCGGCGAGAAATTGCCTTCGTCCTCGTGCGCCCCTGCCTCCCCTAGAGCACGTTGAGCATCAGCATCGTTCAGCGAATCAGGTGAGCCGTCTCTCTCTCTTTCTCGCTTCCTACATCGCCGGCGACACCACTGCCAGGCCACCGCCGCCGCGCGTCAGAGTCCAGCGCCGCCAGTTCTAGGTCATTAGACTAGGACTGTTGGATCTTGATCCTGAGGCTTAGATGGAGTCACTTAAGCGAAGGGGTACGAGAGTCTCTGAACCGTGCGATGCAACTTAAATCCAACGGCCCTCAGTGCGTGATGCGAACGAACCGGTACCAGCCAGTAGCAAGCAGCCACGTGTCCCTGTTCGTTTGATTTAAACAGATGTGATCTATTAGATGCTAGATTTTGTAAAATCTATAACTTTTAATCTACACGTCCAAATTTTGCAAATTTTATATCAATGGATTCAGCAAGACAATCCCTATCCAACCATGCACTTTTTTTAGTAAAAAGCCTCTGTTAAATTGACTATTTTTGCAGAAACTTATGTATGCATGTTTAGGAAATAAAAATTGTTCTAAAATGATTTTTGAGATAAAATCTTTGGAAAATGGTTTTTTTTGAACCTACTGACACTAGGAATCAATTGGTGGTTTCAAAAATGTATTTGGTGAAGCAAAAGAATAAAACCTTTAATTAAAGCAATTCTAGTCAAATAAAAATATGGTTTAATTGTTAAAAATGATTTTGTAGGAAAACCTTTGGGAAATGTTTTGATTTAAACTCTCTGACCTCAAACACCAAGTTTTATGACTTAAAAACATATTTGGTAAACCCTATAAAGATTGCTACATTGATAAAGGCATTTTCAACCACATAAAATAATGATTTGGTTTGAAAATGGTTTATATGTAAAATATTTTGCAAATAGTTTTGCCACTTTATAAAATGACCAATAAGTGTTTTAGAATGTTTATAACCTGTTATAAACCACTTCTGTAAATAAAACAAAGTTTGGCATGCTTGCATGCATTGTTTTATTTCTATCATTTTATGTGATGAAATTGCTTGAATGGTAGATTGAAATATTGTTTACTTGATTGAATTGTAGTTATTTGAAGTGTGTGAACATTACAAAGATCAAGGTGTGAACTTACACTCTCTACCAAAAAGGCAAGTGATGCTTCATACTTTTGTCCCATTATTTTCACTATGCATTGGTTATATTTATAAGTAGGACTTGCATGGAATTTTGCTAAGTGTAAACTATGCCATGGGAAATCCTAGTAGATGAAACCTTAGTAGAAATTTCCTAAGTTAAGTTTCCTATTACTATCATGCTTAGCTTAGCTAATAGAAAACACGGGTGGAATATATATTCATGCTATGGAAAAATTTTTAAGTCTGAGGACTTGTGTTTTGTTTAATAAAACAACTAAGTGAATGAATCACCTGGGTGGAATGGAAGGAATGGTTTGTTTTGAGTGGTTCACAAGGCCCATTTCTATGGTTTACCTTGTGTATATCACTTGTGGATGGCCACCCAGGAACAAAGAGATTTGAGATGTCAAACGTTGAGAAGCTTCAAGTGCAGCCACTTGGCATTACGGGCTCTGCCTGGATCATATAGGTTGCAATAACTTACCCAAATGGACAGTTGGTGGTAGGGGAATGATAGGTTGGAACGCGTCCATTCTGGTCTAAGGGAAGGCTTCTAAAAGATCTTGTCTTGGTGAAACCAAGTCTTGTGGGGAAAGTGCACCACCTCTACAGAGTGTAAAATCTAAGTACTTAGCCATGTCCCTGGCAAAGGACAATTTGAGCATCAAGACATGGAAGCTATCAAGAATCTCCTCATCCCAATTTCTAAGTTAAAAACTTGTGGTTGAACAAGGGTTGAAGGATCACCAATTTCTATTGGGAGATGCCTTGGGTGATTTTGGTCAAGCAAAAACTTAGTGTTTTCAAATGATAAGGAAAATCTATTTTGAGCAATGCAAGCCTAAGATCCACTTAGCCAAATGCATATAGATGATAGACTCAACTATACTACCATAGTATCACTTGCCAATACAATTCAAATGTATTGACCCTTGTGGCTGTAACTTGTTATGTTGCAGGTTTGTTTGATGTTAGTGAAGTTTAATGATTAGGATTACAAGTCTACAACCAACATGTCTTACTGTGGCACTTTCAAGATGAAGGACCCCATGCTATTGTTATATTCTGCTGCATTGTAATGAGATAGCCAAATGAGCTATGTAAGATGTAATAAATTATTTTATTCCTGGTTATAAAGTTGTATTATGACCTTTGTATCTTGATATTACATCTTAACTGTGGATGCTAGCTATTGATTCAGGGACTAGCATTGTAAACACAGGGATCTCTACCTTATTAAAGGTTGGGAACCTTACAACAAAGATCATGAATAACATGCATTGAAAAAGTTTGTTTGTTTCACATACAGAAAACATGGCATAGTGGCAATCATCTTGTCCCTCATAGAGTAGCAATATAGATGCACAGGACACCTTCAAAGTTCACAAGGGTGACTAGAAACAAATATCACAAAAACAAGCAATATCACAATATGCATCAATCAATAAGCTTTGGAACACTGCACACAAAATGAAAACTATGCTCTCTTAAAGGTGCCTAAAGGTAGAAGGTGGAGACTCAATAATGGTGGAAGAAAGGCATTTTTGTAAAGGAAGCAGGGATGACAAGTTTCAAAAAGAGCTTCCAAAAATTATGGTACTTGTTAGCTTTAAACCCTCATTGCCCCTATCATAAGCATCTTGAAGTGGTTAATATTAAAGTGGCAAGGATGGAGTATATGCTTGACGAAGTATAAGTTGGCAATCTCAAGTCCTTTTAATACGAGGGCCACACCTCATGCATACTCAACTTTGGGTCCAGGTAAGTTCTTGTCATTGTAAGTATTTGCATATCATTGAGAACCGCCAACGAGGTACCCCTTGCACACGGTACAGGATCTTTCCCATAATCAAAATGATAAGGAAAGAAGACAATGAGCATCTCAGCAATATTTTTATTTACAATATGCATAGCTTTTTATTGAGTATGCTTGATAGATATCTCATTATGGTGATGCTGCAAGTTTCCACCATGATTAGGCATGGCTTAGGCTACCGGCCTAGGCATTTCTCTCACATAGGATGCAAACTCCATGGACTTATAAGTTCCCTCTTTATTTCACACCGGTGACATCCATAAAAAAAAGAACATGATATCAACTAAGTACAAAGTACAAGTGCAATGTTGAAAACGTTCCCCGTGACAGCACGCTCCTGCTAATTCCAACTTATAAGTGAAAGCATATACAAAAAAGTTGTCACAATGGTTTAAGTTAATTAGGGGTAAAGAATATAAAGTGTGCCATCAAGTTATTGAGGGCTTTAATCACTAAGTTTTCACATAACAAACTACTTTTTAATTGGAAGATAGTTGAAAGCAAGAATATACTTGGAATGGTGTAACACACCATGCATAGGAGTTTATAGTGGACACTTTGGAATAACTTGGTTTCTTGGGAGTTGGAAGCATGAGTAGAACTTACTCATACAAGTGGAGGCTAGCAAAAGACTAGGAGAAACCAACTAAGAGAGCATAATGGCCATAATCATGCAGTGCAACAAAGCATACTAATCAAAGCAAAGAGTGGTACTACAAGTCAAGGACTAAATGATCATAGAGGCTAATGGTGACTTTTCACAGTCATAACATGGTGTGAGCATGCGCCAAGTCAACCCAAGCAAAGCATTAAAGGAGAATACCACAATACTATGCTTTTGCATGCTAAAACAACACATAATTTCTTCAAGGCACACTAAGCAATCCCAATTGTTAGGAACAAGACATGCTACAGCAATAATCACTAAGCATAAGGTCAAAACAACACCTAGTATGTCATGCTAATGTCTAAGTCACAGTCAATGCAAGCTCCTCTTGCACTTCAAGCAAGAACTTACTACTCATTTCCAAACACCAAGCAACTTATTTGCAAAACAAGACAGCGAGAACGGGGATCCAAACTACTCAAGCAAACTAAACAAACTAAGCAAAGAAAACGAGAACTAAGACGCTGTAAGAACAACACAACTGTGCATGAAACAATAAAAATGAAGTGTCTAGACAGACCTGAGCTTTTTATTGATGAAGAAGGGGATGCCTTGGGTATCCCCAAGCTTTGATGTAAGACCCCACCTTTATAAAGGTAAAGGTCCCTGTTATTGCAATGCTAGTCCCTCGATCATTGGCTAGCATCCACAGTTTAAGGTGAAGTACACAGAAACAAAGGTCATTATTACATCGCCATTCCATGGATAACATAGTCTTTTACAACTCCATAGCCATAGGCTAGTACAAGAGTTTAACTTAAACATATAAATATAAGTCTTCATCTTCATGTGCCACAGGCAAGCATGTTGAGTGTAGACTCATAACCCTAATTCTCATCAGAGTAACCTGCAACATCACAAGTTACAGCCACAGTGGGTCAATACATTGGAATAGTATTGGCAAGTGATACCTTAGTAAAATATTAGTATCTAGTTTCTACATGAATTTGTATAAGTGTAGCTTAGGCTTGCTTTGCTCAAAATAGGTTTTACCTATCAGTTGAAAACACTAAGTTTTTGTTTAGCATAAACTCCAAAGGAACCACCAATAGACATTGGTGAACCTCACCTTTGTTCAACCACAAGTTTTAACTCAGAAATTCGGATGAGGAGATTCTTGATAGCTTCCATGTCTTGATGCTCAAATTGTCCATTACAGGGGACACGACTAAGTACTTAGTTTCTTCCTTCTACAGAGGTGGTGCACTTTCCCCACAAGACTTGATTTTCACCAAGACAGGACCTTTCAGAAGCCTTCCCTTAGACCAAAATGGACGCGCTCCAAACCTATCATCCCCTACCACCAACTGTCCATTTGGCTAAGTTATTGCAACCTATATGATCCAGGCAGAGCCCATAATGCCATGTGGATGCACTAGAAGCTTCTTAACATTTGGCATTTGAAATCCCTTTGTTCCTGGGAGGCATTCCAAAAGTCTGATACACAAGGTAAACCATAGAAATGGGCCTTGTGTAACCACTCAACATAAACTAATCCACCATTCCACCCAGGTGTTTCATTCACTTAGTTGTTTTATTAAGAAAACCATAAGTCAAAGACTTAGAAATATTTTCCATAGCATGTGTATATAATCCACCCTTGGTTTCTACTAGCTAGGCTAAGCATGGCAATAGCAAGTATCTTAACTTAGAGAAAATTCTAACAATTCTACAACTACTAGGATTTCCAAGCATAACATATAGATACTTAGCAAAAATTATCATGCAAAAATATTTCTAATGCATAGGAAAAATATTGGGACAAAAAGTATGAAGCACCACTTGCCTTGGTAGTTGGGGGATTAACAACAATCCTCACAGTCACAATCACCACTAGCACCAAAATCTACACATAAAATGATAGCACCAAATTCACATATCCAAATAAACAAGCAAAAATATATGAATGTATGCAAATGACATGTGATGATTTTTCTAAACCCAACAAGATAAGTAAACAGTACTGATCAATAAACTAAACATTCATATATCAAATAAACTTTATGTAGTCTTTAAAACATTTTCCAATTAATTTTTATACACAAAATAAGCCTACAAATGTCTCTGCAAAAACAACTAATTTTACCAAAGCAATTCATTAAACAAAATACATGGTTGGATAGAATTCTTTTTCCTGATTCCATTGATATAAAATTTGCAAAATTTGGACATGTGGATCAAAAGTTATAAATTTTGCAAGTTTAAATGACTAATAGATCTAAATTCAGATTTTAAATCCAAAACCTAGCCACGCGGCATCTTCTGATTGGTGCGTACCGGTTAGGCCGGATCACGCTCGCGGGCCGTAGGATCTAACTAACGTTGCATGACCCAGATATAATCATACCGTTTTGCTAATAGATCAAATTGAGGCCTTTGGATTGAGATCCAATGGATCAGATCCATCTGACCAAGAACTAGTGGCGTGAATGGCGCTGGCGGCGGCAATGCCTCTCGTGGTGACACGCCCGCGAGGCCAGAGGGGCAGGGGAGGTGCGCTGGTGCTTACCGAGGTCGCGAAGACGTGGAGATGCTAAACGTGGTCGCGGTTGGGGCGGAGCTGCACGGACACGAATAGAATCGCTCGCCGGAGTCCGTCTCGTCGTCGGGTACTCCCAGTTGAAGAAGAAGGCGACGTGCTAGGCCACACGGAAACAAACGGAAAGCATCAACATGTGCGCAAGAACCTGGCGAACACAGGCGCGTGAACTAGAGACAGGGGGTGCTCGGTGCTCACCACAATTGCTCGCCGGAGCTCGTTGGAACATCGGCGGTGTGAAGCTCAATATTGGTAGCCTGGCGGCGCTCTGGTGGTGCTGAGTGGGGGAAAATGTTGCAGGAGAGAGAGGTTTAAATAGGCAGAGCAGGGGAGGGATTTATTCGACGAATCAATGGCAATCAATCGCGATTTCGTCGGGCTTGAATGGGGAAGAAACCACAGCAGCGAGCTGGTCGTCGCGGGATTTGGGGATGAAGGGTGATGGGGTAAGTGGGTCCGGGGCATCAGCGAGTGCGTGCGCGCGGGCAGAGTGAGAAACAAAGGGGAGAGGGGGAAGGTTCCCGGGTGGGCTCGTGGGCTATTTTCGGTGCTGGGCCTGTTTGGTGGCGCCCACCTTTCCTGTTTTCTTTTATTCTTTTCTATTTCTATTTTGATTTTCTGAAATCATTTTCAAATGCTTTTCATATGGTTTTAAATTCAAACTTTTTCTGAATTTTATTAAAGTGGACCATACATATATTTGACTACAGAACGAAGTTGTTCACTTGGAAATACATTGGACCATTGAATTATAAAAATAAACCAAGCTTTAATTATTCATTTATAATAGGCATATGAATGTTTTGAAAACTTTGGCCAAGCTTTAGAAATATCAAACAACCCTATGTTCAATTCTTTACTGATTAAAACAAGTATTTTCTTATTAGAAGGTAGCAAGAAGGCCATTGCCTTACTTACATAAAATAATAGACAACAAATGCTCCTGTTTTCGAAAAATGATCCTAAAATGATTATGAATGCATGAATGATATGCAACATTGAAATCATGATTTTCGGGATGTTACATTGGACGCTTGTACCTCTTGGATATTTCTTGGGGTGACACCATGGTGGCATCCCCAAGATTGAGCTTTTGTCAATTCTTCATCTCATTGCATTATTCTCTCTTTACACCTGAAATCATGATTTTTGGGATGCTACAAATATAAACCCCTTAAGGTAAATCTTGCCCTCGAGATTCGGATTGGCTAGAAAATAGGTGAGGGTAGTCTTTCCGAAGATCATCTTCTCTTTCCCAAGTTGTTTCTTCCTCGGAATGATGGTTCCACTGAACTTTGCAGAATTTGATAGTCTTTGTCCAAGTAACTCTTTCAGCAGTCTCAAGAATCTTGATAGGTTTTTCCTCATAAGTGAGATCACTTTCCAGTTGGACCTCCTCCAAAGGTATAGTATCCTTCAAAGAAGTCTCTTCCATCTCCGGATGGCATTTCTTTAGATGACTCACATGAAACACATTGTGAACGGTAGACAATGATTCGGGTAATTCAATCTCATATGCTACTTCTCCTTTACGGCTAAAATCTTGAATGGTCCAACATATCTTGGAGCCAATTTTCCTTTAACTCCAAAACTCTTCTCTCCATGAAGTGGTGATACTCTAAGAGATTCTCTATCACCCACCTCATAGGTGACTTCTCTATGCTTGGGATCTGCGTAACTCTTTTGTTGGGACTGTGCTATCTTCAATCTGTCCTTTACTAAATTAACTTTCTCTTCAGCTTCCTTGATTAGTTCTAGCCTGATGGGGATATGCCTACTGGGGTATACCCAGCAAGGCGTTTCCGACTGGCCCGTGAGCTGGCGAGTGGGCCTGCAAAACGGCGAATGGATTGAAGCCCAGCAAGGTACCGAGCGACTGGAAGCTGAAGGCCCAGGCGAGTAGATAGGCCCAGTCGGATTAGGTTAAACGACTACTGAAGCTGTAACCGGATCGGTTGAGATATGTAAACCCTAGGGGAGGTGAGCCTATATAAACCTCCCTAAAGGGTGAGTAGAGACACGTTCCCTGATACACCCAAGAGACTCGCCGCCTAGCCGCCGAGCTCGCCCATTGTAACACCTCCACAATACAATCTAGCAGGAGTAGGTCTTTACCCTCCGGGGGGCCGAACCTGGGTAAAACCCTATGTCTTTGCCCTCATCTCGCACCGCAGATGGCTGGCCGCCCTTGCCCCTTGTTCTACTACTCGCTGCCGATTGCAGCATCTGCCGTGACCATTCCCACGACAGTGGCGCCCACCGTGGGGCCTGGCCGGTCTGGCCGGTGATCTGCGGCGAGATCCAATCTGCCCATCAACGAGACGGTCGCCACCGGCCGCATGATAGCGATCGGCGAGATGCTCCAGATCTTGCCGAGCAGCTACGTCCCGGCGGCGCGACCCGTCACGCACAGCGTGATCCTGCCAATCGGCACGATCAACCTCTTCGTCGGCCTCACCGACGTCATCGTCTCGGAGGACTCGGCTCGCATCCGCGAGTCGCCGCCATGCGATCGGCTCTCCGAGAGCTAGGTCCGCACGATCCACCGCCTCGCCTCCGAGTACAACTCGGCCCACAGCAATGTGGCCGGGAATTCAGCGGCCGCAGAAGATGCGGCCCTCACCGACGACGCCGACTCGGCGACCCCGGCGTCACTCGCCGGATCCATCACCGCGGCCTCGTCCGCGGGCTCCATCGCCCAGGTCTCCAACGCGGGAGACTTCGAGGACCCCTCCATCCTCGGGATCTTCAAATTCGACTCCGGGTCAGAGAACTCCGCCGACCTCCGCGATGGAGCCAGTCGCCACGCCGCGGCCTACATGGCCACCGGTGCCGATCCGCCGGAGGATCCTTTCTCCACCCCAATCCCTCCTAACGCCACGGCAACGGCGGTCGAGGAACTCCGCCTGAAACTGGCGGAGGCGGTGCGCAAGGAGCAAGCCGAGCGCGAGAAATTTCGCCTCGAGAAGGTGACGGCGCAGGAGCTGCCGCGCTACCACCAGCAGCGGATCAGGTCACGTTTGAACCCCACCGTTCCAGGGCGTGCCCTGAACTTCGACGACGAAAACGACCCGGCCCGCATAGCCGAGCGCGCAATCTGCGAGAACGCGCCACCAGGAGGAAGCGCCCGGCCCCCGCCAGGATCAACGGCGATGGGTGCCCCACCACCACCCAACCGCACCCCTCCCAGGGACCAGCCGCGGATAGTAGTCTCCTCACGGGAGCGAGACGCAAACGGCCTCCCACTGTTCTCCACCCCGATGGACAACCTTGTGGCAGGCCGAGCAGCAGCCGACAGCATCACGGCCACTGGCGACGGTGCCCTACAGATCCAGTACGTCAGGGCCCTGCTCGCGAAGGCCGTGGAGCAGCAAAAAGCGGGCGCCGACTCGCAAGGTCGAGTATACTCGCGTTCCTCGGGAAGCAGAGCGGCCTCCAGCGGCCGCCCAGCGGCGGCAAACACCCTCAATTGCCCGCCACCAGAGCCACTGCAGCTCCAACACCGACCCGCGAACGCGGCACTCTCCACCAACAACCTAGGCCGGCGACCAACTTCGTCGCCTCTAACGGGCAACCCATCGACGCCCGCACCCACATCATCAACAACCAAAGCTGGCGCGAACGCCAGCCCGACGACTTGTGGCACACCCTAACTAATCGCCGCGACGGCGAGCCTATGGGGTCGCTCAGTCGACTCGGGCCCAAGTGCTTCGGACCAATGATCCGAGGCGAGAAGTACCCGCCAAACTTCAAGGCGCCAAAGGAGATAGAAAAGTACGACTCCTCGTACGACCCCGCCGTCTGGCTCGACACATACCTCATGGCAATGGGGATCGTGGGTCACACTGACCTACTCGCCGCCCGTTACCTCCCCCTGATGATGGAGGGGACGTGCAGGCAGTGGATCAACACTCTCCCCCAGGACAGTATCGACTCCTGGGAGGAAATGCGCGACGCCTTCGTTAGGCACTTCGAGTGCTCCTACACCCGCGCCACCACTATTGAGGACCTGGAACGATGCGTCCAGGGACCCCGCGAGTCGACCCGCAACTTGGTCCAACGGTGGCAAGAGCTTTGGTACAACGCGGTCGGCATCCACCCGGACACCGCGATCCATTGCTTGAAGACCTCGTGCCGCTACGAGCCTCTAGTCGCCAAGCTCAAGCGACACTCCCGCACACTCGACAACATCCCCGACCTCCTCGAGATCGCCAAACGGTATGCCGAGGAAGATCCAAACCAGGAAACTAATGACGAGTCAGGAGGGCAACGCCGCACGGGCGGCAACGACGGCGGACGCCGAACCGACCTACGCTACAGCGGCACTCGCCTCACTGGCAAGCGCCGCAGTGACGGGCGAGTCGACTTCGTCGCCAACGCCGGGAACGCGCAGCGCGAGCCCAAGAGCTACCGCCGCGACAGAGGGCAACGCCGTGATGGCGGCAATTACAAGAACAAGCCAAGGTTCGATCCCGCGGCCCTCCTTAACCAACCATGTGCGTTCCATAGCAGGGATGGGAAGCCCGCAACGCACACCACCGCCGACTGCCACACCCTCAGGGAAATCGAGAAGGCACGGCAAGCACGGGAGGACCCCGACAACGACCCGCCAAATGGCGGAAAATTCGGCAAAGTAGCCGGATCGCTCCACACCTTCACAGGCTTCAACACGAAGCGCGAGAAGAAGGTCATCGCCCGCGCCGTCGCCGTCAATGCGGTGGCCCAAATAGATGTCTCCCAGTTCCTGAACTGGTCGGAACAGCCCATCACCTGGAGCCGGCAAGACCACTCACCGCGCATCGAGTACCCAGGACGAGTCGCCTTGGTGGTCAAACCCAAGGTTGGCGACTACTGGCTCCCCAAGACACTGATGGACGGCGGTAGCTCCATCAACATCCTCTACCTCAACACCTTCAGGCGGCTGCGGCTGCCGCAGTCGATGATCGAGACGACCCACACCACGTTCCACGGCATCGTCCCCGGTCGGAAGGCGTATCCGATCGGCAAGGTCACGCTGCTAGTCACCTTCGGCACACCGGCAAACTTCCGCACCGAGCGGATCGTCTTCGAGCTGGTGCCCTTCGACAGCCCTTACCACTGCGTCCTAGGGCGCCAGGCGTTCGCTAAATTCATGGCAGCGCCCCACTACGCGTACAACGCGATGAAGCTCCCCGGGCCGTGCGGCGTCATCACCATCAACGGCGACCCCGATATGGCCGCCGAGTGCGAGGCCAAAGGAGCCGAGCTCGCCGACGCCGTCATCGCGGCAGAGACTAATCACGCCGACGAGCTCGCCAAATACGCGAGCGGGGTCAACAATGACGACCCCACAATACTCAAGAAGCCCAACTCAGAGGGCGCAAACACCTCCACCTTTGAGGCCACGATGCACACTCGCATCGTCGAGCTGGTACCAGGCGACTCCAGCCAGACGGTGACGATCGGGACAGGCATGAGCCCAGCATAGGAAGGCGCGCTCATCGAGTTCCTCCGTGAGAACAGGGACATCTTCGCATGGAAACCCTCCGACATGCCCGGTGTCCCTAGGGAGCTCGCTGAACACAAGCTGAACGCCGACCCCAAAGGGCGACCTGTCAAGCAGTCGCTACGGCCCTTCAATGAAGAACGCCGTCGAGCAATCGCCGAGGAAGTGCAGCGTCTACTCGCTGCCGGCTTCATCCAGCCAATCAAGTACTCCAAGTGGCTGGCAAACCCAGTCCTGGTCGAGAAGAAAAACGGGACCTGGAGAATGTGTATCGACTACACAAACCTGAATAGCGCCTGCCCAAAGGAGCTGTTCGTCCTCCCGCGGATCGACCAGATAATCGATTCAACCGCGGGCTCGGAGTCTCTATGTTTCCTTGACGCCTACTCTGGGTATAACCAGATCAAGATGGTTGTCGAAGACGAGGAGAAGACGGCGTTCATCACGCCATTCGGAGCCTTCTGCTACACCGCCATGACCTTCGGCCTCAAGAACGCCGGGGCGACCTACCAACGGTGCATGCAAGAATGCCTCGCGAGCCAAATTGGCCGCAACATCCACGTCTACATCGACGACGTGGTCGTGAAGTCCGCTCGCCAAGGCGACTTACTCGCCGACCTGGCGGAAACCTTCGCCAACCTGCGAAGGTACAAGATAAAGCTCAACCCAGGCAAGTGCACCTTCGGCATACCCGCCGGGCAGCTACTGGGGTACGTCGTCTCCAAACGAGGGATCGAGGCGAACCCAACAAAGATCGACATGATCGCCCGTCTCGGCAAACCCGAATGCCTGCGCGACGTCCAGAAGCTGGCCGGGCGAGTAGCGGCTCTCAGTCGCTTCATCCCCCGCCTGGGCGAAAAGGCGATGCCCCTATACCGCCTGATGCGCAAGAACCCCACCTTCCAGTGGGACAAGGAGGCGGACGACGCGCTCCGCGACCTCAAAAAGGTGCTACTCGCCGCACCACTACTCGCCGCCCTCGTCGACAAAGAACCCATGATGGTTTACGTCGCGGTGTCCGAGCGCGTCGTCAGCGCCGTGATGGTCGTCGAACGACCAGAGGAAGGAAAGGAGCGCCCGGTTCAGCGGCCGGTGTATTACATCAGCGAGGTCCTCACCGAGTCGCGCCAGCGGTACCCGCAGTACCAAAAGCTAGTATACGTGGTCTACAGGGCTCAGCGGCGCCTGCCGCACTACTTCCAGGAGCACCTGATCACGGTCGTCTCCTCAGCACCACTACAAGACATCATCCACAATCGGGAGGCGACCGGGAGGGTCGCCAAGTGGGCCGTCGAGATCGGCGTCCACAACATCAAATACGAGCCACGAAAGGCGATTAAGTCACAGGCGCTGGCAGACTTCATCGCCGACTGGGAGGAGGCCCAGCAGCCAGAGAAGCTGCCGTACCTCCACTACTGGAGCCTGCACTTCGACGGCTCCAAGAACGCGGACGCCGCAGGAGCAGGGATAGTGCTGACTTCACCAAAGGGCGACAAGCTCCACTACATCCTCTGCCTCGACTTCACGCCCTGCACCAACAACATGGCCGAATATGAGGCCCTACTCCACGGCATGCGAGCCGCCAAGGAGATGAACGTCAATCGCCTCCGCTGCTACGGAGATTTCGACCTCGTCGCGGGGCAAGTCGCCGGCACCTGCGACGCCGTCTCCCCTACCATGGCGGCGTACCGCCAAGCAGTGGACAAGTTGGGCGGCTACTTCACCGGCTACTCTGTCGAGTGGATCAACAGGCGGAAAAACGAGGAGGCCAACGCCCTCTCTCGCATCGGGTCAGCTCGACTCGCACCACCCGCCGGCGTGTTCCTTGACACAATCTCCAAACCATCAGTCTCTCCCCCGAGGGAGATTGACATAGGAGTCCCACTCCAACTAGAGGCAGCCTTGGTCGCACTCGTCACCGAGCCAGACGACTGGACCAAGCCCTACATCGCCTACCTGGAAGCCGGTACCCTGCCAGCACACGAGACAGACGCTCGAATGATCGCTCGTCGATGCAAGTCCTACACCATCATCGACGGCGAGCTACACAAGCGCAGCGTCACCGGCGTGTTCCAACGCTGCGTCCAACCGGCTGAAGGACGCAAAATCCTCCACGACATTCACTCAGGTGACTGCGGACACCACGCCGCCGCTTGCTCCCTGGTCGCCAAGGCAATGCGACACGGCTTCTACTGGCCCACCGCACATGCCGACGCTGTCGACATCGTCCAGCGATGCGCCGGATGCCAGAAGTACGCCAATCAGACGCACGTACCGAGCTCGGCGCTCAAAACAATCCCCATTACATGGCCATTCGCCGTATGGGGCATGGACATGGTAGGCCCCTTCAAGAAAGCCCCCTTCGGCTACACCCACCTGCTAGTCGCCGTCGACAAGTTCACTAAGTGGGTGGAGGCCAAGCCAGTCCGGAAATGCGACGGGAAGACCGCCACCAAATTCCTACGCGATATCATATATCGCTATGGGTTCCCAAACAGCATCATCACGGACAACGGCACCAACTTCGCCAAGGGAGCCATGGCCGAATTCTGCGAGGAGCATCACATCCGGCTCGACCTCGCGTCAGTCGCCCACCCGGAATCTAACGGCCAGGCGGAACGAGCCAACCAAAGCATCCTCCACGGCCTAAAGCCGCGACTCCAAGTACCACTCGAGCGCACCGCCGGGTGCTGGGTCGAGGAGTTGCCCTCCGTCATTTGGGGGATCCGCACCTCAGTCAACAGATCGACGGGGTTCACCCCCTTCTTCATGGTCTACGGTGCCGAAGCAGTCATGCCCACCGACCTCGAACACGACTCGCCGCGAGTCGTCCATTATACGGAGGCTGCAAACGAGCTGGCCCGCCAAGATGGGGTCGACCAGCTCGACGAAGCACGCGACCTCGCTCGGTCACGCACCACCATCTACCAGCAAGGACTCCGCCGCTACCACAGCCGGCGGGTGAAAGCTCGCACCTTCCAGGAAGGCGACCTGGTGTTACGCCTCATCCAGGACAAGAAATTCATGCACAAGCTCTCCCCTCCGTGGGAAGGCCCATTCGCTATCGGGCGCGTACTCGGCAACGACTCCTACTACCTCATCGACGTCCGCAGGGACGGCGAACTCGACGTCAAGCGACCATGGAATGTAAACCTCCTTCGGAAGTTCTACTCCTAGAACCCCACACATGTACTCTCCAGTCGCTATGAAATAAAAGAAACGGTTACCACCAATTGCGCCTACTCTCCATGACTTGTGCCACTCGCACTCGTAATAACAGCGGTATGCTAAATGCAGAAGTCAACCTTTGGTACAGCGATCGGCACGGCTAAGTAGTGCGGTGTAAGAGCACTGAATCACTTCAGGTCTTGCATCGTCCACGAAAAACGCCAACCCGGAGCCCCATTGGAGTCGCCTAGCTCGACTGGTTCTACGAGCCAAGACAACTGCCTTCGCTTCTCACAGCGACCTTGGTCCTCCGCATCCTCGGCATAGCGACTCGAACGGCTAAGTACCACGCTTGGGGACTGAAGACCAGTTCTTCGCAAGCGGTCAGGGAAAACGCTAAGTAAGAGAGCATGCCCAGGACTCGCAACGCGACTGACCCCACGGGCCAGGCAGGAGTGATGCGCTCACACCAACGCGCTAAGTCCTCAACCACCCTCGAGTCGCGCCTAGAACTACCAAGTACCACGCTCGGGGACTCGGCCACCCGACCTCGTTCGCGCACGAGAAAACGGTAAAGTACAGAGCACTCAAGGGAGTCGCCTTGCGACTGGCTCTCCGAGCTCGGGCGAGTCGACCAAAGCAACAAAACACATGATAACAACACACACATCACATACGAGGTAAACCCCACAAAAGGGCGGACGCGCTCGGGGACTCGTCCAAAATCAATCCAAAGCACACAAACAAATACCAAAATAGACACGACGTCCCATTCAATCGCATATTGCATTGTCTTATGTTACAAAATATGCCCGCATGGCAGAACTGCTGCTAACGCTTCAAGGCAAACTACCCTACTCTGCAGGCTTCGATGACGACTCGCCAGCATCCCAGCGATTACGGATGAACGCGGTGTACGGGTTTGATGGATACGTCGTCAGTTCACCCGCCATCGCCGCGCGAAAAGGCTGCTCGACCTTGAAGTCACGATGCGGCGGCTCAGGGTCGTTAGGCGCGACAACCATTTCCTGGTATGGAAGGAGGTCGCCCATCGCCCAGACACGCTCCGAGTACGTGGCGGCACGCTCTTGCAACTTGAGAACCTCGGACAGCTCCACCGCGCCAGTTGACGATGGGTACCCACTCGTCACGTCGTCGATGTCGAAGTCTTCGGGGAAGTGGGCGAGTCCAAGGCTCAGGGCCGTCGATGCTCCACGCCGAATCGCGGATCGTGTCATGAATTCAACGACCGCGGGTGCCTTCTCCAAGTACTTCCACACCTCAACGAGGTCGCTGGGAATCACCTCCGTGGGTGATATTTCTTGGAGGTAGGCGCGGATGCAGGTCGCCGACAGCGTCGCCGAGTCGACGAGCATGCTTACGCACTGCCTTGCGTCGAGCGAGTTCGCCTCTTCTTCGCTATCAATGATGCGACCTGCGAAGAAAAAGACAATGATGAGTATGACGGACACCATAGAAACCACAACTATAAGAAAGGGAGGATGCACTCACCAAGCAGCGGGCGGGCGAGTCCCGTGATGAAGCACTAAAGCGACGTGTGATCATCCTGAAGCCCAGCAATAAGGACTTCCGACACCTTGCTATCCTCCTCTGCGGCCGCAATGGCAGCCTTAGCTCGCCCGTCCGCCAAGCTAGCTTCTTCTCTTGCCTCGAGGTCGGCGATCCTTTGCTCAGCGGCACCCAGAGTAGACCGCGCCGCCACCAAATCACTAGCGGGGACAAGCCCTTGGCGAGCTTGATCTGCCTTCGCAGCAACAGCCTGAAGACCTTTGTTCGCTTCCTGAACGACGGCCAGCTCCTTTTCCGCACGTTGTTTCGCGGCCAATCGGTCCGCCGACTCAAGCTGCAGACCCTGTACATCACCAACAAAGTTAGTTAAAACGAACTTCATAAGTGCTCACCCGCTGAAATTCAGCGAGTGCGCACTCGGGGACTGGCGATCAAGAAATCCTTAAGTGCCCACCCGCTAAAATTCAGCGAGTGCGCACTCGGGGACTGGCGATCAAGAAATCCTTAAGTGCCCACCCGCTGAAATTCAGCGAGTGCGCACTCGGGGACTGGCGATCAAGAAATCCTTAAGTGCCCACCCGCTGAAATTCAGCGCGTGCGCACTCGGGGACTAGCGATCAAGAAATTCCCAAGTGCCCACCCGCTGAAATTCAGTGAGTACGCACTCGGGGACTGGACACGAAAATAAAAAACGAGAAATTATAAGAATCACGCCGCTGCAAAGCACCGACCTGATCCTCGGGGACTGGATGTACCTGGATGGCTGCGCCAAGCATGCCGTGGAGTTGGATCGCGTCCACGGACGCGAGTAACGCTGGCGTGTGCCCACGACGCTGGTCGACTTCAGCATCGGCGGTCCCAGGAGCGTGGCTCGAGGGCGCAACCCCACTCACCGTAGCCGCCTTGGTCACGAAGCGGGGGAAGGTAGCGATGGAGGCACCCGCTCCAAGGGAGGTCGCCTCTGCCGTTCCAGGTAAGGAAGCGCCCTCCTTCGTAGACGTGGCCGCTTCCACCGCGGGCTCGGCCGGCGCGGCCGCCATATCGTCAGAGATAGTGACGATGTCGTCGCCCTTGGCCTTCTTACTGCCATCCGATGGGGCGACGGCCTCGTCCGCCTTCCTCTTGCGTGAAGGATCCTCCTCGCCAGCGGCGGAGGGCACCTTGGCCACGGTCGGATGACCCATCCTTTTCACTCCGGTCCTGCGCATTAATCGAATCAACAAAGACAATTGAAATAGTTATGGAAAACAAGGAGGGGTGAGCACACTCACTTGGCGACTGGGATGAAACGTAGCCCCGTACGAAGGCCGACCGGTTTTTCCAGCTCAGGGCCCAGTCGGCGACTGAGCCCTAGTTCCAGGACATCGCGTGCCCAAGACACGGACGGCTTCTTCGTCGTTGAGGCTGCAGCTGGCGCCTCTGGGACATCCTCGGCGGGAGCTTCCTCGTGAGTCGAAGCTGCCGCAGCCGGAGCCTCCTTGCGAGGTGAAGCCGCCGCAGCCGGAGCCTCCTTGCGAGGCGAAGTTGCCGCGGCAGGAGCCTCCCCCAGCCCAGAGACTGGGGCGAATGGCGGAGGCAGTGACGCCAGCGGTACCTCCATAGTCGCCGTGTCCAGCGCAGTCGTCGCTGGTGGCGCGCCGTCACCAGTTAGGCTGGGAACATCGGAGCTGCTCGCCGAGTGCGGCGGTGAGGCCGTCCTCGACGGCTTCGTTTTCTTCTTCAGGAGGGCCCTCGCCTCCCTCTTCTTCTCCTTCTTCTTCGATGGATTGGCTTGACGGCGCAAGGTGGTCTCTGGGAGCTCGTCATCGTCGTCATGGCGCTCGAGGCTTCTGCTCGCTTCGATCTTGCGCTGGCGTTGCCCACGGGTCTTTCGGACCAGCGGGGCGACCTCCTCTTCGGACTCGTCCTCGGAGTCTTCGT
This sequence comes from Avena atlantica, assembly GCA_910589765.1. Lineage (NCBI taxonomy): Eukaryota > Viridiplantae > Streptophyta > Magnoliopsida > Poales > Poaceae > Avena > Avena atlantica. Next base: position 131,904,048 of record OU342733.1, read on the forward strand.
TGCCCTTCGCGGGTGGCGATTCGCCTGTGTCCTGGGAAGATGGGCCCGGACTCTCATCATCCGAAGGTGGGAGCCACCCTTCCACCACCTGGAATAGCTGCGATGAATACAAAACGGAATCAGGATTACCGCGACTGCATACACTGCGACTGCGAACAAAGTAAAGAAATTACCGTTGGAGCTGGGCGCTTCGCGGTGTAGGGGCGATCCCGGCCTGCGCATCCAGGTACACTGCCTGGGTAATCTTCTTCAACGCTGCGAGGTAATCTTCCAGCCTCCATTCATCGAGGCAGGCCTTCGTCGAGTCCCCCCGGCCGGTGTATTGGTACATGTAGTGGTCGCGCTGGGCGAGTGGAACAAGCCGCTGCCCAAGCCAGCAATTGTACAAATTTATCGTTTGGAGGCCCTTCTTCTTTAGACCACGGATGGTCTGGAGCATCTCGTCAACGACCATCCGCTGGTCGTCGGGGAGCTTGCCGACTTGGAGATGGCGCGGCTCTAAACGATTGGCGGAGTACCGCGGGATCGCCGCCTCGCCCTCCGGGGTCGCCTCGGTCACGTAGAACCACGACTTTTTCCAGTCGCTCGCTGCCTTGGCGGGTAGCATCAGGTCAAAGAAGGAGGCTTTGGACTTGAGCTGGAACGTCAAGCCGCCTGCGGCTAGCATTGGGCCACCTGCCTCCTCGCGGCTGATCCGTCCGTGGAACAGATCTTGCCACAAGGGAAAGTAGGGCCGGCAGCCCAAGTAGCATTCGCAGAACGCCACGAAGATGGAGAGCTGCTCGATGCTGTGGGGACCCAGATCTGAAGGCTGGATCCCATAGTGGGCGCAGAAGCGCCGGAAGAACAGGGACGTAGGAAACCCTAGCCCCCGCTCGAGATGACTGGTGAAACAGACGAATTCTCTCTCTCGCGGGTTTGGGGTCGTTTCTCCGGCTGCGGGGATACGCCAAAAGCCGGCTCGCAGGATCCCGGCTTCCTCGAAAGAGGCCAGTTGTGCCCTCGTGCACTTGGACCTACCCCATGGTTCGGTGGAAAGGGCCATGGCCGAGAGGTTAGTTGGAGATCGGAGGATTTCGGGTCGACTGGATCGCGGAGCAAAGGAAGGAAAATGTGCGCACTCGGAAGAAGTGGTGAGCAGTTGGTTCTACGATTGCCTGCCATTCCTCTTATATAGCGGGAGTTACCCGCCAAATCAGGCGGCCGTTACCGCGCGATGATTACGCCGAAAGTTACCGTTGGATTACCTCAACGGCTAGTTTGACCACGTCTGACGGTCCAACTCCAGCCGCTCGGCTCGCCAGGTCAATCACCATGACCGCGTCCCGCCGACTCGACCTGCCCAAGCCACGACTTGGTTCACCGCATTTCTTCCTTTATACAGGAGCCCGCCGACGATTCGACTGGATGCCTACTCTGAAGCCGTATACTCCGACTGCCAGCAGCCACTTACGCCCAATCGACGACGGCCTCGGGGACTACTGATGGGGATATGCCTACTGGGGTATACCCAGCAAGGCGTTTCTGACTGGCCCGTGAGCTGGCAAGTGGGCCTGCAAAACGGCGAATGGATTGAAGCCCAGCAAGGTACCGAGCGACTGGAAGCTGAAGGCCTAGGCGAGTAGATAGGCCCAGTCGGATTAGGTTAAACGACTACTGAAGCTGTAACCGAATCGGTTGAGATATGTAAACCCTAGGGGAGGTGAGCCTATATAAACCTCCCTAAAGGGTGAGTAGAGACACGTTCCCTGATACACCCAAGCGACTCGCCGCCTAGCCGCCGAGCTCGCCCATTGTAACACCTCCACAATACAATCTAGCAGGAGTAGGTCTTTACCCTCCGGGGGGCCGAACCTGGGTAAAACCCTGTGTCTTTGCCCTCATCTCGCACCGCAGATGGCTGGCCGCCCTTGCCCCTCGTTCTACTACTCGCTGCCGATTGCAGCATCTGCCGTGACCATTCCCACGACATATCCCAAACAAGTTCCTTTCTCCAACACCAATCCATAGCAATGGTGTAGTACACTTTCTCCCATAGAGAAACTCAAACGATGCCATCTCAATACTGGCTTGATAGCTGTTGTTGTAAGATAATTTCGCGTAAGGCAGACTTTCATCCCAGCTAGCTCCATAATCTAGGGCACATGCCCTCAACATATCCTCTAGAATCTGGTTGGTCCTTTCTGTCTGTCCATCAGTTTGGGGATGAAAAGCAGTGCTGAATTCCAATATCGTTCCCAATGACTCATGCAGTTGCCTCCAAAAATGGGAAGTGAACTGAGTCCCCCTATCAGACAGAATACGCTTGGGTACTCCATGCAGACACATAATGCTATTCATATAGATCTTGGCTAACTTAGCACTTGTATATGTTCTCTTCACGGGTAGGAAATGAGCCACTTTAGTTAGGCGATCCACTACAACCCAAATAGAATCATATCCCGATCTAGTCTTTGGCAATCTAGTGATGAAATCCATTCCAATCTTATCCCACTTCCAATCAGGAATAGGTAGTGGTTGTAACAATCCTGCTGGTTTCTGATGTTCCGCTTTCACTCTACTACATACATCACACAAAGCAATATGTTCGGGGATGTCCTTCTTGAGATTATTCAACCAAAATCTTTCCTTCACATCCATGTACATTTTGGTGTTACTCGGATGAATGGAATATGGTGAGTTGTGTGCTTCTTGTAAAATCAGTTTCCGAAGTTCCGGATCTTGCGGAATGCAGATACATTTTCCATACCATAAAGTACCCTGTTCGTCTTCATGGAATCCTTTGGCTTTTCCCTTGCCAATCTTTTCCTTAATCTCTTCAATTTCCTTGTCCGTCTTTTGGGCTTCCGTGATTTTGTCCAACAAGGTGGGTTGAACATACAATGACATGAGATGTCCTTCAGGCACAATCTCCAATCTGAGATCTTTGAACTGGGCACACTGATATGGCAATCCTCCTTCAGTAAGGCCATTCACATAAACCTTATGGCTTAATGCATCCACTACAATGTTTGCTTTACCGGGGTGGTATTGCAAACTCAAGTCATAGTCCTCTTATTTGTCTGATGTTGATTTCTTTCTGAGTGAAGATATACTTCAAACTTTTATGATCTGTGAACACTTCACATCACTTTCCCAAAAGATAATGTCTCCATGTTTTGAGTGCATGGACAATAGAGGCTAACTCTAAATCATGAGTAGGATAATTCACTTTATGAGTTTTGAGTTGTCTCGAGGCATAAGCCACAACTTTTCCTTCTTGCATCAAAACTGCACCCAATCCTGGTGAAATGCATCAGAATACACATGGAAATCCTTCTCCAAATCTGGCAGACATAAGACTGGTGCTGTCACTAGTCTCTTCTTCAACTCTTGGAAACTGAGTTCACATCCTTCAGTCCAATCAAATTTCTTGTCTTTCTTTAGTAACTCCGTCATTGGCTTAGCTACCTTTGAGAAATTCTCAATGAACCTTCTATAGTATCCTACCAAGCCAAGGAAACTACGAACTTATTTCACTGACTTAGGAGATTTCCACTCAGTTATAGCCGACACCTTTGCAGGATCAACTGCTACACCATCTCCTGACACAATGTGTCCAAGAAATCCAACTTCATTCAACTAAAATTCACACTTGCTGAATTTGGCATACAACTTATGCTCTGTAAGCTTCTCAAGTATCAAGCGGAAATGTCCTTCATGCTCTTGATTACTCCTTGACTAGATCAAAATTTCATTGATGAAAACGACAACAAACTTTTCAAGAAACTCCATGAACACCTTGTTCATCATATTCATGAAGTAGGCTGGTGCATTGGTCAAACCAAATGGCATCACGGTGTACTCATACAATCCATAACTAGTGGTGAAAGCAGTCTTACGTATGTCTTGTTCCCTTATCTTAAGTTGAAAATAGCCTGACCGGAGATCAATCTTTGAGAACACATGGGCTCCATCTAACTGATCAAACAAGTCATTGATTCTAGGCAAAGGATATTTGTTCTTGATAGTCACCTCATTGAGTGAACGATAATCTATGCATAACCTTTGACTTCTATCTTTCTTTTCAACAAACAACACTGGTGCTACCCAAGATGAAGAACTTGGTTGAATAAATCCTTTCTGCAACTGTTCTCCAAGTTGTTTCTTGAGTTCCTTTAACTCATCAACTGACATCTTGTAAGGTCTCTTTGCTATTGGTCCTGATCCTGGTAGCAAGTCAATCAGAAACTCCACATCCCTATCCGGTGGAATTCCCAGCAATTCTTCCGGGAACACATCTGGGTATTCTCTCAGAATTAGAACACTATCTATGCTAACCCCCTTAAGAGAATTTAGCTTCCTTTTGATTCAAAGTTACACTTGACTCTAATCCGTTTCTTATCCGGGGTTGTGAGTGTGACAGTATGATTGGCACAATATAGCACTCCCTTGTACTTGGTCATCCAATCCATTCCCAAAATTACATCCGGTCCTTGGGAATCTAGGATTATCAAACTGACTGGAAACTTATGCTTTCCAAATTCTATCACTAGATCACGACATCCAAGACTTACTATCATATCTCCACTAGGAGACCTTACTTTTATAGGACACCCAATATTTTCAGTTGGAAATCTGTCACATCCCAAATTTTAGATTTGGTACTGCATAACATTCATGGCATTGCATCATGATCATCCCTGCAAAATTTGGGTTTAAAAAGGTTTTGACAAAACAAACCACTTGCATTTGCATTTTGACACCTACACATGAACACTTGGTGTTACCATGCAACTGTGTAAAACATTATATTTTGGTGGTATGGAGGGCACAGGTGCATAGAGGGTTCCGCCACGAACCCGTAGCACTTTGAATCGCCCGAATCGGAGCTTCTTAGAAGAAGTTATGGCAAACTGAATTTTGATGATTAGAGTAGACAGTGTTCTGTCAGAAAATTCAGTTAAAATTCGATAGAGAAAAAGAAAAGAAAAAGGAATAAAAAAAGAGAAGCAGCGCCGCAGCCAGCCGGCTTGCCCGTGGCCCAGCGGCCCAGCAGCCCGCGCCAGCGTGCCGCCCGCGCAGCGGATAACCGCTGCCGCCCAAGCAGCCACAGCCGCTGCCAGCTGGGGCCCGCCTGTCAGCGCGGAGCCGGCGCAGGCACGGATGCCGAGGCCGACTCGGCGCGACCACCAACCCCATGCGCCGCCCGCGAACCCCCCCTCTTATACCCCTAACCCTCCTCTCCTAAACCCCCCGAATATCTCCACCTAAACCGCCTCCAATCTCCTGCGATTTCTCGCTGGAGTACGCTGCCGCCGCCATTGACGAGGTAAGAACTCACCATGCGCGCCGACACCCCCCTTCCTCGTCGCTCGCCCGCGAGAGCCGCCTCCCCCGCCTGTTGACCGCCCCCTCCTTCTTCTTCTCTCCCCGCACGAGCCGCCGACGCCACCACCCGCCGACGCCGTCTGCAGCCGCCTGCCGACGCCGCCCTCGGCCGCGCCCGATGCCAACGCCACGCTGACAAGCACCACGACACGCCCCTCCGCCGCCGCCGACACCGCCAACACGACCTCGCCGCCGCCGCCGACAGCATCTCCGGTGAGCCTCCCTCCCCGCGCGCCCTCTGCCCTCGGATCAACATCCAATAGTCCAGATGGACCATTGACTGGTCAGCTCTGGCTGTGTAAAAGTCAACGCGCTACGTCATCTACCACGTAGGCGCAGTCAACAGTTAATTTTGACTATATAATTTTAAATCATTTTAATTGGCAGATTTAGTTTCAATCTTGAAAAATTCATATCTTTAGATCTACTAGGCCAAAAATTGCAAATAAAATATGTATGGAATCAGTGCCTCACGTAGAATATTTTTGTACAGTTGTTTTACACTTATACGGCAAGGTTTTGTCTTAGTTAATTAAATGAGTTAATGCTTCTTTTAGAGTATTAAATTCATAGAAAAAGATCTGTAACTCCAAAAATTGCAAATAAGATGTCCCTGGATTCAGTAGAACAAGAGGAATCTTGTAGTGATTTAAAAGGGTAGGTTTATATTACTGGTTTTGAAAAATCTATTTAAAGGCTTTCTGGTGTATTTTAATTACCCAGGGATTTATATAAAACCTTTTTGAGTAATTCCAATTGGTACTGACTCTATTTTAGGATGCCTACATAGTGGATATTTTTCCAAGATTTTACAAACAGTATATTAGCAGTGGCCAATTATTTAGTTTCTAGCTCCATAGTTGGGCAATTAAAAATTGCATGCTTTGTTTTCTATGCACTTAAAATATTCCATGCATGCATACAACAAGTATACTGAATAAGAATATGTGATACTATTGTAGCAATGTTCAACTTGTCATGCATGCATCTTTCATTGTCATTGTTTGTATATGAATGTGTATGGTTTGTTTATGTGATTGCAATTGTATCGTGTAGATTGTGACGAGTGCAACGCTTGCTCGTGTGTGCATTGTTCGTTCGACCGCTACAGCCAAGGCAAGTAGATGCTACTTTGTTCATGATGTTGTCCTACTATTTTCAATGCATTGTCGTGTATTTTGTAGATGCATTTGTAGGGTATTACTATCGCTATGCTATGTCCTATTATGTGGTAGGGCTTTCTTGTAGATGAGCCACCGTTGGTAGATGTGCTTAGCCATGATATGATGAACGAGGGCTGGGTTACATCACTGAAAGTTGTTTCTAATATGTTGGTTTGTGAAAACTAAAAACAACATAATCAATGAATCGCCTAGGTGTGATGGGATTGATAATTTTTGGTGGTATCATTGCGGAAAGGCACCCAGGTATCAAGAGAAAATGATTGGCTTCTTTATTCTGTAGCTTACGTGTAAAACCATGTGCCAATAATGAAATGGGCGGTTGGTTGGACTCAGTAGGTTGTGGTAACTCGAACCCACGTGTCCAGAAATGTAGAATTTTGGTAGGTTGGACCGGTGCGTGTCGGGTTTGGGGAGCTACCCCCGAACAGTCTCTTCTTGGACTTCTCCCTATCATCACCCAAAATGAGAGTGGTGGTACGAGCTGGGCTGGCCAAGTCACATGGGTAAAGTGTACTAACCCCTGCAGGGTGTATAATCTAATCGATTAGCCGTGTCCCCGGTTATGGACGTCTAAGTTGCGTGAAATTGATTTCATGACATGTTTCTCGCTCATTTTAATTACATAATTGCTTTAATGTTGATGGGTTAACTTATTTGGGATCTTTTTAAAGAAAATCAAAAACTATTTATGAAAGTAGGAAAAAGGTATTTGCAAATGCAAGCTAACCACAGCTCCACTTGCCTAATATGCATGTAGATGTTAGCTATATTGTCTCCTTTAATAGCTCTACTTGCCATACATTCCATGTATTGACCCTTCGGGGCTGCTACGTTTCATGTTGTAGGATATTCCGATTCTGAGTAATCGATTTAGGCCACGGTACTCCACTCGGCACTTGTTCACTTGTGGGCAATTTGAAGAATGGAGGATTTGCTTTATTTATGTTGCTAATTGAATAATTAGAGCTAGCCTTGAGCTAAGATTTTATTGTAATAATGATTCTCTGGATCTTCGCTATTTATGATACCCGGATATTTTGCTATGTTATTCATCTTATTCTATTGTGGGCCAATGAACCGATCTAGGGATTGGCATGTCACATAGAAGCTACGGTCTTTTCAGAACAATAGTGTTACAAGATGGTATCAGAGCCCGTGTGTCGACTGTAGGATCGTGACCTAGGTTTGGATTAGGAAGCCATAGAATTATTGAAGCTTATATTAACTCAATCTTTCATCTTATGCCTTTCAATCTCGTAAATTCTTACCATGTGCTATTCTTACACTTTCCTCTTTTAATTGATAGATGGGAGAAGGCAGGACTGAGTATGCAACTATGGAGTCACCAAGGCCCTTTGCAAGACAGTTAGCACAGCTCTCGCAGTCATTGGGATTTCCACTGCCCATGTTCAGAGGAAGAAGGCTGTACACCTATGGATATGGAGAGGATGCATGGGAGATCACCACTTTCATCTTCAGGGATGCCGCCTTGCCAAACCCTGTGCATCTGATCTATACCAAGACATACTGCAACTGGGGACTTGGAATAAACTTGGCCCTGCATGAAGCCCTGCCACGCCAGTGCCATCTTGACACCTGCTGCTAGAAGACTCACCCTACCGTGACTACGGAAGGCGTGATGAGGATGGGAACGTTGTGGTTACCCCGGGCGATAAGAACAACATTCCGCCCCGTCGGAGGCACATAGAAGATATGGAAAGGGAGAATGGAGCTCTAGCTGAGAAAGTGATGATGGTAAAGGAGATAGCATATTTTGCTAGCAATGGTATGGTGGTCCAGGGACAGGAGATAGAGACCCTGCATGAAGCTGTGGATGTTCTGAAGAATGCCTTGATAGGCAGGGATGCAAACATAGCACAGCTTAATGGGACCGTGCAGGAAAACAATTATACCATACAAGAACTGCAAGGTACCGTCGAGGAAAGGGACCAGACTATTGAAGATATGGCAGCCCAGATTGCCGCTCTCCAAGCACAGCTGAATCCACCCTCTGATGACAATAATGATGACAGTGGGAACGATGATGATGATGAGGACGAGGATGATGATGATGGAGACGATGATGGTGGAGGAGATGAAGCTATTGCAGCCGTAGTAGAGAATGAAGAAGAAGAGGAGGATCCCGAAGAGGTGGAGTTTGAGATTTCAAGTGATGACTCAGGAGAGGTGTATACTCCGCCACCATGGTTGGTTCGTGGACAGAAGCGCCAACGCATGAGTGCGAGGACCTACCGCAACCTCTTCATGAAGTAGATAGATGCCCACCAATTAGTCTTTGTTAGGTAAAATCGTTAGGATTAGTCTTGATCGATGTAAAACTTAATTACTGTTAGTTTAAGAGTGTTTAGTTCCTCCTATGTGTTCTCCAATATCCCAGGATTATTTGTGCGAATTTTATACAAGAGTTATGGCAAGTTTTGGTTGATATCTGAGTTTTTTCTAATGCAGTTTTCTGCTGACACAGCTGTACTACACGATTTTTCATATTTTATTGGTAACAGGAAAAATTCTTAAAAAATAGGGTTGGTTCGAAACTCTCTGTAATGTATACAAAAAAATCGGCAAAAATTCCTGACGAGTTTAAGTCAGGTAGAAAAAATCATGAACACTGCTGGACTGTTCTTGCAGATTCCTGTTTTTAATGCTTTGTTGACCTTTTGTGTATATAACAGTTGCCAACTCTTCTAAAAACTATTTCAGTAGACATATACTGCTAGGATAACCCCTGGGATGTTGCTGGATCATTTGTTTGCTGATGTGTTGATTGCTTGAGATTGTATGTGATTGTTTTGTTATTGTTTGGTCATACTGCATGGGTAGAATCCTGTTTTCATAATCGATTCTTTCTAAGCTTACCTGTGCTGAACCGCAGATGCCTCCCCGTCGTAAACCTACTGAGTTGGAGCAGCTCATGGCAGCCCAGGCACAGCTGACCCAAGTTATGACCCAGTTCATGAAAGCTCAGAACAACAACAATGGGAACAACCAGCCTCAGGGAGATGCACTAACTAGTTTTCTGAGGCTAAGGCCAGCGAAGTTCTCTACTGCAACGGAGCCAGTGGTTGCTCTCGACTGGTTGCGTTCAGTCAACAAGGATCTGGTAATTGTTGGGTGCACAAATGCTGAGAAGGTGAGATTTGCTGCTCACCTACTGGAGGGACTAGTCGCTTCGTGGTGGGACACTTTTCAGATCACCCACCCGCTGGACACTATGACTTGGGCAATGTTTGAGGAAGGTTTTAGGACAAACCACATATCTTCAGGAGTTCTGAGCCTAAAAAGGAAGGAATTTCGCAACTTGCGCCAAACCAACCGCACCGTGGCTGAGTATATTGAGGAGTTCAACAACCTGTCTCATTATGCACCTGAGGATGTTGACACTTATGCAAAAAGGAGGGAGAGATTCCTGGATGGCCTCAGTGATGCGCTTTCAGTGCAGCTGCTGGTGGTTTACTGTCCCACTTTCCAGGAGCTTATGGACAAGGACAGGATCTTGGAAGGGAAGCACAAGCAGGTGGAAAACTGCAAGAGAAAGAGCAGCAATCACCACTCTGGTTCTCACCACATGTCTCGCACTTCTTATGATGGACACTCCAAGCATGGAGGGAGTGACCATGGGCACCATGGAAGCCATGACCGCCACAACCATGGAGGCGATGGACATCGCCATGATAGCCACAAGAGCAACCGCCATAACCACAAGGGAGGACACACCCACCATTCTGGAGGACACAGTGGACATGACCACAACCATGATTGCAGCTTTGTGAAGAAGGCCACAGTGAACCACATGAATGTGGAGGAGATCCCAGATGAGCCTGGTCTTGTGGTTGGTAAGTTTCCAATCAACACTCACCCTGCACTTATACTTTTCGATACTGGTGCATCGCATTCATTCATATCAAGGGCATTTGTGGATAAGTATAAGTTACCTACGGAGTCTCTAAAAGGGTCTATTAGAGTAAGCTCGCCTGGAGGGGATATGATAGCTAGCGCGGGATGCCGCGACTTAACTGTGAGGATTGGAGCACACAATTTCATTGCACATCTGGTAGTTTTGGAATCACAAGGTTTAGATGTAATTCTGGACATGGATTGGATGTCTATGCATGGGGGACACATAGATTGTGCACAGCGAGCGGTATCGCTCAAAACCTCGAATGGTAAGAGGATTAGGTTCAAATCGGCTGTGCGACCGGGAAGGTGTAAGCTAAATTCTCTTAAGGGGGTTAGCATGGATACTGTACCAGTGATTAAGGAGTACCCCGACGTGTTTCCGGAAGAGCTGTCAGGGATGCCACCTGACAGGGATGTGGAGTTTCTCATCGATCTGATGCCGGGAACAGGACCTATAGAAAAGAGACCATATAAGATGGATGTGGATGAGCTAAAAGAATTAAAGAAACAGCTAAAGGAGCAGTTGGAAAAGGGATTTATTCAGCCTAGTTTGTCGTCATGGGGTGCACCTGTTCTATTTGTGGAGAAGAAAGACAACAGCAAGAGATTAGTGGTGGACTATCACTCGCTGAATGAAGTGACCATCAAGAACAAATACCCCCTACCGATCATAAATGATTTGTTTGATCAACTGGAAGGAGCAAAGGTGTTTAGCAAAATTGATCTGCGATCGGGTTATTTCCAATTGAAGATCCGGGAGGAGGACATACCAAAAACTGCCTTCACTACTAGGTATGGTGTATAAGAGTATACAGTTATGTCTTTTGGGCTAACGAATGCTCCGGCATATTTCATGACCATGATGAACAAGGTATTCATGGAGTACTTGGACAAGTTCGTGGTGGTGTTTATTGATTACATACTGATATATTCCAAGGATGATGCTGAGCATGAGAAACATCTGCGACTGATTATGGAGAAGCTGAGGGAGCACAAGCTGTATGCCAAATTCAGTAAGTGTGAATTCTGGCTTAACACTGTTGGTTTTCTTGGACACGTGGTGTCAGGAGAAGGAGTCGCTGTTGATCCAAGCAAAGTGACTGCCGTAACTGAGTGGGAAGCGCCCAAGAATGTGGGAGATATTCGGAGCTTTTTGGGACTTGCTGGGTATTACAGGAGGTTCATTGAAAAATTCTCCAAGATTGCTAAGCCAATGACGGAACTTCTGAAGAAGGAGAAGAAGTTTGAATGGACGGATGCGTGTGAAGCCAGCTTTCAGGAACTGATGTGTCGACTAGTGACCGCACCTGTTCTGTGTTTTCCAGATCTTCAGAAGGATTTCCAAGTGTACTATGATGCTTCTCGGCAGGGAGTTGGAAGTGTGCTGATGCAAGATGGTAGAGTGGTGTCATATGCCTCGCGACAACTTAAACACCAAGACATGAATTATCCCACACATGACATGGAATTAGCATCAGTTGTTCATGCGCTCAAGGTATGGAGGCACTACCTAATGGGAAAACACTGTGACGTGTACACCGACCACAAGAGCCTGAAATACATATTTACACAGAAGGAACTGAACATGAAGCAAAGGAGATGGTTGGAGCTTATCAAGGATTATGATATGAATCTGCAATACCACCCAGGAAAAGCCAATGTATTAGCAGATGCTCTGAGCCAGAAAGTCTATGCCAATGTATTGACTATTGTGGAATTACCCGAGGATTTGTGCAAGCAATTCAAGAACCTTCGACTGGAGGTGGTGTTAGAAGGATATTTGGCAGCAATGGAGGTCCAACCAACGCTACAGGACAGGATCAGGAAGGCTCAGATAGGAGACAAAGAGATAGATGAAATAAAGGAAAAGATGAAGGAGGATCGAGCAAAAGAGTTCCACGAGGATGAGCAAGGAACCTTGTGGTATGGAGATCGTTTATGCGTTCCCAACGATCCGGAGATAAGGAAGTTGATTCTGCAGGAAGCTCATGACTCGCCGTACTCCATACATCCGGGAAATACGAAGATGTATATGGATCTAAAGGACAAATTTTGCTGGAACAACATGAAGGGAGACATCGCCGAGCATATTGCCTTATGTAATGTGTGTAGCCGAGTGAACGCGGAACACCAGAAGCCAGCAGGACTGCTACAGCCATTTCCCGTGCCGGATTGGAAGTGGGATAGAGTGGGGATGGATTTTATCACAGGATTACCCAGGACCAGGTTGGGATATGACTCCATTTGGGTAGTGGTCGACCATTTGACCAAGGTAGCCACTTTATACCGGTAAATACAACATACACGAGTGCAAGGTTGGCCAAGATTTATATGAATAGAATTGTGTGCCTACATGGAGTTCCCAAGAGCATTGTATCAGATAGAGGCACCCAATTTACATCGCACTTTTGGCGCTAGCTGCATGAGTCATTGGGTACTAGGTTGGATTTTAGCACTGCATTCCACCCACAGACCGAGAGGGTAAATCAGATTTTGGAGGATATGCTAAGATCTTTCGCTTTGGCTCATGGTTCTAGTTAGGATGAGAATTTGCTGTATGCTGAGTTTTCCTACAACAACAGCTATCAAATCAGCATCAAGACGTCACCGTTCGATGTGCTATATGGGAAAAGATGTCGGACACCGTTGCTATGGGATGGAGTAGGGGAACGTCAGCTATTTGGACCTGATTTGATCAAGGACGCCGAGGAGAAGGTCGCCTTGATCAGAGACAGACTGAAGTAGCACAATCAAGGCAGAAGAGCTACGCTGACACCAAGCGCAAGGAAGTGGTGTATGAGATAGGCGATAGAGCATACCTCAGAGTGTCGCCACTTCGTGGAATTAAGAGATTTGGAATCAAGGGTAAGTTGACACCTCGGTTTATTGGGCCATATCGGGTGTTAGCATGCAAAGGAGAGGTTTATTATCAGTTGGAGTTTGCCAGAGGATCTGTCCACCGTCCACAATGTGTTCCACGTGACCCAGCTCAAGAAGTGCCATCCGGAGATGGTGGATACACCATTGAGATACACGGTGCCACTAGAGGAGGTTCATCTCGAGAATGACTTGACCTATGAAGAGAAGCCGTTCAAGATACTAGAGACAGCGGAGAGGATTACTCGTACCAAGATGATCAGGTTTTGCAAGGTGCAATGGAGCCACCACACCAAAGAGGAAGCCACTTGGGAGCGTGAGGATGACATCCGAGAAGACCACCCACACCTATTTGCTAGCCACGCCGAATCTCGAGGACGAGATTCATATTAACGGGGTTAGTCTTGTCACATCCCAAATTTTAGATTTGGTACTGCATAACATTCATGGCATTGCATCATGATCATCCCTGCAAAATTTTGGTTTAAAAAGGTTTTGACAAAACAAACCACTTGCATTTGCATTTTGACACCTACACATGAACACTTGGTTTTACCATGCAACTGTGAAAAACATTATATTTTGGTGGTATGGAGGGCACAGGTGCATAGAGGGTTCCGCCACGAACCCGTAACACTTTGAATCGCCCGAATCGGAGCTTCTTAGAAGAAGTTATGGCAAACTAAATTTTGATGATTAGAGTAGACAGTGTTTTGTCAGAAAATTCAGTCAAAAATTCGACAGAGAAAAAGAAAAAAAAAAGGAATAAAAAAAGAGAAGCAGCGCGGCAGCCAGCCGGCCTGCCCGCGGCCCAGCGGCCCAGCCGCGGCAGCAGCCAGCAGCCGGCGCCAGCGCGCCGCCCGCGCGGCGGATAACCGCTGCCGCCCAAGCAGCCACAACCGCTTCCAGCTGGGGCCCGCCTATCAGCGTGGAGCCGGTGCAGGCACGGATGCCGAGGCCGACTCGGCGCGACCACCGACCCCGCGCGCCGCCCGCGACCCCCCCTCTTATACTCCTAACCCTCCTCTCCTAAACCCCCCGAATATCTCCACCTAAACCGCCTCTGATCTCCGGTGATTTCTCGCCGGAGTACGCCGCCGCCGCCATTGACGAGGTAAGCGCTCACCGCGCACGCCGACGCCCCCCTTCCTTGGCGCTCGCCTGCGAGAGCCGCCTCCCCCGCCTGCTGACCGCCCCTCCTCCTTCTTCTCTCCCCGCAGGATCCGCCGATGCCACCACCCACCAATGCCGTATGCAGCCGCCCGCCGACGCCGCGCTCGGCCACGCCCGACGCCACCGCCACACCGACGAGCGCCACAACCCCGCCCCTCCGCCGCTGCCGACTCCGCTGCCACGACCTCGCCGCCGCTGCCGACAGCAGCTCCGGTGAGCCTCCCTCCAATCTTTTACAGCACGCCACGTCATCTTCCACGTAGGCGAAGTCAACAGTCAATTTTGACTATATAATTTTAAATCAATTTAATTGGCAGATTTAGTTCCAATCTTGAAAAATTCATATCTTTAGATCTACTGGGCCAAAAATTGCAAATAAAATATGTATGGAATCACTGTCTCACGTAGAATATTGTTGTACAATTGTTTTACACTTTTACAGCAAGGTTTTCTCTTAGTTAATTAAATGAGTTAATGCTTCTTTTAGAGTATTAAATTCATAGAAAAAGATCTATAACTCCAAAAATTGCAAATAAGTTGTCCCTGGATTCAGTAGAACAAGAGGAATCTTGTAGTGAATTAAAAGGGTAGGTTTACAGTACTGGTTTTGAAGAATCTATTTAAATGCTTTCTGGAGTATTTTAATTACCCAGGGATTTATATAAAACCTTTTTGAGTAATTCCAATTGGTACTGACTCTATTTTACGATGCTTACACAGTGGATATTTTTCCAAGATTTTACAAACAGTATATTAGCAGTGGCCAATTATTTAGTTTCTAGCTCCATTGTGGGGCTATTAAAAATTGCATGCTTTGTTTTCTATGCACTTAAAATATTCCATGCATGCATACAACAAGTATACTGAATAAGAATATGTGATACTATTGTAGCAATGTTCAACTTGTCATGCATGCATCTTGCATTGTCATTGTTTGTATATGAATGTGTATGGTTTTTTTATGTGATTGCAATTGTATCGTGTAGATTGTGACGAGTGCAACGCTTGCTCGTGTGTGGATTGTTCGTTCGACCGCTACAGCCAAGGCAAGTAGATCCTACTTTTTTCATGATGTTGTCCTACTATTTTCAATGCATTGTCGTGTATTTTGTAGATGCATGTGTAGGGTATTACTATCGCTATGCTATGTCCTAGTATGTGGTAGGGCTTTCCTGTAGATGAGCCACCGTTGGTAGATGTGCTTAGCCATGCTATGATGAACGAGGGCTGGGTTACATCGCTAAAAGTTGTTTCTAAATAGTTGGTTTGCGAAAACTAAAAACAACATAATCAATGAATCTCCTAGGTGTGATGGGATTGATAATTTTTGGTGGTATCATTGCGGAAAGGCACCCAGGTATCAAGAGAAAATGATTGGCTTCTTTATTCTGTAGCTTACGTGTACAACCATGTGCCAATAATGAAATGGGCGGTTGGTTGGACTTAGTAGGTTGTGGTAACTCGAACCCACATATCCAGAGATGTAGAATTTTGGTAGGTTGGACTGGTGCGTGTCGGGTTTGGGGAGCTACCTCCCGAACGGTCTCTTCTTGGACTTCTCCCTATCATCACCCAAAATGAGAATGGTGGTACGAGCTGGGCTGGCCAAGTCACATGGGTGAACTGTACTAACCCCAGCAGGGTGTATAATCTAATCGATTAGCCGTGTCCCCGGTTATGGACGTCTGAGCTGCTTGATATTGATTTCATGACATGTTTCTCGCTCATTCTAATTTCATAATTGCTTTAATGTTGATGGGTTAACTTATTTGGGATCTTTTCAAAGAAAATCCAAAACTGTTTATGAAAGTAGGACAAAGGTATTTGCAAATGCAAGCTAACCACAGCTCCACTTGCCTAATATGCATGTAGATGTTAGATATATTGTCTTCTTTAATAGCTCTACTTTCCATACATTCCATGTATTGACCCTTCGGGGCTGCTACGTTTCATGTTGCAGGATATTCCGATTCTGAGTAATCAATTTAGGCCACGGTACTCCACTCGGCACTTTTTCACTTGTGGGCAATTTGAAGAATGGAGGATTTGCTTTATTTATGTTGCTAATTGAATAGTTAGAGCTAGCCTTGAGCTAAGATTTTATTGTAATAATGATTCTCTGGATCTTCGCTATTTATGATACACGGATATTTTGCTATGTTATTCATCTTATTCTATTGTGGGCCAATGAACCGATCCAGGGATTGGCATGTCAAATAGAAGCTACGGTCTTTTCAGAACCGTAGTGTTACAAAATCCATTTCTATCAACAAATGCTCTTGATATGAATGAATGCGGTGCACCCGTATCCAAAAGAACAAGTGCTGGAATAGAATTGAGTTTGAAATTACCAGCCACAGCATCAGGTTCCTCATATATCTCTTCCACATTGATGTGGTTCACTTGTTCCTTCTGGAAAGGGTTGGGATTGTTAGCACCTTCAACTTTATTTTCTGGGCACTCATTAGCATAGTGCCCCATCTTCTTACACTTGAATCATTCAACCTGACTGAGATCTTTCTTGACAGGCTGACTTCCACTACCACTTCCACCTCCATTGTGGTGGATCTTGTATCCACTCTTGTGGTTCTTGTACTTGTCATTATCATGACTATGATGATGCTTATTGTCATGATGGCGGTTGTTGCCGTGGTGGTTGTTGTACTTTCCATGTTTGTGGGATCCAGAACTCCCACTATCATCATGATGGGAACGCTTGTGAGACGATCCCGAGATGTGCTTATCAAAGTTGTGCTTCCTCTTCCTACTCTCAACCTGTTTCATATTGTTCTCCAAGATGGTCGCCTTGTCACAAAGTGATTGGTAGGTTGGGACATAGGCAACAGACAGCTGCAGATTTAGTTCATCATTCAGTCCTTCGAGGAATTTCTCCTTCCTCTTGGCATCAGTATCAACTTCATCCGGTGCATATCGTGCCAGATTGTTGAACTCCTCAATGTATTCAGCCACGCTGCGGTGACGCTACTTCAGGTTGTGGAACTCCTTCTTCTTCAAATTCATCACTCTGGATCAAATGTGAGCTGTACGAAATTCATCCTCAAAGATGGCCCATGTCACATCTTCAATGGGAGTGGTGATCTGAAAGTTATCCCACCAGGTTGTTGCTGGTCCTTCCAGTAGATGTGCTGCAAACCTGACCTTCTCTTCGTCGGTGCAGCCGATAGTCACTAAGTCCTTCTTCTTTGAACGTAGCCAATCATTGGCCACCATTGGATTAGTGGTTCCTCAGAACTTTGCAGACCTCAGTCTTAGAAATCTGGTTTGCATGTCGAATACTAGCGGATTATTCTGATTGTTGTTGTTGTTATTGTTATTGTTGTTATTCTGATTCTGGTTCTGCATGAAAGTGGTCATCACCTGCATCAGTTGTGCATGTGCTGTCATCAACTGTTGCATCTCGGGAGTGACATTGTTATTGTTTGGTTTGGGGTTGGCACGTCGAGGAGGCATCCGTGGTTTTCATAAGGATAAGAATGAGATACCCATAGATGCTTAACATGCACAATACATCACATACTCAATCAAAATAACATAGAGTTTGAACAACATAAACAACAAGTTTGGAAATGCATCACACCATAGCAAGCCACCCACATGTTGGATGGTCATTGCGACTCAATAATCAAAAGTATGGTAGATGAAAGATAAACGAGTAGTCTACACTACTCCTCCGCATCAATCTCCACATCAACAAGGGTAAGACCTGCATTCTCCATAGTGGTCTTATACTCCTCAACACTAGTAGTCAAGGCCTCTATCTTGGACCTAAGAGCCCTCTTCTGTGAGCGAAGCCTCTCGATCACCCCCTGCTGATGCTCAAGCTCGAAGTCCTTGGCCTCTAGCTCTTCCTTCATCTCCCGGATCTTCTTGTTCCTGTCTTGGACTCTTTTCTCCTGGCTCTTGAATTTCTTGTCATGGCTTTCAAACTTGGCCTCCATTTCCTTGACTATCTCGTCTTGCTCCGCGAAGAGCTTGTCCTTCTCTCGGAGCTGAACCTGGAGCTCGTTATTGCTAAGAATGACGTTGGTTCTATCAGTATCTAGGTGCCTAATAAGACCCTCTAGGTCCTGAAGGTACAGACGAATCGGCTCCATCGTCTCTCTAGCAGCATCTACGTACTCTATGGCCTCACCCTCCTTGTTGCATCTCCCGAAGGGGTGAAAGTAAAAACCTCTAAGCTCGGTGGAGTGCCTCCCTACCAGACTCCCAACTCCTGCATGAATACATCTAGGCCTTTCTCCTTGTCGTCATGCATCAGGTTGAAAGTGATGGTCTCCGTGGTTGGCTCTGTCTGGCGTCCCGGCTGAGTGACTCTAAAGCCCCAAAGGTCCTTCTTCTCAAACTTGGTGAGTGGAAGTGTCATGATGCTAGAAAGTGGAAGATTGAGCACACTAGTGAGCTCAATGAGACGAGTACCAAAACGAGTACCCTTGAACTCCTCGGCCGTGTTAATAATAAGATTAGGCATATATTTTTATAAGATAGAGAAAAGTTAGAATCAACATCAAATAGAGAAAAATCACAAGACAAAAATAGCACAAGCATATCTATTGCAACAAACACACAAGTCATGGCATACACAAATCCATTACAACCATCAAAGGTTCAACATAACTTAGACAAATTTTTGGAAGTAAAAACAATAAGTGTGGTGGTCCAACTAACAGAGTACATTACAATCCCCCACTCACTTGCCAAGTTAGCTATCAGGGCATCCCTAGAGGCAATCTGTCGATCTTGATCACATGATTCCATTGCTAAATCTATGATGTCTTCTCTTAGACGTTGGTTAGCAGCCTCAAAGTCCTGGGTACGCTTCTTTTCTTCTCTAAGGTCATTTTGGGTGTTGAGCATTCTGCACTTGAGTCTATCACCAAGTTCCTTGATGGCATTCCAAGCTGCATTTCTTGGAGAGTCAATGAATGTTGTGTGCATTTCAGAGTTGGTGACCATGCAGAATCCTGACTCCTTGTGGTTGTCTTCCTTGTTTTTGTACAAGTGGAGTTGCACCCACCAGTACTCTTCTCCTTCATCCATCACAGTGAATCCTTTGTACACAGTTGCACCATGTATACCCATGGTAACCATAAGGTTCTTGAGGGCCTTGGGAAATTCAGTCTCACACTCCAAAGTCATGGTCATGAGTGGTCCCTTCCTCACAGCTTTTTTGATGGAGTTCATCTACAAATAGAGATGAGAAAGAAGATTAGAAAAGTTTACGAGAAGAAAAAGACAAGTGTGGAAATCTTTCAAAATGTTGAAATTTTTTCCTTAGTGGTTTCTAATCGAATCCTAGGGTCATAATCCTACAGGAAACACAGTTCTCTGATACCATCTGTAAGACCCCACCTTTATAAAGGTAAAGGTCCCTGTGATTGAAATGCTAGTCCCTAGATCACTTGCTACCATCCATAGTTTAAGATGAAGTACACAGAAACAAAGGTCATTATTACATCGTCATTCCAGAGATAACATAGTCTTTTACAACTCCATAGCCATAGGCTAGTACAAGAGTTTAACATAACAATATAAATAAAAGTCTTCATCTTCATGTGCCACAGGAAAGCATGTTGAGTGTATACTCATAACCCTAATCCTCATCAGAGTAACCTGCAACATCACAAGTTACAACCACGGTGGGTCAATACATTGGAATAGTATTGGCAAGTGATACCTTAGTAAAATATTAGAATCTAGTTTCTTCCAAGGAAAACACTAAGTTTTTGTTTAGCAAAAACTCAAATTGAACCACCAATAGACATTGGTGAACCTCACCCTTGTTCAACCACAAGTTTTAACTTTGAAATTGGGATGAGGAGATTCTTGATAGCTTACATGTCTTGATGATCAAATTGTCCATTACCGGGGACACATCTAAGTACTTAGTTTCTTCCTTCTGTAGATGTGGTGCATTTTCCCCACAAGACTTGATTTTCACCAAGACAGGACCTTTCAGAAGCCTTCCCTTAGACCAAAATGGACGCGCTGCAAACCTATCATCCCCTACCACCAACTGTCCATTTGGCTAAGTTATTGCAACCTATATGATCCAGGCAGAGCCCATAATGCCATCTGGCTGCACTAGAAGCTTCTTAACATTTGGCATATCAAATCCCTTTGTTCCTGGGTGTCATTCCACAACTGTGATACACAAGTTAAACCATAGAAATGGGCCTTGTGTAACAACTCAACATAAACCAATCCACCATTCCACCCAGGTGTTTCATTCACTTAGTTGTTTTATTAAGAAAAA
The DNA here is from genome assembly GCA_910589765.1 of Avena atlantica. Taxonomy (NCBI): domain Eukaryota; kingdom Viridiplantae; phylum Streptophyta; class Magnoliopsida; order Poales; family Poaceae; genus Avena; species Avena atlantica. The sequence continues at coordinate 131,924,844 of OU342733.1, forward strand.
CATAAGTCAAAGACTTAGAAATATTTTCCATAGCATGTGTATATAATCCACCCTTGGTTTCTACAAGCTAGGCTAAGCATGGCAATAGCAAGTATCTTAACTTAGAGAAAATTCTAACAATTCTACAACTACTAGGATTTCCCAAGCTTAGCATATAGATACTTAGCAAAAATTATCATCCAAGCCCTATACAAAATATTTCTAATGCATAGGCAAAATATTGGGACAAAAAGTATGAAGCACCACTTGCCTTGGTAGTTGGGGGAGTAAGAACAGTCCTCACAGTCACAATCACCACTAGCACCAAAATCTACACATAAAATGATAGCACCAAATTCACATATCAAGATAAACAAGCAAAAATATATGAATGCATCCAAATGACATGTGATGATTTTTCTAAACCCAACAAGACAAGTAAACAATACTGATCAATAAACAAAACATTCCTATATCAAATAAACTTTATTTAGTCTTTAAAACATTTTCCAATTAATTTTTATGCATAAAATAAGCCTACAAATGTCTCTACAAAAACAACTAATTTTACAGAAGCAATTCATTAAATAAAATACATGGTTGGATAGAATTCTTTTTCCTGATTCCATTGATATAAAATTTGCAAAATTTGGACGTGTGGATCAAAAGTTATAAATTTTGCAAGTTTAAATGAGTAATAGATCTAAATTCAGATTTTAAATCCAAAACTAGCCACGCGACAGATTCTTATTGGTGCGTACCGGTTAGGCCGGATCACGCTCGCGGGCCATAGGATCTAACTAACGTTGCACGACCCAGATATAATTGTACCGTTTCCCTAACAGATCTAATCGAGGCCTTTGGATTTGGATCCAATTGATCAGATCCATCTGACCAAGAACCAGCGGCGCGAATGGCGCTGGCGGCGGCGACGCCTCTTGTGGTGACACGCCGGCGAGGCTAGAGGGGCAGGGGAGGTACGGTGGGGCTTACCGAGGTCGCGAAGACGTGAAGATGCTCAACGTGGTCGCGGTTGGGGCGGAGCTGCACTAACACGAACAAAATCGCTCGCCGGAGTCCGTCTCGTCGTCGGGTGCTCCCAGTTGAAGACGAAGGCGACGTCCTAGGCTGTCACATCCCAAGATTTTCCAAATCTTGTAATGTGAAAAATAAATGAATAAAATAAAACTTTGTTGATTTTCAGGGTGAGAAGAAACTTTTGAATCCATTTGGAAACTTTCAAAACCTATTTGGATCAAATAAAATCCTAAAGGGATTTAAAAGATAAATAAACAATAAAGTCAAAAATATTTGAAATTACTATTTTTGGATCTTTTAATAAAAGATTTGGTTTTCAAAAGAAAAGGTAGATTTATAAATAAGGATTATTTATAGAGCCAAATTAAACCTTGGCCAAGTTTTTGAAATAAATGTTTTGTTTTGATAAAAAGAGTAAAGGTTTATTTAAACAAAATAATAAGGATTTAATATCCAATTTTATTTAATTAAAGGCTTTTCCCATTTTAAATAAACACTAAAAATTATTTATTTATTTTAAATAAGATTTCCAAGTATTTTATATTCTCAAATAAAACCTACTGAAGTGTTTTGGTTTTATTTTAGATTTCAAAATAAAGATTTTATTAAAACAAATCCTATTTGATTTAATGACTAAGGTCCATTTTATTTAATTATAAATGGACTCTAAAATAAAAATATTATTTTATTTTGGGAATTGGTTTATGTTGTTAAACAGAACCAAATTCAAATTACAAGTGTGGTGAATGTTTGAACTGTTTGAATGCTTGATTGGTTGTTTGAATTTCAAAGCAGATATTACAATTGGAAAAAGACAAAACAATCAGGAAAAAAATGTAAACAAACCCAGCCCAGCCGGCCAGCCCAACTAGGCCCAGCAAGCCCACCTATTTCCCCCTCTGCCGAAACGTTTTCTCACTCAGACCCGCACCCGCGCAGACGCTGACTGGTGGACCTCTTTTCCCTCTCACTCTCTCGCTGACCAACCGACCCCACCCCCTCCTGTTCATCGTCCTCACCCGCGGAGACAGCGCCTCCCTGCTCGACCGTTTCTGGCGGAATTTATCGGCATCAATTCGCGTTAATGCGGCTGTTAAATCAGCCCTGCGACCTCGCCTCATAAGCGCCTCTCCTCCCTCTATCATTCCCCTCAAACGCCAACTCCTCATCGCCACAAGGCTGCTCGGAATCGTCTCCAAACCACCACTGTCTCCGACGCCCTCCGGCGGCAATTCCGGCCACCACCGCTAGCCCCACTGCTACCAGAGCACACTATCTTGCTCGCCATCATCTCTTGCACCTGCCAGTACCTTTCCCTCGCTCGCGAGTGCTCTGCAGCGACGACTTCATCTTCGACTGAACGACACCGCCGTCCGCTCCAACTCCGACGAGCCCCATAGGTAGTTTCCAACCGCGCCTCTCCTTCTCCTTCACGCACACATCGTCGCCATAGCTTTGCGCATCTGGCCCTGTCTCCCATTTGTCCTAGCGTGCACCGTAGCCCCGCCTCCAACGACGCCCGAGCGAACCCGACGCCAGGAGCAACTCCGGCGAGCCATTACCCTCACCTCCGTGCACCCCTCGACGAGATACCGCCACGTTGAGCTTCCCCACGACACTGCGAACGCGGTGAGCACCTTCCCATCCTCCCTGGCTTCCTGTTTCACTAGCGCCACCACCATCTGACCTCGCCGCCGCCAGCCACCGTCGCTGCGCCGCCAGAGCTTGGTCAATGCGATTATAGCCGTTAGATGATGATCCAAGCGTCACGATAGATCCTTAGCCGAAGGGGTACGAGTGATCCTGTGCCGCACGATCTGACTTGATCCAACGCACCAGAGCAGTCGATCCAACCGAAACGGTATGGACGAATCAGAACACGCCGCGTGTCACTGGTTTGAGTTAAAACAGAATTTGAAATCTTGTTTAGATGCAATTTTTAAACCCTTGTAACTTTTGATCCACACGTACAAAATTTGCAAACTTTATATCATTGGAATCAGTGAGACAAGCCCTAGCCAACCATGCAAATTGTTTAGTAAAAAGCTTCTGGAAAAATGGTTGTTTTTGCAGAAACTTTTGTATGCTTGTTTAGGTTATAAAAATTGTTCTAAAATGTTTTTGGGGATAAAATCTTTGGAAAATGGTGTGATTTGAACCTACTGACCATAGGAAACACTTTGTGGTTTCAAAAATGTATTTGCTGAAGAAAAATAATGATTCTTTGATTTATAACCATTTCTAGACAAATAAATATATAGTTTATTTATCAAAAATGGTTTTGGAAGAAAACTTTTGGGAAATGTTTTGTTTTAAACTCTCTGACCCCAAACACCAATTTTTATGGTTTGAAAACATATTTGGTGAACCCCATAGATTAATGCCTTAGTAAAAATATTTCTACACCACATAAAATGATGCCTTGTTTTGAAAATGGTTTGTGAAGTGAAACCTTTTTTAAATGGCTTTGCCACTTTACAAAATGACCAATAGGTGTTTTCAAAATGTTTATGACCCATTAGGAACCAATTTTTCAAACAAAACAAAGCTTGGCATGCTTGCATGCATTACTTTGACTTTATGATTTTATGTGATGTTTTGCTTGATTGTTAGATTGAGATTGTGCCTTGCTTGATTGAATTGTAGTGGCTTGAAGAGTGTGATTGTTGCAAGGACAAGGAGTGAACCTATACTCTACCAAAAAGGCAAGTGATGCTTCATACTTTGTCCCATTACTTTCACTATGCATTAGTGATTTTTCTAAGTAAAACTTGCATGGAATTTTGCTAAGTGTAAACCATGCTATAGGAAAACCTAGCAGATGAAACATTAGTGGAAATATTCCTAAGTTAAGATTCCTATTACTATCAAGCTTAGCCTAGATAATAGAAAACAAGGGTGGAATATACATTCATACTATGGAAAAATTTCTAAGTCTGAGGACTTGTGTTTTCATTTAATAAAACAACTAAGTTAATGAATCACCTGGGTGGAATGGTAATTTCTTGGTGGTTTTTGGTTGAGTGGTTCTCAAGGCCCATGTTTATGGTTGACCTTGTGTATCTCACTTGTGGATGGCCACCCAGGAACAAAGAGATTTGAGATGTCAAATGTTGAGAAGCTTCAAGTGCAACCACTTGGAATTATGGGCTCTGCCTGGATCTCATAGGTTGCAAGAAGTTAGCCATATGGACAGTTGGTGGTAGAGTTTGATAGGTTGGAGCGCGTCCATTTTGGTCTAAGGGAAGGCTTCTGAAAGATCTTGTCTTGGGAAACCAAGTCTTGTGGGGAAAGGGCACCACCTCTGCAGAGTGTAAAATCTAAGTACTTAGCCATGTCCCTAGTAAAGGACAATTTGAGCATCAAGACATGGAAGCAATCAAGAATCTCATCATCCAAATTTCTAAGTTAAAAACTTGTGGTTTGAACAAGGGTTAAAGGATCTTCAATCTTTGATTGAGAAAAATGTTTTTGTCAAGCAAAAACTTAGTGTTTTCAAGTGTTAAGGAAAAATCTATTTTAAGCAATGCAAGCCTCAACTCCACTTAGCCAAATGCATATAGTTGATAGACTCCACTATACTACCATAGTATCACTTGCCAATACAATTCAAATGTATTGACCCTTGTGGCTGTAACTTGTTATGTTGCAGGTTTGATTGATTTAGTGAAGTGTGTTGATTAGGATTACAAAGTCTACAACCAACATGTCTGCTTGTGGCACTTTGAAGATGAAGGACCCCATGCTTATAGATATTCTGCTGCAATGTATTGAAATAGCCAAATGAGCTACGAAAGATGTAATAAAATTATGTTATTCCTGGTTATAAAGTTGTATTATGACCTTTGTTTCTTGATATTACATCTTAACTATGGATGCTAGCTATTGATCCAGGGACTAGCATTGTAAACACAGGGGACTCTACCTTATTAAAGGTTGGGACGCTTACAGATGGTATCAGAGCATTTTGTTGCCTGTAGCATTTGTAACCCTAGTATTGGACAAAAACCTTTAGAAAAATAGGAGTTGTATTTGTTCCAAAACTTATTTACAAACAATCTTGTAAACTCTTTCCTCAACCATTTTGGTTTTGACTCTACATCTCTTCTATATTCAACTTGATGGAAAAACCTACCCATGACCAAAGAACTTCACCAAGTGCAAAGGACTTCTTCAACATCTTCAACTCTAATGACTTCAACTTCTTCAACTCTAATGACTTCAACTTCTTCAACACTAATGACTTAAACTTCTTCAACTCTAATGACTTCAACATATTCAGCATATTCACCAAGGAACTTCAACCATGGTTACCACTAAGGACAAGAGAGACAAGAAATCTTGCTTAAGATTTGGAGACTAAGGAAGTACAACTTAGAAGGAACCATGATCACCTTTGAAGTATTTGTGACCAAGAGTTTTCCCAAGGAAACCATGATCTCATGCAAGAAGAATCAACCAAGAAAGATGGAAAGATCTCAAGAGAACCATATAGATGGACCACCATATTTTGTTTAAGTCAAACACACCAACTTATGTGGTGTAACAAAAATATTTTTGGTTGCCTAAAAATATGCTTGAAACCTGTTGTTTGAGTGGAATGCTTGTTTGTGATTGCTTGCACATTGCTTGAGGAAATTGTGATGTTTGTGATTAGAATTGATTCCTTAGAAATATTTTGCCTAATCTAATCCCAATCCAACCCAAACAGATGACTACTCCAAGAAACTCCAACATCAAGGGTGGTGACACCAACAACAACCAAGAGGACAATATGAGAGAACTTATAGCAACCCAAAACCAGTTGAGCCAAGAGACAACTCAGCTTTTAGCCAAAAACAATGGACTAGACCCAGCCATACAAAGGATTTTGAAACTTCAATCCCAATTGTTGCAAGGATTGGTTACTCAAATGATCAACATGGGAGAAAACTTTTCCCAATGAGCTAATGACAACAAGGATGAAAAAGATGCTATTATAGAAGGAACCCAAGCTAGCAATATTTGTGGAGACAAGGATCATGCATCCAAGGAACATGAAGAAGAATGCCCCAAGAAGAGAGAAAGAATTTCCACCTTTGAAGAGCATGAACTAGAAGAACTCCTAGCTTTGGAGAGACCCAAAAAGAAGAAGAAGGATATTACTCAAGTGCATTGTTACAATTGCAAAGAGAAGGGACACTATGCCAGTGACTGCCCAGAAAAGAAGAAGAACCAAGGAAACAAACAAGAGGAAATGATACTAAAGGAAAAGAAAGATATTAGCCAAGTGTGGTGCAACAACTGCAAAGAGCTAGGACATTATGCAAGAAACTGTCCAGAAAAGATGAAACACAAGATAAACAAGCCTATGAGGGATCTCAGCCTTGTCACATGTTTCAAGTGTGAAAACAAAGGACACTATGCAGATGTTTGCCCAAAGAAGTTTCCCAGGACCCCAAGAAGGCCAATATGTAATTTAGTTGGAAAATTTTTAAGGGTGGTAGAACCCTAGATGCTTTGAGCCTACTTGTAAAGCTAGCCTTCCAAATCTCGGGACGAGATTTATTTTAAGGGTGGTAGCCTGTCACATCACAAGATTTTCCAAATCTTGTAATGTGAAAAATAAATGAATAAAATAAAACTTTGTTGATTTTCAGGGTGAGAAGAAACTTTTGAATCCATTTGGAAACTTTCAAAACCTATTTGGATCAAATAAAATCCTAAAGGGATTTAAAAGATAAATAAACAATAAAGTTAAAAATATTTGAAATTACTATTTTTGGATCTTTTAATAAAAGATTTGGTTTTCAAAAGAAAAGGTAGATTTATAAATAAGGATTATTTATAGAGCCAAATGAAACCTTGGCCAAGTTTTTGAAATAAATGTTTTGTTTTGATAAAAAGAGTAAAGGTTTATTTAAACAAAATAATAAGGATTTAATATCCAATTTTATTTAATTAAAGGCTTTTCCCATTTTAAATAAACAATAAAACTTATTTATTTATTTTAAATAAGATTTCCAAGTATTTTATATTCTCAAATAAAACCTACTGAAGTGTTTGGGTTTTATTTTAGATTTCAAAATAAAGATTTTAATAAAACAAATCCTATTTGATTTAATTACTAAGGTCCATTTTATTTAATTATAAATGGACTCTAAAATAAAAATATTATTTTATTTTGGGAATTGGTTTATGTTGTTAAACAGAACCAAATTCAAATTACAAGTGTGGTGAATGTTTGAATTGTTTGAATGCTTGATTGGTTGTTTGAATTTCAAAACAGATATTACAATTGGAAAAAGACAAAACAATCAGGAAAAAAAATGTAAACAAACCCAGCCCAGCCGGCCAGCCCAACTAGGGCCAACAAGCCCACCTATTTCCCCCTCTGCCAAAACGTTTTCTCACTCAGACCCGCACCCGCGCAGACGCTGACTGGTGGACCTCTTTTCCCTCTCACTCTCTCGCTGACCAACCGACCCCACACCCTCCTGTTCATCGTCCTCACCCGCGGAGACAGCGCCTCCCTCCTCGACCGTTTCTGGTGGAATTTATCGGCGTCAGTTCGCGTTAACGTAGCAGTTAAATCATCCCTGCGACCTCGCCTCATAAGAGCCTCTCCTCCCTCTATCATTCCCCTCAAACGCCAACTCCTCATCGCCACCAGGCTGCTCGGAATCGTCTCCAAACCACCATTGTCTCCGACGCCCTCCGGCGGAAATTCCGGCCACCACCGCTAGACCCACTGCTACCAGAGCACACTATCTTGCTCGCCATCATCTCCTGCACCTACCAGTTCCTTTCCCTCGCTCACGAGTGCTCTGCAGCGACGACTTCGTCTTCGACTGAACGACGCCGCCGTCCGCTCCAACTCCGACGAGCCCCACAGGTAGTTTCCGACCGCGCCTCTCCTTCTCCTTCACGCACACATCATCGCCATATCTTTCGGCGTCTGACCCTGTCTCCCATTTGTCCTAGCGTGCACCGTAGCCCCGCCTCCAACGACGCCCGAGCGAACCCGACGCCAGGAGCAACTCCGGCGAGCCATTACCCTCACCTCCGTGCGCCCCTCGACGAGATACCGCCACGTTGAGCTTCCCCACGACACTGCGAACGCGGTGAGCACCTTCCCATCCTCCCTCACTTCCTGTTTCACCAGCGCCGCCACCATCTGACCTCACCGCCACCAGCCACCGTCGCTGCGCCGCCAGATCTTGGTCAATGCGATGATAGCCGTTAGATGACGATCCAAGCGTCACGATAGATCCTTAGCCGAAGGGGTACGAGTGATCCTGTGCCGCACGATCTGACTTGATCCAACGCACCAGAGCAGTCGATCCAACCGAAACGGTATGGACGAATCAGAACACGCCGCGTGTCACTGGTTTGAGTTAAAACAAAATTTGAAATCTGGTTTAGATGCAATTTTTAAACCCTTGTAACTTTTGATCCACACGTCCAAAATTTGCAAACTTTACATCATTGGAATCAGTGAGACAAGCCCTAGCCAACCATGCAAATTGTTTAGTAAAAAGCTTCTGGAAAAATGGTTGTTTTTGCAGAAACTTTTGTATGCTTGTTTAGGTTATAAAAATTGTTCTAAAATGTTTTTGGGGATAAAATCTTTGGAAAATGGTGTGATTTGAACCTACTGACCATAGTAAACACTTTGTGCTTTCAAAAATGTATTTGGTGAAGCAAAATAATGATTCTTTGATTTAAAACCATTTCTAGACAAATAAAAATATAGTTTATTTATCAAAAATGGTTTTGGAAGAAAACTTTTGGGAAATGTTTTGTTTTAAACTCTCTAACCCCAAACACCAATTTTTATGGTTTGAAAACATATTTGGTGAACCGCATAGATTAATGCCTTAGTAAAAATATTTCTACACCACATAAAATGATGCCTTGTTTTGAAAATGGTTTGTGAAGTGAAACCTTTTGCAAATGACTTTGCCACTTTACAAAATGACCAATAGGTGTTTTCAAAATGTTTATGACCCATTAGGAACCACTTTTTCAAACAAAACAAAGCTTGGCATGCTTGCATGCATTACTTTGACTTTATGATTTTATGTGATGTTTTGCTTGATTGGTAGATTGAGATTGTGCCTTGCTTGATTGAATTGTAGTGACTTGAAGAGTGTGATTGTTGCAAGGACAAGGAGTGAACCTATACTCTACCAAAAAGGCAAGTGATGCTTCATACTTTGTCCCATTACTTTCATTATGCATTAGTGATTTTTCTAAGTAAAACTTGCATGGGATTTTGCTAAGTATAAACCTTGCTTTAGGAAAACCTAGTAGATGAAACCTTAGTGGAAATCTTCCTAAGTTAAGATTCCTATTACTATCAAGCTTAGCCAAGCTAATAGAAAACAAGGGTGGAATATACATTCATACTATGGAAAAATTTCTAAGTCTAAGGACTTGTGTTTTCATTTAATAAAACAACTAAGTTAATGAATCACCTGGGTGGAATGGTAATTTCTTGGTGGTTTTTGGTTGAGTGGTTCTCAAGGCCCATGTTTATGGTTGACCTTGTGTATCTCACTTGTGGATGGCCACCCAGGAACAAAGAGATTTGAGATGTCAAATGTTGAGAAGCTTCAAGTGCAACCACTTGGCATTATGGGCATTGCCTGGATCACATAGGTTGCAAGAACTTAGCCATATGGACAGTTGGTGGTAGAGTTTGATAGGTTGGAGCGCGTCCATTTTGGTCTAAGGGAAGGCTTCTGAAAGATCTTGTCTTGGGAAACCAAGTCTTGTGGGGAAAGTGCACCACCTCTGTAGAGTGTAAAATCTAAGTACTTAGCCATGTCCCTGGTAAAGGACAATTTGAGCATCAAGACATGGAAGCAATCAAGAATCTCATCATCCAAATTTCTAAGTTAAAAACTTGTGGTTTGAACAAGGGTTAAAGGATCTTCAATCTTTGATTGAGAAAAATGTTTTTGTCAAGCAAAAACTTAGTGTTTTCAAATGTTAAGGAAAAATCTATTTTGAGAAATGCAAGCCTCAACTCCACTTAGCCAAATGCATATAGTTGATAGACTCCACTATACTACCATAGTATCACTTGCCAATACAATTCAAATGTATTGACCCTTGTGGCTGTAACTTGTTATGTTGCAGGTTTGATTGATTTAGTGAAGTGTGTTGATTAGGATTACAAAGTCTACAACCAACATGTCTGCCTGTGGCACTTTGAAGATGAAGGACCCCATGCTTATAGATATTCTGCTGCAATGTATTGAAATAGCCAAATGAGCTATGAAAGATGTAATAAAATTATGTTATTCCTGGTTATAAAGTTGTATTATGACCTTTGTTTCTTGATATTACATCTTAACTGTGGATGCTAGCTATTGATCCAGGGACTAGCATTGTAAACACAGGGGACTCTACCTTATTAAAGGTTGGGACCCTTACATAGGCCACATGGAAACAAACGGCAAGAATCAACATGTTCACAAGAACCTGACGAACACAGGCGCATGAACTAGAGACAGGGGGTGCTCGGTGCTCACCGCAATAGTGCTCGCCGGAGCTCGTCAGAACAGCGACGGTGTGAATCTCAATACTGGTAGCCTAGCGGCGCTCTGGTGGTGCTGAGTGGGGGAAAATGTCGTGGAGAGGGAGAGGTTTAAATAGCCAGAGCGGGGGAGGGATTTATTCGGCGAATCAATGGTAGTCAATCGTGATTTCGTCGGGCTTGAATGTGGAAGAAACTACAGCGGCGAGCTGGTCGTCGCGGGATTTGGGGACGAAGGGTGACGGGGCAAGTGGGTCTGGGGCGTCAGCGAGTGGGTGCGCGCGGGCAGAGTGAGAAACAGAGAGGAGAGGGGGAAGGTTCGCGGGTGGGCTCGTGGGCTGTTTTCGGTGCTGGGCCTGTTTGGTGGCGCCGACCTTTCCTGTTTTCTTTTATTCTTTTCTATTTCTATTTTGATTTTCTGAAATCATTTTCAAATGCTTTTCATATGGGTTTGAATTAAAACTTGTTTTGAACTATTGTAAAGTGGACCATACACATATTTGACTACAGAACAAAGCTGTTCACTTAGAAATACATTGGCCCAATGAATTATAGAAATAAACCAAGCTTTAATTATTTATTTATAATGGGCATATGAATGGTTTGAATTTATATTTTTGTTTTGAAAACTTTGGCCAAGCTTTAGAAATATCAAACAACCCTATGTTCAATTCTTTACTGATTAAAACAATTATTTTCTTATTAGAAGGTAGCAATAAGGCCATTGCCTTGCTTACATAAAATAATAGACAACAAATGCTTCTGTTTTTTGAAAAATGATCCTAAAATGATTATGAATGCATGCATGATAATCAACTTTGAAATCATGATTTTTGGGATGTTACATTTTACGCTTGTAACTCTTGGATATTTCTTGGGGTGACTCCATGGTGGCATCCCCAAGATTGAGCTTTTGTCCATTCTTCATCTAATTGCATTATTCTCTCTTTACACCTGAAATTTTTCCTTCATATAGAACTTCACACAATCTTCATTAGCAACATTAGCTTATTCAAAAGATATTAGACCTCTGGAAAAGTTTTGAAACAGCAAGGCTTTTACCTAAAAACACAAGCTACTGTAGTAAATCCTTCAAAAAGCTCAATTCACCTAAAGAGAACTCAAAAAAGAATCAATAAGAAGCAAATGCAAATAATGGAAGAAATCTGTCAAAACAGACCAGCAGGTAGAAACCGATTTTTTCGAACATTTTATGTTGCTCAAATCAAAAGGTGTTTAACTGACGAAAGTTATACTACATACTGGGGGATTTATTCGTAAATTGTGAGCTCAATCAGAGTTACAGAGACTCCTCACGAATTTTTTTGGTGGAGGACAGAAATCTGTTTCGGGATAGCAACTCCCCAAATCTTACTTCCCTCTCATTAGAGGTCATTCTTGGCACAAAAAGCAAAAAAAAGGATAAGGAGAGGTCATTACAGAATTAATAACTTCCAAGACTCAAGGAAACTCTTGGGTTATCTCCCAACAAGTAATTTTCTTTAACGCCTTTAAGTTAGGCACAAGAAGCAAGAAGAATCAAGTATTTTCAAATGAAGAAGCATTGACATCCATACTTGCAAAGTCTTCAACTATGAAAGGTATCTCATCAAAATGGGTTTTGGAGGATCTCTTATCATCTCTCTTTGGTCTACTACTTTCATCAAAACGATTTTTAGGAGCAATCCAATCAAAATTCTTTTCAAAGGCTTCATGCATTCCAACAAGCTTAAATGGTTTGGGTATCTTGAATTCTTCTCTAGGCTTAGTTTCATCAAAAATACCCACAACATCTACACTTGAGCCGAGCATATTGAAACGCTCAAAGATATTTTTGGCCTCCCTAGCAACATCATGAAATTCTTTTGATAAAGTTTCAAGGATGAATTCCCTCTTTTCAGCATTCCTTTCTTCTTTTAGTTTTAGGAACAAGAATTGTATGAAGGGGTTAAGGCTAACAAAAATAGTCTCCAACATATGAACTAAAGAAGCTGTAGCAATCTCATAATTAGGATCAAGCTCTGATATAGATTTATCCTCAATATCCTCATGCTTGCTAACATAGTTAAAGAATTCTTCAATATTATCTTTCCCAATTATGGAGCAACTACCTATTGCAAGATCTTTCAGGGCGAACTTGGGGAGCAACATGGTGAGCTAGAGCAAGGTGGCAACTAGAGCAAGAACTAATTTTTTTGTGTTTTTTGAAAAGAGGCAAACAAAACCAAGAAAAAGAAACAAAGCAAACTAAAAACAAAGTAAAGAGAAAGGAAGTGAAGGACTCCCCTAGTGAAGACATCCTTAGCCTCCGTGGAAACAGCGACAGAAAACTTGTTGATGACTCCTTGGTGGCGCCAGAGAACTTGGTGCTTGATGTGGAGTCTTGCTGGGAACCCCAAGAGCAAGGTGTGAAGCATCACATCAGCAAGTTTTCCCTCAGTAGAGACCGAGGTTATCGAACCAGTAGGATGAAGGAAACGTCACACAGGTGTTGCAAGCAACACGGAGACCTAAACAACACAAACTCAAGACTTTTCCCCAAGGAATCAATGAAGTTGTCAAGCTCTCCAGTTTGCTATAACAAAGGATTAAACTTATGGTGTGGAAGGTAATGGTTTGCAGCAAGTAAACAAGTAACAATGGAAGATGTATCAATGGAAAAGATTGGACCGAGGTCCATAGTTCACTAGAGGTGCTCTCCTTAGATAAACAACATGGCATGAAGGGTAAACAAATTACATCAGAGCAATTGACAGGAACTGAGCAAGGCATAACAATGCAATTACTAGTCAGAGATATCCTATGAGATTCGATTGGGCAATACAACAAGATACATAGACTGCCATCCGACTGCATCTATGACTAGAAGTCCACCTTCAGGTTATCATCCGAACCCCCTCCAGTATTAAGTTGCAAGCAACAGACAACGGCATTAAGCAAAGTGTGTAAGGTAAACAGTCCACATGTTCCATGAACAAGAGACTGTTGTTTTCTCCCTAGTAGCAACAACACATCTACAACCGAAAAGATTTCTGTCACTTCCCTTGGAAACTAGAGGAATGAACCCACTATCGAGCATAAATATCCCCTGTTGGAGTCACTAGCAACTACTTGGCCAAGATAGCTACTAACAACGGAGAGCATGCAAGATCACAAACAACACAGACATGATAGAATCATAAAGACAAAACAATTAATCAAACCAACATAATAATCTCAATATCCATCGGATCCTGCAAGCACAACATGCATGATTACAAATAGATTAGATCTTGATCATGAACAGAGCTCACAAGATCTATACAGGAAAGCACAAAGGAGGAGATACAACCATATAGATACTACATGGACCCACAGTCCAAGGTGGAACTACTCACACATCATACCGGATAGAAGGCCTCCGGGATCATCTCCCCTCCGGCAGGGTTCCGGGAAGAACTTCAGATCCCCCCCGCCCCCCGATCTAGGGACGATGGTGGCGGCGGCTACAGACGGTTTCATGGAGATTTGATCTGGTGCTTAGGGTTTCTGCATGGGGGGCTTCTTATAGATGAAGGGGGAGGCCGAGGAGACAACCAGGGGGGCCAAACCCAACCTAGGCGCGGGCCCACCCCTGGCCGCGTCTGGGGGGGTCTGGATGCCCTGGCCCGCTTCCTCATCTCCCCTCTGGACTTCTTATTCCCCACGGAAAGTAATTGACTTTGACGTTTGTTCCCAATTCAGAGAATATTTCTTTACTAAATTTTCTAATACCAAAAACAGCAGAAAACAGTCATCTGGCACTATTGCAACTTGTTAATAGGTTTGTAATAGAAAAGATGTAAAAAGCACCTCAAAGTGTAGACAAGTAAAGCAAAGTAGATACTAAACAAGCATGGAGCATCAAAAATTATAGATACGTTTCTGACGTATCACCATGACAAGTGGAACCGAGTCATCAAGCCGACTCTCACATTGGTCTAAGTTGTGTGTCCAGCACAACCTCAATGACCAAGGACATTTACTACAAATAACATGAATGTATAGTTCCACAACCAAATCACATATTCAATGATACACATCATATGTTTATACAAGGACAACTTAATATCTTTATGAATACAATGGGAAATATCATGATCCATGATTTCCTCTAGGGCATATTCCCAATAGTCTCCCACTTGCACTAGAGTCAATCTTCCGACATCACATGTCTAGGAATCTAATGCCCATAGCTCTTATGTGTGCCTCATTCTTTGGTTGTGGTAACGGCTTTTTCAATGGATCTGCAACATTTGCATCCGTGTGTACCTTGCATAACTTGATATCACCCTGATCCACGAACTGGCGAATCAGGTGGTACCGCATGAGTATGTGCTTGTTCTTCTGGTGTTGTCTAGGTTCCTTGGCTTGTGCAATAGCACCATTGTTGTCACAATACAAGTCTAAAGGATTGGACGAGTCCTGAACCACACCAAGATCCATGAGGAAATTCCTCATCCAAACAGCTTCCTTTGCTTCCTCCGAGGCGGCAATATACTCATCTTCTGTTGTAGATGCACACACAGTCTCTTTCTTGGAACTCTTCCAGCTCACAGCACTTTTGTTTATTATAAACACGTATCCGGATTGTGAACGAGAATCAACAGAGTCGGTAAGATAACTCGCATCTGTGTAACCCTTTATACTGAGTTCAACTTCACCACCATAAACCAAGAACATATCCTTAGTCCTTCTCAAGTACTTTAGGATATTTTTAGCCGTTGTCTAGTGGATTTCTCCAGGATCATCCTGGTATCTGCTCACAACACTTAGAGCATAGGAAACATCTGTTCTAGTACAAATCATGGCATACATGATGGACCCAATTGCAGAAGCATACGGAATCGCACTAATCCGACTTCGCTCATCAGTCGTTGAAGGACACTGAGTCTTTCTAAGTTTTACGCCATGGGACATCGGTAAGAGCCCCTTTTTAGACTCTTCCATGTTGAACTTCTTCAACACTTTGTCCAAATAAGTACTCTGACTCAATCCAATGAGCCTTCTTGATCTATCTCTATTGATCCGGATTCCGAGAATATATGTTGCCTCACCCAAGTATTTCATTGAGAAACTCCTTTCCAATGATTCCTTGGTTTCTTGCAACACCTGGAAATCATTTCCAATCAATAATATGTCATCCACATATAAGATTAGAAAGTTTACTTTGCTCCCACTAAACTTCTTATATAAACAAGAATCATGATCACACTTGATCAAGCCAAACGATTTGACTACCTCATCAAAGAAAATATGCCAACTCTAAGATGCTTGCTTCAATCCATAAATGGATTTCTGAAGTTTGCACACTTTTTCAGCATTAGACGGATCGACAAAACCTTCGGTATGTATCATATACCCTTCCTCGGTTAATTTTCCGTTAAGGAAAGCCGTTTTGACATCCATCTGCCATATCTCATAGTCGAAATAGGCTGCTATAGCTAACATGATCCGAATTGATTTAAGCATCACTCCGGACGAGAAAGTCTCATCGTAATCAACTCCTTGAACTTGTCAGAACCCCTTCGTGACAAGATGTGCTTTATATACGGAAACATTTCCATCCATATCAGTTTTCCTCTTAAAGACCCATTTGCACTCGACGGGTCTTGCACCATCTGGCAGATCAACCAAGTTGCACAATTTATTTTCATCCATGGACTTTAACTCGGATCTCATGGCTCCAAGCCATGACACGGAATCAGTTCCCACTATCGCTTTCGAATAATTTGCTGGCCCATCACTATCTAACAGTAATACATCACGAACACTTCGTAATCTCACCGATCTTCGTAGTATAGGTGCTGCTGCTGGATCAGCTACCATGACCGTCTCAACCTCCAAGGTTTTTGCCGACTCGCTACTAGACAGTTCCTCTCGAATTTCTTTGAGATGCATCGTGCTCCCACTTAATCCTCGACTGAGAAACTCTTTCTCCAGGAAGACACTATTCCGAGCGTTAAACACTTTGCCCTCTTCTCGGTTGTAGAAGTAGTAACCCAAGGTTTCCCTCGGATACCCCATGAAAATACACTTATCCAACTTGTTCGTAAGATTGTTCGATTGAAGTCGCTTCACAAATGCTTCACAACCCCAAATATTAAGAAAAGACAAACTCGGCTTTTTAACTGTCCACATCTCATGCGGTGTCTTCTCTACTGACTTTGATGGTACTTTGTTTAGTGTGAATGCCATTGTTTCTAGACAATAACCCCAGAATGATAAAGGCAGATCTGTTCGACTTATCATTGATTATACCATGTCCAACAAGGTCCGATTCCACCTTTCCAAAACACTGTTCCTTTGCGGAGTTCATGGCGAGTAAGTTAAGGAACTATTCCACAAATTTTTAGATGGCCATCAAAGATTGTGGGCAGCCTGGTGGCGGAAATGGTGCGCTGAGTGAGGGGAAATGAGTGGAGAGGGGAGGGGGTCTTATAGCCGGAGCAGGGGCAGAGATTACGCACGCATTCATCGTCATTTAAGCAGATTAAAGTCGCGGTAGCGAAGGGGGAGGAAACGGGAGGTGACGACGTCTACGCACGGAATTTGGGGAAGAAGGTGCTAACGTGGAGAGGGTCCACCGATCAGTGACTGCGGGGTGGGTCTGTGCCGCGTGAGAGAAGGAGGGAAAAACCCCGGGTGGGCTTGCTAGGCTGCGTTTGCTGATGGTCATCAAACTCATGGCTCATATACTCTCCTCCTTGATCCGACCGAAGAAACTTTATTTTCTTGTTGAGTTGATTATGTGCTTCATTCTGGAATTCTTTGAACTTTTCAAAGGCTTCTTACTTATGTTACATCAAGTAGATATATCCATACCTACTCAAATCATCAATGAAGGTAATGAAGTACTCATAACCACCTCTGGCTGTCATGCTCATTGGTCCACATACATCACTATGTACTAGGCCCAACAAGTCAGACGCCCTCTCACAACTCTTTGCAAATGGTGTCTTGGTCATTTTGGCGAGTAGGCAAGATTCGCACGTCTCGAACGACTCCAAGTCGAACGAAGTTAGGAATCCATAATCATGGAGCTTATTCATGTGTTTCCAGCTTATATGACCAAGCCGATAGTGCCAAAAGTAAGTCATATTAAGATCATTTGATTTCAACCTTATAACATTTATGTTATAAGCCGACTCACCATCAAGATTCAAAATAAATAACCCATCCTGTGTAAGATCCCTCCCCTTATAAAGGTAAGGATCCCTGTGATTGCAATGCTAGTCCCTGGATCAAATAGCATCAACAATTTAAGATGAAGTACACAGAAACAAAGGTCATTATTACATATCATTCCAGAGACAAACATAGTATTTTACAAACTCCATGGCCACAGGACTAATACAAGAGTTCAAATATATATAATAAGATAAATAAGTCTTCATATTCATGTGCCACATGCAAGCATGTTGAGTGTAGACTCATAACCCCTAATCATCATCAGAATAACCTGCAACATCACAAGTTACAGCCATAGTGGGTCAATACATTGGAATAGTATTGGCAAGTGATACCTTAGTAGAATATTAGTTGTCTAGATACTATATGCATTTTGGCTAAGTGTAGCTTAGGCTTGCTTTGCTCAAAATAGGTTTTACCTATCAGTTGAAAACACTAAGTTTTTCTTTGACAAAAATTTCCGAAGGAAACACCAATATAAATTGGTGAACCTTCACCCTTGTTCAACCACAAGTTTTAACTTAGAAATTGGGATGAGGAGATTCTTGATAGCTTCCATGTCTTGATGCTCAAGTTGTCCAATACCAGGGACATGGCTAAGTACTTAGATTCTTCCATCTGCAGAGGTTGTGCACTTTCCCCACAAGACTTGATTTTCACCAAGACAGGACCTTTCAGAAGCCTTCCCTTAGACCAAATGGACGCGCTCCAACCTATCATCCCACTACCACGAACTGTCCAAATGGCTAAGTTATTGCAACCTATATGATCCAGGCAGAGCCCATAATGCCATGTGGCTACACTAGAAGCTTCTTAACATTTGGCATCTCAAATCCCTTTGTTCCTGGGTGGCTTTCCACAAGTGAGATACACAAGGTAAGCCATAGAAATGGGCCTCGTGTAACCACTCAACATAAACCATTCTTTCCATTCCACCTAGGTGTTTCATTCACTTAGTTGTTTTATTTCGCAAAAACATGAGTCCAAAGACTTAGAAATATTTTCTCATAGCATGAATATATAACCACCCTTGGTTGCTACTAGCTAGGCTAAGCATGGCATTGATAAGCATCTTAACTTATAAATTCTAGCAATTCTACAACTACTAGGATTTCCCAAGCATAGCACATAGATCAAAATATTCATGCAAGTCTAGCAAAATATTTCTAGTGCATAGTTGAAAAACATAGGAGTAAAATAATGAAACACCACTTGCCTTGGTAGTTTGGGGAGTAGCAACAATCTTCACAATCACAATCACTATTTTCACCAAAATCTACACATAAAAATAATGGCACCAAATCACATACAAAACATATACAAACAAAAATATAAGAATGCATGTAAAATGCCATGTGATGATTTTCTACACCAAACAAGGCAAGTTCATATTACTAAATCTTAAGCAAGTTCAAAACTTTCCAAATAAATCTTATTTGAACAATATAACACTTTTCAAATAATTACTATACACAATTTATGCCTACACTTGTTTCTGCAAAAACAACCATTTTTATAGAGGCAAAACATTAAACACATCGCATAAATGGAAAGGATTTTCTCTCCTGATTCCAATGATATAAAATTTGTCAAATTTGGACGTGGGAATCAAAATTTATGAATTTTGCAAGTTTAAACATCCAATAGATCTAAATTCTGATTTTAAATCAAACCTACAGACACGCGGCGTGTTATGATTGGTTGATACGGATTCGTGCGGATCTACTACCGTGGACCACCAGATCTAACTTAAATCGCACGGCTAGATCTAATCCATACCCCTTTGTTTAAGTGTTCTATCTAACACGTTGCATCTAGATCCAATGGTGGCCGATCAAATGACCAAAGCCTGGCGGCGCGCGGCGACGGTGAGCGGCGGCGCGCTCTGTCTACAGTGTCACAGTGGCTACAGAGGGGGCTGGGGTCGTCGAAGAGGCTTACCAGAATCGCAGAAGTGTGCCGGAGCTCAACGCGGCAGTGGCCTGTCAAGGGGCGCGCGGACACGGTGGGGATTCCTCGTCGGAGTAGAGGCAGACGTCGGGTGTGACTGTTCGTTGTCGTTGCCGAAGTTTTAGATCATGCCAGAGTGAAACAGGCGCTGGGTTAGGTGCACACGAGTCTAGCGAAAATGTGAGTGTCAATAAGAGGGACGGGGGCGGTCGGAATTTACCAGGAAGGGTCGCCAGAGTTGTGCTGTGCTTCGGCTGCTTCCAGAGGTGGACGGTGAAGATGATCTAGGATGATACAGAGGAAAAGAAAGGCATGAGAAGATGCACAAGAACATGTTGATCATGCTCGCCTGAAACAGAGACAGGGGCGGACGGTGCTCTCCGGAATTGGTCGCCGGAGGTCGTCGGTACAGCGGCGGTGCGAGCAAGATTGTGGGCAGCCTGGTGGCGGAAATGGTGCCCCTGAGTGAGGGGAAATGAGTGGAGAGGGGAGGGGGTCTTATAGCCGGAGCAGGGGCGGAGATTACGCACGCATTCATCGTCATTTAAGCAGATTAAAGTCGCGGCAGTGAAGGGGGAGGAAACGGGCGGTGACGACGTCTACGCACGGAGTTTGGGGAAGAATGTGCTGACGTGGAGAGGGTCCACCGATCAGTAACTGCGGGGTGGGTCTGTGCCGCGTGAGAGAAGGAGGGAAAAACCCCGGGTGGGCTTGCTAGGCTGCGTTTGCTGATGGGCTGAAAATCTGGCTCTGGCCCTTTTCTATTTCTTATCTCTTTTTCTTTTTATAAAATGATTTTCAGGAAACCTTTTCATATGAATTCAAAATCATTTGAATTCCAAACCTTTATGGCCTTTTATAAAATGAAACTTGTATAATTTTGAGTATAAAATCATGTTGTCTTGTTGGACTAGCATGGTCCTTTGAAGATTAAAAATAATAGTGCCTTAGGAAATGGTTTTCTAAAGATTTAAAAATGGTTTTAAAACCATATTTGTTTTGTAAATTTTTGTACAAACTCCAACATTCAACCAAAACAACATGAGAACAAAAAAAGCTTGGTTTAAAACAATTATGCTCTGAATTGAGAGTGGCATTAGATTAATGTTTGCTCACATAAAATAATAGCACTAAGTGCTTCTATTTTCTTCAAATGAGTTGGAAAATGATACCTAAATGATATGCATGCATGAATGATGTGCAACCTTTGAAAACATGATTTTAGGGATGTTACAAAATCTAACCCCCTTAAGGTGAATCTCGCCCTAGAGATTCGGGTTGGCTAGCAAATAGTTGAGGGTGGTCTTTCCGAAGATCATCTTCTCTTTCCCATGTGGCTTCTTCTTCGGAATGATGCTTCCATTGAACTTTGCAGAATTTGATAGTCTTAGTCCGAGTAACTCTTTCTGCACTCTCAAGAATCTTAATAGGTTTTTTCACATAAGTGAGATCACTTTCCAATTGAAATTCCTCCAATGGTATAGTATCCTTCAAAGAAGTCTCTTCCATTTCTGGATGGCATTTCTTAAGCTGACTCACATGAAACACATTGTGAACGGCAGACAACGATTCTGGCAATTCAATCTCATAAGCCACTTCTCCTTTACGACTCAGAATCTTGAATGGTCCAACATATCTTGGGGCCAATTTACCCTTGACACCAAATCTCTTTACTCCACGAAGTGGTGACACTCTAAGATAAGCTCTATCACCCACTTCATAGGTGACTTCTCTACGATTAGGATCTGCGTAGCTCTTTTGTCTGGACTGTTCTATCTTCAATCTGTCCTTAACTAGCTTGACTTTCTCTTCAGCCTCTTTGATTAGTTCTGGTCCGAACAAACTTCTTTCTCCCAAACCATTCCATAGCAATGGGGTGGTAAACTTTCTCCCATAGAGAAACTCAAATGGTGCCATCTCAATACTGGCTTGATAGCTGTTATTGTAAGAGAATTCTGCGTAAGGATGACTTTCATCCCAACTGGCTCCATAGTCTAGGGCACATGCCCTCAACATATCTTCAAGAATCTGGTTGGTCCTTTCTGTTTGTCCATCAGTCGGAGGATGAAAAGCAGTGCTAAATTCCAACCTCGTTCGCAATGACTCATGTAGTTGCCTCCAAAAATGAGAAGTAAATTGAGTTCCCCTATCAGACACAATACTCTTGGGTACTCCATGTAGACATACAATTCTACCCATATAGATCTTGGCTAACTTAGCACTTGTGTAGGTTGTCTTCATGGGTATAAAATGAGCCACTTTAGTTAGGCGATCCACTACTACCCATATAGAATCATATCCTGACCGGGTCCT
Organism: Avena atlantica; assembly: GCA_910589765.1. NCBI lineage: Eukaryota > Viridiplantae > Streptophyta > Magnoliopsida > Poales > Poaceae > Avena > Avena atlantica. The sequence continues at coordinate 131,946,859 of OU342733.1, forward strand.
TGGCAATCCGGTAATGAAATCCATGCCAATCTTGTCCCACTTCCAATCAGTAATAGGTAGTGGTTGTAACAATCCTACTGGTTTCTGATGTTCTGCTTTCACCCTACTACATACATCACACAAAGCAATATGTTCGGCAATATCCTTCTTGAGATTATTCCACCAAAATATTTCTTTCATATCCATGTACATTTTGGTGTTACCCGGATGAATGGAATACGGTGAGTTGTGTGCTTCTTGTAAAATCAGTTTCCGAAGCTCCGGATCTTGTGGAACACATATACGTTTTACATACCATAAAGTACCCTGTTCATCTTCATGGAATCCTTTGGCTTTTTCCTTGCCAATCTTTTCCTTAATCTCTTCAATTTCCTTATCGGTCTTTTGGGATTCTTTGATTTTGTTCAACAAAGTTGGTTGAACATCCAATGACATGAGATGTCCTTCAGGCACAATCTCCAATCTGAGATCTCTAAATTGGGCACACAGATCATCTGGCAACTCTCCCTTAGTAAGGCCATTCACAATAACCTTACGGCTTAGAGCATCCGCTACAACATTTGCTTTACCGGGGTGGTATTGCAAACTCAAGTCATAGTCCTTGATGAGTTCTAGCCATCTTCTTTGTCTCATGTTAATTTCTTTCTGGGTGAAGATATACTTCAAAATTTTGTGATCTGTGAACACTTCACATCGCTTTCCCAAAAGGTAGTGTCTCCATGTTTTGAGTGCATGGACAACATAGGCTAACTCTAAATCATTAGTTGGGTAGTTTACCTCATGAGTTTTGAGTTGTCTCGAGGCATAAGCCACAACTTTCCCTTCTTTCATAAGTACTGCACCTAATCCATGATGTGATGCATCACAATACACTTGGAAATCCTTCTCCAAATCTGGCAGACATAAGACTAGTGTTGTCACTAGTCTCTTCTTCAATTCTTGGAAACTCAGTTCACATCCTTCAGACCAAGAAAATTTCTTGTCTTTCTTTAGTAACTCTGTCATTGGTTTAGCTATCTTGGAGAAATTCTCAATGAACCTTCTGTAGTATCCTGCCAAGCCAAGGAAACTACGAACCTGTTTCACTGACTTAGGAAATTCCCATTCAGTTACAGCTGAAACTTTAGCAGGATCAACTGCTACACCATCTCCTGACACAACGTGTCCAAGAAATCCAACTTCATTCAACCAAAACTCACACTTGCTGAATTTGGCATACAACTTATGCTCTCTAAGCTTCTCAAGTATCAAACGCAAATGTCCTTCATGCTCTTCTTTGATCTTGGAGTATATCAAAATGTCATCGATGAAAACGACAACAAACTTGTCAAGGAACTCCATGAACACCTTGTTCATCATGTTCATAAAGTATGCTGGTGCATTGGTCAAACCAAATGGCATCACGGTGTACTCATACAATCCATACCTAGTGGTGAAAGCTGTCTTAGGTATGTCTTGTTCCCTTATTTTGAGCTTGAAATAACCTGATCGAGGATCAATCTTTGAGAACACACATGCTCCTTCTAGCTGATCAAACAAGTCATTGATTCTAGGCAAAGGATATTTGTTCTTGATAGTCACCTCATTGAGTGAACGGTAATCTATGCATAACCTTTGACTTCTATCCTTCTTTTCCACAAACAAGACTGGTGCTCCTAGGATGAAGAACTTGGTTGAATAAATCCTTTCTGCAACTGTTCTCCAAGTTGTTTCTTGAGTTCTTTCAACTCATCAACTGACATCTTGTATGGTATCTTTGCTATTGGTCCAGATCCTGGTAGCAAATCAATAAGAAACTCCACATCTCTATCTGGTGGCATTCCCGACAATTCCTTCGGAAACACATCCGGATATTCACTCACAATTGGCACACTGTCTATGCTAACCCCCTTAAGAGAATTTAGCTTACTCCCTTTCGATTCAAAATTAGACTTGAATCTTATCTGTTTCTTTTCCGGGGTTGTGAGTGCAACAGTTCGATTGTCACAATCTAGTACCCCTTCATTCTTGGTCATCCAATCCATTCCCAAAATTACATACAGTCCTTGGGAATCTAGGATTATAAGACTCACTGGAAACTTATGCTTTCCAAATTCTATTACTAGATCCCGGCATCCAAGACTCATTATCATATCTCCGCCTGGAGAACTTACTTTTATTGGACACCCAATGTTTTCAGTTGGAAACCCATTTATATCAACAAATGCTTTTGATATGAATGAATGTCATGCACCAGTATCAAAAGGAACAAGTGCTGGAATAGAATTGAGTTTGAACTTAACAGCCACAGCATCTGACTCTTCACATATTTCCTCCACATTGATGTGGTTCACTTGCCCCTTCTGAAAAGGGTTGGGCTTATTGGGTCCTTCAACTTTCTTTTCTAGGCATTCATTTGCATAATGCCCCATCTTCTTGCACTTGAAACATTCAACCTGACTAAGATCCTTCTTGACAGCATGGCTTCCACTACCACTTCCACTTCCATTGTGGTGGTTCTTGTACCCACCCTTGTGATTCTTGTACTTGTCATTGTCATGACTACGGTGATGCTTGTTGTCATGATGACAGTTGTGGTTGTGGTTGTGGTGTTTGTTGTACTTTCCATGCTTGTGGGATCCAGAATTCCCACTATCATCATAATGGGAACGCTTGTGAGACGATCCTGAATTGTGCTTGTCAGAGTGCTTCCTCTTCCTGCTTTCAACCTGTTTCATCTTGCTCTCCAAGATGGCAGCCTTGTCACATAGAGATTGATAAGTGGGGACATAGGGCACAGCTAACTGCAGGTTCAACTCATCGTTCAATCCCTCAAGGAACTTTTCTTTCCTCTTAGCATCAGTGTCAACTTCATCTGGTGCATAACGCGCCAGATTGTGGAACTCCTCAATATATTCAGCCACGCTGCGCTGGCGCTGCTTCAAGTTATGAAATTCATTCTTCTTCAAACTCATCACTCCGGATGAGACGTGAGCAGTACGGAAACCATCTTCAAAGATAGCCCATGTAACATCCTCAATGGGAGTGGTGATCTGGAAGTTATCCCACCAAGTAGCTGCTGGTCCTTCCAACAAGTGTGCTGCAAACCTAAATTTCTCCTCATCAGTACAGCCAACAGTTACCAAATCCTTGTTCACTAAGCGTAGCCAATCATTGGCCACCATGGGGTCAGTAGTTCCTGAGAACTTTGCTAGCCTCAGTCTTAAGAATCTGGTAAGCATGTCAAAACCCGGTGGGTTGTTCTGATTGTTATTGTTGTTATTATTATCGTTGTTGTTGTTCTGATTCTGTATAAATGTGGTCATCATTTGCATCAGCTGTGTCTGAGCTGTCATCATCTGCTGCATCTCGGGGGTGATATTGTTGTTGTTGGGGTTGGGATTGGCACGTCGGGGAGGCATCTATGGTTTTCAATAAGGATAAGAATGAGATACCCATATATGCTTAACATGCACAATACATCACATAGACAATCACCAAGCATGCATAAAAATAACAAAAGTTCAACAACATAAACATCAAGTTTTTGAAAGCTAAACACACCAATAGCAAGCCATCAACATGTTGGATGGTCATTGCGACTCAATAATCAAAAGCATGTTAAATAAAAGGTAAATGAGTAGTCTTCACTATCTTGTATTCCTCGACATTGGTAGTCAAGGCCTCTATCTTGGACTTGAGAGCCCTCTTCTATGAACGAAGTCTCTCAATCATAGTCTGCTGATGCTCGAGCTCGAAGTCCTTGGTCTCTAGTTCTGCAGTCATCTCTCGAATCCTCGTGTTCCTATCTTGGACTCTTTTCTCTTGAATCTTGAACTTTCTATCCTGACTCTCAAACTTGGCCTCCATTTCCTTGACTATCTCATCTTTCTCCGCGAAGAGCTTGTCCTTCTCGCGAAGCTATACCTGGAGCTCGTCATTGCTAAGCATGACGTTGGTCCTATAAAAGTATCTAAGTGCCTAAGAAGAACCTCTAAGTCCTGGAGGTATAGATGAATCGGCTCTACCGTCTCTCTAGCAGTGTCCTCGAAGTGAATGGCCTCACCATCCTCATCACGTCTACCGAAGGCGTGGAAGTGAGTACCTCTAATCTCCCGAGAGTGTCTCCCTAACAGACGCACAAGTAAGTCCTGCATGACTACCTCTAGGCCTCTCTCCCTGTCATCATGCATGAACTTGAAGATGATTGCCTCCATGGTAGGCTCAGTCTGGCGTCCTGGCTGATTAACCTTGAATCCCCAAAGGTCTTTCCTCTCAAACTTGGTGAGGGGAAGCACCATGATGCTAGGAAGCGGAAGATTGAGCAGACTAGTGAGCTCAATAAGTCGAGTACCAAAACGAGTTCCCTTGAACTCTTCATCTGTGCTAATAGTAACATTAGGCATCTATTTTATAAGATAGAAAAACTTAGAATTAACACAATTAAAGACAAATCACAAGACAAGGCATCACATGCATATCTTTGACAATCAAAACATAGATCATGGCATACATAAAACCATTACAAGCATCCAAGGTTCAACTTATTTTAGACAACAATTGGAAAGTAAAATGATAAGTGTGGTGGTCCAACTAACGAAGTACATTACAATCCCATCTCACTTGCCAAGTTGGCTAACAGGGCATCCCTAGAGGCAATCTGTCGATCCTGATCACATGACTCCATTGCTAAGTCTATGACGTCCTCTCTTAAACGTTGGTTGGTAGCCTCTAACTCCTGGGTATGCTTCTTTTCTTCCCTAAGGTCATTCTGAGTGTTGAGCATTCTGCACTTGATTCTATCACCAAGCTCTTTGATGGCCTTCCAAGCTGCATCCCTTGCTGAATCAAAGAATGTGGTGTGCATCACTGAGTTGGTGACCATGCAGAATCCTGATTATTTGTGGTTGTCTTCCTTTTTTATACAAGTGAAGTTGCACCCACCAGTATTCAACTCCTTCATCCATCACAGGAAAACCTTTGTACACAGCTGCACCATGTATTCCCATGGCAACCATGAGGTCCTTGAGAGCCTTGGGGAATTATGTTTCACATTCCAAAGTCATAGTCATGAGTGGTCCCTTCCTCATGGCTTTGTTGATGGACTTCATCTACAAATAGAGATGATAAAGAAGATTAGAAAAGTTTACGAGAAGGAAAGGCAAGTGTGGAAGTTGTTGAAATTTTTTCCTTAGTGGTTTCCAATCCTAGGGTCATAATCCTATAGGCAACACAGTGCTCTGATACCATCTGTAAGATCCCTCCCCTTATAAAGGTAAGGATCCCTGTGATTGCAATGCTAGTCCCTGGATCAATGCTAGCATCCACAGTTTAAGATGAAGTACACAGAAACAAAGGTCATTATTACATATCATTCCAGAGACAAACATAGTATTTTACAAACACCATGGCCACAGGCCTAATACAAGAGTTCAAATATATATAATAAGATAAATAAGTCTTCATATTCATGTGCCAGAGGAAAGCATGTTGAGTGTAGACTCATAACCCCTAATCATCATCAGAATAACCTCCAACATCACAAGTTACAGCCACAGTGGGTCAATACATTGGAATCGTATTGGCAAGTGATACCTTAGTAGAATATTAGTTGTCTAGATACTATATGCATTTTGGCTAAGTGTAGCTTAGGCTTGCTTTGCTCAAAATAGGTTTTACCTATCAGTTGAAAACACTAAGTTTTTCTTTGACAAAAATTTCCGAAGGAAACACCAATATAAATTGGTGAACCTTCACCCTTGTTCAACCACAAGTTTTAACTTAGAAATTGGGATGAGGAGATTCTTGATAGCTTCCATGTCTTGATGCTCAAGTTGTCCAATACCAGGGACATGGCTAAGTACTTAGATTCTTCCATCTGCAGAGGTTGTGCACTTTCCCCACAAGACTTGATTTTCACCAAGACAGGACCTTTCAGAAGCCTTCCCTTAGACCAAATGGACGCGCTCCAACCTATCATCCCACTACCACCAACTGTCCAAATGGCTAAGTTATTGCAACCTATATGATCCAGGCAGAGCCCATAATGCCATGTGGCTACACTAGAAGCTTCTTAACATTTGGCATCTCAAATCCCTTTGTTCCTGGGTGGCTTTCCACAAGTGAGATACACAAGGTAAGCCATAGAAATGGGCCTCATGTAACCACTCAACATAAACCATTCTTTCCATTCTACCTAGGTGTTTCATTCACTTAGTTGTTTTATTTAGCAAAAACATAAGTCCAAAGACTTAGAAATATTTTCTCATATCATGAATATATAACCACCCTTGGTTGCTACTAGCTAGGCTAAGCATGGCATTGATAAGCATCTTAACTTATAAATTTCTAGCAATTCTACAACTAATAGGATTTCCCAAGCATAACACATAGATCAAAATATTGATGCAAGTCTAGCAAAATATTTCTAGTGCATAGTTGAAAAACATAGGAGTAAAATAATGAAGCACCACTTGCCTTGGTAGTTTGGGGAGTAGCAACAATCTTCACAATCACAATCACTATTTGCACCAAAATCTACACATAAAAATAATGGCACCAAATCACATACAAAACATATACAAACAAAAATATATGAATGCATGTAAAATGCCATGTGATGATTTTCTACACCAAACAAGGCAAGTTCATATTACTGAATCTTAATCAAGTTCAAAACTTTCCAAATAAATCTTATTTGAACAATATAACACTTTTCAAATAATTACTATACACAATTTATGCCTACACTTGTTTCTGCAAAAACAACCATTTTTATAGAGGCAAAACATTAAACACATTTCATAAATGGAAAGGATTTTCTCTCCTGATTCCAATGATATAAAATTTGTCAAATTTGGACGTGGGAATCAAAAGTTATGAATTTTGCAAGTTTAAACATCCAATAGATCTAAATTCTGATTTTAAATCAAACCTACAGACACGCGGCGTGTTATGATTGGTTGATACGGATTCGTGCGGATCGACTACCGTGGACCGCCAGATCTAACTTAAATCGCACGGCCAGATCTAATCCATACCCCTTTGTTTAAGTGTTCTATCTAACACGTTGGATCTAGATCCAATGGTGGCCGATCAAATGACCAAAGCCTGGCGGCGCGCGGCGATGGTGAGCGGCGGCGCGCTCTGTCTACGGTGTCACGGTGGCTACAGAGGGGGCTGGGGTCGTCGAAGAGGTTTACCAGAATCGCAGAAGTGTGCCGGAGCTCAACGCGGCAGTGGCCTGTCAAGGGGCGCGCGGACACGATGGGGATTCCTCGTCGGAGTAGAGGCAGACATCGGGTGTGGTTGTTCGTCGTCGTTGCCGAAGTTTTAGATCATGCCAGAGTGAAACAGGCGCTGGGTTATGTGCGCACGAATCTAGCGAAAATGTGAGTGTCAATAAGAGGGACGGGGGCGGTCGGAATTTACCAGGAAGGGTCGCCGGAGTTGTGCTGTGCTTCGGCTGCTTCCAGAGGTGGACGGTGACGATGATCTAGGATGATACAGAGGAAAAGGAAGGCATGAGAAGATGCACAAGAACATGTTGATCATGCTCGCCTGAAACAGAGATAGGGGGCGGACGGTGCTCACCGGAATTGGTCGCCGGAGGTCGTCGGTACAGCGGCGGTGCGAGCAAGATTGCGGGCAGCCTGGTGGCGGAAATGGTGCGCTGAGTGAGGGGAAATGAGTGGAGAGGGGAGGGGGTCTTATAGCCGGAGCAGGGGCGGAGATTACGCACGCATTCATCGTCATTTAAGCAGATTAAAGTCGCGGCAGCGAAGGGGGAGGAAACGGGCGGTGACGACGTCTACGCACGGAGTTTGGAGAAGAAGGTGCTGACGTGGAGAGGGTCCACCGATCAGTGACTGCGGGGTGGGTCTGTGCCACGTGAGAGAAGGAGGGAAAAACCCCGGGTGGGCTTGCTAGGCTGCGTTTGCTGATGGTCATCAAACTCATGGCTCATATACTCTCCTCCTTGATCCGACCGAAGAACTTTATTTTCTTGTTGAGTTGATTGTGTGCTTCATTCTGGAATTCTTTGAAATTTTCAAAGGCTTCTTACTTATGTTTCATCAAGTAGATATATCCATACCTACTCAAATCATCAATGAAGGTAATGAAGTACTCATAACCACCTCTGGCTGTCATGCTCATTGGTCCACATACATCACTATGTACTAGGCCCAACAAGTCGGACGCCCTCTCACAACTCTTTGCAAATGGTGTCTTGGTCATTTTGGCGAGTAGGCAAGATTCGCACGTCTCGAACGACTCCAAGTCGAACGAAGTTAGGAATCCATAATCATGGAGCTTATTCATGTGTTTCCAGCTTATATGACCAAGCCGATAGTGCCAAAAGTAAGTCATATTAAGATCATTTGATTTCAACCTTATAACATTTATGTTATAAACCGACTCACCATCAAGATTCAAAATAAATAACCCATCCTGTGTAAGATCCCTCCCCTTATAAAGGTAAGGATCCCTGTGATTGCAATGCTAGTCCCTGGATCAATGCTAGCATCCACAGTTTAAGATGAAGTACACAGAAACAAAGGTCATTATTACATATCATTCCAGAGACAAACATAGTATTTTACAAACTCCATGGCCACAGGCCTAATACAAGAGTTCAAATATATATAATAAGATAAATAAGTCTTCATCTTCATGTTCCAGAGGAAAGCATGTTGAGTGTAGACTCATAACCCCTAATCATCATCAGAATAACCTCCAACATCACAAGTTACAGCCACAATGGGTCAATACATTGGAATAGTATTGGCAAGTGATACCTTAGTAGAATATTAGTTGTCTAGATACTATATGCATTTTGGCTAAGTGTAGCTTAGGCTTGATTTGCTCAAAATAGGTTTTACCTATCAGTTGAAAACACTAAGTTTTTCTTTGACAAAAATTTCCGAAGGAAACACCAATAGAAATTGGTGAACCTTCACCCTTGTTCAACCACAAGTTTTAACTTAGAAATTGGGATGAGGAGATTCTTGATAGCTTCCATGTCTTGATGCTCAAGTTGTCCAATAGCAGGGACATGGCTAAGTACTTAGATTCTTCCATCTGCAGAGGTTGTGCACTTTCCCCACAAGACTTGATTTTCACCAAGACAGGACCTTTCAGAAGCCTTCCCTTAGACCAAATGGACGCGCTCCAACCTATCATCCCACTACCACCAACTGTCCAAATGGCTAAGTTATTGCAACCTATATGATCCAGGCAGAGCCCATAATGCCATGTGGCTACACTAGAAGCTTCTTAACATTTGGCATCTCAAATCCCTTTGTTCCTGGGTGGCTTTCCACAAGTGAGATACACAAGGTAAGCCATAGAAATGGGCCTCGTGTAACCACTCAACATAAACCATTCTTTCCAGTCCACCTAGGTGTTTCATTCACTTAGTTGTTTTATTTAGCAAAAACTTAAGTCCAAAGACTTATAAATATTTTCTCATAGCATGAATATATAACCACCCTTGGTTGCTACTAGCTAGGCTAAGCATGGCATTGATAAGCATCTTAACTTATAAATTTCTAGCAATTCTACAACTACTAGGATTTCCCAAGAATAGCACATAGATCAAAATATTCATGCAAGTCTAGCAAAATATTTCTAGTGCATAGTTGAAAAACATAGGAGTAAAATAATGAAGCACCACTTGCCTTGGTAGTTTGGGGAGTAGCAACAATCTTCACAATCACAATCACTATTTGCACCAAAATCTACACATAAAAATAATGGCACCAAATCACATACAAAACATATACAAACAAAAATATATGAATGCATGTAAAATGCCATGTGATGATTTTCTACACCAAACAAGGCAAGTTCATATTACTGAATCTTAAGCAAGTTCAAAACTTTCCAAATAAATCTTATTTGAACAATATAACACTTTTCAAATAATTACTATACACAATTTATGCCTACACTTGTTTCTGCAAAAACAACCATTTTTATAGAGGCAAAACATTAAACACATTGCATAAATGGAAAGGATTTTCTCTCCTGATTCCAATGATAGAAAATTTGTCAAATTTGGACGTGAGAATCAAAAGTTATGAATTTTGCAAGTTTAAACATCTAATAGATGTAAATTCTGATTTTAAATCAAACCTACAGACACGCGGCGTGTTCTGATTGGTTGATACCGATTCGTGTGGATCGACTACCATGGACCGCCAGATCTAACTTAAATCGCACGGCCAGATCTAATCCATACCCCTTTGTTTAAGTGTTCTATCTAACACGTTGGATCTAGATCCAACAGTGGCCGATCAAACGACCAAAGCCTGGCGGCGCGCGGCGACGTGTGAGCGGCGGCGCGCTCTGTCTACAGTATTGTGGTGGCTACAGAGGGGGCTGGGGTCGTCGGAGAGGCTTACCAGAATCGCAGAAGTGTGCTGGAGCTCGACGCGACAGTGGCTTGTCAATGGGCGCGCGGACACGGTAGGGATTCCTCGTCGGAGTAGAGGCAGACGTCGGGTGTGGCTTTTCATCGTCGTTGCCGGAGTTGTAGATCATGCCACAGTGAAACAGGCGCTGGGTTAGGTGCGCACGAGTCTGGCGAAAACGTGAGTGTCAATAAGAGGGACGGGGGCGGTCGGAATTTACCAGGAAGGGTCGCCGGAGTTGTGTTGTGCTTTGGCTGCTTCTAGAGGTGGACGGTGACGACGTTCTAGGATGATACATAGGAAAAGGAAGGCATGAGAAGATGCGCAAGAACATGTTGATCATGCTCGCCTAAAATAGAGACAGGGGGCGGATGGTGCTCACCGGAATTGGTCGCCGAATGTTGTTGGTACAACGGCGGTGCGAGCAAGATTGTGGGCAGCCTGGTGGCGGAAATGGTGCGCTAAGTGAGGGGAAATGAGCGGAGAGGGGAGGGGGTCTTATATCCGGAGCAAGGGCGGAGATTACGCACGCACTCATCATCATTTAAGCAGATTAAAGTCGCGGCAGCGAAGGGGGAGGAAACGGGCGGCGACGACGTCTACGCGCGGAGTTTTGGGAAGAAGGTGCTGACGTGGAGAGGGTCCACCGATCAGTGACTGCGGGGTGGGTCTGTGCCGCGTGAGATAAGGAGGGAAAAACCCCGGGTGGGCTTGCTGGGCTGCGTTTGCTGATGGGCTGAAAGTCTGGCGCCGGCCCTTTTCTATTTCTTATCTCTTTTTCTTTTTCTAAAATGATTTTCAGGAAAGTTTTTCATATGAATTCAAAATCATTTGGATTCCAAACCTTTCTGGCCTTTTATAAAATGAAACTTGTATAATTTTGAGTATAAAATCATGCTGTCTTGTTGGACTAGCATGGTCCTTTGAAGATTAAAAATAACAGTTCCTTAGCACATGGTTTGCTGAAGATTTAAAAATGGTTTTAAAACCATATTTGTTTTGTAAATTTTTGTCCAAACTCGAACATTCAAGCAAAACAACATGAGGACAAACAAAGCTTGGTTTAAAACAATTATGCTCTCAATTGAGAGTGGCATTAGATTAATGTTTTCTCACATAAAATAATAGCACTAAGTAATTCTGCTTTCTTGAAATGAGTTGGAAAATGATCCCTAAATGATATGCATGCATGAATGATGTGCAATCTTTGAAAACATGATTTTAGGTATGTTACATCCTGGACGGGTGCAAAGCCGTGAAACCTTTCATTCAAATATAAAGAACAACCATTATTCTTGATATTTGACTCGTAGCCTTGCCTCATCAAACATGAAGCACAAATAATGTTTCGACTTAGCACTTGAACATAATAACAATTATTCAGTTCCATAATGAATCCGGAAGGTAAATGAAGTTGCATTGTGCCGACTTCCAACGCATCAATTCTTGCTTTGTTGCCAACTCAAATATCAACCTCGCCTCTTGCTACGCTGCTAGTTCTTACCAGTTCCTGAGTCGAAAGTCAGAGCCCCACTCTTGGCTTTATCGGACAAATACTTGTTGCAGTTCCTCTTCCAGTGGCCATCCGCCTTGTAGTAGAAGCAAGTGGATCCGGATGAAGGAGATGGCTTAGTCCCTGAGGGAGCGCTTGGGACCTGGTCCTGATCCTTCTTTCCTCCCGACTTAGCCTTCTTCTTAGTCCAAGAACTTTTCTTGAACTTAGCCTTATTCTGCACCATCAACACTTGACTGGTGCCCTTCTTGAGATCCGACTCTGCCTGATTGAGCATCCCATGCAATTCAGTGAGCTTCTTATCCATACCATGCATGTGTTAGTTCGAAATGAACTTCCCATATGCACTAGGAAGAGAGTTCAGAATTATATCTTTAGCGAACTCTTCGCTAATGGGGTATCCAAGCCTCTCTAGAGACTGCACATAACCAACCATTTTGATCACATGCGAACTCAGTGGATCACCATCCTTAAGCTTCCAACTCAACAAATCTTGAGAGACTTGATACCTCCTAGTCTTCGCCTGAGCCTGGAACATACTTTTTAGGCTTTCGATCATATCGTAGGCCTCAACATTCTCGAACTGCTTTTGCAAGTCCGGTTCCATGTGAACAAGCATAAGACATCTAATATCCGTGGACTCATCCTTAGCCCGACGGTAGGCATTTATGGCAGCGACAGTCGCATTCTCATTTGGCTCATCTGGAAGTGGGTTGTCTAGGACATGGTCTTTCTTTTCTGGTTTGAGAACAATTCTCAGATTTTGATACCAGTTGGTAAAATTAGTGTCGTTCAGTTTATCTTTCTCAAGAATGGTTCTCAAAGCAAAACCTGGTATATGAGAGTGACTGCTACTGGGTGCCATGATCTACAACAGAAATATGCAAAACACTTTAATACATGTACCCATAAAAGAGCAAGCATATTAAACACTTTAATATTTTATGCTCCCACTAGAACCAACACCCCTCCTACGGTTACTTAGTGATTCAGGATCCTAAATAAGCAAGTCGGCTAGCGAGCTTTAGCATCACCGCTAGCCGCCAAGTGATCTAGGTAAACAACTCCTTGTCAATCGCGTATCATACGACTCATGTTGGACGGGTGGGATCACATGCCCTGGCTCCCATCCGACTTTTCCCCGAGCCCCACAACCGTTGTGATAGACCCGTCTAGCATACCAAGTGTTTCCGCAGTAAAAGTCCGACTTGAATCCACCTAGTCGGAAAGAATTGGCAGCACCTCAATTTTATGAGCGCACTACCAAAAATGTCCGACTTGTGATGGTGCAAACACTGGCGGGAAAATCGACTAGACCTTCTTTGAGGGATTAAATTTTACCGACTATCTAATAGAGGTAAAACAGAGACATAACAATAACACAAAATAAATCAATCATAATGCGAAATTGTATGGCTCTCTCCATGGTGATGTCCATCTCCATAAAGCCTGTAATCCGACTCGTGCCAACTCTTGTCACTTGTCGTCTTACTCCATGTCGCCGACATGTACATCACCTTGCATGCCTTCATGTTTCTCCACTCAACTACACTAGCTTAGTAAAGTAAATTACAAGGAGAATCCGATACCCAGTTCGTCATACAATAAAATAATAGCACCTAGGCTCCAGCTTGCTGATAAAACCCGTGATTCGCAGATCATGTATGGATTACACACATACATCACAATGACATGAACCATACCATTCACAACTTCCTGCAAAAACAAGTTATGCATAGATACGCTATATACTGGTTTTGTGAAACTTGCAATGACATTTAAGGAGCTACGACAGGGCGAAGCCAGCGGGTGCGGGCAGCGCCCGACAATTTTTCCAAAAACGTAGATATCATCTACGATCCGAACATGGATTCCGACCATCGTTCTGACTCGATCAAACTCTTTGATCTTCGATCACCGCATCTGGATTTACGTGTCACAGTCTATCCCGATGGCGGAAACCAACCGATAGGGGTATGTCATTCCACGAACTCAGCAGTATCATCACGGAAATCAGATCTACCATTCCCCGAGTATAGTTGATCTAATCAACCTCATACAAAACTGATCTATCTCATAGATCGACCACAAAAAACTGCACATAGATCTCATCTACAGCCAACCGGATATCACATATGCGAGATCTCGAGCCTAAAACCAGAAGCTATCTCTCTGATACCACTGTTGGGCCACGTAGAGATAAAAAACTTTTCTTCTAACGTGGCGATCCCAAGATCTAGCTGAGGTAGAAGGCCACGAGGTTTACCACTAGGCGCGCAGTTGCAGGTTACTGATGAAGCGCGCCAGTGGAATGTAGTGCAGTCCTTTGCGATCTGGTCTTCCTACTGCTGATCGTACAACACCTCTGCTGGTATCCACACGTACAAGGAGGAGCACCGGCGGCGAACTGCTGGGTTCGGTACATCAGCAGGACTGCTGTGGAGCTAGGGTTTCCAACACATGGAATGACCTAACTGATCAACGATTAACCCTCCTGGGTTACTGTGCTCCACTATATATAGGGAGTGAATGTGGGATCCACTCTCATGGCTCATTCACTAAAGCCCATATAATATTAGTCACCGTGAGTCTAACTCGCTGACTCAGTCCAAAACCGGCTCAGGTCCAATCCAACCTGATTTCCGGTTCAGATCCAATCCGAACTTGCTCCCGCTCTTAAGTGTGTGACCCCGCAGGCTCATGGCTACTTGAACACCATTTGAGTCCGACTCTCAATCGATTAGTCGGTAGCGGCTCCTAGCAGAATGCCGACTCCCAAGTACTAAAGATTCATGACGACTTGCCTTTCCAATGCGACTTGCGTCCGATTCCCTTTTGCCTCACGATATACCTTGTCAGACAATAGGCGAATACTTGCCATCCCTTAAATAGTCCGACTCTCTTCTCGATCCGAGATAAGTGATTCACCCGACTAACTTTTAGTCGATCGCCTCGGTTAACACTTACCGAGTCGTGCATGGCCATTCTTTTCGAATCATATCATCCGAGAGGTCCTAGAGAATATTTCTCCAAGTGGAGGGGCAAAATCCCATCTTGATTATTCACATCACGCAGCTTGATTCTGAGTTGACCCGAACTATGCCTTTATAACTGCCTAGTTATGTATCAGCGTTTGACAGAACCTAAGTCGATGATCCTCAACTCGTACTATGCAATAACCTAAGGTCTAATGATTACATTGATTGATATATACAAATGATAACTTGTTCGTTGTACCTCAATATGGGTCAATCTGACTCGCTAAATTCTTTAGCCGAATCCGTGTAAGTCGGAATAGCATCTCCACGTCCATGACAAGTGGAACCGAGTCATCAAGTCGACTTTCACATTGGGCTAAGTTGTGTGTCCAGCACAACCTCAATGACCAAGGACATTTAGTACAAACAACATGAATGTATAGTTCCACACAGGAATCACATATTCAATGATACACATCAGATGTTTATACAAGGACAACTTAATATATTTATGAATACAATAGGAAATATCATCATCCATGATTGCCTCTAGGGCATATTCCCAACAATGACTCCCATACTCGTTGCAAGTTAAGTTATATAATGGTGAGTTTCTTTCTACTATAAGTTGTGCATTGGTATGTGTGATGCTTCTTGTCCGTATTCTTTTTATTGACACTTCACTCCATAAACATGTGGACATGTTTACTGAGCTCAGTTTTCGCTTGGGGACAAGAGAGGTCTAAGCTTGGGGGAGTTGATATGTCCAATTTGCATCACCATTCTATATCAAAATTTGCTTCTATTCATTGATATATTCCATATTAAAAGGTGATACTTATGTCATTTCATCTGTTTTTGCATGTTGGATGATTCTTGGAGGATGAATTGGCAGAGTTAGGATTCCGATGGAAAAAGCAATGTCTAGATGCAATTTTTGCGAAGATCAGAAAAATACTATAAAAAATACGGAAAACCATATTTTTCCAGAAGAAGAAGGAAGCTACAAGGTGAGGAGGAGTTGAGCCACAGGGGGCCCACACCCCCCAGGCGCGGGCCACCCTGGGCCGCGCCTACAAGGGGTGTGGCCGTCCTGGACCACCTCTGGATCAGCCCCTTTGCCTATTACTTCCTCTCGAAACCCTAAAGTTCGGGGATCAACCACATAAAGATTCCTCCGCCTCTGCAGGGCGGAAACCACAGAGAGGGAAAGAACTCTCCGGCAGACAAATTTCTACCATGGAAATTCCTTCCCGGAGAGGGGAGATCATCGCCATAAACACCATCAACAAGATAGACTTCATCGGGATCATCATCATCATCCACACCACCATCTCCAGTAGCAGCATCATCACCACTCCATCCCGATGTAACAATTGCGTTGAATCTTGCATAGTTCTTAGGGGAAACTTTCCCGGTGTTAATTACTATTATAGTTGATGCTTGTGAGTGGAACCATTGAATTATTGTCTATTATCAGATTGTCATTCGTCATCTCTGATCTTTATCCATATGATGTCTCGTGAGTAGTTCGTTTAGTTCTTGAGGACATGGGAGAATTCATGTTGTTAGTAGTGGAATTGTGTTGAGGTATTATTCAATCGTTTAATATTTAAGTTATGGTGCTATTCTTCTAGTGGTTTCATGTGAACGTCGACTACATGATACTTCAACATTTATGGGCCTAGGGGAATGCATTGTGTATTTGGCTACTAATTGTGGGGTTTCCGGAGTGAGAGAAACATGAACCTCCGTTAGGAAACCTTTGCACAAGGGAGTGTAGGATCTCAGATTTTAAGGTTGTGGTTAGGTTTTTATCTTAATTATTTTCTTGTAGTTGCGGATGCTTGCAAGGGGTTTAATCAGAAGTATGTATTAGTCCAAGTAAGGCCGGTACATTAGCACAGGTTCACCCACACAACACTTATCAAACCAAAGAAGATTAATCAACTATATGAAACGAAAGCACTTGAAAGTATTCCCATGTGTCCTCGAGAACGTTTGGTCCTCATAAGTATTACCACCGGCTTGTCCTTTGCTCAGAAAGGATTGGGCCACTTGCTACAATTATTTGCTGTCTTTATTTACTTTATTTCCTTGCTTTATCAAAAAACCCTAAAATTCCATCTGTTAAGTATTTACAGAGATTTACTGCTCCAAACCACTAGTCAACACCTTCTGCTCCTCGTTGGGATCGACACTCCTATTTATCGAAAGTACTATGATATACCCACTATACTTGTGGGTCATCAAAGGGCTGAACCGAATTATTTTCGGCTTCCTCTCCAACATTCTCCTCTTGCTGGGAGAGCTCCGCCATGTATGTGTTGAGTTCTTCCTCCGTGAGTGACCATCCTTTCCTAGTATCAAGGTTAAACAAAGAAGGTGCAGGCAAAGGGACTACTTGCTCAGACTTACCCCCTCTCTATCCTCTCTGGAGAAAGGCTATTTCATAAGTTAACACGCTCAACCTAGCCCAAGAAGAAATGAATTTATGATGTATCATGGAATTAAGATCAAGCCTCTCTATGGGAAACTGTAAGTCTGAATGATGAGCTGCTAAACCATGCAAAGCTAATAAACGAGAGGCAATGAGACCTCCACAAATTCCACCTTTCTTGCGGTTAGCAGCAAGACGGAAAGCTATCAAAGCATCCAAATTATAAGTCCTATCATGTTTCAAAGCAGCTGAGATAAAAGCTAGATCATATGAATATAATTTACTAGCAGTTTTCCAAGCAAGAACACACTTGGCAATGAAATAGGAAAAATATCGAATAGATGGGAGATGAATATTCCAAATTTTACCACTCTCCTTTGAGAAGCTGCTTCCTAGGAAAATTTCCGCATATAAATCCATGATTGGCGTGGGTTGTTCCCCAATCCTTTCACACGAACCCCATTGTGGCACTTTAATAGCTGCACAAAAATCATCAAAAGCGACATTGACAGCTATATTATAATTTTTGTAGTGAACCATGGGGTTAGGCAAGGAGCAACAAAATCGAAAATCCTGCACCATAGACATAGTCAGTTTCACATATTAGTAAGGTTCATCTCCAACAAAATGTTCCAACCCTGCATTAGAAATTAGGGTCAGGAAATCTTGAAAAATTCCCTGCAGTTCTCATGAATTTGGGGCATGTATATATAGAAGAGAAAACTTCCTCCTCGCGGTGGACTTTTATAATCTTCGGTACCCTTAATTCATGTTGATTCAGCTGGTACTCACTCATCTTCTTTTCTGAAATTTTTAGACAAACATCAAACCAAGTGATTTCCAAGCTAATAGATGATGGGGAACTACTATAGGAACTTGAAAGAGGGCTAAACATACATCAAAATGATTTCTCTAAGCATATAACAAGCATGCAAACTCACATAACCTGTCACCTACAGTAGCAAAATACTCAAGATATAATCCACCAATCAAAAATCTAATTGGACAAGCGGAGGAGGCACATACCGGAGAGCAATCCCTCCAAAAATCAGCAGATAAGATGGGCTGAGCAAGGAGATCGAAAATTGGGAGCAACAATAGCAAGAACTTGAGCTTTAAGAAATTTTCCGGTGTTTTCGGGAGATAGAGTGAAGTGGCGGGAAGGAGAATAGGTGGAGGGCCAGGGGTGGCTCACACCATGGCCAGGCGTGCCCATGGTCTGGCCACGCAACCAGGTGGTGTGCCTGCTTGGTGGGCCCCCCTGGGTCACTCCAGGTACCTCTCTGCCCCTTTTGTGGCGTAAAAAATAATATGAATTTTCTAGATTTTTTTGAGAAACTTTTTTTTTGAGCAGGTTTTGATAAATGATTTTCTCGCAGAAAAAGATTTTGGAAAGATGCAAAAGCAAACCAAAACTAAAACTAAAGGAAATATGCCCTAGAGGCAATCATAGAGATGATTATATTTCTTATGTATCCATGAGTTATTGTAATGTTCCTTGAATATCCATATCAGGCAACTTGTATTGATTGGCAATTATGTTAATTGTTTGTGAAACTTTAAACTTGTGTGGTTATCTAATAGATGTCCCTAGTTGGATTTCATGTGAGGACACACGTGAATATTAGACTAGCACATCGATTGGTTGATGACTATGTTTCACAATTCATAGACATGGAGATGTCAAACCAATGATGTGGACACATGTTATGAACATGGGCTTGGACTAACCCAACTTGAGACTGGCAATTAGTTCCAGGTCTCTTTCTACACATCGTGTACATTTTTTCCTTAGACCTAAGATTGTCGCATGTACATGAGATGTGGATCGACCTTCTTTGGGGCTACCAGATGCTACTCCGTAACTGGGTACTTATAAAGGTAGCTTTCGGGTTTATCCTGAAGCATGCTGCAAGGCATGGTCAATCAAGATGGTATTTGCCCCTCTCTACTTGAGAGAGATATCTCTGGGCCCCTCGAGTGATCGGATCCAGAAATGCATGGTCATGCTACATATGGTTAAGAGTTAACCTAGTAAAGGGATTCCGGATCACAATATCGAGAAAGGGAGGTCAGCTTGGAGCTATACCAAATATCGTGAGGCAAAGGGAAAGACATGTACTAAACCTTGTGATGGTTCGTCCGATATGATCTTTGTATGCTTTTAGGAGTTGGCACGTCTTGCAAGAGTCCGCTACCAACTATTGACAGAATAAATGTATTCGTGTCATGTTTATGCGTATATGAACCTATAGGGTCACACACTTAAGGGGCTGGAAGACTAATGAGGATTAGATCCGAATTAGACTAGGTTTAGGCTACTAATGGGCTGCTAAAGTAGAAGCCCACTAGGGATGCCTATATAAGAGAGGGTCGGGCGAGCTGACCAGGGTTAGACCTTTCCACTCAGCCACCACTCCTCACGCCTGTGTTGCACGCGCGTACCTAGAAGTCCGGCGTCTGACGCTTCCACCCTGCACGTGTGGATACCACGGAGGTGTTGCATCTGTGGCACTTGGACGAGCCACACAAGGGGAGCTTCTCGTGGGACGAGGATGAGGAGGAGACGTAGAACATCTACACTGCCTCGACGCGCTTCATCAAGTTCCGCAACCGCGTGTCTAGTGGTAATCCTGTGATCTATGACAATTGTAATCCTGATTTACGCGGTAGAAATTTATTGATTTGCGCTATTGTAGCCTACCCGTATCCCTTCAGTGGTACCAGAGCCAATGTTGTTCAGTTATAGGTTCGGGGTGTTTGCATATGCTGATATGAAGATTGATCTGAATGATGTGATCGTTTATATGGCGATGGTTCAGGATTGATCTATGATCTTGCTTTCCATGTTCGTGATTCTGAGGTTGTCGAACGACTTACCCCTACCGGTCGGTTTCCTCCATCAGGGTAGACAGTGACACATAAATCATGTTGAATCACGAAGATCAATATGATTGATCGAATCAGAACCTAGATCTAAAATCGGTGTATCGTGATCAAAGGAGTTAGATCAGATCGGAACAATAGTCGGTTTATGTTATATTTGATTTGCCGATCAAAATCCTTAAAGAAAATTGTGTAGCTCCTTTTGTATCTCGTTAAGGTAACCAGGTGCTGCGAGTTCACATGATCCGGTAGAATGCAATTCTATGCATAACTTGTTTTTGCAGGATGTATGTGATTAGTATGGCCCATATATCTATGTGATGCATGTATGAAATTTTTCATGACCTGCGTGTCGTGAGTAGGGCAACACGGCTGGAGCCATATGTGTTATCATTTATTGTAATGGCATGCGTGCCAACTTGTGATGATCCTAATACTATGTAATTTTGATTACTATCTGTTAGGAGTAATAGCTTGTATTAGTTCTTGGAGGACTCATCACCTAGAGGATGGCTCACATGGAACATTAAGATGGAGATCATCATGGTGGACAGGTTCTATGGAAATGGAGATCACCATGAGAAAATGGGCCATACTGTGTCACATCTATGTGAATGTTATTCTTATGCGTTTTAATACTATGCATGCTTAGATGATAGAAGTAGAACGATCCCTCATAGATTTAAGTTAAACCATGCCCTCCCAACCAAACCTTGCACCATCCTAGGCCCTTTACAATTGTTGGTGGGCCTATGAAATTAGGGTGCCGCAGTTTTCCTTGGCTGGATGGGATTGTATCGGATACCTACACGCATAAGGGTTGGTGAACTTGAAAAGGTCATCTTAACAGTTAAGGACCTTGGGGCATAAAGGTTGGGTGCCTAGTTTTGACATAGAGATGTCACCGAACAACAAGAGTCATATGTGATATGATTAGCAAGTGTTGCTTACTGATTTACCTTGTCTTCGAGCAATGATGCAAAAGCACACTAGTCGACTTGTTAATTGTGGATCTTGAATCACTTAGTATCAATAGAGGGATATTGATTTAAGTGGGAGTATATGCTATTAAATTGTTTAATATGTTTTATTCTTTCATGGTTACATGGCTTAGTATTTTGCATGTTTTCTGTTGTAGATCAATGTCACCGAACACTGCATCACCTTTTTCTTTGCGGTCAATTCTTGACAAACATAAACTAAATGGAACAAACTATTTGGACTGGGTCCGTAACCTGAGAATTCTTCTCAGGTCTGATAAAAAGGAAACAGTTCTGGATACCCCAATCCCCGATGAACCTGCTGAAAATGCATCTTCTGCCCTCAAGTATGCCTACAAGAGAGCATGCGATGATTCTCTTGAGGTTAGTTGTCTTATGCTTGCATGCATGGAACCTGAACTCCAAAATAAGTTTGAGGATCAGGAAGCATACGATATGATCGTCGCACTTAGGGACATGTTCCAGACTCAGGCTAGGACTGAGAGGTACAATGTCGCCAAGTCCTTTGTGGAATGCAAGCTGGCAGAGGGAGCCGGTGTAGGCCCCCATGTGATCAAAATGGTTGGTTACAGTCAGACTTTGCAAAAGCTTGGTTTTCCACTAGGCCAAGAGTTGTCTATTGATTTCATTTTGGTGTCTCTTCCATATAGCTATGGGCAGTTCATTTCGAACTACCATATGCATGGGGTTGAGAAGGGCCTTAATGAGTTATGCGGGATGCTAGAAACATCAGAAAGTGACATGAAGACGTGTGTAGGGAATATCCATGTGATGGCTATGCAGAACAATCCTAGCTTCAAGAAAAAGGGTACTTCTTGGAAGAATAAGGGCAAGGCTAAGGATACGATCCCTAAGCCTGCACCCAAGCAAAAGGCTGGACCTGCAGATGACACTAAGTGCTTCTTTTGTCATGAACATGGCCACTGCAAGAGAAATTGCAGCAAGTACCAGGCTTCTTTGAAGAAGAGTGGAAGTAATAATACTTCCCACTCAGGTACGCTGGTTGTAAATGTTGTGGACATTCTTCTCGATGATTCTTATGTTAACTCTTGGGTATTTTGTACCAGATTGGTTGCTCATATTTGCAATTCGATGTAGGGGCTAATAAGGACTAGTGAAGTGTA
This sequence comes from Avena atlantica, assembly GCA_910589765.1. Lineage (NCBI taxonomy): Eukaryota > Viridiplantae > Streptophyta > Magnoliopsida > Poales > Poaceae > Avena > Avena atlantica. Next base: position 131,969,195 of record OU342733.1, read on the forward strand.
GAAAGGCGAAGTGGATTTTTGCGTCGGAAATAAAGCAAGGGTTGCTGCATTGTTCGTTGGCGTAATACAACTTCACCTTCCATCAGGATTTATTATGGAGTTGAATAATTGTTATTACATTCCAAGTATGGGTCGAAACATTTTATCACCTTCATGTTTCTTGAGGGATGGTTATTCATTCGTGAGTGCAAACAATGGTTCTGTAATCTCTAAGAATGCTATGTTTTTGGTTGATGCTCCCATTGTGAATGGGTTATTTATTTTAAATCTTGATGATGCATCTGTTTACCATGTTAGTGCTAAAAGGCTTCAGCCTAATGATTTGAGTCCTACCTATTTATGGCATTGTCGTTTGGGGAATATAAGTGAAAAGCGCATGAAGAAGCTCCATGGTGATTGTCTTCTAACTTCGTTTGATTTTGAATCATACGAGACATGTCAGGCTTGTTTACTTGGAAATATGACCAAGTCGCCTTTTTCGGGTTTACACGATAGAGCGACAGACTTGTTGGAACTCATACATACTGATGTATGTTGACCAATGAGCACGACAACCATAGGAGGATATCACTAATTCATTACTTTTACTGATGATTTTAGTAGATATGCTCATGTCTACTTGATGAAGCATAAGTCTGAAACCTTTGAAAAGTTCAAGGAGTTTCAGAGTGAGGTAGAAAATCAACGTGGCAAGAAAATAAAGGCCTTGTGATCTGATCGTGGAGGTGAATATTTGAGTAACGAATTTAGCGATCATCTTAAGAGTTGCGGAATTGTTCCACAACTTACGCCGCCCGGAATGCCTCAAAGAAACGGGTCTCCGAATGGCTTAATCAGACTTTGTTGGACATGGTTCGATCGATGATGAGCCAGTCGGATTTACCATTATCATTTTGGGGTTACGCTCTAGAAATGGTAGCTTTCACACTTAATAGGGTACCATTTAAATCTGTAGTTAAGACACCATATGAGATGTGGACTGGAAAGAATTTGAGTTTTTCTTTTCAAAAGATTTGGGGTTGTGATTCATTTTTCAAGCGACTTCAGTCGGACAAGCTAACACCCAAATCGGTTAAGTGCATTTTCTTGGGATATCCGAGGGAAACCTTAGGGTATTACTTCTACAACCGAGAAGAGCAAAGTTTTTGTCACTCGTAGAGGTGTTTTTTGTAGAGAAAGAGTTTCTCACAAAGGGAACGAGTGGAAGGTCGGTGCGACTTGAAGAAGTTCAAGATGAGCCAGTCATGCTTCTGTGAGTGATGCTATTGTAGCAGAACAAGTTGAGGAACCCGTGGCAATAGAAGCACCACAACCATGAAGGTCGGTGAGGCTCCGCGAAGCGCGGGAATTATTATTGTTAGACAATGATGAGCCTGCGACCTATGCGTAAGCGATGGTGTACCCTGACTCTGAGAAATGGCTGATCGCCATGAGATCCGAGATAGAGTCCATGGGAGACAATCAAGTTTGGAACTTGGTTGGCCTATTTGATGGTTTTAAAGCAACCGAGTGAAAATGGATCTATAATAAGAAGATTGATATGGATGGAAATGTTCACATCCATAAAGCTCGACTTGTTGTAAAAGGTTTTCGACAAGTTCAAGGATTTGACTATGACGAGACTTTCTCTCCCATAGCGATGCTTAAATCTATATGAATTATTCTAGCAATTGATGCACATTTCGACCATGAAATATGGCAGATGGATGTCAAGACGACTTTCCTAAATGGAATCCTAACTGAGGACGTGTATATGATGCAGCCCGAAGGTTTTATCGATCCAAACAATGCTGGAAAGGAATGCAAACTTCTTAAGTCTATTTATGGGCTGAAGCAAGCATCTCGGAGTTGGAACATTCGATTTGATGAATTTGTAAAGGAGTTTGGCTTCATCAAAAATGAACAAGAACCTTGTGTTTATAAGAAGGAAAGTAGGAGAGCGCTGGTATTTCTAATCTTATATGTAGATGACATATTGATGATTGGAAATGACATTCCTATGCTCAAGTCTGTTAAGACCTCGTTGATAAATAGTTTTTCAATGAAGGACTTAGGATAAGCGGCATATATTCTGGGCATCAAGATATGTAGATATAGATCAAGGAGGCTAATTGGATTAAGCCATAGTACATACATTGACAAAGTGTTGAAACGGTTCACCATGGAAGAGGCTAAGAAGGGGTTCTTGCCCATGTCTCACGGCATAAAACTCAGCAAGACTCAGTGTCCTTCGACTACTGATAAGCGCGCGCATGAGCAGGGTTCCATATGCTTCGGCTATTGGATCCATCATGTATGCAATGCTATGTATTCCCCGAGATGTTTCCTATGCTCTAAGTGTTACGAGCGGATACCAGGCAGATCCAGGTGAAGGTCACTTGACAGCGGTAAAGAATATCCTTAAGTACTTGAAAAGGACTAAGGATGTGTTCCTAGTTTATGGAGGTGAGGATGAACTCAGGGTAAGGGGTTAATGCGAGTTACCTTAACGACTCAGATGACTCCAGATCGAAATCTGGTTATGTGTTTGTCATGAATGGTGGTGCTGTGAGTTGGAAAAATTCCAAGCAAGATACGGTGGCCTCCTCTTCAACAAAAGCAGAATATATTGTCGCCTTGGAGGCTTCAAAGGAAGTTGTTTGGATTAGGAATTTCCTGATCGCTCTTGGTGTGGTTCAGGGCGCGTCCAATCCAATGGACGTTTATTGTGACAACAATGGTGCTATTGCACAAACCAAGGATCCTAGACAACACTAGAAGAACAAACATATTCGCATGCGTTGCCATCAGATTCGTGAGTTCATTGAGGATGGTAGTGTCATTATATGCAAAATACATATGGACTCAAATGTTGCTGATCCTTTTACAAAGCCATTCCCGCTGCCTGCACATGAGGCGCACAGAAGAGCAATAGGTATTAGATACAATCTAGATTGACTCTAGTGCAAGTGGGAGACTGAAGGAAATATGCCCTAGAGGCAATCATAGAGATGATTATATTTCTTATGTATCCATGAGTTATTGTAATGTTCCTTTAATATCCATATCAGGCAACTTGTATTGATTGACAATTTTGTGAATTGTTTGTGAAACTCTATACTTGTATGGTTATCTAGTAGTTGTCCCTAGTCGGAGTTCATGTGAGGACACACGTGAATATTAGACTAGCACATCGATTGGTTGATGACTATGTTCCGCAAGTCATAGACATGGAGATGTCAAACCAATGATGTGGACACATGTTATGAACATGGGGTTGGATTGACCAACTTGAGACTGGAAATTAGTTGCAGCTCTCTCTATCTACACATCATGTACGTTTTGTCCTTAGACCTGAGGTTGTCGCATGTACTTGAGATGTGGATCGACCTACTTTGGGGCTATCAAACGCTACTCCGTAACTGGGTAGTTATAAAAGTAGCTTTCGGGTTTGTCTTGAAGCCTGCTGCAAGGCATGGTAAATCAAGATGGGATTTCCCCTCTCTACTTGAGAGAGATATCTCTAGGCCCCTCAAGTGATCGGATCCAGAAATGCATGGTCGTGCTACATATGCTTAAGAGTTAACCTAGTAAAGGGATTTCGAATCACAGTATCGAGAAAGGGAGGTCAGCTTGGAGCTAGGACAAATATCGTGAGGCAAAGGGAAAGACATGTACGAAACCTTGTGATGTATCGTACAATATGATCTTTGTATGCGTTTAGGAATTGGCACGTATTGCTAGAGGCCGCTACCAACTATTGACAGAATAAAAGTATTCGTGTCATGTCTATGCGTATATGAACCTATAGGGTCACACACTTAAGGGGCTGGAATCCTAATGAGGATTAGATCCAAATTAGACCAGGCCTATGCTACTAATGGGCTGCTAATGTAGAAGCCCAATAGGGACGCCTATATAAGAGAGGGTAGGGCGAGCTGACCAGGGTTAGACCTTTCCAGCCAGCCGCCACTCCTCACGCATGTGTTGCATGCGTGGACCTAGCAGTTCGGCGTCTGATGCTTCCACCCTGCACGTGTGGATACCTCGGAGGTGCTGCATCTGTGGCACTTGGACGAGCTGCGCAAGAGGAGATGCTCGTGGGACGAGGACGAGGAGGAGACGTAGAACATCTACACTACCTCAACGTGCTTTTTCAATTCCACAACCGCGCGTCTAGTGGTAATCCCGTGATCTATGACAACAGTAATCCTTGTTTACGCGGTAGAATTTTTATGATTTGTGCTAGTGTAGCCTACCCGTATCCCTTCAAAAACTACAGAAGTTCTAATACACTCTAATATGCAAGCTACTAGCAAGACAAATACGAACAAGGCGAAGGGAAAAGATTGGAGTAGAGAAAGTAAAAGTGAGCAAGGATAACCATGGTAAAAACATTGTTTTGTTCATTAAAATCCCTTTGTTAACAAGGTTGATCAAGTATTGTTACCAAAACAATTTTATATGAAACAAAACTTTACATTTCACTAAATGATTATGTTACCTCAGTATTGATTGCAATAGTCCCAATCATAATATTTTCATAATTTTCTTGTGGTATGGGACAATATGTTTCTCCAACTTTGATGCGCTCAATATTTTCAATTGAATTTAGGCCATAAATCTTATCAATTTTCTTGGGGAAATAAACAGCATGCTCCTTGTCATTAACATTAAAAGTTACTTTTTCTTGATTACAATTAATGACAGCACCTGCAGTATTAAGAAAAGGTCTCCCAAGAATAATAGACTGTGGTGACCCAGCATACCACTACATGATGTAGTACACTATAGTCGTTGATATAACACCAATGAAACACCGTTCACTAGTATTACATACCTCAGAGGGGTACAACAGAAACACAGCAGGTCCAAGACATGACTATAGGTTACAACTCAACTCTTTACACAAGATCCAGAGAACACTCTAGGTTAAAGAGAGAGAAAGAATCTTCTTACAAAGAAGAATTGGAAATAAACAACTCAAAAACTATCATACTATTAAGACTAGTAATTTAACTAATGGTCTGGCATTGCTGCTACTGCAATACGCTATAGAAATAGGTTCTATGGCTAGAGATTATGTTCCTATCTAATCAGTAACTTCGTCTTCACTTGAGTTGATGTATATGTTGACTTCATTGGAGAACTTTAGATTCTGGTGATGATTCCTGGAGCATAACTTGATGTAGACATCGTCTATACTGGCTTCAGAACCTAGCAAGGGTTAAGAAGATACGTGGAGTACGAGCATACTCAGCAAGTTCACTAGAAAATGAGTGTTTGATGCACTATATATACAGCCACAGACCATAGGTCGTAGGCCATGCAAGTTTTCATAAACATTTCTTCAAAGGCTGCTTTTATTCTGAAAAGCTATGTCCGTCAGCCTTCACGGGTTTACCAGAACTTTCATGGATTTCCTTTCCCGCCGCGTTCGCAACTCCTTCCCGGAACATGGAGTAACAAGTTACAGTTCTTACACTATGCAGAGGTGCGTTAGTTTACCCATGAGAGACCTTAGCCTTGTTGCACAACCAAGTCATGACCTTGTCCATACTTCCTTGGTATGAGGACCAGTCTAAGATCCAAGCCAATCACTGCCCCCTTCGCGACCCCGCATGCCTCCTTGGTGTACACCATGCCCACATATTGAATTACGGCAATGATTTGTACAGACCGTTAGATGCAAGAACTATCATGGGACGTTGAGGGTTCCCACCCATATGCTTCATATCTTCTATGAATTACCAATTAATATGCATGCTATGAGTGATAACAGCAACGACCTGCACATCCGACTATATGCGAGAGGAAGAAGATACAGCTGACTTCTCTGTCCCGTTCCAAATCTCATGGTTAATGCGTGATATACGGCGCAAGAATCACTAGCGACATTGCTTGTTAAGTTGTCACATCCCAAAATTTTCCAAATTTTGAAATGTGAAAAATAAATAAACAAATAAACAATTGTTGATTTTTAGGGTGAGAAGAAACTTTTTGATTCCAATTGGAAACATCAAAGCCTATTTTGATCCAATAAAATCCTAAAGGGATTTAAAAAAAAGATAAATAAACAATAAAGTAAAAATAGTTGGAATCACTAATTTTAGATCTTTTAATAAAAAGATTTGGTTTTTATAAAGCTAAGGTAGAATTATAAATAAGGATTATTTTAAAGAGCCAAATTAAATCTTGGCCAAGAAAATGAAATAAAATATTTTGTTTGATAAAAATAGTAAAGGTTTATTTAAATAAAACTATGAGGATTTATTAATATCCAATTTTACTTAAGTAAAGGCTTTTCCCATTTTTTTTAAATAAACACTAAAACTTGTTAATGTATTTTAAATAAGATTTCCAAGTGTTTTTGTTTTTCAAATGAAACCTACTGAAAAGGTTTTGGTTTGGTTTTGATTTCAAATAGAGTTTTTAAATAAATTAAATCTTATTTGAATTAAAGACTCAGGTCTATTTATTTAATTATTAATAGATTCTAAAAGAATAAAAGTATTATTTTATTTTGGACTTTGGATTATGTTGTTAAACAGAACTAAAATAAATACAAAGTTTGGTGGTGGTTTTATTTGAATTGGAGTTTGAATTATTTGATTGAGAATCAAAACAGAAATTCAAATTGGAAAAAGAAAAAGCTTTCAATATAAAAAAATGAAACAAAGCAGCCCACTGCCAACAGGCCCAGCAAGCCCAACTCGCAGCCCACCTACACCCCCTCTGCCGAATCATTTTTCACCCACGCGCGCACCCGCTGAGTCGCTGACCGCTGGCCCCATCTTCCCCTCCCTCACTCTCGCTAACCGTTGGACCCAACGCCACCTCATCGTCGTCTTCACCGCGACCGTTCCCCCTCGCCGTTTACTGCCGTGATTACTCCCCTTGAATTCGCGTTGATGGACGGATTTAACTTGACAGTGACCATGCACACTTAAGCGCCTCGCCCTCCTCTCTCTTTCCCCCCAAACATCGCCTCCCCACTGCCCCTAGGCTGCTCCAATTTGTCCCCACACCACCTCTGTCTCCGACGACGTTTCCGGCCAATTCGGGGGAACCGTAGCCGCCCCTCTCCTCCGAGAGAATGCAAGCTTGCTCCTCAGTCCCGTGCGCACCTGCACGTGTGCTCCACTCGCCCGCGCGCGTCCCCTAGCGTTGACAACCTCGACACAGAGCGTCGCTGCCGTCTGCCATTTCCTCCGGCGAATTTTCCTGGTAAGCACCGACCGCCCCGAGCCTTCCCTTTGATGCTCCCATGAACCCTAGTGCCGTGCGCGTCTAACCGTACCTTCTCTTTTCCTTGGGGTGAACTGCAGCCTCGCCCCCATCGACAACTGAGCAAGCCCGAAGCCACCACTGACTCCGACGAGAAATCCCCTCCGTTCCTGAGCGCCCCTCGGCAATCCGACCACACCTCGAGCTTCTCCACACTCCCACGAACACGGTGAGCTACTTCCCTCCTTCCCTTGCTTCCTGTATCGCCGGCTCCGCCATAGCCAGAGCATGCGCCGCCGCCAGCCGCCGCTAGCGCCGCCTAACCATGGTTAGAGACACAGTGCCCGTTAGATCTTAATCGTACGGCTAGGATTAGATTAAAATGAAGGGGTATGTTTTCATCCGGGCCGTGCTTTTAAATAAGATCCAACGACTTGCAGAGGCTGATTCGCACGAAGCGGTAACGTCCAATAGAAACACGCCACGTGGATTGAGTTTCGATTTAAAACAGAAATTTGAATCTATTGGTTATGCAAACTTTTAAAATTCATAACTTTAGTTCTACACGTCCAAATTTTGAAAATTTTATATCAATGGAATCATCAAGACAAATCCTACCCAACCATGCACTTTGTTTAATGTTTTGCTTCTGGAAAATTGCTTGAATTTGCAGAAACATGTGTAGGCTTATTTTGAATATAAAAATTGTTCTAGATATATTTTTGAGGTGAAATCTTTGCAAAATGGTTTGTTTTGAACCTACTGACCATAGGAACCAACTTATAGATTTAAAAATGTATTTTGTGAAGTTAAGGGATAAATATTTGAATTATCTCATTTCTAGTGAAATAAAAATATTGATTATGGTTTAGAAATGATTTTTGAGTGAAACCTTTGGGAAATGATTTGATTCAAACCTTCTGACCCTAAAACACCAAGTTTTGAGATTAAGAACATATTTGATGAACCATATAAATTTATTACTTTGCTAAAATATATTTTCAACTACATAAAATATCACCTTATCATAATATTTGGTTTATGAGATGAAACCTTTTGCAAATGGTTTTACCACTTTAGAGCCTAGTAGAAACCACTTTTGCAAATAAAACTATCTTTTGCATGCTTGCATGCATGACCTTGTTTTTGTTATTTTATGTGTGATAAATTGTTTGAATGTTAGTTGAATTTGTGTTTGCTTGATTGAATTGTAGTGAAGTTAGAAGAGTGTGATATTTGCAAGATCAAGAAGTGAACAAACATTCTCTACTAAAAAGGCAAGTGACACTATCATCCATGTCCTACTATTTTCATTACACTTAGTGGATTTTATAACATGCATGATAAGGATTACTATATTTTATGCTATGCTAAATCCTAATAGGATACCCTTATATATTCCTTAGTGAAAATATTGTAGTTGTAGTATGCTTAGCCCTGCTATATATTTCGGATGGGATACATGATATGATTATATGAAGAGTTGAAAAGATATATGTTTTATATAATAAAAAAATTACTCAATGAACCACCTGGGTGGACAAGGATACTCAAGTTTTTGGACTAGGTGGCAACAAAGGGAACCATGTTTATATGGCTATCTTTTTGTATGTGCACCAGAAGAAAACCACCCAGGGACTTAGAGATTGAACATGTTTCTCGTACAGTGGCTTCCGTGTACAACCACATGCTAAATGGGCTCTGGCTTAGTCAACTACATAGTGGAAGACCCATGCATTGGCATCTTCAGGTTAACTAGAATTTTGTAAGGGAAATTTATCCCTGCATTGGTGCCTGGTTGACAAGCTAGCATTGTGTATTGGGAGGACTTCTATGGAAAGACTTTGTCACATTCTCGATCTGCCAGTACTCCATTTTGGTTAGTACTTATCCAGCGGCCACTGGTGGCATCAAGACGAGATTGTGTCATGTGGATAAAGTGTACAACTTCTATAGAAGATCAAATTCTATGTACTTAGTCGTGTCCCCGGTTATGGACAATACTGAGCACCTAAGGCCTGAAGACATGGAAGATCTCGACATTCCAATTTCTCAAAGTAAAACTTTATGGTGACAACAAGGTATTAGAAGCACTTGGAGTTTTCTCAAGAAGTTCAGAAAGATTTGACAAAAGATCAAAAACTATTTTGAAAAGATAGGATAAAACTATATTTCTTTCTGCAAATGAGCCTGAACCCTACATAGCCAAATATGCATGTAATGATAGGATCCACTCATTTCTACATAGTAGTGAGACTTGCCAATACAATTCAAATGTATTGACCCTTGTGGCCGTAACTTATTATTTTGCAGGTTTGTTTGATGTTAGTGCAGTTTATTTATTAGGATTACAAGTCTACAACCAACATGATTGCCTGTGGCACATTGAAGATGAAGGACTCCATGCCATATAGATATCCTGCTGCATTGTAATGTGATAGCCAAATGAGCTATGTAAGATGTAATGAATTATTTTATTCCTGGTTATAAAGTTGTACTATGACCTTTGTTTCTTGATATTACATCTTAACTGTGGATGCTAGCTATTGATCCAGGGACTAGCATTGTAAACACAGGGATCTCTACCTTATTAAAGGTTGGGAACCATACATAAGTCCTAGATAATATGTTCCTTTACCACAGGAACTTTCATAGTAGGTTATTACCTCATGGTAAATAACCTATAATCACATTATTATGAAAATAGTATTTTCGGACCTTTTTGCAAAATACTTCACATAAAATAATCAAAGGACATGAGAAAGTGTGAACTTGCCTTGTGTGATTGCAAGATTATGCACTCACGGTCTTCAAGACATTATAAGATCCAATATCTGAAATCAACATCATTGGTCCGGTAAGGACTAATGTTTAAAGAAGCAAGATTCTTTTATGCATAAGTAATGTATTGCAAGTTGATAAACTCGAATCCTGGGGTAACGTTGTTGTAGGGTTTGGATACTGGAAATGGTTACTTTAGAATGTGTTATCCTTTTTAGATAAGTTTCATACTTGTGTTTCTTATTAAGGCTTGTGAGTGTGTGTGAAACAATATGTAAACATAATGGCATACAACAATAAGATATACTAATGAGATGTTCTACTCAAGGACTGCTTATATGAGAATTACCTTATGTTCAAGTTTTACTTTGGAAGTAATGATATTTACAAGGAACTTAAGTGTTAACAATACTAAGTATAATAGTAAAGCCTAATGTAATATGATTATTATTAATTTCCATTTGATTTTTGAAGTGGCAAAAAGAATAACATTTGAAGAAAAGATTTTTTCTAAGGTCTAAGCAATATTTCTGGTTAATCAAATGTGGTCAAGGATGTTTGTGCTTACTTGAATATCTTGGATTTGAGATTCTTTATGTCTTAATTATAATAGAACAAAGTTAACTATAAAACACATAATAAAGTTTTTAGCATCATACTTAAAGTCTGGTAGGCTAAAGTTAAGTTTAAAACATAGATGGACTTTAGGTGTAATGCTTATTATACTTATACCTTTTTCACTTCATAATTTTTCTTTAAAGTTATTTAAGAATGGTATTACTTTTATTTGGTAGTGGTTTCTTTACATTATAAATGTATAAAGGGATTTATCTCCCTATAAGGGTGTGGTTAAGGTTTGTGAATAAATAAACAATATTATTTACTACTTATGACTCACTATAGTGTTTTGATTTGTTTATAAACTTGTGGTTAAAGTAAAGGAATGGTTTTTATCTCATTATAATTATTCTTGGAGATTTTAGATTGGATAAGGATTCATTTATAAAATAATCTACATCAATGGTTGAGAGATAATTTAATAAAACTGTATTTGAAGTGTGTTAAATCATTTTGAATGCACACTACCAATATTTAAGACTAATACTATTTATTAGACTCAATTGACTAATTTTTAGATTTATTAGCAAATTTTATTTACCTTTATATGAATTATTAATTAAGGAAAGGGTTTAAATTCAAGTTGTTAAAGTGTTTGAATTTTTTATTTAACTGAAAAGAGGAATATTATATTTTTAACATATACGTATTATTTTTGTCATCATGTTGGTATGTTACACTTATTTTTATGATTTATAAATAATAAAATATGATTTCTACAATTTTTAATACTTTATAAACACTTAATAAATATTAAATATTTAATTATGTGAAATAATAATGCATGATTATAAATTTTAATATAGTTCTTATTTTTCTAAGATTTTTGGTATTATATTTATATTTTTAATATTTACCATTATTAAAATATGAATTATCAAAGTTTTATTATTTATTAAACCTTTATTAAATATTAATTATTTAAATGGTTAACATAATAATGTTTAATAATAGTTTTAAGTTATAGATTTTATTTTTCTACAAATTTTCATATATTATACACATTTTTCTGATTTATAAAAAAAAGTTATTAATGAAACAAGATTTAATCATTTTATTATATTGGAATTAATATTGTTTTATCTAATTCCTAAACAGGAAATATTTTTCTTACTTAGACAGGGTATACCCCAAGTCACAGACAAGTGGGGCTCAAGGCCACGTTGGTGTGCCACGCTGGCGTGGACCAGTCAATAGGGTGGACTTGGTCAACGATGACATCGGCGTGACCTCACGATGACGTCATATGAACTGATCTTCTCAGATCATGTTCGATTTCGGCAATTTGGTGAATGTGCGAGGCTATGGGTAGGTGGTTTGGATGCATAAGAGTTTGCTGGTTCGAACTTTGGCCGCTCCACTAAAAAATGGTCACCGGAACCTTAGCTTTGGCGAGCCTAGACGACGGTGAGCAAACGCCCTAGTGGCGAAGTCGACAGAGAGGGTTAGAGAAGAATCGGAGAGGTCCGCGAGTACCAGTAGCTCACCAGGATTCGGAAGAGCGTGTCGAAGACGGCGGAGGAGGTTTGAGACGGTGGCAATCGACGATGAACAGTGACGTCTGGCGGCGGTAGACACTTTGATCCCGTCGATTGGTATTGCGCCGGCTTGCGTGATTTGACAAAGATGAACAAGAAGAGCACGGTGAGCATGTTGGTGTCCTCCGTTAGTCCTAGGGTAGTCGGGGACTGATGCTCCCTGATGGCCTTCTGTCTGAACAAAGAAGAAAGGAAGAAAATGAATGAAGGGGTACTACGCCAGTCGTTGTCTAGCTTGGGCCAGGTGGGCTGTAGTGTGGTGCGGGTGAGTGATAGATAGGTTGAAGGAAATGGGATGTGGGCTACGTTTTACTGACTATCTCTTTTTTCTTTATACCTTTCTGTTTTCTATTTTCCGTTCTTAGATTTTTAATTTGATCATTTTATTTAAATTTCCTTATAGGGTTTATTTACTGAATACTTTCAGCAACAAGAAAATTATTAAGAATCAATTTTTCAACTTTTATTATATAGTGCTATAGTTTTCTATTTTCTAGATATATATACTTTTCTTAATATTAGTTGTAAGGCATTTTGATATGAATTTAATTTATCTTATATTCATAAACTTATTAAAGAATGTATTAATATTTCCATGAGTTTTTGATTCTTATTGATTTATAATCTTAAAGAAACTTTTATATAGTGATCCTTTATTATTATTTGATGCATAATATCCTAAGGATTTAACATGATTACTATTACTCCCATGAATCTAGAGAATAACAAGGTATATATATTTTGTTATAACTAAAAAAAGAGTTAGGGTTTGAATTGTAAATGTTTACCCTAGGGTTTAGGTACTTACTATATTTATATTCCTCTGTTGATGTGAATAAAGATTAATGGCTAAACATATTGTCTTTATGTTTGTGATCATTATTCATATCACTCTTTTTAAAATAATAAGGCTATTTTCTAGAATGACTTATGAGGAAGAATTAATTAAGATAGTTCCTAAGAACATGTTATCTTGATAGTTGGAAATGACAAAGATGTGCTTAAGTGATTTGCTATAGGAAAATATTCCTATGAAGTTTTGTGTAAATAAGATGATAGATCAACCAGATGAAATGGATACTCTGTTTGGTTAGAGATTTAAGTTTTAGATTTGATCCAGAATTTCTATCTCTCATACTTCAATAATCATGGACTTCTAATTAAGGAATTCCTTTCCTAGATATACTACTTCTTCCTATCCCTCATCATGTGTTAACATGAGGAGCTTTACTTTAGAAGAATATTCTTATCCACCTTTTATTCTTCTAATTCCAATGATCTTGACACTGAAGCTTTCATCATCTTCTCATATCTATACTTGGTTATATCAAACTAATCTACTGCTGATAACCTCCCATCTAACAATTCTTTTACATTTACTTCCATTCATGCTCTTCCCTTATCATCCTTCACTAATATCATTTCAATAGATGTATACATCAAATCCTACTTCACCTCAAGTGCTTAGTATTCCCAAAGAGGAAAATACTACTTCTTTAATCCAATGTTGCTCTAACATCATCATAATCATTCTATCTTATATATACTTCGCTCTAGTATCTTATACTCCAACCTCACATTATATTAATATGGCTTTTCATGGCTAACCTAGAATAACATTGCTATACTAGGGTTCAATCATGTTCTATTCACCAATGTCACTTATACATGATATAAGCATTCAATATTGGTGGTTAAAGCATCATCATTATAATCCTTTAATTATTTATGGCTTAGGTTAAGAATTGGTGAATCAATAGTTGATTACTCAACATTGATAAACAACAGATTTTAGAATAAGATTCAATAGAGATGATAAGGATTTATATGGAAAGAAAGATATATGGTGAATGATCTTGACTTGGTTTCTTTCCTACTCAATACAACTAAGAGTTAGGGTTGTATTACCATGATACTTATGGTATAAGTAGATGAGATTAAGATAGATCAAGATTTAGTTGTTGCATTCCTATTACTTAAGTTATGTTTATAACTTGGTATTCGTGAGTTGTGTAATGAATACTAGGATATGATCACCTAAGGATCAAATATAATCCATTAAGTCATGTATTAGGGTTTTAACTTTTATTACATTTGATCTATCCTTAGGTCAAATCCCCCTTACCCAAAATAAGGTTTTGACAAAGGTCATATTGAAACTTATCGCAGTCAACTTGATGATCTACTTCAATTCCATCAAGTTAAGAGAAGCTTCAATCACTTCGACAAGTTTTTATTTAAAAGCGCGAAAATTATTCGAATTTTCTATGCATGAATGCAATGCACACATCTGGGTTCATCTTATTTCTAAGATCTAATGCTGGGATGTTACATAGACATATTATCATCTTAAGGCATTTCAAGCACAACAAAATCAGTTAGTATCAATGTAACACCACGGTTCTGAAAAGACGGTGGCTTCTATGTGACATGCCAATCCCTCGATCGGTTCATTGGCCCACAATATAATAAGATGAATAACATAGCAAAATATCCGTGTATCATAAATAACGAAGATCCAGAGTACCATTATTACAATAAAAGCTTAGCTCAAGGCTAGCTCAAATTATTCAGGTAGCAACATAAATAAAGCAAATCCTCCATTCTTCAAATTGCCCACAAGTGAACAAGTGCCGAGTGGAGTACCGTGGCCTATATCGATTACTCAGAATCGGAATATCCTGCAACATGAAACATAGCAGCCCCGAAGGGTCAATACATGGAATGTATGGCAAGTAGAGCTAGTAAAGGAGACAATAGTGCTAACATCTACATGCATATTTGGCAAGTGGAGCTCTGGCTAGCTTGCATTTTAAAATACCCTTGTCCTACTTTCATAAACAGTTTTAGATTTTCTTTGAAAAGATCCCAATTAAGATAACCCAATCAGCATTAAAGCAATTATGAAATTAGAATGAGCGAGAAACATGTCATGGAATCAATACCAAGCAACTCAGATGTCCATAACCGGGGACACGGCTAATCGATTATCTTATACACCCTGCAGGGTTTAGTACACTTTACCCATGTGACTTGGCCAGTCCAGCTCGTACCATCACTCTCATTTTGGGTGATGATAGGGAGACGTCCAAGAAGAGACCGTTCGGGAAGTAGCTCCCCAATCCCGACGCGCACCGGTCCAACCTACCAAAATTCTACATCTCTGGATACGCGGGTTCGAGTTACCACAACATAAAGAAGCCAATCATTTTCTCTTGATACCTGGGTGCCTTTCCGCAATGATACCACCAAAATTTATCAATTCCATCACACCCAGGAGATTCATTGATTAAGTTGTTTTAGTTTTCGCAAACCAACACATTTAGAAACAACTTTTAGTGATGTAACCCATCCCTCGTTCATCATAGCATGGCTAAGCACATCTACCAACGGTGGTTCATCTACAAGGAAAGCCCTACCACATAATAGGACATACCATAGCGATAGTGTTATCCTACTCATGCATCTATAAAATACACGATAATGTATTGAAAATAGTTGGATGATATGATGAACAAGGTAGCATCTACTTGCCTTGGTTGTAGCGGTCGGAAGAACAATCCACACACGAGCAAGCGTTGCACTCGTCACAATCTCACGATGCAATTGCAATCATAAACAAACCATCCACAAGCATATGCAAACAAAGATGAAGCAAGATGCATGACAAGTGGATTGATGCTACAACAGCACCACATAATACTATTCAGTAAAGCTACTATATGCATGCATGGAAAATATTTTTAGCGCAAGGAAAACAAGCATGCAATTTATAATGCTCAATAATAGAGCTAGAAACCAAATAATTCACTACTGTTAACTTACTGTTTGTAAAATCTTGGGAAAATTCTACTGTGTAGGCATTACTGAATAGGAACAGTACCAATTGGAATTTATCAAAAAGGAATTATATAAGTCCCTGAGGAATTAAAATACTGCAGAAGGCCATTAAATAGTTTCTGCAAAATTTATTACTGTAAGCCTAACTTTTTAATTCACTTTGAGATTCCCCTTGTCCTACTGATTCCAGGGACATATTATTTGCAATTTTTGGAGTTACAGATATTTTTCTACGAATTAATTACACCAAAAAGGCCATTAACTCGTTTAATTATTCTGGACAAAATCTTGATGTAGAAGTGTAAAACAATGGTATAGCAAGATTCTAAACAACTTTCTGATTCTACACATATTTTATTAGCAATTTTTGGCCTAGTAGATTATTTTCTGCGCAATTTACAAGTTTTCCTAAAATCTGTGAATTGAATCTATTTAAGAAATTACCCAGTCAGACTTTGACTTTGACTGGGCTGACGTGGCGGCTGACTGGGCGGTTGACCAGTCAGCGCCTGAGCTGACCAGTCAACGGCCGATCTGAGACGTTGGATCGAGAATCGACGACAGGGAGAGGTGGCCGGCGGCGGCGAGCTCACCTGAGCGGCGGCGGCGAGGTTCCGGCGGCGGAGGGGAGGCGGCTGGCGCGCGCGGTCGTCGGCGGCGGCCTCGGCCTCGGGCGGCGGCGGGCGAGGTTCCTGCGGGGAGAGGAGAGGGAGGAGGGGGTCAGCGGGGCGGAGCGGGGTCGAGGGGGGCGCTACTGGAGGCGCGGGCGAGGCGAGGGAGAGAGAGAGTGCGGCGGAGGGCGGTTACCTGGGGCGGCGCGCGGCGGCGGGATTGGCGAGGCGGCGGCGGCACGATAGGGAGAGGTAGGGGCGCACGCGGGGTTAAGAGGGGGTCCATGCGGGGTCGGGGGCGGATACGGCACGTGGCGGTTGCGGATTTCGAGGCGGCGGCGGACGGTGTCCGGGGCGGACACGGCGGCGGTGGCAGCGCCGACAGGTGGGCCCCACCTGTCGGTGGCTGGCGGGTGGCTGGCGAGTGGGCGCGGCAGCGGCGGCAGCGGGCGCTTGCCGTCGCGCGCGCGCTGTGCGGCTGGCTGCTGCCTGCCGCCTCCGGGCTGGCGCGGTTGGGCCGGCGCGGCCCAGCAGGCTGGCACGCCATTATTTTTTGTTCTTTTTATTTTTTTTCCAATTTCTGTTTTGAAATTCTTACATAACTCCTCCATATGAACTCCAAATTGAATGAAACTTCCTTCTAAATTTTTCTAAAATCTAGGAGATCAACCTAGGATCATGTGGTATCATTTCCACTAGCTTCCAAAGGTGGAAAAATACAAGTCCTAGTATAATCCCTTGTAGGGGCATTTTAGCAATTCAAAATAGGGCTTTGAAAATATTGTTTCGCCAAGATATTTTCAAGCTGAAATTTTGTATGGATGATCATGATGCAATGACATGAATGATGTGCAGAACCAAATCAAAAATTTGGGATGTGACAAGACTAACCCCCTTAAGATGAATCTTGTCCCCGAGATTCGGCGCGGCTAGCAAATAGGTGCGGGTAGTCCTCTCGGATGTCATCCTCACGCTCCCAAGTGGCTTCCTCTTCTGTGTGGTAGCTCCATTGCACCTTGCAAAACCTGATCGTCTTGGTACGGGTAATCCTCTCCACTGTCTCCAGAATCTTGACCGGCTTCTCCTCATAGGTCAAGTCATTCTCAAGCTAAACCTCCTCTAGTGGCACAGTGTCTCTCAATGGTGTATCCACCATCTCCGGATGGCACTTCTTCAGCTGGGACACGTGGAACACATTGTGAATAGCGGACAGAGCCTCTGGCAACTCTAACTGATAAGCAACTTCTCCTTTGTGTGCTAAGATCCGATATGGTCCAATAAACTGAGGTGCCAGCTTACCCTTGATTCCAAACCTCTTAATTCCACGAAGTGGAGACACTCTGAGGTATGCTCTATCACCCATCTCATACACCACTTCCTTGCGCTTGGCGTCAGCGTAGCTCTTCTGCCTTGATTGTGCTACCTTCAGCCTGTCCCTAATCAAGGCGACCTTCTCCTCGGCGTCCTTGATCAAATCAGGCCCAAGCAACTGGCGTTCTCCTAATCCATCCCATAGCAATGGTGTCCGACACCGTTTCCCATACAGCACATCGAACGGTGACGTCTTGATGCTGGTTTGATAGCTGTTGTTGTAGGAAAACTCAGCATACGGCAAATTCTCATCCCAACTAGAACCATGAGCCAAAGCGCAAGCTCTCAGTATATCCTCCAAAATCTGATTCACCCTCTCGGTCTGTCCATCAGTCTGGGGGTGGAACGCTGTGCTAAACTCCAATCTAGTCCCAAGTGACTCGTGCAGCTGGAGCCAGAAGTGTGAGGTAAATTGGGTGCCTCTATCGGATACAATACTCTTAGGAACTCCATGTAGGCACACAATCTTGTCCATATAAATTTTGGCCAACTTTGCACTCGTGTAGGTCGTCTTCACCGGTATAAAGTGGGCTACCTTGGTCAAATGGTCGACCACTACCCAAATGGAATCATATCCTGACCTGGTCCTGGGCAATCCTGTGATAAAATCCATTCCCACTCTATCCACTTCCAATCCGGAACGGGCAATGGTTGTAGCAGTCCTGCTGGATTCTGGTGTTCCGCCTTCACTCGGCTACATACATCACATAGGGCAATATGCTTGGCGATGTCTCCCTTCATGTTATTCCACCAAAATCAGCTCTTCAAATACATATACATCTTTGTATTGCCCGGATGTATGGAGTATGTCGAGTTATGAGCTTCCTGCAGAATCAACTTCCTTATCTCCGGGTCGCTGGGCACACACAGACGATCTCCATACCACAAGGTACCATGCTCATCCTCACGAATATCCTTTTCTCGATTTCCCTTCATCTTTTCCTTTATATATTCTATTTCCTTGTCTCCTACCTGAGCCTTCCTGATCTTGTCCTATAGCGTTGGTTGGACTTCCATTGCTGCCAAGTATCCTTCAGACACTACCTCTAGTCTAAGTTCCTTGAATTTCTTGCACAAATCCTCGGGCAATTCCCCAATTGTCAATTCATTGGCATAAACCTTCCGGCTCAGAGCATCTGCTACTACATTGGCCTTTCCTGGATGGTATTGCAGATTCATATCATAATCCTTGATAAGTTCCAACCATCTCCTTTGCCTCATGTTCAGTTCCTTCTATGTAAATATGTACTTCAGGCTCTTGTGGTCGGTGTACACATCACAGTGTTTTCCCATTAATTAGTGCCTCCATACTTTGAGCGCATGCACAACTGACGCTAACTCCAAGTCGTGTGTGGGATAATTCCTCTCATGGTGTTTAAGTTGCCACGAGGCATACGACACCACTCTCCCATGTTGCATCAGCACACTCCCAAGTCCTTGTCGAGAAGCATCACTGTACACTTGGAAATCCTTCTGAAGATCAGGTAAACACAGAACAGGTGCGATCACTAGTCGACGCTTCAGTTCCTGAAAGCTGGCTTCACAAGCATCCGTCCATTCAAACTTCCTCTCCTTCTTCAGAAGTTCTGTCATCGGCTTAGCAATCTTGGAGAAGTTTTCAATGAACCTCTTGTAATATCCAGCAACTCCCAAAAATCTACGAATCTCCCCGCATTTTTGGGCGCTTCCCACTCAGTCACTGCAGTCACGTTGCTTGGATCAAGAGTGACTCCTTCGCTTGACACCACGTGTCCAAGAAATCCAACAGTGTTAAGCCAGAATTCACACTTGCTGAATTTGGCATATAGCTTTTGATCCCTGAGCTTCTCCATAATCAGTCGCAGATGTTTCTCATGCTCATCATCGTCCTTGGAGTATATCAGTATGTCATCAATAAACACCACCACGAACTTTTCCAAGTACTCCATGAATACCTTGTTCATCATGGTCATGAAATATGCCAGCGCATTCGTTAGTCCAAAAGACATAACTGTATACTCATATAAACCATACCTAGTAGTGAAAGCGGTTTTTGGTATGTCCTCCTCTCGGATCTTCAATTGGAAGTAGCCCGATCGCAGATCAATTTTGTTAAACACCTTCGCTCCTTCCAGTTGATCAAACAAATCATTTATGTTCGGCAGGGGGTATTTGTTCTTTATGGTCACTTCATTCACCGAGCGATAGTCCACCACTAATCTCTTGCTGCTGTCTTTCTTCTCCACAAACAGAACAGGTGCACCCCATGACGACGAACTAGGCTGAATGAATCCCTTGTCCAACTAATCTTTCAGCTGTTTCTTCAATTCCTTCAGCTCATCCACATCCATCTTATATGGTCTCTTGGCTATTGGTCCTATTCCCGGCATCAGATCGATGAGAAACTCCACATCCCTGTCAGGTGGCATCCCTGGCAGCTCTTCCAGAAACACGTCGGGGTAATCCTTAATCACAGACACAGTATCCATGCTAACCCCCTTAAGATAATTCAGCTTAAACCTTCTCGGTCGCACAGCCGACTTGAACCTAATTCTCTTACCATCCGGAGTTTTCAGTGAAACAGCTCGCTGTGCACAATCTATGTGTCCCCCATGCATAGACATCCAATCCATACCCAGAATAACATCTAACCCTTGTGATTCCAACACTACCAGATGTGCAATGAAATTGTGTGCTCCAATCCTCACAGTCCAGTCGCGGCATCCCGCGCTAGCTATCATATCCCCTCCAGGTGAACTCACTCTAATAGACTCTTTCATAGACTCCGTAGGTAACTTATACTTATCCACAAATTCTCTTGATATGATTGAATGTGATGCACCAGTATCAAAAAGTATAAGTGCAGGGTGAGTGTTTATTGGGAACTTACCAATCACAAGGTCAGGCTCATCTGGGATCTCCTCCACATTCATGTCGTTCACTGTGGCCTTCTGGTTGTTGGTTGGCTTCAATACCTTCCTCTCTAGACAGTTATCTGCATAATGTCCCTTCTGACCACACTTGAAGCATGTCACCTCACTCAGATCCTTCTTCACAAAGCTGCGATCACGGTTGCGGTCATGTCCACTGTGTCCTCCAGAATGGTGATAGTGTCCTCCCTTGTGGCTGTGGTGGTTGCTCTTGTGGTTATCATGGCGACGTCCATCTCCCCCATGGTTGTGGCGGTCATGGCTCCCATGGTCACTCCCTCCATGCTTGGAGTATCCATCATAAGAAGTGCGAGACTTGTGGTGAGAACCAGAGTGGTGATTGCTGCTCTTTCTCTTGCGGTTCTCCACCTGCTTGTGCTTCCCTTCCAAGATTCTGGCCTTGTCCATAAGCTCCTGGAAATTGGGACAATAAACCACCAGCATCTGCACTGAAAGCTCATCACTGAGGCCATCCAGGAATCTATCCCTCCTTTTTGCATCAGTGTCAACATCCTCAGGTGCATAACGGGACAGGTTGTTGAACTCCTCAATGTACTCAGCCACAGTGCGGTTGGTTTGGCGCAAGTTGCGAAACTCCTTCCTCTTCAGGCTCAGAAACTCCTGAAGACACGTGGTTGGTCCTGAAACCTTCCTCAAACATTGCCCAAGTCACGGTGTCCAGCGGGTGGGTGATCTGAAAAGTGTCCCGCCAAGAAGCAGTTGGTCCCTCCAGTAGGTGAGCGGCAAACTTCACCTTCTCAGCATCTGTGCATCCAACAGTTACCAGATCCTTTATGACTGAACGCAACCAGTCGAGAGCAACCATTGGTTCCGTTGCAGTAGAGAACTTAGCTGGCCTTAGCCTCAGAAACCTGGTGAGAGCATCTCCCTGAGGCTGGTTGTTCCCATTGTTGTTTGTTGTTGTTCTGAGCTTCCATGAACTGGGTCATAACTTGGGTCAGCTGTGCCTGAGCTTCCATGAGCTGCTCCAACTCAGTGGGTTGACGGCGGGGAGGCATCTGCGGTTCAGCACAGGTAAGCTTAGAAAGAATCAACTACGAAAATCGGTTTCAACCCATGCATTATGATCAAACAACAACAAAACAATAGCAGACAATCTCAAGCAAGCAACGCATCAACAAACAAGTGATCCAGCAACATCCCAGGGGTTATCCTAGCAGTATATAACTACTGAAATAGTTTTAGAAGAGTTGTCAATGGTTATCTAAACAGTTGATCAATCAAAGCATTAAAAACAGCAATCTTCCAGAACAGTCCAGCAGCGTTCACGAATTTTTCTACCTGACTTAAACTCGTCTGAAATTTTAGCTGATGTTTATGCATACAGTACAGAGAGTTTCGAACCAGCCCTATTTTTTCAGATTTTTGCCAGATACCAGTAAAATATGAAAAATCGTACAGTACTGATGTATCAGCAGAAAACTACAGCAGGAATAACACAAATATTAACCAAACTTGCCATAACTCTTTCATAAAATTCGCACAAATAAACCTGGGATATTGGAGTACACAAATAAGTAACTAAACACTCTTAAACTAACAGTAATTAAGTTTTACATTGATCGAGACTAATCCTAACGATTTTACCTAACGAGGACTAATTGGTGTACTTCTATCTACTTCTTGAAGAGGTTGCGGTAGGTCCTTGCACTCATGCGTTGGCGCTTCTGTCCACGGTTCAGCCATGGCGTTGGAGTGTACACCTCTCCTGAGTCATCACTTGAAATCTCAAACTCCACCTCTTCTGGATCCCCCTCTTCTTCTTCACTCTTCGCTGCAACTGCAACAGCTTCATCTCCTCCACCACCATCGTCTCCATCATCATCATCCTCGTCCTCATCATCATCATTTCCACTGTCGTCATCATCATCATTGTTGCCACCATCTCCATTATCATCATCAGAGGGTGGATTCAGCTGTGCTTGGAGAGCGGCAATCTGGGCTGCCATAACTTCAATAGTTTGATCCCTTTCCTGGACGGTCCCTTACAACTGTTGTATGGTCTGGGCGGTACCCTGCATAGTCCCATTAAGCTGAGCTATGGTTGCATCCCTGCCTATCAGGGCATTTTCCAGAACTCCCACAGCTTCATGCAAGGTGTCAATCTCCTGTCCTTGGACCACCATACCATTGCTGGAAAAATCTGCAATCTCATTTACCATCATCACTTTCTCAGCTAGAGCTCCATTCTCCCTTTCCATGTCCTCTATGTGCCTCCGACAGGGCGGCATGTTGTTCCTGTCGCCCGGAGTAACCACAATGTTCCCATCTTCATCACGCCTCCCATAGTCACGGTAGGGTGAATCTACTGGCAGTAGGTGTCGGACAAGATGGCACTGGCGAGACAGGGCTTCATGCATGGCCAAGTTAATTCAAAGTCCCCAGTTGCAGTATGTCTTGGTGTAGATCAGATGCACAGGGTTTGGCAAGGCGGCATCTCTGAATATGAAGATGGTGATCTCCCATGCATCCTCACCATAACCATAGGTGTACAACCTCCTTCCCTTGAACATGGGCAGTGGCAATCCCAATGACTGCGAGAGCTGCGCTAACTGTCTTGCAAAGGGCCTTGGTGACTCCATGGTTGCATATTCAGTCCTAACTTCTCCCATCTATCAATTAAAGAGGAAAGTGTGAGAATATCATATGGTAAGAATTTACGAGAGTGAAAGGCATAAGATGAAAGACAGAGTTAATATAAGCTTTGATAGTTCTATGGCTTCCTAATCCCAACCTAGGTCATGATCCTACAGTCGACACACGGGCTCTGATACCATCTTGTAACACCACGGTTCTGAAAATACCGTGGCTTATATGTGACATGCCAATCCCTGGATCGGTTCATTGGCCCACAATAGAATAAGATGAATAACATAGCAAAATATCTGTGTATCATAAATAACTAAGATCCAGAGTACCATTATTACAATAAAAGCTTAGCTCAAGGCTAGCTCAAATTATTCAGGTAGCAACATAAATAAAGCAAATCCTCCATTCTTCAAATTGCCCACAAGTGAACAACTGCCGAGTGGAGTACTGTGGCCTATATCGATTACTCAGAATCGGAATATCCTGCAACATGAAACGTAGCAGCCCCGAAGGGTCAATACATGGAATGTATGGAAAGTAGAGCTAGTAAAGGAGACAATAGTGCTAACATCTACATGCATATTTGGCAAGTGGAGCTGTGGCTAGCTTGCATTTTCAAATTCCCTTGTCCTACTTTCATAAACAGTTTTAGATTTTCTTTGAAAAGATCCCAATTAAGTTAACCCAATCAGCATTAAAGCAATTATGAAATTAGAATGAGCGAGAAACATGTCATGGAATCAATACCAAGCAACTCAGATGTCCATAACCGGGGACACGGCTAATCGATTAGATTATACACCCTGCAGGGGTTAGTACACTTTACCCATGTGACTTGGCCAACCCAGCTCGTACCATCACTCTCATTTTGGGTGATGATAGGGAGAAGTCCAAGAAGAGACCGTTCGGGAAGTAGCTCCCCAATCCCGACGCGCACCGGTCCAACCTACCAAAATTCTACATCTCTGGATACGCGGGTTCGAGTTACCACAACCTACTAAGTCCAACCAACCGCCCATTCCATTATTGGCACATGGTTGTACACGTAAGCTACAACATAAAGAAGCCAATCATTTTCTCTTGATACCCGGGGTGCCTTTCCGCAATGATACTACCAAAATTTATCAATCCCATCACACCCAAGAGATTCATTGATTAAGTTGTTTTAGTTTTCGCAAACCAACACATTTAAAAACAACTTTCAGTGATGTAACCTAGCCCTCGTTCATCATAGCATGGCTAAGCACATCTACCAACGGTGGTTCATCTACAAGGAAAGCCCTACCACATAATAGGACATAGCATAGCGATAGTATCATCCTACTCATGCATCTACAAAATACACGACAATGCATTGAAAATAGTAGGACGATATCATGAACAAGGTAGCATCTACTTGCCTTGGTTGTAGCGGTCGGAAGAACAATCCACACACGAGCAAGCGTTGCACTCGTCACAATCTACACGATGCAATTGCAATCATAAACAAACCATCCACAAGCATATGCAAACAAAGACGATGCAAGATGCATGCATGACAAGTGGATTGATGCTACAGCAGCACCACATAATACTATTCAGTAAAGCTACTATATGCATGCATGGAAAATATTTTTAGCGCAAGGAAAACAAGCATGCAATTTATAATGCTCAATAATAGAGCTAGAAACCAAATAATTCACTACTGTTAACTTACTATTTGTAAAATCTTGGGAAAATTCTATTGTGTAGGCATTACTAAATAGGAACAGTACTAACTGGAATTTCTCAAAAAGGAATTATATAACTCCCTGAGCAATTAAAATACTGCAGAAGGCCATTATATAGTTTCTGTAAAATTTATTACCGTAGGCCTAAATTTTTAATTCACTTTGAGATTCCCCTTGTCCTACTGATTTCAGGGACATATTATTTGCAATTTTCGGAGTTACAGATCTTTTTCTACGAATTAATTACTCCAAAAAGGCCATTAATTCATTTAATTATTCTGGACAAAATCTTGCCTTAAAAGTGTAAAACAATGGTACAGAAAGATTCTACACGACTTCCTGAATCTACACATATTTTATTAGCAATTTTTGGCCTAGTAGATTATTTTCTACGCAATTTACAAGTTTTTCCTAAAATCTGTCAATTAAATCTATTTAATAAATTACCCAGTCAGACTTTGACTTTGACTTTGACTGGCCTGACGTGGCGGCTGACTGGGCGGTTAACCAGTCAGCGCCTGAGCTGACCAGTCAACGGCTGATCTGAGCCATTGGATCGAGAATCGACGGCAGGGAGAGGTGGCCGGCGGCGGCGAGCTCACCTGAGCGGCGGCGGCGAGGTTCCGGCGGCGGCGGACGGTCGGCGCGGTGTCTGGGTCGTCGAGCATCAGCGCGGAGGGGAGGCGGCTGGCACGCGCGGTCGTCGGCGGCGTCCTCGGCCTCGGGCGGCAGCGGGCGGTCTCGGGCGGCGGCGGGCGAGGTTCCTGCGGGGAGAGGAGAGGGAGGAGGGGGTCAGCGGGGCGGAGCGGGGTCGCGGGGGCGCGCTGCAGGGAGGCGCGGGCGAGGCGAGGGAGAGATAGAGCGGCGGCGGGCGGTTACCTGGGGCGGCGCGCGGCGGCGGGATTGGCGAGGCGGCGGCGGCGCCATGGGGAGGTGGCAGCGCGATAGGGAGAGGCAGGGGCGCGCGCGGGGTTAAGAGAGGGTCCACGCGGGGTCGGGGGCGGATACGGCGCGCGGCGGTTGCGGATTTCGAGGCGGCGGCAGACGGTGTCCGGGGCGGACACGGCAGTGGTGGCAGCGCCGACAGGTGGGCCCCACCTATCGGTGGCTAGCGGGTGGCTGGCGAGCGGGCCCGGCAACGGCGGCGGCGGGCGCTTTCCGTCGCGCGCGTGCTGTGCTGCTGGCTGCTGCCTGCCGCCTGCGGGCTGGCGCGGTTGGGCCGGCGCGGCCCAGCAGGCTGGCGCGCCATTTTCTTTTTGTTCTTTTTATTTTTTTCCAATTTCTTTTTTGAAATTCTGACATAACTCCTCCATATGAACTCCAAATTGAATGAAACTTCCTTCTAAATTTTTCTAAAATCTAGGAGATCGACCTAGGATCATGTGGTATCATTTCCACTATCTTCCAAAGGTGGAAAAATACAAGTCCTAGTATAATCCCTTGTAGGGCATTTTAGCAATTCAAAATAGGGCTTTGAAAATATTGTTTCGCCAAGATCTTTTCAAGCTGAAATTTTGTATGGATGATCATGATGCAATGACATGAATGATGTGCAGAACCAAATCTAAAATTTGGGATGTGACAATCAAACAATTATGAGACACTTGAACAGGAAAATCCTCACATATACCAATAGGAATAGTAGTAAAATTATCGTCCATTTGCAAAGATATATCAGTTGGTATTAATTTTTCCAGCTGATGTCTCTTATAGAGTGAAAAAGGCATAACGCTAACTCCTGCTCCCAAATAACACAAAGCAGTTCTAACATAATTATATTTAATAGAGCAAGGAATAGTTAGAATCCCTGTATCCCCAAGTTTCTTTGGAAGCTTACCATTGAGGAATAATTAGCAAGATATTAGAAATTTCCTCGTTAGGAATTTTCCTTTTATTAGAAACAATATCCTTCATATACTTTGAATAAGGAGGCAATTTAATAGCGTCAGTCAATGTAATTTGCAAAAATAAAGGTCTCATCCACTCACAAAACTTGTTATAGTGTTCTTCTTCCTTTGACTTGTGTTTCATATCAGGGAAAGGCATTGGTTTTTGAACCCAAGGCTCTCTTTCACTACCATGTTTATTAGCAACAAAATCTTCCTTAGTGTACTTAGTGTTCTTAGTGTTCCTCTCAGGTTCCTCTTTAATTTCTTCCTTATCAGGAGCATCATTTTTATCATATACTATTAGGATCTATAGTAGATTCAGAAGATTCTACAACTGTTTTATGTTTCTTTCTCCTTCTCTTAGAATAAGTACCAATATTTTCATCTTGTTGAGAATCTTTCTCAATTCTTTTAGGATGTCCCTCGGGATATAAAGGATCTTGAGTGGCAGCTCCACTCCTAGTTCTAATTTCATAAGCATATTTTTCTCTAGAAGCATTAACTAGCATATCATTTTGTACTTTAGCAAGTTGATCAATTTGAGTTTGAGACATTTGGAAATGTTTAACAAGCATTTTAACATCATTGGAGGTTCTTTCAAAAATATCTTTAAACTCATTAATAGCTCTAGAGTTTTCCATTAAATGACTCTACACTCTCTTATTAAAATTATCTTGCTTAACAATAAAAATATCAAATTCTTCTAAGCATTGATTGTAAACACCCGGATTTTTAATCCCAGATGCCTATTATTTCGTACATATCAATCCCAGGATTACTACTTTTGCGATACATAACAGAATAGGTAGCACAGTACATCATCCATTACAAACCATAATAGTCTTAAAAATAGTTGATATGGTGATCAAGTCTGAATACACATCATAGCAGCAGAATAATAGTAGCGTAGTAGAGGCTCCATCTTCATGGTCACAGGAAATGCTGACGATGGGAGATGATCCTAGTTATCAAAGGCGTCCTACTGTTCATCCTCCTCATACTCTCCTTCGTAGTCTGGCCATGGGAATAGCCGGGGATAAAGCCATGAGTACTTTTAAAGTACTCGCAAACTATCACTAAAGCAGTAAGACCATTCTAGTAGGAATCCTAAGCTTTAGGTTTGTTTGCAATAACCAATTTTATTTCAGAGGTACTTAGTAGTGAAGACCTAACTTTAGTTGTCTAGATTACTCAAGTGGGAACCTAGTTTCATATCCACAACCTTGTGGGATCAAGTCAAAGTCCTACTTCAAGTCACAAGTCATTTTGAAAACATCTGACAGCGGAACAGTATGTCCACCCAACTGTCCATGACCGCGGACGCGGATATTCGAATAGTTTGACACTCTCCAGAGGTGGTACACTTTCACCACAACATTCGATACATCCATCAGGGATAACCCTGAATCATCACACTTGGTATGTGGATAATCAATCCTAACCTTTCAATTACACACCCTAGTATAGGCACCTTCCCTATGAGTTTGGCCTCCCAGCCATGACCATCTGTCATCCTGGGAGCTGCATAGGTGGACATTCATTTTCACAAGGTAGCCTCAGCTCACCTCGTTCACGAGGGAACCCATACTAAGACACATAAACTTCCAGTTAAGCTCTACCCAAACTCGGGTATTGTGGTTGTTCAGTAAAATTGGAATGGTATCGCATCCGAACCCAACCATCATTTTTTATCAAAGTCAGGGCACCTACTCCATTCAATTTCATCCTCATCTCATTGTGTTCCGTAACACATTACAAAACATTTCAATAAAATGACTCTTCATTCCAAGGTTTTCATAATCATTTTCTTCAAGTGTTCCCATCTATAGTGATCAAGATTAGTTTAGCACTAGCATCTATCATTGAGGGTGTCACTGTTGAGGGGGCTAATCAAGTGTAACTACCTTCATCAAGTTCCATGCTCTTGATGACATCTTTCCTAATTTTCCACTAATCACCAATTAATTAACTACAGAGTAACTTTGATAAAAGGGAGAAAAGATAAAGATTGCAAGTAAAAATTGGAGTTGGTATAATCAAAGTGGTATCACAATTGTAGCTCACATGGTTTAGCTTGCATGGTTTAGCTTAGCTTGCATGCCTTGGCTGGTAAGGTGGTCGTAGTTCTCTTTGTCTTCTTCGTAGAACTCCTCTTCCTCATACCCTAGGTTGATCCTAGCGTCTATAAATAAATACGAGGTACACAATCACCAAACAATACTTAACTACTTATATTTAACACACCAAGAGTCACACTATATGATCTAGCATCATCTCTATCATTACAAGGAAAGGGTGACAAGATTTTATTTGTCTTATTTTAGAAAAGTAATTTCTACTCATTCAAAAGTTACTTAAGATTTAATATTCTCCAATTCAAATATGGGATCATATTGACACATGTCATCACCCCATATTCCAATATTTGGGAATGTGATTTAAAGTGGTTGACCTAAATTGCAAAGTTTAAAATTGCCATTTAATAATATTTGTGTGACTATAAATGACTATAAAGACATTCTTCATTTTTTGGTCCAGGACTGCTGCATGTAAAACTATATATTTTTACATATTCATATAGATCATGGCCAATGTGATTTTTGAGAGTTGGAATCAACTCAAAAGCATTTATGGTTGATTTTCAAAAAATATTTGAAGTTGTAAAAGTTACTGCCTTGTTATTTTTACTGTGGGTGATCTATAGGTTCAAACTATTTGAATCCAATAGGAGTGTTTAGAGATTTTCAAATCCTTTCTAACAAAATTGGATTCACTCAATTTGGTCCATTGAATCTTTTTGAATTGATTTTCAAAGTTACCTACAGTGTAGGATTTTGAAATAAAAGAAAACCTAAGATCTATGGGCTACGCGCTGGAAAACTAACGGGCTGGCCCAACTACGCGACGCGCACGTGGCGGGATGCACCAGGGTTGGTCCCACACGTCAGCTACTAACCAAACAGGAAGCGGTATCCTTCAATCTAGACCGCACAATTAGACCACGATCGACGGCTCCGCATCGTCGTCTCTGTCGCACGGGGCACGGAGATGCTAACCCTAGCGCTATGGCGGGGGTCGTCGGGGGCTTACCATGGCTCCACCTAGGTCCAGCGATGTGGCCAAATGAGTGAGTCGACGACATCGGTTCGATTGGTGGTCGTGGTAGCTCCTGGGGCGGATCCTAGTGTTGGATCCTTTCCTCCACTGCAGCGGCGGGCTCCAGTGAAATTACGGTGATGTGGTGCTCGCCTTGCTCTAGGGACGGGTCAGAGAGATTGCTAGCTGAGAGGGGAGTGGAATGGTGTGCGTTTTGAGGCTGGGGCGATCTATTTATACTACGGTGATAGTGGCATGGTGGCATGGCTCAGGCTCGTCGGCGACGTTGTTACAGGAAGCTATCGGCATGGCCAAGGGTGTAGGTCGACGCAGGGCTTCATGGCGGTCATCATGCGCATAGTGGCACGGCAAGGTGCGGTGTCAGTCGGTCGGGAACGTCCATGCTCTATGGCGGTACCGTCTGTGTTCATCATGGCGTACGGTGGTCACGGAGCACGCGGGGTCAAACGATCATGTCGTTGACTCAGGTGTAGTTGGCTCAGATGTAGTCCAATCATCATAATTCTTGCTTATTTTAGCCATTACTTCCTCAGCTTCTGCGGGAGTTCTTTTCCTAAAAAAATGAGCACAACTATCTAGGTATATCCTAGATTCGTAAGTTAGTACATTATAGTATATATCAAGAAGCTCATTTTTAGGTAATGGACATCCAGGATGTGCATGAATTAAAGCACAAAACCTTGCCCATGATTCAGGCAATTTCTCCTTTTGTCCCTATTTAAAATCAGAAAGTTTCTACAAAATGGCATGTCGAGCACTAGGAGGGTAATATTTCTAAAAGAAAGTAGCAATCAAGCAATCAGGGCTATCAATGGATCCAAGAGGTAAATTATTAAACCAAGCTTTAGCCTCTCCTTTCGATGAAAAAGGGAAAAATTTAGCAACAAAGTAGGTGCGCATCTTAATATCATTAGAAAATAAGCCACTCATAGTAGAGAGCTCGGTCATATGTGCAACAACACTTTCATTTCCAGTCCCACAAAAAGGTTCTTTCTCAACAATGGTTATATAGGATAAATCAAGAGAGAAATCATAATCCTTATCTTTAATGTTTATGGGAGATGTGGCGAACTTAGCATCAAGAAATAGTTTAGGTCTAATAGTACGTCTCTCAAGAAGACTCTTAATAGCACTTGCACCATGTGTGTTTAGTCATTCTTCAATAAATTCATTTGTCATTTCAATATAAATGTCATTAATATCATAGCTCTCTCTAGACTCAGGTTAACTAACATGTGTAGTAGTGTCTTTATTAGGAGTTTCAGTGTTTCCCATTATAGTTCTAGCAATTGTAGCATCTAGGAAAGGACCTAATGAACGACTCTCATCAAGCATAGTAGAAGTAACATCATGAGTTTCAGAAGAAATTTTAGATTCAGCAGTAGTAGCAGTATGTGTAACATGTGTATATGGTGGTGTAAGGATCTTACTCATTACAGATGGTGAATCAGAAGCAACAGAGGTGTTCATAACTGTACCTCTTCTTGTAGTGGATGGTAAAAGTGGAACTTTTCCATCACGAGTTTTACCCATGATGAATGGATAGCAGCGAACAATAATAATTCCAAGTGAACTTTATAAATAAAGCTACGCTCCCCGGAAACGGCGCTAGAAAATAGTATTGATGACCCACAAGTATAGGGAATCGCAACAGTCTTTGAGGGAAGTAAAGCCTAATTTATTGATTTGACACAAGGGGAGCCAGAGAATATTTATAAGCCTTAACAACTGAGTTATCAATTTAGCTGCACCTGGAAATAGTCTTGCTCACAGCAGTTTATCAGTAGAAACAGTTTTGTAGTAGCAATAGTAAAACAAAGAAAATAGTAACAATTGTAGCAAACATCGAGATTTGAGTGCAGTAGGCATAGGGATGGATGGACGGGCGTTGCATGGACAAGTATATTCATATAATATCATGATCAAGGGCATTTGCAGATAAATAAGATAAAGCATCCAAGTAATAAGTAATCATAGGCATGTGTTCCATATATATTCATGCGTGCATGCAATGAGAACTTGCACAACATCTCTTGTCCTACCATCCTGTTGCAGCAGGGCCTCAAGGGAATCTACTGGCAATTAAGCTACTCCTTTTAATATAATATCGGAGCAAAGAATTAACACTCCATGAACACACGTGATCCTCACATCACAACCATCCCCTCTGTTTATCCCGATTTCTGTCACTTCTGGGCCTCAGGTTCCGGACAATAATATGTGTAAACAACTTGCAGGTAAGATCATGAATCAATAACATGTTCAGATCTGAGATCATGAACCTCGGTCCCTAGTGAAAAGCATTAAGAATAACAAGTTACAACAATGTCAAAAAAAGCACTAATAATAGATACTAGGCACCATGCCTAACAATCTTATGCAATTACATGATAGATCTCATCCAATCCCTACCATCCCCATAGCCTACTGCGGGGGATTACTCACTGATGGATGGGGGAAACATGGATGGTTGATGGAGAAGCGTTGGTGATGATGATGGCGATGATCTTCTCTAATTCCCCGTTCCGGCAGGATGCCAGAAAGGAGTTTCTGGTTCCGAATCGCGGTTTCTGGTGGTGGTGGCGCAACGGAACTCTATCTAGAAAAACATCGACCCCTCCCCATGTTTTTAGGTCAGAGGGCTTATGTAGGCGAAGGGAGAGGTTGAGGTGGTGCCCGAGGCGGCCACACAACCCCTAGCGCGGCCTGGCTTGGCCCGCGCCACCAGGTGGTGTGGGCCCCTCGTGGACCTTCTCCGTCTCGCCTTCTGGCTCTGTGAGTCTTCTGGTAAAATAGGAGTTTTGCGATATTTTCCGGGATTTTTCCTGAAAGTTGATTTCCTGCACAAAATCTAGAAACCAAAGCAATTCTGCTGAAAACATCGTTAGTCTGTGTTAGTTGTATCCAAATCACACAAATTAGAGGAGAAACAATAGCTAAAGTGTTTGGGAAAGTAGATACGTTTTGGACATATCACTGGCCAACAACAATGAGGGATTCTAAAGACATCGTACAGAGGTGCAACGTCTGCCAAAGGTACGGAGACAAGCCGCACACGCTAGGCTCAGAGCTACGGTCCATACCATTGGCCTGGCCTTTCGCCCAGTGGGAACTCAACATGATCGGCAAGCTGCCAAAGTCCTTGCCAGGAGGATACGTCTTCCTCCTGGTGGCAGTCGAAAAATTCACAAAGTGGATCGAGACCATGCCCGTCACTAAACAGTCTAGCGCCATCGCCGTCAAGTTTTTTGAGTCCATTGTCTACAGGTTTGGAGTGCCCCATAGCATCATAACTGACAACGGCTCGAACTTCACCTTGAAGGAGTTCTGAGACTTCTGCAAAGACCTCGGCATATACGCCTCCATGTTGCATTCGCAGACCAACGCGCATGTCGAAAAGGCTAACGGTCTCATCGGCAACGGAATCAAGAAGCGACTCCCACGCCCACTCGAATGGCTTGCGGGATCCTGGGAATACGAGCTAACCTCTGTTCTATGTAGCATGCGCACAACGCCAAACAGCTCAACAGGATACACAACCTTCTTCATGGCACACGAAGCCGAAGCCATGCTGCCTGCTTAGGTACGCTACAAGGCACCATGGGTCGTCGTCTACAGCGAAGCTGGATCATCGGCTGCACTCGAATACACTGTCGACATGCTAGACGAGGATCGAGACATCGTCACTGAAGCTCGAATCACCCTACGAAGGACCCTACATAGTCACTGAAGTAATCCCAGGTGCGCCTACCGCCTAAAGGAGGCCGAGTTCGGAGTCCTAGGTGGCGCCTACCGCCTACGCTTCTACCCTTAGTTGTCTTTTACTTTTAATAAGGCTATTCAGCCAGGCTACTCAGCCAACCACTGTACCTCCTACATTACGATGAATAAAAGCTAAGTATCTTGGCCCAAAATTTCTCTCTTTCATACATTGACATCGTTCAAAATGCTCGAGGGCTGCGCCTCACCTTACGACTTCGTCGATAGACAACAACACATAAATGCTGAGTAGCTGACCATGTGAGGCTAACGAAAAGGACATGCACAACCTATAGTAAAACAATGCATTGCGTGCCAATACATACAACTTTACAAGGGCGCTAAATCCCACTCGACAATATACAGACTTTACATTGTTCCGATTCCTATTTACAGGACTCAACCATGCTGGAGCAGGACGTTTGTCCGCTCCTCGAAAACTTCTACGATTTCTTCAGCATGTTGTGCCACTGCTTCATAATGCGGACGCATATCCCATGCCATACCATCCGAAGGAGGAGGTGGCCCAGCTGCTATCTCCGCAAGGTTGACATCACGACGATGCAACCAAACAAGTGATATGGCTGCCTTGATGCCTGCCACCAACTAATGACACACAAGTTCCTTCATGGCTACTGTATCTCGAAACTTGCCCAGCAAGCCCAAGAGGCTAGAGGGAGCCACATCCAAAGGAAACATCGTGTCCCAGATTGCTGCGAGTGACGACCTTGAATGGTTTAGCACCTGAAGCACTTGATGAACATGGTCTTGAACTGTTGCAAGAACAATCGCTCGGTCGGGGTCCATCCAGAAGAAGCCGCCGGCCTCCAAATCTTATTGCGTTGAGAAATTCATTCGAATAGCAACATGCTCTTTCTCTTCCTTCGGAAGAAGATTCACAACTGCACGCAGAAGAAGCAGTTCATAAGACATGAGGGACCAACGCACTCGAAAAAGAACAAGAAGATCAAGGAGACTTACACTGGATTTTCTCACCAACTTGTCGCAGTTCCTCAAGGAGGAATTCTTCTCTAGCAACGGCTCGTTCAGTATTGGATTTCCAAATGTCCGCGTGACCACGGATCATGAGAACATCCTTCTCCAAGCTTCGGATGAGATCGCACAGCAATGACAATTGCGACGTCTGACTCGGCAGCGGACGGGCACCAAAGAAAGGAGGAGGCGTGACCACCGGTTCAGCACTCGAAGGACCCTAAGTGTGTACAAGTAATAGAGCATAAAAATCAAGACATTTGATAGCAGTCAAAAGAGATACTTATATTTACAGAATAATATGATGGTTAATTATTCTGAATGGAACACTGAGAGAGCTTCACGTGGTAAGAAGGTAAATTCTGTTCAAGAAACCTCCTCTTTGAGTGATAAGATTGATGTTATCATGTATATGCTTGTTAATGGTAAAGCTCCTATTGATCCAAATAATGTTCCCTTAGCCTCTTTGGTTGCTCAAGAAGAGCAAGTTGATGTGAATTTCATTAGAAACAAAAATTTCAACAACAATGCCTATAGGAATAATTTTGGTAGTAACAACAACTATAGGCCTTATCCTCCTAATAATGGCAATACTTATCATGGTAGATCTGGAATGCCTAGTGAAGATAGGATTCTAGAAGTTGAAAGATCCACTAAAAACTTTCTGCAAATTCAGTATGAGCAAAGCAAGATATTCACTAAAACTATGGAAGAACAATCTGCTATCTTGAAAAATATTAGTCAGCAACATGAGAATTTGAATAGAGAAATTCCTAGTTTACAGTCAAAAAATTTGAGTGTTGAGAAAAATATTTCCTCTTTGTATGAAGCACAGTCCTCTTTGATTAATAAAATGACTGCTAAACCTGAAACTTTGGAAAGTACCTTTGCTGCTACTCATGCCATAAAAGTTACTATTGATGAAAATGTTAGACTGTTAGCCCAACTACATGCTAAGTGGGAAAGAGAAGCTGAAATTGCTAGAAACAATAGTGTGTGCACTATCACCACCACTAATATGGATACCACTAAACCACAAGAAGTCCCTATTCCTCCTACCACAATGCCTAAACCCAATGAGTCTACTACTAGTGATGCTAAGTTTGATTTTGATCTTGATGATTGCAATATTTCTGAAGTGATTATGTTCCTACAAAATCTTGCTAGAAGTCCTGATGCTAGTGATATGAATTAAGCTTTCACCAAACACATTACTGATGCTCTTATTAAAATTAAGGAAGAAAAGTTGAAACACAAAGCCTCTATTCCTAGGAAAGTAGAAGATAGTTGGGAACCCATTATTAATATGCAAGTGAATGACTTTGATCTCAAAGCGTCATGTGGCATTAGTTCTAATGTCTCTATTATGCCTAGAAAGATTTATGAAATGCTTCATTTGCCACCTTTGGAGGATTGCTATTTGGATGTCCCACTTAAACATAATGCTAAAAAGAAACTCATGGGGAGTGTTAATAATTTTCTTATTATGGTTAACAATGCTTATGTCCCTATCGATTTCTATGTTTTGGATGTTGAATACAATGCTTCTTGTCCTATTACTTTGGGAAGACCTTTTCTTAGAACTGTTGGTGCCATCATTGATATGAAAGAAGGCACCAATAAATATCAATTTCTATTCAAGAAAGGTATTGAACAATTCCCTATGAGGGGAGAGAAGTTGCTTTTTTCTCCTCCTTTGAAAGCAAGGTTTAATGTTAATGCTTATTCATTTGAAAATACTTGATTCTTGCTTCTTGTGCCTAACTTAAAGGCGTTAAATAAAAGTACTTATTAGGAGATAACCCAAAAAAAATCTTGAGTCTTAGAAGTTATTACTAGTAATGACCTCTCCTTATCCTTTTTATTTGCTTTTTGTGCCAAGAATAACCTCTAATGAGAGGGAAGTAAGATTTGGGGAGTTGTTGTCCTGAAACAGATTTTTGTGCTCCACCATGAAATTTTGTGTAAAATATATGTAAGTCGGATTGAGCTGATATTTTCTGAATAAATCCCCCAGTATGTTAGCTAAGTTCCTTTAGTTCAAAACTTTTTGATTTGAGCAACAGAAGGTCTTCGAAAAAATCGGTTTATACCTGCTGGTCTGTTTTGACAGATTTCTGCCATTATTTGCATTTGCTTCTTACTGATTCCTTTTTGGGTTCTTTTTGGGAAATCGGGATTTTTTAGGGAATTTCTACAATAGCTTGTGTTTTTAGTGAAAGTTTTTCTGTTCTAAATCTAAACCCATAGGTCTATTATCTTTTGAATACACTAATGTTGTTAATGAAGATTGTGTGATGTTTTGTATGAAGGAAAATTTCAGGTGTAGAGAAAGAATGATCTAATGAGATGAAGAATGGAAAAAATTTCAAGCTTGGGGATGCCACCCCGTGTCACCCCAAGAAATATTCAAGAGGTAGAAGCTTCAAAGCTTGGGGATGCCCAAGGCATCCCATTCTTCATCAATAAAAATATCATTTCTTTCTAGACACTTCGTTTTTATTGTTTCATGCACTGTTGTATTGTTCTTGGATGTCAACACCCGGAT
This sequence comes from Avena atlantica, assembly GCA_910589765.1. NCBI lineage: Eukaryota > Viridiplantae > Streptophyta > Magnoliopsida > Poales > Poaceae > Avena > Avena atlantica. The sequence continues at coordinate 132,006,694 of OU342733.1, forward strand.
TTTTAATCCCATATGCATGTTGTGCCATACATCGCAATCCCAGGATTACCATTTTTGCGACACATAACAGATTTGGATACCACAGTACATCACCCATTACAAACTATACATAAAGTCTTACACAAATAAGGATCTCATGATCCAGTTCATAATACAACTCAAGCAGCAGAATAACGTAATAATAAAGTTACATAGGCCAAGCTCCATCTTTGGGGTCACAGGCAATGCTGACGATGGGAGATGATCCTAGTTGTCGTAACCTTCCTGGGGTCCATCCTCCTGGTACTCCTCTTCATAGTCTGGCCACGGGAATAGCCAGGGACAAAGTCATGAGTACTCTTTAAGTACTCGCAAACTAATACTAACAAGTGAAGGGGGTTTTTGGTAGTAGGACACTAAGCTCTAGGGTTGTTTTGCACAAGCCAGATTTACCTCTACTAAGTTCAGAAGCAAGAAAAGCTAATTGAAATTTTATAGCACCTAAGTGGGAACTTGTATTTCATATCACAACTCTGTTGTGGTCAAGTCAAAATCTCAATTCATTTCATAAGTCATTTCGAAAACATCTGACGGGGGAACAATATGGCCACTCCAACTGTCCATAACCGCGGACGCGGCTATTCGAATAGTTTGACACTCTGCAGAGATTGTACACTTTCACCACAACATTTGATACATCCGCCAGGAACAAATCCTGAATTCACCATACTCAGTATGCGTATAATCAATCCTAACCTTTAAATTACATGCCCTAGTATAGGCACCTCTCCTGTGAGTTTGGCCTCCCGACCATGACCAACTGTCATCTTGGGTACTGCACAGGTGGACAATCTTCACAAGGTAGCCTCAGCTCAGACCTTGGCCGTGAAGGAACCAATACTAAGGTATATAAGTTCCAGTTAAGCCCTACCCAAATTTTCGGGTATTGTGGTTGTAAGGTAAGATTGGAATGGTATCGCATCCAGAAAACCATCAGTTTTATAAAGGGCTAAGTCTCATGCCTCAACATTTTCATCATCAAAATCATCTGGTGTTCGGAAACACATGTCAAAACATCTCAGTCGAATGACTCATCATTATAAGGTTTTCATAACCATTTTCCACCAAGTATTCCCATCTATAGTTGATTACGTTTTATGCTTAACACTAGCATCTACAAGTGGGGGTAAGTACTAATGAGGGGTGGTAAACAAGGGGAGTTTAACTAAGTTCAATCTCATGCCATAGGATGACATCAAGATTATCTAGCTTAGGCCAAATTTAATGCTCTTTATGCAACCTTCAATTATCTTCTTAGAATCTACAAATCACTTAAGTAAGCTCTAAGTAATAGTTTTGATAAAGAAATAAAGTAGAAAACTTGCAACTAAAACTAGGATTGGGTATCATCAAATGTGTCTAACCAAGCATGCTTAGTGCATTGCATAGGTTATCTAACTTTCATAATTTCAAGTGTTAGCTTGCATAGGTCAACTTGATTAGTAAGGCTTTCCTTGTGTAGAGCAGTGGTTGAAGTTTTCCTCGGCTTCTTCTTCGTAGTATCCTCTTTCCTCCTCGTATCCTTGGTCGGTACTAGCATCTATGAATAAATACGAGGTACACAATAACCAAACAATATTTAACTACTTTCAATCATCACACAAAGATGCACTATAGATGATCTAGTATCATCACTAACATTACAAGATTAAAGCTTTGGTCTTATTATTTTATTTTTAGAAAAGTAATTTCTACTCATTGAAAAACTACTTAAGATTTAATATTCTCCAACTCAAACATGGGATCATGTTGACACATGTCATCACCGCATATTTCAGTACATGAGAATGTGATTTAAAGTGGTGGCACAATTTAATAAGATTTAACCTTTTATTTTAAATAAATAAAGTGACTAGAAATGCCTATGTGGCATTCTTTTATTACTTGAACATTATTACTGTAAGTAAACCCATATGTTTTTATATATTCTGAAAGGTATGATCAAATTTGATTTTTGAGAGTTGGAATCAGCTCAAAAGCTATTAGGGTTGAAATTTGGAAAATGTTTGAATACAGAAAAGCTTATGACTTGTTATTTTTATCATGGGTGATCTATAGATCCAAATGATTTGAATCCAACGGGCTTGGATTAAGCATTTCAGTACCTTTCTAACAAAATTGGTTTCATGCAATTTGGTTCATTAAATCAAGCTGGGTTGATTTTTGAAACTAGGTACAGAACTGATTTTGAATTAAAATAGAAAAAGCTAAATTCAAACGAGTGGGATGCGTGGGAAAGGTTAATGGGCTGGACCAGTGTCACTCCGCAGTGCGGGCTCAACTGACAGGGGTTCTATCGGTCAGTAGCTCATAACACGCGAAGCGGTACGGGGCGATGGGGTGCGTTGGATTAGAAGTGAGATCAACGGCTGAGGGTCGTCGTCGACGATGAACAAGTCACCGGCGAGCTCGAACCCTAGCGGCTCGGTGGGGGTGCATAGGGGGCATACCGGGGCTCCAGTGACGACGGCGATTCTCCTGGCACCGGCAGCTCCTCCTGGGGCGGCTCCAATCACTGGCTTCCTTCTTCTCCAGCAGCGACGGGCTCCGATGAAATTCTGGCGATGCGCGGCTCGCCTTGCTCCGGGAGCGAGGTGGGGTGGTTCTGGGTGAGAGGGGAGTGGAATGGTGTGAAGAATTCGAGCGGGGTAGGACTCTATTTATAGTGGCGAGAGGGGACCGACGGGCGCGGGCAGAGCTCGTCGTGGTCGACGGTATAGAGGGCTATCGGCGTGGGCGACGGTAGGGGCGGTGCTGTGCTCCCTGGCGAAGCTCAACGGCGTGGTGGCAAGGCGTGGGGCGGTGCTGATTGTTCGGAACGCTTCGGCGCTCTGAGCGGGTCCAGCGGGGGTTTTGATGGCGCACAGCGCGCGTGCTCCGCGCGGCGGCGAACGAGCGTGTCTGCGGGGTTGCTGGGGTGGTGGTGATCACGCGTGCACGCGGCGAGGGCGGCGCGCGGTCTGTGGGCGTGTGTCGAGGGTGGCACACGGGAACGCTCTCGGCATGCTCGCAGAGAGGCTTGGCATGGCTTGGGCGTGTGGTCCAGTCGCTGGCATTGTTCAAGGCTGGGACAGGGAGTGGCGGTGGGGTGCTGGCTAGCTCCTGGACAAGGTTGGCATGGCTAGTTCCTCTCCTAGCTTGCTGTCTACACTGGGGTGACAAGTGTGCTCTCGGCCTGCTCCCCATTGATGACAATGGCCAGCCTACAGTGGTGCTAGAGATTAGTTAAGGGTGCTAGATGATCTACTAAGGCTAGTTGTAACCAGAGAGGGAACAAGGTTGGCCAAAACACTGCTCAACATAGTGTTTTTGATTTTGTTGATTTGAATCTACAACCTATTTGATGAAATGGCCGCATTAACTTAAGTTTTGAATTTTGAAAATATTTTTGGTGGGTGTTCTAGGCATGTGCTGGGGATACTGTGGATTCTTGGGTTTTGAAAATTGAGCTTGTTTGAGTGGTTTTTGAAATAGTGGGATCTTCCCATATGAAATAGATTCAATTTTAAACTGTCATTTAAACTAAGCATTTAAATGTTTCTGGATGATCACAAAGTGGTACTTGGTACCTTATTATGAGTGCTATCAAGGGGTGGAAAGATCCATACATGTTTCTGTTAAGTTCTGAAAGTTAGAGATAGCCAAAGTAGGCATGGGAGTTAATTTGGCCAAAGTGACCATTCACTTAATTTGTTTGTTTTGACTTGTTTGTCTTTGGGAAAAGTTTGAAGATTTTTTATATGATGTTTATTTTACCTAAGAATCATTTTACAAGCAAAAAAACACAGAACCAGGGCAATTCAAAAGTATCCAAATTTTAATACGCACACATATGAATGCTTTCATATTTTTAATTGGAAAAGTTTTTGATTACCCTAATTTTGATGATTAGAGTTTTATGATCCAAGTTTAGTATTTTTGGGATGTTACATTGGAGCGTCCTAGTTTTTTTTTAGTTTGCTTGAATAAAGTAGTCCGGACCCCCATTTTTGCTATGTTGTTGCAAATAAGTTGATTGGTGTTGGAGAGGCGTAGAAAGTTCTTGCTTGAATATTACAAGAGGAGCTTGCTTTGACTGTGGCTTAGACTTCATAATGTCATGCTAGATGTTGTTTTTACTTTATGCTTAGTGATTATTGTTGTAGCTTGACTTGTTTCAAACAATTGGGATTGCTTAATGTGCCTTGAAGGAAGCATGCATTGTTTAGCATACAAAAGCATAGTATTGTGGTATTCTCCTTTGATGCTTTGTTTGGGTTGACTTGGCACATGCTCACACCATGTTATGAATATCAACAAGTCACCATAGCCTCTATGATCATTTAGTCCTTGACTTATAGTACCAATTTATGCTTTGATTAGTAATGTTTTTTCGCTCTGCATGATTGTGTCCATTATTGCTCTCTTGGTTGGTCGCTCCCAGTCTTTTTGCTAGCCTCCACTTGTATGAGTAAGATCCACTCATGCATCCAAATCCCAAGAAACCAAGTTATTCCAAAGTGTCCGCTATAAATTCCTATACATGGTGTGTTACACCATTCCAAGTATATTCTTGTTTTCATCTATCTTCCAATTAAAAAGACTCTTTGTTATGTGAAACTTGATGGCACACTATTTCTCTTGCCCCTAAATAAACTTGAACCATTGTGTCATCTATGTTGTATATGCTTGCACTTATACGTTCGAATTAGCAGAACCGTGTTTTCACGGGGAATGCTTTCAATATTGCACTTGTACTTTGTACACAGTTCATATCATGCTCTTTTGTCTATGTTTGTCGTCGGTGTGAAATAAAATGGGAGCTTGTAAGTCCATGGAGTTATGTATGTGTGTTAGAGAAACGCCTGGGCTGCTAGCCTAAGCCATGCCTAACCATGGTGGAAACTTGCAGCATCACCATAGTGAGCAATCTATGAAGCTTTCTTCTTATAAAAAAAGAGACATATTGAGAAAAGAGGAAAGAGAGAAAAAACACCATATTCCCATGGTAAATAAGAAGATTGCTAAGATGCTCATTGTCTGCTTGCCTTTTCATTTTGGTTATGGGATAGCTCCTGGACCATGTGCAAGGGGTACCCCGTTGGCGGTTCTCTATGATACACATGTACTTACTATGACAAGAACTTACAGGTGACTAAAGTTGAGTAGCGTGAGGAGCGGCCCTCATATTCAAGGGACCTGAGATTGCCAACTTATACTTTGTCAAGCATATACTCCATAGTTTGTTCACTTTAACCTTAATCACTTCAAGATGCTTATGATAGGGGCAATGAGGTCTGAAAGCTAACAAGTACCATAATCTTTGGAAGCTCTTTTTGAGACGTGAAATTCCTGCTTCCCTTTATGAAGGGCCTTTCTTCCACCATTATATTGAGTCTTCACCTTCTATCCTTAGGCACCAATTAAGAGAACATAGTTGCCATTCTTAGTTCTTTGTGCATTGTCCCAAAACTTATTGATTGATGCATATTGTTGATATTACTTGTTCTTGTGATATTTGTATCTAGTCACTCTTATGAACTTTGAAGGTGTTCTATGCATCTATTTGCTACCCCATGAGGGACAAGCTGAATGACACTATGCTATGTTTTCTGTATGGGAAACAAAAAAATGTTTTTCAATGCATGTTATTCATGATATTTGTTTGTAACCTTTCATGTTGCATGCATAGTTACTTTGTCTTACTGTTAGAACTCCATCTTTCATGCTCATGTTTAGAGTTCTTTGATCCCATCTTTCAATGCTTGAAAATGGTTTGATCTTGATTTATGGTGCATGTCACCTCAAAAATTATTATTTTTATCACTTACCTACTCGAGGACGAGTAGGAGTTAAGCTTGGGGATTCTTGATACGTCGGAAAAGTATCTATAATTTTTGATGTTCCATGATTGTTTAGTATCTACTTTGCTTTGCTTTGTCTACACTTTGAGGTGTTTTTATATGTTTTTCTGGACTAACCTATTAACAAGATGCCATAGTGCCACTTGCATGTTTTCTGCTGTTTTTGGTTCCAGAAAAGGCAAAAAATCAATATTCTCGGAATTGGACGAGACAAAATCGAAGTCAATATTTTATCGTGAGGAACACGAAGCCAGAGTACAAGATGGAGGAGAGCCACCAAGGAGCCACACCCCTGTCCGGGCGGCCTGGTGGGCCCGCGCCTAGGGGGTGCGGCCACCCTGGCTGCCCCCTGCATCGCCTCTTCGCCTATAAAGAACCCCTGATACCAAAACCCTAAGTACCCGATCAATCTTCCACGAAACATTCTGTAGCCGCTGCCACCATCATCCTTAGATCGAGGGGATCTGAAGCTCTTCCCGGCACCCTTCCATAGGGGAGGTCATCCCGAAGGCCTCCTTCTACATCATGCCAGCCTCTGGTATGAAGTGTGAGTAGTTCCACCTTGGACTACGGGTCCATGTAGTATCTAGATGGTTGTATCTCCTCCTTTGTGCTACCATTTTAGATCTTGTGAGCTCTATTCATGATCAAGATAATCTATTTGTAATCATGCATTTTGTGTTTGCGGGGATCCGATGGATATTGAGATTATTATGTCAGATTGATGAATGGTTTTGTCTCATTGATTCTATCATGTATGTGTTGTTTCAAATCTTGCATGCTCTCCGTTTCTAGTAGCTATCTTGGCCAAGTAGATGCTAGTGACTCCAAGAGGGGTATTTATGCTCGGTAGTGGGTTCATGCCTCTATTTAATCTAAGGGAAGTGACAGAAATCTCTAAGGTTGTAGATGTGCTGTTGACAGTAGGGAGAAAACAACAGTCTCTTGTTTATGGAACAAGTGGATTGTTTACCTTACACACTTTGCTTAAAGCAGTTATCCGTTGCTTGCAACTTAATACTGTAGGGGATCGGATGATAACCTGAAGGTGGATTACTAGTCATAGATGTAGTTGGATGGTGGTCTATGTATCTTGTTTTATTGCACAATCGAATGTCATATGATCATGAATGTCTAGTATTGCATTGTTATGCCTTGCTCAGTCCTGTCAATTGCCCTATTGTAATTTGTTTACCCAGCATGCCATGTTTGTTTATCTAAGGAGAACACCTCTAGTGAACTATGGACCCTGGTCAAATCTGTACCATTGATACATCTTCCATTGTTAGTGTTTACTTTCTACAAACCACTATTACCTTCCACACCATACAGTTAATCCTTTGTTTTCAGCAAACCAGTGAGATTGACAACCTCACTGTTTGTTTGGGCAAAGTCTTGAGTTTTTGTTGTGCAGGTTTCCAAGTTGCTAGGAACACCTTTGAGTCGTTTCCTTCCTCCTACTGGTTCGATAACCTTGGTTTATTTCCGAGGGAAGACTTTCTGTTATGCTCATCATACCTTCCTCTTGTGGTCTCCCAACGAAGCTCTACATTGATCTGAGCGCATCAGAGGTGATCTGCTAAAGATCCAGCTGTGTGCCTGACGCCACCACCATTGCCAGCACCATGGTGGCACCTACACCCTCATGCACCCTCTTGTAGCTCGCGGGGGCGTCACCCGCCAAGGCTTCCGCTAAGGAGTCGACCTTGTCAAAGGCGAGGCCCTTCGGATTGATCTCCTTGTATAAGCAGGCGAGTACCTCCTTGGACTTTCCTAGCGATTCCACGGCAGAGCTGCGGCGATGTTCGATCGACACGAAGGCATCCACCATGGGATCCCATGCTCCAAGACGCTGCGATCAAACGCAATGCCAGTAGCATCTACAGGATGCGGAAAAATTCGAGTGGAACAAATGAGACATCTGAAGAAACGCAAGATCACAAAAAGGAATGTATCGTAGCTTACCGGATAGCGCTTTGGCAGCAGCCATAAGCTTCTCCGCCATGGCCTTCTCCCAAGACGTCGTGGCAGCCGCAAGCTGCTGCTCACGGTCCTGGGCCTCTTGCGTTGGCTCTAAAGAGCCTCTGCAGCATCCTTTGCCTTGGTCTCCGCCTGGCCAAGACTCTTTTAGAGTGCATTCATCTTGCGGAGGGCCTCATTGTTCTCATCTGCAATATTCAACAAGGAAAAGTTAGCACAAACGGTACTTATTATAACTCGGAATCGAAAAGGAGAAATCTAAGAACCTTGGAGTTGCTTAAGGTTTCCCTCCAAGGAAAGGTATTGCTGGCTCAGGCAATTGACGTTGCAGATGAAGGGCTGCAAAAAGGAAGCATCAAGCTAAGTAAAAAGAGGTCTCGAGGGCTCACTCATGAGAGAGTATACGGTAATTACGTGGTCACCCGAAGACTCCGCGAGTCTGATTTGCGTCTTCCGAGCAATGGCCGTACGAGCCCTTGGCCTCAAGGAGCTCGAAAGATCGTCATCAGAGTCGGACACCATCTTTGGGAAAGGTGCAACAACCTTCGAGTCCCCATGCATCTCGTCAAGTTCCTCCTCGGGGGATTTATCTGAGGATTTCCTCCTAAGAAGAACACAAAACATTTCAAGCTAACCAACAAGACAGTAAGCTAATACTTAGCACATTGCAAATGCAAAGGCAACAGAAAACTTATGACGGAATGTCAGAGAGGTTGAAAACTAGCGCCTCCTTTTCCTTCTTATTCTTCTTGGCTGGCGGCTGAGGAGACATGGCCCGAACAGGCACAAAAGCAATAGAGGAGGCTGCACTCTCGTCCCTAGCATAACGCTCAAGGAAGGCAGGACCCCTTGGCATCGGCGGTAGCGCTCCATCCGAACTTTCACTCTGGGACCTCTTGCGAGACATCTCTTCGCTTGGCTCGGGGGCTTCGGTGGTAGGCGAATGAATAGCGGGGAGTTCGGAGTCAGACTCCACATCCCACCATCTGACATAGCCTCGAACATCTCAGGAAGAGTTGGCATCATGCCCGCCGTGTTGAAATACTATGGAACAAGACGAATGAAAAGTTCAGTCAAATACAAGAACAGTCAAAAGCACTCAAAAAAGGCATTACATGCAACTACAGGTTTCACCTGAGGGACTTCCTTATTGGCGTGAAAGGGGAAGTCCGGTACTTCCCCGGCAGCTCCTCGTCGGCCTTTTGCTTTAGCAGAGGTCGAAGCGCCCGGTCGAGGTCAGTCGAGGACATCTCCTCTGCCAGCACTCTGGTTGGGTCGAAGGCGCTAGAGTAAAAAAACATCGGATGCGCCCTCACTTGGAGTGGCTACACCCGACGCTTCAGGAAAGTGCGGATGATATCAACGCCAATAATCTCTTTACCTCGCACCTACTAGAATGCCTCCACTTGGTAGATATTCTCCACCTCCTCGGATTCACCCTCCATGATGTCATTTGACCATGAGCGCTTTCGGATGATCTTCTTGTTGGCGTCAAAGGGAGCAAGCCCATAGTGTTGGACGTCAAGCTTGACGTCGCGGATGTAGAACCATTTGTTCCACCATTGCTGGATGGAATCGCAGAGATAGAAGGAGAAAAATTGGATAGTGGGGCAGATGGAAATCCCGCACCCACCCAGTGGATAGACGCCACCGGTGCCAGATTGCCTCTTCAGAGAATAGAGTCTCCTGAAGAGACCGAAGTGTGGCTCGATACCGATCCAGCACTTGCAAAGCATGATGAAACACGCAATGTGAAGAAGACAATTGGGCTACAACTGGTGAATTTGTAGCCCATAAAGAAAAATAAGCCCACAAAGAAATTCGTGGGCAGCCAAAGAAAGGCCACCAACAACGAAGGCATAGAACATAACTCGAAACCCTTCGGGTGGGTCAGGAATCACCTCTTCCTTCGGAAGCACGGTGTCACTATTGTTGTTGGAGATGAGGCCAGACTCGTGCATGCGGTTCAGGTTCGCATCCCTCATCTTGGAGCGCCGCCACCCACCATCGGTGACACGGCTGGCGGCGGCGGCCTTCTTGGTGGCGCCAGCGGCGCTCGATCCCGCCACAGCGGAGGAGCTCTTCTTCTCCTTGCCCATCTTAGCGGTGCGAAAAGCACTGCGATGAGCGTGGAGGAAAGATGAATGAAAGATGTGAAGGATGTCCAGTGCACATCACAAGCTCTAGAAATGGCAGCATAAGAGAAGATGAAAGAAAATTGCAAAGGAGAAAATTACTCTGGTTTCCCTATAGTATAAAAGGACAAAGAAGATGAAGTGGAGCCGTTGATGCAGAAGCCCTAACACGTGCCCTTCATCACACCGTACATGTGTCAATATCCGCCCAAACCGTCGCGAGCACTCCACCCATTACGCATGAGAATCGAGGAGACGCCATGATTATCGCCAAAATTATGCGTGACTAGTCAAATTCAAGTCAGAATGTGGGAACCATGATTGTCTCGTGGCATCTTCTCTGCTGCCACAGACGGTTGAACTCACCAAGCATCTGCAATGACGTAATCAAAGCAAAAGCCAACAACGGGTCGAATTTTTGGCTCAACAAAAGTACTTACTCGACTCTACGACTCAATCGACTACTCGGGGGGATAATCCTATCAGGAGTGCTGGCCGCGCACCTGAGAAATTAACTTGGTGAAAATATTGCCTCTAAGAAAACTTCAAGTCCTTCGTCGAGTTTGCGACTCCAGTGCGGACTCGGGGGGCTACTCCCATAGGGAGCGCTGATCACGCATTCGAAAAAGCACTAGCGTAAATGACATTCGTAGATTTAAAGTCTCCACTCGAGTCTACAACTCGAACAGACACTCGGGGGTTACTCGCATAGGGAGCGCTGGTCGCGCACCCTATAAACTATTTGGATGAGATCCTACGGATCACATGTGACAAAAAACACATGACAAAATCTATTTGGAAACTCTGCCCAAACTTATGCTGAGAGAGATATTGTCTCCTTGGTCACTCGAAACACCTCCACTATGAAATATTTTCGGATGATGTGTCTACGGCACAAAGATAAGACCTACAGATATCATCTGATGACATGGTATCGCACCTGACTATGCTCTGCCAATAACATACCATGATAGCAGGCACGATGAAAAATCCGACGGATGTGTTGGGTACTTAATTTAAAACACTAGAATTCGACTCCTGTAAGACCTCAGTGGCCTAAGTCGAATTATGCCAGCATTGTCCCGGATTCGAGTCTGGGGACTCGAGTCTGAAGAAGATCGTGTTGTTTTATCCAATGACAGTTAACTGACCCTGATCCGTCAGGCGAGTCAGGCACACATATCAACAATCCCTATGAACTGACATATTCACCCAAAAAACAGGTTCGGTTGAAGAACACCCGAAAGACTATAGAGTCTCCGGTCGAATCTATAATTCTACTGAACACTCGAGGGCTACTGACATGGATATGCCCTACGGGTATCTCACATTTGTATACACGGTCCAGCCCAGGGAAGGCCCATGTGAAGACTTGCTGCCCAAGGAGACTCTGAGTGGCCGAAGCCCAGTAGAAGTTTGACTCCTTGGGGAACACGGCCAAGTTGTAGATAGAATATTCATGGCTAAAACCCTAACTTGTAACCGACTCGACCTACCCCCAGGACCTGGCCTAACTATATAAAGGCCAGGAGGGCATGTCGAGGAGGATCTCCCCAACTCATACACAAACCTCGCACCAGATTGCATCTGTGCACCCCCTGTAACTTTCGGTTCCACCGTCAATCAAGAACACACAAGGCTAGGAATTTCATTCTTGTGATTTCCTTTGGGAGAGCTTGCTTCAAATTGGATGATCTCACTGTCATTTTGGCTCTGGAATCAGTTATTGGAGGGGTTGGCAAGCTTTTTAAGGTTTCATTGCTTCGTGATAGAGTTTTCTATTTTTGTGTGGCTTCCAAGGTTGTGGGTTTTCACATTCTCAAAATGAGGAAATATGTTTTCTCCAAGTTTAAATGTTTCTTTCACCTTTGGGGTCGTGGTGGACCTAATTGGCTAAGAGAATTCAAAGAGTGGAAGTTGGAATCTGATATGGAGTGGACTTTAGTCAGTCCCTCCAAAAGAAGGGTGCAACTTGGCCTTCAAGATCTTAACCAGGGGAAGCCTCCTTCTATTATTAAGTCCAATGCTTCAAGACCTGGACGTCTTAATTTTGCTGAGGATCTGTCTTACCCTTCCTACAAGGGTTATGTACATAAAGTTTCTGAAAACAAGAGTGTTCTAGTCTCTTCGGTCAGCTTAGATGGTGTTGCCTCGGAGGTTTCGGATTCAACTCTTAATTCCTCTCCTGTTGTCACCAATCTGGTTGAGTTAACAGACTCAGATGAAGATACTTACTCTAATCCTACAGGATTTGAGGATGTTGTTGATGATATCGTGTTTAGAGGTCGGGATTGCAGTAAATGCTTGAGTATGGGCCATAAAGTCGAGGTTTGTAAGCGTCAAGTCAGGTGTAAACAATGTTTCAACTATGGTCATGTTAAACAGGCCTGTCTGAACCGTTTCTCTTCAAGTTTGCAAAGATGGGTTCCTAAAAAATCTTGTGCTAACCGGCCTGATTATGACTCTGGAGAGTCCGTGCTAATGACCCCGGTCGTTACAACTTCTACAGGTTTTGTCGTTTCTGAAGCGTGTCCTCCGCAGAACTCTCCACCGCCCCTGCCTTCTCCTCTTCCTCCAGATCGCTCCATTCCTATGGCGAGTTGGGAAGTGGATCCCTTGGTCTGGCTACCATGGGGACATGATATCATTGACGGTGGAGAATCTAGGTTGCCTCGCTCTTTCTGCTATGCTTCCCAAGACCCCAATCCCCTGCATCAATCTTGGGTGGTCGCCATTGTGGATCCTGAAGGGATACGGGTAGGATACACTAGCGCAAATCAAATAATTTCTACCGCGTATACCAGGATTACTGTTGTCATAGATCACGGGATTACCACTAGACGCGCAGTTGTAGAATTGATGAATCGCGTCGAGGCAGTGCAGACATTCCACGTCTCCTCCTTGTCCTCATCCCACGAGCAACTCCCCTTGCGCGACTTGTCCAAGCGCTACAGATGCAGCGCCTCCGAGGTATCCACACGTACAGGGTGGAAGCGTCAGACGCCGGACTGCTAGGTCTGCACGTGCAACACAGGCGTGAGGAGTGGCGGCTGGGAATGATCTGGGGTCTAACTCTGGTCAGCTCGCCCCACCCTCTCTTATATAGGCGTCTCTAGTGGGCTTCTACATTAGCAGCCCATTAGTAGCCTAAGCCTGGTCTAATTCAGATTCAATCCTCATTAGGCTTCTAGCCCCTTAAGTGTGTGAAACTATAGGTTCATATGCATATAGACATGACACGAATACACTTATTCTGTCAATAGTTGGTAGCGGCCTCTAGCAAGACGTGCCAACTCCTAAACGCATACAAAGATCATATCGGACGAACCATCACAAGGTTTAGTACATGTCTTTCCCTCTGCCTCACGATATTTGGTCTAGATCCAAGATGACCTCCGTTTCTTGATACCGTGATTCGGAATCCCTTTACTAGGTTAACTCTTAACCATAGGTAGCACGACCATGCATTTCTGGATCCGATCACTCGAGGGGCCCATAGATATCTCTCTCAAGTAGAGAGGGGCAAATCCCATCTTGATTGACCATGCCTTGCAGCATGCTTCAGGACAAACCCGAAAGCTACCTTTATAACTACCATGTTACGGTGCAGCGTTTGATATCCCCAAAGTAGGTCGATCCGCATCTCAAGTACATGCGACAATCTCTGGTCTAAGGACAAAACGTACACGATGTGTAGAGAGAGAGAGAGCTGCAACTAATTGTCAGTCTCAGGTTGGGTCAGTCCAACCCCATGTTCATAACATGTGTCCACATCATTTGTTTGACATCTCCATTTCTATGAATTGCGAAACATAGTCATCAACCAATCGATGTGCTAGTCTAATATTCACGTGTGTCCTCACATGAACTCCGACTAGGGACAACTCTTAAATAACCATACAAGTAAAGAGTTTCACATACAATTCACATAATTGCCAATCAATACAAGTTGCCTGATATGGATATTCAGGGAACATTACAATAACTCATGGATACATATGAAATATCATTATCTCTATGATTGCCTCTAGGGCATATTTCCTTTAGTCTCCCACTTGCACTAGAGTCAATCTAAAATGTATCTAATACCAATTTTTCTTGTGTGCGCTTCATGCGTGGGCTGCGGGAGAGGCTTAGTCAAGGGATCATCAACATTTGAGTCCGTATGTATTTTGCATATCATGACACTACCATCCTCAACGAACTCTCAAATCTGATGGTAACGCATGTGAATATGTTTGTTCTTCTGGGCTGTCTAGGTTCCTTGGCCTGTGCAATAGCACCATTGTTATCACAATAAACATCCAAGGGATTGGACACGCCCTAAACCACACCGAGAGCAATGAGGAAATTCCTAATCCAAACGGCTTCCTTTACGGCCTCCGAGGCAGCAATATATTTAGCTTCTGTTGAAGAGGAGGTCACCGTATCTTGCTTGGAACTTTTCCAGCTCACAGCACCACCATTCATGACAAACACATAACCTGATTGAGATTTCGAATCATCTAAGTCGTTAAGGTAACTCGCATCTGTGTAACCCTTTACACTGAGTTCATCCTCACCTCCATAAACTAGGAACACATCCTTAGTCCTTTTCAAGTACTTAAGGATGTTCTTTACCGCTGTCCAGTGACCTTCACTTGGATCAGCCTGGTATCTGCTCGTAACACTTAGAGCATAGGAAACATATGGGCGAGTACATATCATTGCATACATGATGGATCCAATAGCCGAAGCGTATGGAACCCTACTCATGCGCTCACGCTCATCAGTAGTCGAAGGACACTAAGTCTTGCTGAGTTTTATGCCATGAGACATGGGCAAGAACCCCTTCTTAGCCTCTTCCATGCTGAACCGTTTCAACACGTTGTCAATGTATGTACTCTGGCTTAATCCAATTAGCCTTCTTGATCTATCTCTATAGATCTTGATGCCCAGAATATATGCCGCTTCTCCCAAGTCCTTCATCGAAAAACTATTTTTCAATGAGGTCTTAACAGACTCGAGCATAGGAATGTCATTTCCAATCAGTAATATGTTGTATACATATAATATTAGAAACACCAGCGCTCTCCCACTTTCCTTCTTGTAAACACAAGGTTCTTGTTCGTCTTTGATGAAGCCAAACTCCTTTACAACTTCATCAAATTGAATATTCCAACTCCGAGATGCTTGCTTCAACCCATAAATAGACTCCAGAAGTTTGCATACCTTTCCAGCATTGTTTGGATCGACAAAACCTTCGGGCTGCATCATATACACGTCCTCAGTTAGGATTCCATTTAGGAAAGCCGTCTTGACATCCATCTTCCATATTTCATAGTCGAAATGTGCAACAATGGCTAGAATTATCCGTATAGATTTAACCATCGCTATGGGCAAGAAAGTCTCGTCGTAGTCAACTCCTTGAACTTGTCGAAAACCTTTTGCAACAAGTCGAGCTTTATGGATGTGAACATTTCCATCCATATCAATCTTCTTCTTATAGATACATTTGCACTTGATGGATTTAAAACCATCAGGCAGGTCAACCAAGTTCCAAACTTTATTGTCTCCCATGGACTCTATCTCGGATCTCATGGCGATCAGCCATTTCTCAGAGTCAGGGTCCACCATCGCTTCTGGATAGGTCGCAGGCTCATCATTGTCTAACAATAATAATTCCCGCGCTTCGCGGAGCCTCGCCGACCTTCGTGGTTGTGGTGCTTCTGTTGCCATGAGTTCCTCAACTTGTTCTGCTACAATAGCATCACTCGTACAAGCATCCCTAACTGGCTCATCTTGAACTTCTTCAAGTCGCACCGACCATCCACTTGTTCCCTTTGTGAGAAACTCTTTCTCTAGGAAAACACCGTTACGAGCGACAAACACTTTGCCCTCCTCTCGGTTGTAGAAGTAATACCATAAGGTTTCCCTCGGATATCCCACGAAAATGCACTTATCCGATTTGGGTGTTAGCTTGTCCGACTGAATTCGCTTGACAAATGCATCACAACCCCAAATCTTTAGAAAAGACAAACTGGGATTCTTTCCAGTCCACATCTCATATGGTGTCTTAACTACGGATTTAGATGGTACCCTATTAAGTGTGAAAGATGTCGTTTCTAGAGCGTAACCCCAAAATGATAATGGTAAATCCGGCTGACTCATCATAGATCGAACCATGTCCACAAAAGTTCGATTACTCCGTTCAGAGACCCCATTTCTTTGAGGCATTCCGGGCGGCGTAAGTTGTAGAACAACTCCGCAACTCTTAAGATGATCTCTAAATTCGTGACTCAAATATTCACCTCCACGATCAGATCGCAAGGCCTTTATTTTCTTGCCACGTTGATTCTCTACTTCACTCTGAAACTCTTTGAACTTTTCAAAAGTTTCAGACTTATGCCTCATCAAGTAGACATAACCATATCTACTGAAATCATCAGTGAAAGTAATGAAGTAGTGATATCCTCCTCTGGATGTCGTTCTCATTGGTCCACACACATCAGTATGTATGAGTTCCAACAAGTCTGTCGCTCTCTCGGGTAAACCCGAAAAGGGTGACTTGGTCATCTTTCCAAGTAAACAAGCCTGACATGTCTCGTATGATTCAAAATCAAACGAAGTTATAAGACCATCACCATGGAGCTTCTTCATGCGCTTTTTCACTTATATGCCCCAAACGACAATGCCATAAATAGGTAGGACTCAAATCATTAGGCCGAAGCCTT